>JARQOC010000001.1:339159636-339759636 GCA_033576535.1 Allobates femoralis
CCAAAACCAGGAGAGGAACTTGCAAAGAAAAACTATAATTGAAAGATTGACACCTGTTCTGAGTTTTGGAGACACTCCTGGTTTTGACACACAAACCAGATGGAACCTGATCAGGGAAAAAAATACAATGTGAAACCAGCCTGTCTGTGAATAAATTTTACAGAACCAGTTCTGAAAAAATGCAGGGATAGGGAGAGGGATTATCCTGTGATGGTCCAGTGTGAAGGAAGCACCTCTGATGCACGTTTTGCATTAGCTTCTTCCTGAGGGGTGATATGGAGTTCATATGGCCGATATTATATAGTGATTATATGTTTTGTGCCACCCCCTCCTAATTACCACCACGGCCGCCAAAACAATGGCATCCCCGTCACTTCCACCTCCTCAAAATGCATGCGCCAGAGGCAGGATGCCACAGCAAGTTGTGTCGCTAAGGCCGCAGTTGGGTATCGAAGAGGCATGCCCGTACTACTCCCCGGCATTACCCACATCCCATCCAGAGGTGGCTGAGCAGAGAGTTGGGCGGGAAGGAGACCGCCCCACTCCTACCAACCACCCACATTGAATGACGCAGATGGGGAGGGAGCAGGGGGATGTCCACTATTGGATCCCGATCACATGACTGCTACCTAGGAGACCGCCAAACATCCCTGTGTGAGCAGGAATCGGAATCATCTCCCAGACTGCAGAGCCAGCGAGGGGAAAGAATAGGAGAAATGGGGAAAGTAACAAAAGATGAAAAAAAGAAAGTGCAAAGGAATATATGTTAGAATATAGACACATTTTTGAGGAATAACCTTAATCTCTACACTCTTTCATCCGACTTTAGAGAGTTCGATCTGAATCTCAAATTAAAGTTAGACAAATTCAAGGAAGATACAATTAGGAAAAAAGCGGCATTTCAACAAACGGTCCTTAAGAAAATACATTCCCTGATCTATACTAGTAGAGGAGACAGCCTAACTCTGGGGGAAAGAAAAGCCATCACCTCTCTCCGTGAAAATAAGAGTATTGTTATTAAAAGTGCGGATAAGGGGGTTGGCATTGTCCTCATGAACAGAGAGTGGTACCTGGGTGTAGGGAGGAGGATTTTAGGAGATTATGAATTTTATGAACCACTTGACCATGAATTTATTTGAAATATAATGCCCTAATTAAAGATGCCTTTTCCAAAGGTCTTTTAAATAAAAAAAGCTACATTTCCTTGATGTTCCTCAATATGAAATGCCTTATTTTTACTTTCTTCCGAAACTGCATAAGGACTCTGTTAACTCTCCTGGCCACCCTATTATGTCCGGGGTAGGTTCCTTTACTTGTAACCTTTCACACTTCATAGACCTCCATTTGCAAAAATAAGTGCTCAAGTTACCCTCTTACCTCATAGACTCCACCCAATTAGTTAAAGAGCTCAGGGATTTATCCCCAAAAAAGGCTGTCTATTGTTGACTTTGGACAGTTGCACAGCGTTTCTACACACTTTAACACGGTCCACCATAGAGACCCCAATCTAATGAGTCTAACTATTATTGACGATATTGATGTGAAGGACCCTGACCATCTGACCAACCTCATATGGAAAGAAAGCTTCTGGATATTTTATTTAGGCACTTTAGCTCCAGAAGGTCACAACCTTAGTATTGAGAATGTTGCAAAACATTGAACTGGGTAAATATTCCCGTTGACCATCTTGGCTCTATAAATGTTTTCCTAATGTATGGTCAGATAAATATACACATAAGTAATCCTAATTTTTTTATCTATGATATTTTAAATATAGTTCTTATCAATATTTATTATTTATTATTTTTGTTATTATTCAACAGTACCATTCTAATGTGTTTGTTATACATGATTCTTTGTTAATTTTCATCTTTGGTTTTATTCCTGGTATTGCTTGTTATTACTTATGTATGATGCTTGTTATTAGTGCTTTCAGGGTTAACCTGGATTCATCATGTTTTTAATTGATTACCCAATAGCATTGCTTTTTCTCCTATATATGTCACTTCCTGTTAATGTCCTCCTATATCACCTGATGAAGATAGCACTTTTGCTGTTGAAACATGTTGTGGCCTTGTATACAGTTGTGGCCAAAAGTATTGACACCCCTGCAATTCTGTCAGATAATACTCAGTATTTCCTGAAAATGATTGCAATCACAAATTCTTTGCTATTATTATCTTCATTTAATTTGTCTTCAATGAAAAAACACAAAAAGAATTGTCCTAAAGCCAAATTGGATATATTCCACACCAAACATAAAAAGGGGGTGGACAAAAGTATTGGCACTGTTAGAAAAATCATGTGATGCTTCTCTAATTTGTGTAATTAACAGCACCTATAACTTACCTGTGGCACCGAACAGGTGTTGGCAATAACTAAATAACACTTGCAGCCAGTTGACATGGATTAAAGTTGACTCAACCTCTGTCCTGTGTCCTTGTGTGTACCATATTGAGCATGGAGAAAAGAAAGAAGACCAAAGAACTGTCTGAGGACTTGAGAAACCAAATTGTGAGGAAGCATGAGCAATCTCAAGGCTACAAGTCCATCTCCAAAGACCTGAATGTTCCTGTGTCAACCGTGCGCAGTGTCATCAAGAAGTTTAAAGCCCATGGCACTGTGGCTAACCTCCCTAAATGTGGATCGAAAAGAAAAATTGACAAGAGATTTCAATGCAAGATTGTGCGGATGGTGGATATAGAACCTCGACTAACATCCAAACAAGTTCAAGCTGCCCTGCAGTCCAAGGGTACAGCAGTGTCAACCTGCACTATCCGTCGGCGTCTGAATGAAAAGGGACTGTATGGTAGGAGACCCAGGAAGACCCCACTTCTTACCCCTATACATAAAAAAGCCAGGCTCGAGTTTGCCAAAACTTACCTGAGAAAGCCTAAAACGTTTTGGAAGAATGTTCTCTGGTCAGATGGGACAAAAGTAGAGCTTTTTGGGCAAAGGCATCAACATAGAGTTTACAGGAGAAAAAAAGAGACATTCAAAGAAAAGAACACGGTCCCTACAGTCAAACATGGTGGAGGTTCCCTGATGTTTTGGGGTTGCTTTGCTGCCTCTGGCACTGGACTGCTTGACCGTGTGCATGACATTATGAAGTCTGAAGACTACCAACAAATTTTGCAGCATAATGTAGGGCCCAGTGTGAGAAAGCCGGGTCTCCCTCCGAGGTCATGGGTCTTCCAGCAAGACAATGACCCAAAACACACTTCAAAAAGCACTAGAAAATGGTTTGAGAGAAAGCACTGGAGACATCTAAGGTGGCCAGCAATGAGTCCAGACCCGAATTCCATAGAACACCTGTGGAGAGATCTAAAAATGGCAGTTTGGAGAAGGCACCCTTCAAATATCAGGGAATTGGAGCAGTTTGCCAAAGAAGAATGGTCTAAAATTCCATTATGGTACCTTTACACGCTGCTACAGAAGGTTGGAAACAACCGGGTGTCGGAGACAAATGTATCTTGCACTGTCAAAACACCGCACGGTAGCGGTGTGTAAATAAGGATGTTGCCACCGGCCACTGTCGACACCTGTTTTTGAGCAGTGCTCAAAAACAGGTTGGTTTCACCCCGATGGTACTGGCGTGTAAACTAGGAACAAGATGGTTTTTGCAACACCTAGTGAACTCCCTGGGGTGTGACACAGCCTCCAGGATACCGCGCCCCATCAGCGATCATTGGTGGAAGCTCCTGCGTTACGATTGGTTGTCCCTGCATAGGGCGGCATATTTAAGGAGCTGACCAGTCACACTACACAATTGCAATAGCATCATGTATTAGCCAGCCTTCCTGCGCTGGCTGGCCAATCATGATGTTATTGCTTTGTCCAATCACCATACAAGCGTCTCGTAATCCACAACTCTGGCACGCCTATGTGTTGTCCCTGCTGCCCCTGGTCCGCCCATATTACCTTGTGGTAGCGGCGTGTAAATGAGGGATGGTGCTGTACAGAAGGTAACCTGCGGCACCCGGCGGTGTCTCCAGGGATAGATTAAACCTTCTGTAGAGCACCTTGTAGCGGCGTGTAAAGGTGGTATAAGGTAACGTTAGGAACCGTTGAAATGTGCTTGTGCACGTGAGACACCCAGTTGTTTCTAACCTCCTGTAGCGTCGTGTAAAGGTACCATTAGAGCATTGTAAGAAACTCATTGATGGTTACCGAAAGCGGTTGATCGCAGTTATTTTGGCTAAAGGTTGTGCAACCAAGTATTAGCCTGAGGGTGCTAATACTTTTGTCTGGTCCATTTTTGGAGTTTTGTGTGAAATAATCAATGTTTTGCTTTTTGCTTCATTCTCCTGTGTGTTTTTTCATTTAAGACAAATTAAATGAAGATAATAATACCAAAGAATTTGTGATTGCAATCATTTTCAGGAAGAAACTGAGTATTATCTGACAGAATTGCAGGGGTGTCAATGCTTTTGGCCAAAACTGTAAGTGGTTAATAAAGGTTTGAATAACTTATACAACCCCCTCTACTGATTCCTACTCCTATTGCTCCCCTGACCATCAATTTTCCTTTCCTGGATCCAGCACTGGGCTTGGATGCCAGAGGAGGACCTGAGGAGCTCACAGTCAGGAGGTGAACCGTTCCCCATGCCAGCCTGTAGAATCAGATATCACACTCTGGAGGATCTTGCAGCATGCCTGCCATTATTACACCTGCAGCCGCTGCTGCAGCTGCTTGATCGGCAAATCCAGGAGCAGGATGAGATGAGGAAGAAAAGGAGGTAGTAGAGGCAGAAGGCCCTGTTTCCCAGCCTTCTGTAACACTCCCGTCAAAAGCTCTTTGACTGGGAGAATGCGATGTGGGGAACCCTACCCCTTCCAAGCAACTATCCGATATGTCATGAACTACCTCATCCTGTCTCATTTCTTGAGAAGATTCGGCTCGCAGATGCCATCGCCTGAGAGTTGTTGCAAAGATCTAAGGCCAATAACTTTGATGACCAATCTACGCAAGGGAAGGTGATGGCATTCATCCAGGATAGGGGATTTGGCTTCAGAGCGGAATAAGGTACTGGTCATCAGTGCTACGTCAACCGGTCCACTCATGTGCGTGACCATATTACCAAAAGACTCCACGCAATCTATGTTGAGGAGGAGGTCACCTTCATAAAGATGATGGGCAGCAAGGGGTTGGTTCGTGGTTGGCATAAGTTGGGTTGCCACTGCCAACAACTTTAAAAAGTGACAGCAGGAGGCCAACCGGGAGAGAATGTGGTATGATACTACTAGTATCCTTGAATCGTGCCTGGGCAGCCCTTTCAGAATGTGTAAAAATTTATACTGTACCCTTTGTAGTTCTCTTGCTATAAGCATATTCACACCCAGCAGGCAGCTGCTTCACTAGTCAGGACCAATACTTTTACAGCTAAATAGTCCTAAGTATGTAAATATTAATTTATTATTCACTCCTTCCCAGGCAGCTATTCCCTCCCTCCCCCCTGTGCTCTGTGTCTCACTTTCATTCTCATTTTCCTGTTGTGCTTCTGAAGGGGAAGAGGAGGGAGAGACTGCAGGCATATACCTAGCCTAGCTGTCAGATATCAGATAAGGCAATCTCCTCCATCTGTTGCCCTGAGCAGAAGCCGAACTGTCTGTGCGAGATTTATGCGTTTATTTAAACATTTGTTTTGCTGCAGACATGAGGATACAGCCTCCACATGTGAGAGATTTCTACTGAATGTTCCTTGTATGCAATGCAGTGATGCCACTACATGAATATTCATTCCTTGGGGAGTGTGCATCAGAGAACAAAGTGATCACTCACTGTGATTGACAGATGGAATGAATCTCTTTATTTGCAGTTTACAGAAGATGGGGATAGTATAAATAAAAGAAATAGATGAATAGAAAGATCTTCACCAGAGGAATTAGAAAATGTTATCAGTTACATATGGAATTTTGACCTGACAGATTCCCTTTAAAGCAGTCTTTTACTTAAACATAACTTTGTTGAACTTACGAAGGAGATAGGCTAGGGTCACATTTCCATTTTGACCCTAGCCTACAACAATCCAGTTTTAACTTAGAACTTTTTCCAGCACCGCATAGCGGTAACGCTATGCGGTGCTGGAAAACGCAGTCCCTAGTTACCCTATGTTTACCTTAACTACCTGTCACACAGGCAGCTGCTTGGAGTGCGCTTTACAGCGCCGCACAGGAAACGCTGTCTGCAAGGAGGCAAAGAGAGAGTTATTGCCTTTGCAAGTTGGAACTACTGACAGTAGTTTGGGCTGTAACTGAACATTTCAAGCACTACCTGGCAACTGCAGAATTTACCATCTACACTGATAACAACCCATTGACCCACCTGGATTCAGCAAAATTAGGTGCGTTGGAGCAGCAATGGATAGTCTGGTTGTCTAACTACAATTTTTGTCATCAAATATAGGGCAGGCCGCAAGAACAGGAATGCAGATGCCTCATCCCAGATGCCACACCTGAAAGACATGGAAGAGGAACCGGAGGAGCTGGAAGAAATTGAACTACCGGCCTTTTAAGGAAGAACAGTATCAACCCGGCATCTATAAAAAAAAACAAGAGGCAAATCTCAACCCGTGAGCGCACCATGGATGGGCTGTGAAGCTAGAGAAAGAACTGCTTACACAGCAAGGTGCGTACCCTAATCAGAATGCTCCATCTGAGACCCAACAACTCTGGACAGAAAGAAGCAAGTTGTTCCTATATCAAGGGAAGCTCTGCAGAAGGCACACCAACCCTAAAACACATGAGTTAGTCTGGCAGATTATCGTACCCAAGAGAGACTTCAAAATGGTCCTAGAAGCCTACCACGATGGTGCAGGTCATTTTGGATGGAAGAAGTTGGAAGTGCTCTTAAGAGAGAGATTCTACTGGGTTGGCATGAGAAAATCAATTGAAGATTGGTGTAGAAAATGTGGCCCGTGCAACCTCAGAAGAAAGGACCAACAGAGTCAGAGAGCCCCACTCCAGTCCATAGTAACCAAGCAACCACTTGAGTTAGTTGCATTAGACCACGTCCAGTTGTCACCAAGCCGGTCAGGCTATGTCTATGCCTTAACCATCGTGGACCATTACTCCTGCTTCTTAGTGGTGGTACCCGTCAAGGACCTGACAGCGAAGACAGCTGCAAGGGCATTTTAGACACATTTCTGTAGACCTTATGGCTACCCAGAACAAGTCCTTGCAGATCAAGGTCCAGCTTTCAAGTCAGAGATTTTCCAGGAATTCTGTAACATGTACGGCTGTAAGAAGATCCGCACGACAGCTTATCATCCCCAAACCAATGGTTTATGCGAAAAGATGAACTATATTGTGATTGACCTGTTGAAAACCTTACCAGAGTCAGAGAAAAATCAATGGCCAGAGAAATTACCCGACTTGTACAACCATGTCCCGGTGAGTTCTACAAACTGCACCCCAGCCTACCTTATGGGAGCAAGACCCTGTAAGCTGCCAATTGATTTAGATATGGGAATTCTGAAACCAGATGCAGAAGTTGAAGAATCCAATTGGGATACCGTACGTCAACAGCAGTATCGCCAAGTACAAGAGTGCGTAGAGAAAAGTCTCCAGCAAGCTAGAGAAAGACAAGAGAGAACCTTTAACCAACATGCTTTAGCAACCCCATTACAACCTGGTGAGCAAGTTCTCAAGAGAAAGAGACTGTTGTGTCCCACGAATGGGGACAACCTATAATGCCTATTCTCTGTATTTATATATTTCCTCCAATCAGTAATTCTTTGTTGTTACCAGGTAGATTGACTGTCTACTAAGTTTGACCCTAAGTTGCTGCCTTAGTTGTGTCTGTACAGGACGTCCCCCCTTCTTCCTCAGTTAGTCTGCAGAAGCCATTAATGAAGACACGTGTATATCCCCTGTGCAGATTATTCCTTTTTACCTATCGTTATTGTGACTAATACAAGATTTGGAAGAAAACTACAGTGTTCTCCTGTCTTACTACAGCTGTAGTGGCGATCGAGTTGAAAACTGTCTGTTTGCCCCTGATGGGGTAAGTACTGAGCATACAATTATCTGAGGGACTGGTAATTAGAGCGCTTAGATTACAGCCATCAGATGGGGACAGAACAGTAAAAAGGATTAGCTGTGACCGGGAATTGTATACAGCTCACGATCAGTAAAGAGCCTGTTACCAGGAGCAGTATACTGCATGCAATCCAGAGACAAGATTGCCTAAGACTGATAACAAGCCACAGCATAACTGTACAGCAGACTACATGAGCCTGCAAACAGAAATAAGCTCAGTGATGAGAATAACTTGTCACCAAGAACAGTATACAGGTTATAAATCCTGCCTGAAGTGATCCTCTATGGACTATTGTCAGGCTGCAGTGAGTGGGCTTGCAATACAGCCTGCATAGATTCTATAAGCACAGAACTGATAGATTGTCATCCGTCTCCCTGACAACCAGGAGCAGAAAGCCCCCACCCTTGCAATCCTGTGCACAATTGTTGAGATGCAAAGCTCTCATTCACTGCCCATCCTGAACCAACAAGGAGAAATGATGGACTCTCAGTCTACTCATAGTGAAAGACCTAAACAGTTAATCAAACCAACATGGAGAGTTAAAGAGAACTTAGAAACAGCCAGAAGTGAACTGCTTATCCACATAACATTACTTTGGCAAAGAGTGAAAAAACAAGTCACTGTGTTATCTGTGCCAGGTGCTCATGAGCTACCACCAGAGGGAGCCCTGGAACAACTGTACTCTGCATACCAGTCTTACAAGGACGCTTGCAAAAAATACCGTATTTTTCGCTTTTTAAGACGCACTTTTGTTGCCCCAAACTGGGGGGGAGAATGGGGGTGCGTCTTAAAAAGCGAATCTAAAAAAAAAATAAAAATTAAATATTACCGGTGGAGGAGTGGTGAGGGGTGCGGCGGCTTAGCGGCAGCTTCCGGTGGGTGGGGGGCACAGCTGCAGGACCGGAGCAATGGAGATCTACCGGCTGCAGTGTTTGGTGGGCGCCGCCATGTTTTTTGTGCACTGTGCAGCAGCTGGCCGGTAGAGGTAGAAACCTCAGTTGGCCGCCTGTCTCCACTATGGCGGCGGCCATTTTGTTGAAGCCTCTACTGTTACTGAATGCAGCCGGCCACAAAAAACATGGCGGCTCCCACTGCTCGCTCCGGTCCTGCAGCAACAAGGTGGGAGACACCAGGAAGACATGTGCCAGTTGTGCAGGGGATGTGTGCCCTGCTCCAGGGATGTGTGCCCTGCTCCAGGGGATGTGTGCCCTGCTCCAGGGGATGTGTGCCCTGCTCCAGGAGATGTGTGCCCTGCTCCAGGGGACGTGTGCCTGCTCCAGGGGATGTGTGCCAGTTGCAGGGGATTTGTGCCTGCTCCAGGGGACGTGTGCCTTCAATAGGGGACGTGTGCCAGCTGCAGGGGACGTGTGCCTTCAATAGGGGACGTGTGCCAGCTGCAGGGGATGTGTGCCTTCAATGGGGGACGTGTGCCAGCTGCAGGGGACGTGTGCCTTCAATAGGGGACGTGTGCCAGCTGCAGGGGACGTGTGCCTTCAATGGGGGACGTGTGCCAGCTGCAGGGACGTGTGCCATCAATAGGGGACGTGTGCCAGCTGCAGGGGATGTGTGCCTTCAATAGGGGACGTGTGCCAGCTGCAGGGGATGTGTGCCTTCAATAGGGGACGTGTGCCAGCTGCAGGGGACATGTGCCTTCAATAGGGGACGTGTGCCAGCTGCAGGGGACGTGTGCCTTCAATAGGGGATGTGTGCCAGCTGCAGGGGACGTGTGCCTTCAATAGGGAATGTGTGCCAGCTGCAGGGGACCTGTGCCTTCAATGGGGGATGTGTGCCAGCTGCAGGGGACGTGTGCCTTCAATGGGGGGACGTGTGCCATCAATAGGGGACGTGTGCCAGCCGTAGGGGACATGTGCCATCAATAGGGGACGTATGCCATCAATAGGGAACGTGTGCCATCAATAGGGAATGTGTGCCAGCCATAGGGGACGTGTGCCAGGTGTAGGGGAAGTGTGCCATCAATATGGGACGTGTGCCAGCTGTAGGGGACGTGTACCAGCTGTAGGGGATGTGTGCCATCAATATGGGACACGTGCCAGCTGTAGGAGACGTGAGCCACAAAATAGACGTGCTAGCTGTAGGCGATGTGTGCCAGCTGTACTGGACGTGTGCCATCAATAGTGGACGTGTGCCATCAATAGGGGAAGTGTGCCATCAATAGGGGACGTGTGCCAGCACTGCGGGACATATGCCAGCACAAGGGGGCTATATCCAATATAAGGGGGCCATATCCAATTAAGGGGGCTAATTATAGGATGAGGGGGCTATATCCCAGGATGAGGGACCATGTACCAGGTGAGGGGGGCTATGAGGGACATATACCCAATATGATTTGTAAGACGGACACTGGCATTGTAAGATGGACCCCATTTAACATTAAAAATTATTTTTTTCTCTTTTCCTTCACCAAATTTGGGGGTGCGTCTTATAATCAGGTGCGTCTTATAAAGCGAAAAATACGGCATATTTACCCTGCTGGAAGTAAACACGTCCGAGTCTCTAAAGAAACTCCAGGACTTCCAACAGCTCGATGCTGAACGAGAGTGCACCATACGTGACATCATAAACCAGATTGAAGCAAAAATGGTGCAAACGTCAGAAATGGCATCTCACAAGTCCAGGTCTGTTAAGAGCTCAAGGCACTCGCTCAAATTGGGCTCATCAAAGTACTCAACCCTCAGTGAGCAGCTTATAAAAGCGCGCATTGAAGCAGAAACCATGAAGGTACAAGCCGTCTTTGCTCAAAGAAAAGCAGAGATAGAAACGAGTGCAGTCGTCGAATCAGCACGTAAGAAAACAGAGACTGCACACAAGAGGGCAGACATCGAAGCAGAGGAAGCGGAGAAGAAAGCGGAGGCTGCACGCAAGAGGGCAGACATCGAAGCAGAGGAAGCGGAGAAGAAAGCGGAGGCTGCACGCAAGAGGGCAGACATCGAAGCAGAGGAAGCGGAGATGGAAGCAGAGACTGCACGTAAAAAGGCAGAAGTCGAAGCCCTGCAGATGGAATGTGAACACGCGGCAGCCATGGCAAGGCTAAAGGTTTTCGAACAAGCTCTAGCTGTGAGCCAAGGAGGCAGCATCAGCGATTACGAACTTGAGACAGAAGAACCGCTTAAGCGCACAAAACACTATGTGCTGAGCCAAGCCAGCGAACCGCCGATTGACACCAACATTTCTGTTGGCGACAACACTTCTTCAGATCATCAAGACGCCGATCCGCCTGCAGCTTCCAGCTTCACTGGTCAGTCCAATGCTCCTCAGACATTCAAATCTGAACCACTTTCACACTTGAGTGCACAGCCCGACCTTGCACCTCAGCAACCCCCATGTGACAGTGTCCACATGCAACCCAACATGCCGGTTAGTCACTACAGTCCAGACAACTGCGTAGTTCCGGCCCTGCATACAACAGGGACCCTTCACACCACACCAGCTGCTGGTCTAAACGCCTATGCCACTCCGTTCCTTCCCATGTTCCCGAAACAAGAAGCTACGAATTATGCAACCAGCATCACTCAGTCAGCGAATGTGCCCCCAAGGTCAGAAAGAACAGACCTGTCCGACTTTGCGAGGTACATGATACGCCGAGAACTGATCAACACCGGTCTCACAAGGTTTGACGACCAGCCCGAAAACTACAGAGGGTGGAAGTGTACCTTCAAAACCGCAATCAGTGACCTCGGCATTACTGCTGCTGAAGAGCTGGATCTGCTACTCAGGTGGCTTGGCCCACAGTCTACAGAGAGAATCAAGAAGCTCAAATCCGTTTACATCACCGACCCAATAACTGGTCTCGCAACCGCATGGGACAGACTAGAAAAAGGGTTTGGCAGTCCTGAAGCCATCGAAGATGCTCTACTCAAACAACTATATGACTTTCCCAAAATATCCGGCAAGGATGCTTCAAGGTACCAGGAACTCAGCGACCTGCTGTCCGAGCTCCAGCTGGCCAAGACAGACACACATCTACCTGGCCTCAGCTACCTGGACACCGCTCGTGGGGTGAAACCCATTGTTGCCAAGTTGCCTTACAACATCCAAGAAAAATGGACCACACGAGGGTCAAACTACAAGAGACAATACCAAGTCTCCTTCCCTCCATTCTCCTTCTTCTGCGACTTCATCAAGGAGATTGCAGAGTATAAAAATGACCCCAGCTTCCGTTATGAAGAACCCAGTGGACCTGCGTCATCTCCCAAGTACGAGAGTTCACACTCTCACGACAAAAACCGCAGCGGTCCGGTGACTACAAAAAAGACTGAAGTTCTGCCTTCACCGACATCAGTGCCAGACAAGGGCAGTGAAGGCGAGAAGGTAGAAGACCCGAACCGCCAGTGTCCTATCCACAAACTGCCGCATCCTCTGAAGAAATGTATCGGCTTCAGGAAGAAACCACTTCAAGAATGAAAGGAACTCTTAAAGAAGTTTGGAGTATGCTTCAGGTGCTGTGCTTCTACCGAACACATTGCTAAGGACTGTGTCATCTCCATCAAGTGTATAGAGTGCGACAGCGAAGACCACGTACAAGCGCTCCATCCGTCACAACCTGACTCAGCGTCTACGCCTTCTCCCACCACAGGCAATGGTGGGGAGAGTACAGACAAGGCAACTAACCATCCTGCAGTATCTTCATCCTGCACCAAGGTTTGCGGAGAAGGTCTTCGCGACAAGTCCTGCACCAAGATTTGCCTGGCAATGGTGTATCCTGAAGGTCATCCAGAGAAGGCAGTCAAGGTGTACGTCAGCCTGGACGACCAGAGCAACAAATCACTGGCCAAGTCAGAACTCTTCGATTTGCTTTACTTAAAGGGAAACACCTATTCCTACACCTTGGGCACCTGCAGCGGCATGACAGAAGCCACTGGAAGAAGGGCCAGTGGCCTCATAATAACTTCTCTCTCCAGCTCCAAGGAGATATCACTTCCAACACTCACAGAGTGCAACCAAATACCCTTCAACAGGGAAGAAATCCCAACACCAGAAGCGGCTCTTCAGTTTCCTCACCTCAAAGACATAGCCAACCAGATACTGGCCCTTGACAACAAGGCAGACTTCTTGATTCTCCTTGGCAGAGACATCATACGACTGCACAAGGCGCACCTACAAATCTTTGGTCAACTTGATGAACCATACGCTCAGCGCCTCGAGCTAGGCTGGGTCATCATCGGTGACGTCTGTAGCGACCAGACAAAGAAGTCAAGCAACCTTACTTCTTACAAAACCGTCATCACATCCGACAACCACGACGTGTCTTTTCTGCCGTGCCCACATCACTTCTGGGTAAGGGAGAAGCCAAAGGACACTAGGTGGAAAGAACAACCACCTGATAACCCAAACCTGTTTTGTCTTCAAGACGACAACCTTGAGTCAACAACACTCTACCCCGCAAACCAGGTCAACGACTCACCCTTTCTTCCTGCAAAGACCGAGTTGCCAAGGGATCCGCAGCAAACAACTGCTAAGTTCCCAAACTGTGAAGCCTATCTCTATCACAAACCTGGTCAAGCCGAAACCATGCTAGACTTCAGTGGCCAGAGTGAGAGCTGCTCTCTCGACAGCCCACCTCTTACTGAAGGTGCTAGCATTCTCTCCACGCAAAGTAACCTTAGCGCACCACTGGACATCGAACAAGACACGATCACCTTCCAGGTTTCGCCCTGTAACAAACTTGCTACGAAACGAGGAGTCTCGCCTGTTGAAAACAGCATCCAAGATCCTCTTGGTTCAGGACAACCACCACAGTTGAAGACAGTGTACCGCTGGGACACCTGGCCTTTGAGGGCATCAATAGAAACACTACGTCACCATCGCAGAGACAACACAGGTGGGCGACAGAGAAGAAGTCTCTAAAGGTCATACAGCGACTCCAAGTCTTGCACCGTGGTTCTGCAAGGACTCTTTTAGCTGTCACCAAGAGTAAAATCCATGTTTCTTATGACACGTCTACAAAGGTTACAGTTGCAGCAGCCTCCAAGAGTACGTCAGAAACCAGCGGCAAGGTACGTCGCAGCTTCATCCTGAACAAGCTAAAGTCCACTTCAAAACTTGCATGCACCGTACCAAGGCTAGAACTCAGTGCTGTTGCGCTAACAGTTGGAGCCAAGAGAGCCACACCTGAACAGTGGCATCTTATCTCTACTAACCTCCAACTAGCTGAGTGGAGAATAAGACTCAGACCAACCTGCAGCTCAAACCATGTGTCCCAGGTGCCAGCACTGAAGCTGAGGCCCCACACCCTAGACACTCTCCAACCTGGTCAGCCATTGTGCAGGCCAACCTGTAAACGTGAGATAAATGCGCATAAGGTCTTATCCTTTTTACAAAGGGTTATAGCGGTGTATCTCAGGAACTGCTCACCTGGTTCGGTTGTGTCACCCACAACCAGTATAATCGCCTGTAAGATGGTTTGTAGAATGGCTGCTGCAGGGCCGCACCTTCACGATAACCGTGGAAACAGGAATGCTGTAATGGGACAAAATGCCGGAATGCCCGCGCTGCCACCAAGAATCACCATGAAACAAAGAGTTAACTGGGCAGATTTTTCTTTTATTCTATCCTACGCGTTTCAGAGCCTCTATCCGAGCTCCTTCCTCAGGGAACACCTGAGGCCGACATTCAGTCCAAGTGCATCGCCTGGTGGCTCCTTCAAGCAGGAGTCACTTGAACTGAACTTGTCACTGGACTGTGCCACGGCGGGGAGCGCACCTCCCCCTACCCTTGCTGTACCAGGGCAGAGAACTGTTGGTGTTCTACTGAACTCGCAACCTTTCCTTCGAACCAGGACCTTACCGTTGGATTGTTGGGTTGGTGGAAGAGTTGGCATGTTGCGGCTTCCCCAATTCGAAGATGGGTTTCGTTGAACTTGGACTAATTTTATTTTTTTATTTTTCCATTTGCATTTAAGGACCACATTCCACTGCATGTATAGACTTGAATACTGCATTATTGTTTGCATTTTGTGTTCATGTCCCTTATCATTACAGGTTTTATAACGTGGAGGACAGAGACGACTACTAACGTTACACAGGACTTGAAATCGGACGATTTCAGACGGGGAGTGTTGTGTCCCACGAATGGGGACAACCTATAATCTAGCAAATAAAGAAATAACTTTTAACTTATAGTTGTATTTTATTAGGGTTATTTAAAAATCCAGGTGTGGATTGGTGAATACAAACAGTGCTTTATGACGTGCAACCCACCCCCCATACATATACAGACAAACAACAGTCCATGTGATATGTACCCCACGGAGTTCTAATGGTGTTGGACACTCCAGTAAACTTTTACAACGGGTTTTTAGGAGTTGGCCTTCCAGACACAATATGTATCAAAAGGAACCACCACCCAACCCAGTCGTTGGTTAAGTCAGTTAGTCTCGTATTCAAGTCTTTTCCTGGTGCCCTATTGTATCAGTCACCTATAACTCCTGTTCGGAGGTCCTAAAGTCACATAGACCTAGTATTCATCGATTATTTCCATAAATATGGTTATCTTTGTAGAGCTCTACACATGGGAGCTGCTACTGGATTCTGATGTGCTGACCAGGCTGAGAGTAAGTCCTTCACAGAACCCTAAACTAAGAGGGAGTAGAAGGCTCTGGACAACATATTAAAACAAAGGGAGGTGAGACTGTAGACCTGCATGTCTTGTATACAGATAACTATCTGTTCCTTTTTAATGAGTGTGTGGAGGATTGAAACCATCTAATCCCATAGTGGGATTCCGGGCTAATACTACCAGTGAGGGACACCTAAGGAATCAATTTTGACTGATCATCATACTAAGTATTGGAGAAGGCTGTAAGATACGTTTCTCCATCTAATAAAAAGGAAGAGTTTTTATGTCGCTATAAGGTTACTGAAATCAAGAAACATTTTGGGACAATAGTAAAACCCTGAACTCTGACAAGATCTACCCAACACAAGAATCTGATTCCTTGAGCATACCCGCTTCTCAGCCTACATACCTGGACTTCAGATTAACAATCTGGTGGCTCACATATAACTAGTGTGACCCACACATCTTTGAAATTCTCACTTTGAAAGCCCCTGATGAGCCTCTCATATATTTTGGAGAGACGAAACGCGTCGGGCAGGGAAAAGATAACCATATTTATGGAAATAATCGATGAATACTAGGTCTATGTGACTTTAGGACCTCCGAACAGGAGTTATAGGTGACTGATACAATAGGGCACCAGGAAAAGACTTGAATACGAGACTAACTGACTTAACCAACGACTGGGTTGGGTGGTGGTTCCTTTTGATACGTATTGTGTCTGGGAGGCCAACTCCTAAAAACCCGTTGTAAAAGTTTACTGGAGTGTCCAACACCATTAGAACTCCGTGGGGTACATATCACATGGACTGTTGTTTGTCTGTATATGTATGGGGGGTGGGTTGCACGTCATAAAGCACTGTTTGTATTCACCAATGCACACCTGGATTTTTAAATAACCCTAATAAAATACAACTATAAGTTAAAAGTTATTTCTTTATTTGCTAGATGAAATATAAAAATAACTAGGAAACGACAACCTATAATGCCTATTCTCTGTATTTATATATTTCCTCCAATCAGTAATTCTTTGTTGTTACCAGGTAGATTGACTGTCTACTAAGTTTGACCCTACGTTGCTGCCTTAGTTGTGTCTGTACTGGACGTCCCCCCTTCTTCCTCAGTTAGTCTGCAGGAGCCATTACTGAAGACACGTGTATATGCCCTGTGCAGATTATTCCTTTTTACCTATCGTTATTGTGACTAATACAAGATTTGGAAGAAAACTACAGTGTTCTCCTGTCTTACTACAGCTGCAGTGGCGATCGAGTTGAAAACTGTCTGTTTGCCCCTGATGGGGTAAGTACTGAGCATACAATTATCTGAGGGACTGGTAATTAGAGCGCTTAGATTACAGCCATCAGATGGGGACAGAACAGAGACGCACCAACAAATTGCATAATCAGTGGGAAACCACCCCATATACAGTCTTACCATCAAATTTAGACAATGCCAAAGTGTGTATAATCAGCAAGGATGAAGGAAGGATATCAGCAGTTGTGTCAGGAGACCATCTCAAACCGTGTCCTGAAACCCTGAAGACACCAGAAGTATCCTTACCCGTACAGGTCCAACCTGTCAAGAAAGAGGAGGATGTGTTCCATACCGTCTTAGGAGATTTCACCAAAACATGGCCAAATTACTACAAAGCAGTTGTAGTTCCCATGATTGCTATCCCTCCAATGGTAAAACCAACACCAGAACCCATACCTAATGAACTCACAAGATATGAAGAACTGGAAGTTGAGCCTGTAGAGGAAGAACCGACTCCTGGTCCCAGTGAGCTTGCCAGTCATACTGTCAGATCTCCATCCTCAGTAGTAGCAGATACTCCAAGTAGGTACACGTCCACCCACACCATTATGCTAAGTACACCCAGTACACCAGCATTATGCAGATCACAGCGTAGCACCCAGGGTCAGATACTGGCTAGGTACAAGGAATAAAGTGTGGAATCAAATGTGAAATGTAAATATGTTTGTTATAAAGCTAAATATAACCCGTTAAATTGTAAGTGTACAAAAAGGGTGAGAATAGCATGGTGTTAGGTGGCAGCCTAGGAGAGTAAAAACTTGGCCTCTTATGCGGTGACCCGAGGATTTAGGAGCTTACTGCACTTAAACCAGAGACACCCGTAGAAACGTGTTTATATGTCTTTGTAACATTGAAAGCCCAGTACCTACAGAGACTATCCTGTATGAACTTCTTTTCTTCTTTATAACTACGGACCATGCCTACCACAGGACTGGTTGTGGTATAGACTTTCTTGTATATATTTATCAGCTCGGAGGCAATAGACTAAACCCCCCGGGAAGAGTGCTTTTGAACATTCGGACTCTTTTTGAGCTTTTATTGTTTTTTGTATTGTTTCTTTTAAGACTATGTACATAATAATTGTTTTGATATGTTATTTGTTTGTTTTTCTACAGTCCCGGAGTACTGTTCTTTACTAAGGGGGAATGTGGCACCCCAGGGTTCATGTGCCACAGTAACATCATCAAGGGTTAACTCCCCACACAACTCACTACACTAGCACCTCCAGGCCAGAAGGAAGAGACAAAGCTGCTCCCTTTGATATATTCTGGTCTGAGGAGGACGTAGTTAGTTGACAGTGGACAGTTCAGTTTAGTGCAGGGAGCACTAGGAGGAGGACCTGTAAATGGGAGCAGCGCTGAGCTCCTGTACGGGACCACTGACTACTTTCAGGCCTGAAGCCGAGGGTCTGAGGAAATGGGGCAGAGAAGTGAGGAACATACCTGGGAGGCAGAGTAGTGCTACATTCACCCCAGAGGAGCGCACAGACCGAATACCGGATCCGTGACAACGCAGGTTTTGCACCACACAGTAAAACCTGAGAAGTGAAGATTCAACCATCTTCATTTGGGCCAAAGACATAGCAACACACCAGAGTTCAGCAGTACACCCGGCAGAGGGTAGACAGAAAGGACTCGAGTTGCCTGTCAGATTGGTACCCGGGAGGAGACACAGGCCAGCAGCCTAGCTTACGCAGCAGCGGGGCCACATGCAGCGCAGGCAGGGAGCCAAGGACCCGGCCAGGGTGGGAGCAACCCGGCCCCTTCACAGACTCCGTGGACAATACTCAATATTTTACTGAACTACTATCTACAGCAAAAGACCTGGAAAACTACAAAACCGTGAGTCTGTGTGATCCTTGGGCTCGAGCCCTGCTTTCCGTCACAAACTGTTATCATCACTACTGCCCCGGGAACCAGGCTCTGCCCGTGGAGAGCTGTCACATCACAGGCTGCCATCCATCATCCCCGGAGGTTCTACAGCAGCGGTGGTCACCCTGACCACATACCACGGGTGGCATCATGACTCTATCCCCTGTAAATAACCCCCAACCTTTACTTGTGGGCTCGGGATATGGTCCGGACCAAGACCGCCATGATACCCCCCGTGATACCTCGGTCTGGTACTGAGTACCCCGTCCCAGTGGGCTCCACATATGCGTGTGGATTCTCCCTCCTGCTTCTGTGCTTTAAGGAATCCTTACAGCACAGTGTGTGTCTATTAATGTCACAAGAACTATTTCTTTGACCCTCACTGTTGCTGGGATCGCCAGAAATGATGAGGATGCGATTGGAGCCCCACCCTCAAAGATTACGGAACTAATGGCACTCAAATGTCCGGAGGTTGTGTTTATAAACTGGGCCACCTTCACACATACTCACACTGTCCCCCTAGGAAACCAACACGAAACGTGCATTAGGGCTATTGGACACACTAAGGCATCAGACACTCATACACTTATGGGTAAGCATTAGTCACTTTCTACTGGTACTGCTATTGCTACCACTGACTTGATCTTTAGTCAAGTTTGACATAACACATCCTCCTATTTCTTTTTCCATTGCTGCTATATGGTTTATATACAGTGATGTGCAAATTAATTGGGACAAAGCATTTTTTTTTTTTTTTGCAAAAATATTTATTGAGGCATAAAGCAATCAGCAACAACAGTGGAGTACAAATTAAATTCCCGCATGAAACCTTCTCACGGGGAGAAATACACAGAGATTGAACCTGTGTCCATATGGTTCTGCTTATGAGGAAATGTCTAAGAATATAACCATGAACGAAATGAATCATATCAATTATGCCATACATAAATTGCAATATAACTGTAATAGAGAGCTGTCAACTCTTATAGATGTTAGAAGTGAAATAATATATGAGAGAGAAGAAAAGGAACAAAAGGATACGAGGGAGAGAGAAAAGAATAAGGAGAGAAGAAAGGAAGGAAGAGGGATGAAGTTGGTAGTGGTACTGCCAGTAGAAGGAGGGGGGCAGAAAAGGGCCGCAGGCAAGACGACTCCATTACGTCTGCCCGCAATAACCCCCCACCCCGACTCATCCCCCAGGTGACCATCAGATGGTCAGAAGATCAGAGAACTCATTAGATTCTTTGAACATAAGCCATTCCAGGCAAGTTCGGAAATATTTCTCTAACTGAATGTCAGAGTGGGCCGAAAGCCTTTCCATCCTGCATAGTTGGTCCATTTCTGTTAACCAGTCAAGCAGGGTAGGGGTCTTTTTTGATTTCCACAGTCGTGGCATGGTAGATCTACAAGCGGCCACACAGTGTCTCAGTAGGTTGCATTTGAGTTCTTTAAAGAACCCGGGGATCATGGACAAAAGACCGACCTGTGGCGAACAATGAGCAGAAGTCTCCGTAACCTGCTCATATATCTGGATAACTTGGCGCCAGAGAGATTGAACTGAGCAGGAACTCCACCAAATGTGAAGCATAGAGGCACCCGAGGCTCCACATCTCCAACAGGTGTCTGGTTCCTGAGGAAAAAAATCTGTGAATTTCTTGAGGACATCTATACCAACGGGAGAGCAAAGCATTTTTTGTAAGTAAAATCGTAAATTGGTTACCAGTCAGTGATTCAGACCAGTTTGAACTATTTTGAACAGATGTGAGTGTACAACCTTGAGTAACAAAATGTGGTGTGACTGGTTTTAGTCAGAAAATAACAGCTAGCTGCCCCTCAGTTTCAGTTGAGAGCTTGTTTCTGTGAGGAGTGGTTTAGTGTACTTTTTCTCTCAGTGTGATTAGTTCCTGTAAAAATGGATGTTAGTCCACGGAAGAGGTCTAGAATTATTACAAATGGAACAATGTGTCCATGATTTCACTGCAACAAGTAAGTTGCAAGTGAAATTACATGCAATGTTGCGATGTGCAAAGGTACCCTAAGAGAAATCGCTTCCGCCGTTTATATTGGAAAATCTACTGCTTCAATAATAATTCACACACACAATGAAACTGGATCGTTTTCTCCAAAATGAAGAGAAATGTGGAAGAAAAAGGAAAACGACACCAAGAACTGATAAAACAATTATCAGAAATAGTAAAATTAATGTAAGAAAAACCTGCTTTGTCCCAATTAATTTGACAAGCACTGTATATATATATATATATATATATATATATATATATATATATATATAACAGAAAAGAACTGCATAGCACTCACAGACTAATGTGAACCGGTGCCAGCAGGGCTGCTGGATCAAATAACTAGAAAAAAATACTCTTCAGCACTCAGTTACTACCAATGATGTACATATGCTAATAAGCTATATATATATGAGAGAAAAGTAGTAACCGAGTGCTGCAGAGTATTTTTTTCTAGTTATTTGATCCAGCAGCCCTGCTGGCACCGGTTCACATTAGTCTGTGAGTGCTATGCAGTTTTTTTCTGTTTTGTATCTTATGGAGTGGCTGGCTCCATGCTGCAATTTGCACCCTTGTTGACCACAGGTGATCTAGGGCCGAGATGGAGTCTGCCCACTGAGAAGTGGGGGGGTGGACAAGGAGGACAGGGATGTCAGCGTTAGGACTCGTTGGACCTGAAGTCACTTTGTCGCAGTCGACGAGCAAACAGACATTGGCCAATGTGTGTACCAAGAACTTCAGAAATAAAAAGATAAGATTTTGATTTTTTTGAAAAAACGTAAGTTTTTAACTTTTTTCTCATATATATATAGCTTATTAGCATATGTACATCATTGGTAGTAACCGAGTGCTGCAGAGTATTTTTTTCTAGTTATTTGATCCAGCAGCCCTGCTGGCACCGGTTCACATTAGTCTGTGAGTGCTATGCAGTTTTTTTCTGTTTTGTATCTTATGGAGTGGCTGGCTCCATGCTGGAATTTGCACCCTTGTTGACCACAGGTGATCTAGGGTCGAGATGGAGTCTGCCCACTGAGAAGTGGGGGGTGGACAAGGAGGACAGGGATGTCAGCGTTAGGACTCGTCGGACCTGAAGTCACTTTGTCGCAGTCGACGAGCGAACAGACATTGGCCAATGTGTGTACCAAGAACTTCAGAAATAAAAAGATAAGATTTTGAGTTTTTTGAAAAAACGTAAGTTTTTAACTTTTTTCTCATATACAGTTAGGGCCAGAAATATTTGGACAGTGACACAATTTTCGCGAGTTGGGCTCTGCATGCCACCACATTGGATTTGAAATGAAACCTCTACAACAGAATTCAAGTGCAGATTGTAACGTTTAATTTGAAGGGTTGAACAAAAATATCTGATAGAAAATGTAGGAATTGTACACATTTCTTTACAAACACTCCACATTTTAGGAGGTCAAAAGTAATTGGACAAATAAACATAACCCAAACAAAATATTGTTATTTTCAATATTTTGTTGCGAATCCTTTGGAGGCAATCACTGCCTTAAGTCTGGAACCCATGGACATCACCAAACGCTGGGTTTCCTCCTTCTTAATGCTTTGCCAGGCCTTTACAGCCGCAGCCTTCAGGTCTTGCTTGTTTGTGGGTCTTTCCGTCTTAAGTCTGGGTTTCAGCAAGTGAAATGCATGCTCAATTGGGTTAAGATCTGGTGATTGACTTGGCCATTGCAGAATGTTCCACTTTTTTGCACTCATGAACTCCTGGGTAGCTTTGGCTGTATGCTTGGGGTCATTGTCCATCTGTACTATGAAGCGCCGTCCAATCAACTTTGCAGCATTTGGCTGAATCTGGGCTGAAAGTATATCCCGGTACACTTCAGAATTCATCCGGCTACTCTTGTCTGCTGTTATGTCATCAATAAACACAAGTGACCCAGTGCCATTGAAAGCCATGCATGCCCATGCCATCACGTTGCCTCCACCATGTTTTACAGAGGATGTGGTGTGCCTTGGATCATGTGCCGTTCCCTTTCTTCTCCAAACTTTTTTCTTCCCATCATTCTGGTACAGGTTGATCTTTGTCTCATCTGTCCATAGAATACTTTTCCAGAACTGAGCTGGCTTCTTGAGGTGTTTTTCAGTGAATTTAACTCTGGCCTGTCTATTTTTGGAATTGATCAATGGTTTGCATCTAGATGTGAACCCTTTGTATTTACTGTCATGGAGTCTTCTCTTTACTGTTGACTTAGAGACAGATACACCTACTTCACTGAGAGTGTTCTGGACTTCAGTTGATGTTGTGAACGGGTTCCTCTTCACCAAATAAAGTATGCGGCGATCAGCCACCACTGTTGTCATCCGTGGACGCCCAGACCTTTTAGAGTTCCCAAGCTCACCAGTCAATTCCTTTTTTCTCAGAATGTACCCAACTGTTGATTTTGCTACTCCAAGCATGTCTGCTATCTCTCTGATGGATTTTTTCTTTTTTTTTCAGCCGCAGGATGTTCTGCTTCACCTCAATTGAGAGTTCCTTTGACCGCATGTTGTCTGCTCACAGCAACAGCTTCCAAATGCAAAACCACACATCTGGAATCCACCCCTGACCTTTTAACTACTTCATTGATTACAGGTTAACGAGGGAGACGCCTTCGGAGTTAATTGCAGCCCTTAGAGTCCATTGTCCAATTACTTTTGGTCCCTTGAAAAAGAGGAGGCTTTGCATTACAGAGCTATGATTCCTAAACCCTTTCTCCGATTTGGATGTGGAAACTCTCATATTGCAGCTGGGAGTGTGCACTTTCAGCCCAAATTATATATATAATTGTATTTCTGAACATGTTTTTGTAAACAGCTAAAATAACAAAACTTGTGTCACTGTCCAAATATTTCTGGCCCTAACTGTATATATAGCTTATTAGCATATGTACATCATTGGTAGTAACCGAGTGCTGCAGAGTATTTTTTTCTAGTTATATATATATACTAGATGTAGTATCCGGCTACGCCCGGGTTAATAAATAACTGCTGTTAGCTATAACAAAATAGAATTTGAATATGTCATATTAATGACCTGCAGGAAAATAGAAGCTGAGCTGTGATTGATTGCTATAGGCAGCCTAATAAATCTCCAGCCAGCATTAAACCCTCCTCCTGGCCGGGCAGTATATGTTACCTCACACATACACATAATAGACAGCTCATGTGACTGACATCTGCCTTAATTCCCTATATGGCACATGTGTTGCACATTGGCTGTTTTTAATCAGATGTTTATGTTTGGAAAATAAAGATAGCACACGTATGAGGCGAGTTGTGTGAGGTGATTTGTGCACATCTGTGTCTGTCTGTGTGGTGTGTGTGTGTCCCTGGGGTGTGTGTATGTGTGTGTCCCTGTGTGGGGGTGGTCTGTGTGGTGTGTGTCTCTGTTGTGTGTGTCTCTTTGTGGTGTGTGTGTGTCCCTGTGGGGTGAGTGCATGTGCCCCTATAGGGTGTGTATGTGTGTGTCCCTGTGTGTGGGGGTCTGTGTGGTGTGTGTCTCTGTTGTGTGTGTCTCTTTGTGGTGTGAGTGTGTGTGTGTCCCTGTAGGGTGAGTGCATGTGTCCCTATAGGGTGTGTATGTGTGTGTGTCCCTGTGGGGGGTCTGTGTGGTGTGTGTGTCTCTTTGTGGTGTGTGTGTCCCTGTGGGTTGAGTGCATGTGTCCCTATAGGGTGTGTATGTGTGTGTGTCCCTGTGGGGGTGTGTATCTGTGTGGGGTGTGTGTGTCTCTGTGTTGTGTGTGTCTCTTTGTGGTGTGTGTGTGTGTGTCCCTGAGCGGTGAGTGCATGTGTCCCTATAGGGTGGCTATGTGTGTGTGTCCCTGTGGAGGGGTCTGTGTGGTGTGTGTGTGTCTCTTTGTGGTGTGTGTGTCCCTGTGGGGTGAGTGCATGTGTCTCTATAGGGTGGCTATGTGTGTGTGTCCCTGTGGAGGGGTCTGAGTGGTGTGTGTGTCTCTTTGTGGTGTGTGTGTCTTTGTGGGGTGAGTGCATGTGTCTCTATAGGGTGGCTATGTGTGTGTGTGTCCCTGTGGAGGGGGGGTCTGTGTGGTGTGTGTGTCTGTGTTGTGTGTGTCTCTTTGTGGTGTGTGTCCCTGTGGGATGAGTGCATGTGTCGCTATAGAGTGTGTGTGTGTGTCCTTGGGGGTGTGTGTCTCTGTGTTGTGTGTGTCTCTTTGTGGTGTGTGTGTGTTTGTTCTGGTGCGTGGTGAGTATCCAATGTTGGGGCTGCACTTTAGCGACTATACACTTGCTGTTACTCTTTGTGTGCGTGTGGTGTGTATACATGTCCCCAAGTGTGGTGAATATCTCATGTTGGGGCCCCACCTTAGTGACTATATGCTGGTATGTGCAGTTAGTTTTTGGCGCTATCATTAAGCCCCTCTCATTCACAACTGTCAACTGGTAACTGTCACTTTTTCCCCATTATGTAGATAGGGGCAAAATTGTTTGGTGAATTGGAATGTGCAGAGTTAAAATTTCACCTCACAACATAGCCTATGACGCTCCCGGGGTCCAGACGTGTAACTGTGCAAAATTTTGTCTCTATAGCTGACAGCTGTCGATTTTCCTCCAACACTTTTCCATGCACTTTTTCCCCATTATATAGATAGGGGCAAAATTGTTTGGTGAACTGGAACGCGCAGGGTTAAAATTTCGCCTCACAACATAGCCTATGACGCTCTCAGGGTCCAGACGTGTGACTGTGCAAAATGTTATGGGTGTAGTTGCGACGGTGTAGATACCAATCCCGGATATACACACATACACACATTCAGCTTTATATATTAGATATATATTATATAATCGCGAATCGGAAAAGCGCCCCTCCACACGCTACTTCCGATGTCGTCATGTGGATACGAATTTAACATTGGGCGCGACCAATCCGAAATCGGGCTGACTGCCCATAGAGATGCATTAGCGGTGTGTCCGCGATTTTAGGGCCGACAAATAGAACCAGGTGGGCGGCCATAAAATCGCCGACACACCGGTAATGTATGTCAATGGGGAAAAAAAAAGGCGGACCTGAATGAGAACTGTGTCTCACTCTCACTTAAAAAAATAAATAAATTAAATAATAAAAAAAATAATTTAAAAATAATTAAAAAATAATAAAAAAATAAATAAAAAATAATAAATAATTAAATAAAAATAATAATAATAAAAAAAAAAAAAGGCGGACCTGAATGAGAACTGTGTCTCAGTCTGACTTAAAAAAATAAATAAATTAAATAATAAAAAAAATAATTAAAAAATAATTAAAAAATAAAAAAAATAAATAAAAAATAATAAATAATTCAATAAAATAATAATAAAAAAAATAAATATATGCTAATTATATCAGCCCTTCCAGCGGACCTGAATGAGAACTGGGTCTCAGCCTAAATAATAAATTTAATAATAAAAAAATAATTAAAAAATAATAAAAAAATAAATAAAAAATAATAAATAATTCAATAAAAATAATAATAAAAAAATTAAATATATGCTAATTATATCAGCCCTTTTAGCGGACCTGAAAGAGAACTGGGTCTCAGCCTAAATAATAAATTTAATAATAAAAAAAATAATTAAAAAATAATTAAAAAAAATAATAAAAAAATAAATAAAAAATAATAAATAATTCAATAAAAATAATAATAAAAAAAAAAATATATGCTAATTATATCAGCCCTTCCAGCGGACCTGAATGAGAACTGGGTCTCATCCTAAATAATAAATTTAATAATAAAAAAAATAATTAAAAATTAATAAAAAAATAAATAAAAAATAATAAATAATTAAATAAAAAATAGTAATTAAAAAAAAAAATTCCAATAATAATGATATTACTGCTAATAATAATGCTATTAATGCTAATAATTATGCTATTAATGCTAATAATAATGTTATTAATGCTATTATTAATGCTAATATATGCTATTATTAATGCTATTAATGCTAATAATAATGCTATTAATGCTATTAATAATGTTATTAATGCTATTATTAATGCTAATAATGCTATTATTAATGCTATTTATGCTAATAATAATGCTATTAATGCTATTAATAATGCTATTAATGCTATTATTTATGCTATTAATGCTATTAATGCTAATATTTATCCTATTAATGGTATTATTAATGCTATTAATGCTAATAATAATGCTATTAATGCTATTAATGCTAATAATAATGCTATTAATGCTATTAATAATGTTATTAATGCTATTATTAATGCTAATAATGCTATTATTAATGCTATTAATGCTAATAATAATGCTATTAATGCTATTAATAATGCTATTAATGCTATTAATTATGCTATTAATGCTATTAATGCTAATATTTATCCTATTAATGCTATTAATGCTATTAATAATGCTATTCATGCTAATAATATTGCTATTAATGCTCTTTATGCTAATACTAATGCTATTAATGCTATTTTTTATGCTATTAATTCTATTATTTATGCTATTAATGCTATTAATAATGCTATTAATAATGCTATTAATCCTATTAATGCTATTAATAATGCTATTCATGCTATTAATAATACTATTAATGCTATTAATACTCATAATAATGCTATTAATGCTATTAATAATGTTATTAATGCTATTATTAATGCTAATTTATGCTATTAATTAATGCTATTAATGCTAAATAATTAATGCTATATAATGCTATTAATAATGTTATTAATGCTATTATTAATGCTAATAATGCTATTATTAATGCTATTTATGCTAATAATTAATGCTATTAATGCTATATTTAATTAATGCTATTAATGCTATTATATTATGCTATTAATGCTATTAATGCTAATATTTATCCTATTAATGGTATTATTAATGCTATTAATGCTAATAATAATGCTATTAATGCTATTAATGCTAATAATAATGCTATTAATGCTATTAATAATGTTATTAATGCTATTATTAATGCTAATAATGCTATTATTAATGCTATTAATGCTAATAATAATGCTATTTAATGCTATTAATTATGCTATTAATGCTATTAATGCTAATATTTATCCTTTTAATGGTATTATTAATGCTATTAATTAATGCTATTAATGCTAATTATTTATCCTATTAATGCTATTAATGCTATTAATAATGCTATTAATGCTATTAATATATGCTATTATTGCTATTAATGCTAATATTTATTCCTATTCATGGTATTATTAATGCTATTAATGCTAATAATAATGCTATTAATGCTATTAATGCTAATAATAATGCTATTAATGCTATTAATAATGTTATTAATGCTATTATTAATGCTAATAATGCTATTATTAATGCTATTTATGCCAATAATAATGCTATTAATAATGCTATTAATGCTATTAATGCTAATATTTATCCTATTAATGCTATTAATGCTAATAATAATGCTATTAATGCTAATAATAATGCTATTAATGCTATTAATTATGCTATTAATGCTATCAATGCTAATATTTATCCTATTAATGGCATTATTAATGCTATTATTGCTAATAATAATGCTATTAATGCTATTAATAATGCTATTAATGCTATTAATAATGTTATTAATGCTATTATTAATGCTATTAATGCTATTATTAATGCTAATAATAATGCTATTAATGCAATTAATAATGCTATTAATGCTATTAATTATGCTATTAATGCTAATATTTATCCTATTAATGCTATTAATATTGCTATTAATGCTAATAATAATGCTATTAATGCTATTAATAATGTTATTAATGCTATTATTAATGCTAATAATGCTATTATTAATGCTAATAATAATGCTATTAATGCTATTAATAATGTTATTAATCCTATTAATTATGCTAATAATGCTATTATTAATGCTATTAATGCTAATAATAATACTATTAATGCTATTAATAATGTTATTAATGCTATTATTAATGCTAATAATGTTATTATTAATGCTATTAATGCTAATAATAATGCTATTAATGCTATTAATAATGTTATTAATGCTATTATTAATGCTAATAATGCTATTATTAATGCTATTAATGCTAATAATAATGCTATTAATGCTATTAATAATGTTATTAATGCTATTATTAATGCTAATAATGCTATTAATAATGCTATTAATGCTAATAATAATGCTATTAATGCTATTAATACTGTTATCAATGCTCATAATACTGCTAATAATGCTATTAATACTGCTATTACTGCTAATAATAATGCTATGGCTTATATTATTGCTATTGATGATGCGATTATTATTTAAAAATGTTTAAAAAAACAATAAACATATTTTAGATACCCGATGCATTTGCATCAGGCTAACAGCTATAACTACTATAATCAAATTAATGCACGTTCTAGAATCCCGATGCATTTGCATCGGGCTCACAGCTAGTTAGATATATTTATTTATATTTACTATCATTGTAGTCATCTTTGGAGATATTTTCTGATTAGTGGAACCCCTTCCATTTTTCTAACATTGAGGCCATATTGGTGTGGATGTGCCAATGAGTATGACCTATTACTCTTTGCCAACATTTTTCCGTTCTTTTTGCTGCCCAATCCACTTTATAATTTTGTGTCCTGATTGCCATGCATGCTGTCTTATTTTTCTGTATCCTCACCAATCATTCACTGGCAACTTATTTTACGATTTATAAGTTTGTACCCATCTTTTATTTATTTTGAATAAACATTATATTTTAATTTTTGTGTTTCTATCGGTCACTGTGGACTCATTATACTCCATTCCCTTTTTCTTGTTTCATAGTGCCATTTTGGATTTTTCTCCCCACTACGTTAGATAGTGATGAGCGAGTAGCGAAATATTCGCACTCACTATACTCGTAACCAGCAGCTTTTAATACTCGCATATTCATCCGAATAGTGAGTCTAATGTTATTCAATTAGTGATAGGCTCCGCTCACACACATCCGGCTATAAAATGAATATTTCCAGGACAGGGCAGGAGGGTGGGCTTTTTTTTACAATTTCAATGTCTAAAACACCATGCTGTTTCCCCCAGAGAGATCCTAACATTCAGTCTGCTCTCACTCAGGTGCCAGATCACTTTGTGCACTGAATGGAGCTGTCAGCTTGTGTCAGATTGATCACGATCGACACATCACTCACAAGCACCAGTGATTACTCACCAAGTAACGAGTATCGTGAATACCGTACTATCCGTGCGAGTAGCGAACAGTAACGATTATACTCGCTCATCACTAACGTTAGAGCATGATTTTTGTTACCTTCCATATTCCCAAACTATTTAATCATTTAACGTCCATGGCACTGAATGAGCCCTTATAGTCACTTAAAGTATGATTTTTGGTCCTTTAATAATGAAATGATGAACCAGAGTTCTATGAAAAAATCTGCAGGTACTGTAACTGGCAGATGTTTTCACTCTAGCACTCTGATTTGTAGCCGTTCAGGGAAATATTGTAAACTGTCATCTATTTAGCTCATTTTATATAGTCCAGATGTTCCTCAATAACCTTGGAGGTGTAGTAACCATTTCCTCTTGTTTTCAATTTGGCTTCACACATAAGAATATGATAGAATACATAGAATTTTCTCTACTTCCTGTTCCCACAGCTGGACCTTTTTTCCCGCAAACATCATATATTTTATGATCCATTTGATGCAAAACATTTTTTGATCTTAAAAAAAACCAACAATAATATCAGTCAAATTATTATTTTTATTTTTTGGGGTGAGCATTAAAGACATTTTCTACTTTCCTGGAAAATTCTGGCAATGGCAGGTTAGGGCTTCCACTGATTAGTAAAGCACAGAATTTATTTTAAGGTTCATTTGCTTCCTAAAAGTAATTGTTATGGGGCTTATTGTTGGAACACCCAACAGATGTGTAACTAGCATGGCTTTGTAGTTTGCCATTGGCTGGTATTGGATATTACTAGGGATGAGCGAATAGTGAGCTATTCAGACTTGCTATAGTCGTAAAGAGTAGGTCCTAATACTCAGGTACTCATTACAAGTAGGGAGTCCAATGTAAGTCAATGGGAAATGTGAGTACTTTCACAGTGTATCTATATACACTGCGAAAGTGAAATAAAGGTGTTAAAAAAAAAAAACATACTCACCTATTCCCGGGACTCGACAAGAACACATCCGATGGGCTGCTAGGACCTTAAGTCTGATGGCCAATCAGAGGGCCTGTAGTGATCAGGTAGTGTGTGATGATGTCCTGGCAGCCTGTCGGATGTGTTCTCTTTCGGGACCCAGGACATCCGTTGGATAGGTGAGTATGTTATTTTTTTATTTTTAACACCTTTTACTAACTTTTATTTCACTTTCGCAGTGTATATAGATACACTGCAAAAGTGAATGTACTTCTCGCTACTACTAACAAGTAATTACAAGGAAACTCGCGAAGTAGCGAGTAGCCCGAATACCGTACTATTCGGCAAGTACTGAATAGTTAAGAATATACTAGCTCATCCCTACATATTACGAAATTTGCATGGAATAGGCAAGGACATGTGTACTAGCCCAATCAGCAGCAGTACTAGAATATAGATGACATGATGGACAGAGAGAAGGTGCACAGTTGAGAGTTGGTGCATTGGCATGTAAAAAATAGCAGGGCGGGAATGGCTCGCGAGAAGATCGCGAGACAAGTGAAAGCAAAATAATAATTAATTATATAATCATAATACATACATATATATGAATATAAGTAACTCTACTATATCATAATCTGAAAATGGCACCACTGCCGAAGCCCGATATGGCAGCGCAAGCGCCACCCCGCGAGCCGCTTTGCCCCGTAAGCCCTACAATAATACTATGCCTGCCGCCGAGGAACCCACACCTCACAGCTCACCCTCATCCTCACACCACAAACACTCCGCCCCTACCCAGCCCTCAGCCTCACAGCCTCCCCCCCACACTAAATCCCTCCTCCAGCCACTCCTCCCTCCCCTCACAGCCTCCTCCAGCCTCCCCATCCGCACTGCGTCTCCAGCCTCACAGCCTTCACTACAGCACTCGCTCAGCTCAGCGCTCCTAGCCTTCCGCCTCTTCACAGCCTCACGCCTCCTCAATCCCACACTGCCCCTATCCTCATCAGCATCCTATCCTCACAGCTTCCTCTACCTCACAGCCGTCCTCCAGTGTAATTAGCTCACACTGCAGCCTCACAGCCTCCTCCAGCCTCATGCCTCCTCCAGCCTCACTGCCTCCTCCAGCCTCACAGCCTCCTCCGCCTCACTGCCTCACTCTGCCCCTCCTCCAGCCTCACAGCCTCCGCCTCCTCACAGCCTCCTCCAGCCTCACTGCCTCCTCCGCCTCACTGCCTCCTCCAGCCTCACAGCCTCCCTCCTCACAGCCTCCTCCAGCCTCACAGCCTCCTCTCCTCACAGCCTCCTCCGCCCACAGCCCCCGCCTCCTCCAGCCTCACAGCCTCCTCCAGCCTCACTGCCTCCTCCATGCCTCACAGCCTCCTCCGCCTCACAGCCTCCTCCGCCTCACAGCCTCCTCAGCCTCACTGCCTCCTCCACCTCACTGCCTCCTCCATCCTCACAGCCTCCTCCAGCCTCACAGCCTCCTACAGCCTCACAGCCTCCTCCAGCCTCACAGCCTCCTCCAGCCTCACAGCCTCCTCCATCCTCACAGCCCTCATCCTCACCCTCCTCCAGCCTCACTGCCTCCTCCAGCCTCACAGCCTCCTCCAGCCTCCACCTCCCACTCGTCCTCCAGCCTCACAGCCTCCTCCAGCCTCACAGCCTCCTCCAGTCCTCACAGCCTCCTCCAGCCTCACAGCCTCTCCATCCTCACAGCCTCCTCCTATCCTCACAGCCTCCTCCATCCTCACAGCCTTCCTCCATCCTCACAGCCTCCTCATCCTCACAGCCTCCTCCAGTCCTCACAGCCTCCTCCAGCCTCACAGCCTCCTCCAGCCTCACATGCCTCCTCCAGCCTCACAGCCTCCTCCCGCCTCACAGCCTCTCCCTCACTGCCTCCCTGCCTCACAGCCTCCTCCGGCCTCACACCGTCCTCCGGCCTCACACCTCCTCCAGCCTCACAGGCCTCCATTCTCACAGCGTCCTCCAGCATCACTGCCTCCTCCACCTCACTGCCTCCTCCAGCCTCACAGCCTCCCCATCCTCACAGCCTCCTCCAGCCTCACAGCCTCCTCTATCCTCACAGCCTCCTCCAGTCCCACAGCCTCCTCCAGCCTCACAGCCTCCTCCATCCTCACTGCCTCCTCCATCCTCACTGCCTCCTCCAGCCTCACAGCCTCCTCCAGCCTCACAGCCTCCTCCAGCCTCACTGCCTCCTCTGGCCTCACAGCCTCCTCCGGTCTCACCGTCCTCCGGCCTCACAGCCTCCTCCAGCCTCACAGCGTCCTCCATCCTCACAGCCTCCTCCAGCCTCACAGCCTCCTCCCAGCCTCACTGCCTCCTCCATCCTCACTGCCTCCTCCAGCCTCACAGCCTCCTCCAGCCTCACTGCCTCCTCCAGCCTCACAGCCTCCTCCATCCTCACAGCCTCCTCCATCCTCACAGCCTCCTCCTTCCTCACAGCCTCCTCCTTCCTCACAGCCTCCTCCATCCTCACAGCGTCCTCCATCCTCACAGCGTCCTCCATCCTCACAGCCTACTACTTCCTCACAGCCTCCCCATCCTCACAGCCTCCTCCATCCTCACAGCCTCCTCCATCCTCACACCCTCCCCATCCTCACAGCCTCCTCCATCCTCACAGCCTCCTCCATCCTCACAGCCTCCTCCAGCCTCACAGCCTCCCCATCCTCACAGCCTCCTCCTGCCTCACAGCCTCCTCCAGCCTCACAGCCTCCTCCAGCCTCACAGCTTTCCTATCCTCATTGTGTCCTCCATCCTCACAGCCTCCTCCATCACAGCCTCCCCATCTCACAGCCTCCCCATCTCACAGCCTCCTCCATCCTCACAGCCTCCTCCATCCTCACAGCCTCCCCATCATCACAGCCTCTTCCAGCCTCAAAGCCTCCTCCAGCCTCAAAGCCTCCTCCAGCCTCACAGCCTCCTCCAGCCTCACAGCCTCCTCCATCCTCACACCCTCCTCCATCCTCACAGCCTCCTCCATCCTCACAGCCTCCTCCAGCCTCACAGCCTCCTCCACCCTCACCTTCCTTAACCCCTCCACACTCACCTCTCCTCACCCCTCCACCCTCACCTCTCCTCACCCCTCCAGCCTCTGCTCTCCTCACCCCCCCAGCCTCTGCTCTCCTCACCCCTCCAGCCTCTGCTCTCCTCACCCCTCCAGCCTCCCGCCACATCATACTCTGCTATCCACAGAGCCCCATGTATACTCTGCTAGCCACTCACCCACCTGTATACACACAATTCATTTCACCGCGCTCCCGATGTAATTGCATCGGGCCTTTTTACTAGTATATATATAACAAAGACAAGTAACACGTGCACTCATGGGGTATTGAAACAATGTGGGTATACCATGCCTCTCACAAGTATGGGAATAATCAATTAAATGGATAAATAAGGTGAAGCAGCAAGTAGTTTAGAGACATTACATGATGGCCTCAATAAGTAGTGAAAGGTAAAACTTTAAAAAGCTACTGCGCTAACAATAAGAGGATAACTGAGAGAAATGAGTTGGTGTATAAAAATGGTAATAAATGGTAAATACACCAAAGACTAGGATCATGAATCAATGTTCATAAATGAATAAATTGCTTAATGTATACCGAACATAAAAAATAGGTCAAAGTTACCTATGCTGGTAGTGGGGCCAGAGGTGGAATGGTAACCACTGGTAGGAGATATCAAAGAATAGAGGATTGCCCACTCTATATGAAATACAATATGTGATAATAATGAGTACTTCAATTAAAAAATCACATACCAAGTGAGAGTTGCTTAATCATATATACCCGTATGTCATTATACCGTATATACTCGTGTATAAGCCGAGTTTTTCAGCACAAAAAGTGTGCTGAAAAGTCCCCCCTCGGCATATACAGTATTCCCTTTACCCCATTCAGTATACAGGCACCCCCCCCATCAATGGTATACTGGGCCCCCCCTTGCTGGCGCACACCTGTAAAGTAATAGATCATTATACTTATCCCTGTCGCTGTCGCCACTGCTGCCGCTGCTCTGACACCGCGCTCCTCTGGGTCTTCATGCTTCTTCCTGCTTCCTCCTCCGCCGGGCGCAGGCAATGACGTCATTGTCCGTGCGCCGGAGGAAGAAGCATGAAGACCCGGAGGAGCGCGGTGTCAGAGCGGCGGCGGCGGCAACAACGACAGGGATAAGTATAATGATCTATTACTTTACAGGTGTGTGGCAGTAAGGGGGGGCCCTGTATACCACTGATGGGGGGGGGGCGCCTGTATACCAATGGGGCCTGTATACACCACTGGGGCCTGTATATACCACTGGGGCCTTATACATCACTGGGGCCTGTATACACCACTGGGACCTGTATACACCACTGGGGCCTGTATACACCACTGGGGCCTGTATACATCACTGGGGCCTGTATATACCACTGGGGCCTGTATACACCACTGGGGACTGTATACAGCACTGGGGCCTGTATACATCACTGGAGCCTGTATATACCACTGGGGCCTGTATACACCACTGTGGCCTGTATACACCACTGGGGCCTGTATACCACTGGGGCTGCTGTATATACTGCTGGGGCCTGTATATACCACTGGGGAGGCTGCTGTATACCACTGGGGCTGCTGTATATACTGCTGGGGCCTGTATATACCACTGGGGAGGCTGCTGTATACTACCACTCGGGAGGCCTGTATACCACTGGGGGGGCCTGTATACCACACTGCTGGGGGCTGTATACCTGTGCTGGGGTCCACCCTCGGCTTATACACGAGTCAATAGGTTTTCCCAGGTTTTGGGGGCAAAAGTAGGTGGGTCGGCTTATACACAGGTCAGCTTATACACGAGTATATACGGCTATATAAGATATTAGATGTACTTCACATGCTGTTCCAACTGCAGGTATTAAGAAGTTACAGATATCTATAGAAGAAAGAGAGGCACATAGTTAACACTGCTAAAATAAAAAAATAAAATATCAAACATGGAATTATAAGTAGTTACCTAATAGCTGGTCATCATAAAGATTTGACGCTAGTGACCCCAAGTGGGGTATTCCTTGAGATATGGGGGTGCTCACCACTCCAAGTATATTGAGACCAGAATCCGTGATTCTCTGGATGGGTGCACTAGCTGCTGGTGGAGAAGTCCAGCAAAGTCATAGAAGGTGAGGAAAAGGCTGTAAATGGCACTTCCAATTCAGGATATAATAAAAATAATTGATACAAATCACATTAAAAAATGAAGTGTGCTGACCGCCCAATGCGTTTCTGGTATCAGACATGAGCATGACACCCTTAATCATAGGAAACTTTCCTATGTCATGTCTGATACCAGAACCGCATCAGTGTTGTTCAGCACATTTCATCTTTTTAATGTGGTCTGAATAAATTGTTTTAATTATATTAGTTTTTATTATATCCTGGATTTTAGATGCTTTTACTGTCGTATATCTCAGCCCACTCAATTCACTCACACTTAGTGATTACACAGTTACAGAACTTCCCTATATTACTTGAATCTTTGGATTATCATACACAGACTGAGATCACCACTACTGTTTTCAGTCACCTACAGCCCTGTAGTAGTATATCACAGATTAGGCCTTTTTCTATCCTTATGTGGAATAAGCTGTACAATGGCACATCTTGGCCAGCCATCATGTTTTTACTAACTGTGATCGCCTCATTGATGGCTGAGCTAGTCCTTTTGATATGATGGCTGCAAAGCATTATGGGGAAGCCTTTGTGATCACACCTGATGTCATTAGCTCACTTTTTGAGTTTTCAGCAGTGCGTGAAAGTCACAATCTTCGAATCTAAAAAACAGCATTGTCAGAAGCGCCCTGTCCTCACCAGCAACTACAGGAACCTTTCCCTGCAACCAGAACAGGTGCAAAACCCGTCCATTTATAATGACAATTGACAAAATAAGGATTCCTGGGACAGATCAAGACTACAAGATCCCAGGTAACTTCAGCTGCACCACAAGCAATGTGGTGTATTTAATTATATGTACCAAATGCCCAACAGGTGGCATGTACATAGGGGAGACTGGATTACAATTCAGAACAAGAATGAATTCTCATCGCCACTCAATAAAAGAAAAGCGTATGGATCTACCTGTAGCAAAGCATTTTTGCAGCTCTGACCACAACACTGAATCAGATATGAGGCTGCTCATTTTAAAAAGTAACTTCAAATCTCAGAGAGAGAGAAGAATTTGGGAATACAAAACTGATATCAACCTTTGACACATTCAAAACAGGATTAAATATTTCACATGGATTCATGGGATTTTATGTAAAATGAACGGACATTTGGGGATAGCAGATTCATGCATTTTTATATAAAATGAAAGTGCATTTGGAGACATCTTGCAACACACTGAAATTATAGGACTATAAACTCTTGACACTTCTGTGAACTGCCTCACTTAGAACTAAGTATTTTCAGGTCTCCATGGGCTGCTAACCATTTACCTAATACAATTGGTTCCGCTTATTTTAGAAATCTGGTTTTTCTGTCCCTGCTCCTCCACCCCTCCCTAACCCCACTCTGCTTTGCGTCACCTCTCATATCCACCAGAGCATATAACATTGTTTTGCCTTTTTTTTCTTTTTTCTTCTTTCCTTTTTTTTTTTTTTCCTTTCAATTGCTTATGTATATATGTATGTGTCTTCAGAATTTGTGTCATTACTAGCCTGACGAAGGGGCCACAGTGTCCCGAAAGCTTGCTTCGTTTACCATCTTTTCAGTTAGCCATTAAAAGGTATCAACCACTGAGGACTCAGAGTGCAATATATTTTACTATCTACTGGCTAACACGGTATAAACATTCTTTACCATATATATATATATATATATATATATATATACCTTCATGGGTGTAAATTTAAATTCTTGTGCTTCACAGGGTACAAATTATACCGCGTTAACAATGTAGTTTCCTATCATTTTACCTATCTAGTATAATGTTTGAAAACGACTAAAATGGAGACGTATTTTATATCATGATACATAACATACTCCAATTTTTTTTATTGCGTTATATAGCAAATTCATCTTTTCACCACTGCATTCAATCAGCTGTAATTGTGAATTTTGTTGCTAAGAGCTTTCATTTACCAAACAAAATGAACCATGTATAATGGTTCTGAGTAATGTGTTGTAGCTAAAGAGTTTGACAGCTTTACAATGTGTGTTCAAGTTGACCTGTGAAGCAAAGCCTGTGTTCCCAGAGTAAATGGTGATGCTTCAAGATGAAATCCATAAGCTCGGCAATAAATGTCTTAGAATACACATTTTATAAATATTTTAGGTCATGAAAAGTGTGAGGAATTAGATATTTATGTAATAGTTTTATAATGGGTCATTTTGGGGTGTGGTATTCCCCTAAATCACTTTATTAACATTTCAGATAGTATTCATTGTCATTGAACTATCAGTCTATGACACGCATAGACCACTAGTTTTGATAAATGTGTAAAAAAAAATGGTCAGAAGGAAATTAATTGCCTTCAGTAAGTAAAACAAAATAAAAATCTAGTAAATATAATCCTTTTAAAGTGGTTGTCCACCAATCTAACAGCCCTTGTCAATCAGTGTGTTTCAGTAAAATAATAACATTTATACTCTGGTGCTGGCGTCGTCCCTTCAATGTCGGCACCGGCTCTCACGGAGCTTGCATCACTTTATGTCACTATGATTCCTACAGCCAATTAGCAGCTGCTTCATTAGGCCCTCCTGCAAATAAATCAGACATCCGGAGGAAGTAACAGCTCAGCCACAGCTCTCACTCATGATGTCTGATATGTCCAAAGGAGAGGAAAAGAAAGTGGCCGCTGATTGACTGCAAGGAACATAAGGATTGAGGAGGTGTTGTCTGGATAGTGGGAAACTCCATTAATGGATAATAAATAAAATAAAAGAAGTTACAAAGAAAGCTTTTGAGGCAGCTTAGATCTCTTCATCAAGCATGGTGTAATAAGGCATCTGAAGAAACACACATATCTATAATATAACTATGAACAGCATTTTTCCAAAACCTGGATTTCTACCAATAAGATGACAAAAGGACATGTCCCCAGCTACTGATTGTCTTCAAGATTCTCATTGTCTAAGCACCGACTCCTCCCCCAGGCTAAATTTAGGCCCCCTTCACATCACGATTTTTCTGGATCCGCGTCTATCCATTGTAAAACTGATAGCCACATATCCGATTTGGTCCCCATGTATCCCTATGGGCATGGATTGCTCCTTAATGGCCATCCGTGTGTTTAGGGATCTGATTGTGTCCACTTTTTTCACGTCCCCAAAATCAGAGACTGCTCCGATTTTGGGCACAGCGGACACAATCGGTCAGAATCGGACAGCATCGGATCCGACGCTGTCCAATTCAAATAACATGGGGGTCTATGGAGCTCGGATACGGGAAAAAACAGGATCGTTTCCCGGATCCAGTGATAGTGTACTGAGCATGCTCAATACACTAGAACTGCTCTGCTAAGTGTAATTTCACTTTAGCAGTGTATCTACATACACTCACCACATACACTGCTAAAGTAAAATTAAATAAAGCAATGTATTAAAAAAAAACATTAAATGCTCACTTTCCCGCCGGCTGTCCAGGACCCGAGATGAATACGTCCGAATGCTGCCAGGAACTTAAAAATGTGATTAAAATATGATTTAACACCAGAAATCAGGTGGTATGTCACATGACATATCACCTGATCGCTACCGACCAATCACATTTTAAGGTCCTGTCAGCCATCAGATGTCTTCCCCTCTGGTCCCAGACAGCCGGTGGACAGGTGAGCATTTATTTTTGTTATTTTTAATACATTTTTTTCTCTTTTATTTTGCTTTCACAGTGTATGTAGATACACTGGGAAAGCAAAACTTCAGCCTTGACATGTCACACGAAGGGAGGAACACAGGAATCTTCCTCCTCCCATGTGACATAACCACACCAACACCACTTGCCTGGCTCACCTCCTCCCACCTCTTTCTGTGTCTGGATCCCTCAAAATCATGGATCCAGATACATAAATGGCATCCGGAGTTCACATCCTGGCCTGTCCGTTCCTGTCCGTGGGGTCCTTCAAAAAACAGGATCCCCATGGACAGGAAAAAATTGGGATGTAAAGGGGGCCTTTAATGTCACTTGCCTTTCAGTTGGTTGACGGGCAATCTATCTTTCCAACATTCTATGTTATACTCTTATATAACTACCAACACTGATACATTTATGCATTTCACTACATCTAATGCATTATTAATTACAATATCACCTGTAGCAACCAGAGTGCAACTTTCAGCATTGAAGCTGCTGAGCTAAAGTGAAAGATGAGCTCTAATTGGTTGCTATGCACATATAGATCCTTATCAAATGTAACAAATAATCTGTCCAAAGCCGGGATGGAAATATTTGATAGGCAAAGGGCTAATTTTTTTCTTTTTTTTGAAAAAAGGTTACTCAATGCAGAAGCAATTAGTACTTCACTAATGAAAATTGCCTCACAGTAAGATCGTTCTGTTCGCCCATAGCAATCAGATTGCAGCTTTTAGCATTGAAGCTGCTGAAGTACCGTTAAGGCTGAGCTCTGATTGGTTGCTATAGACAACTAGACCCTTATCAAGCATAACCAATAATCTATACTATAATGCTGCACCCTTCATGTCCAAAGCTAGGATAGCTGGGAATTCGACAGAAAATGGCGCCAGAGATTGCGGTATGTGCATGCACTTACTCTGCTGCCATTTTATTGAAGGATTCAACTACAATGTGAACCTAGCACTGCGCACACAGCAGCAATAGGGATAATGGCATCAGCCACGGTGCAAAATTTATATAAAGGGGAAGAAAGCAGCCAGGGGTGGAAAAGATAAGAATGCATCCTTCTGTTCGAAGCCAGGATGGTTGGTGCAAGTGCAGCGCTATGTTCACATTGTAGTTATGGTGTCATTTTATTGAAGACACTGTCTCTGCGAATATCACCAATCACCAGTTTCTTTCAGATGATATTTGCAGAGACAGGGTCTTCAAGAAAATGGTTCCAGAAATTGCGGTATGTGCAAACGCTGAGTCTGCAATGTTTTAATGAAGGATTCAATTATAACTTGAACATAGCACTGTGTATGCGCCTGCCATAGGGATAATGGTGGCATCCTTGGTGCAAAATTTAAATAAAAGGAGGAAAGCAGCCAGGGTAAGAATAGATAAAGAAGACCCGACCCACAAAGTCCTACACCAACAAGACAATTTTATGAAAAGAGTTTATACCAAAAACGTGATATACAGATACGTTTTTGCACAATAAATACATTTAATTTTCTGGTAATGCATCAATAACATTACAAAATTACAAATATGGCTATAAAAATGCTTGCCATCTGAGCATAGAATGGGTTTTATAGCTAGTCTACAATATAATGGTGATCGTCATCTGTCCGAAGCCTGAATAACCACCAATGACAAGATGGTAAGAGGATGCACCCCCTCTACTGATTTTCTTTACCAAGTCCACTCTCTAAGCCAGAGGTAGAGAGCTCCAGGCCTCAAGAGCCGCACACAGTACATGTTTTCAGGATTTCCTTAGAATTGCACAGATGATAACATAATCACCTGCACTGGTGATGATTCCACCTCCTGTGCAATACTAAGGAAATCCTGAAAACCTGCACTGTGTGTGGCTCTTGAGGCCTGGAGTTACCTATGCCTGCTCTAAGCATTAGTATCTCCCGCTGGGCTAATCCTAACTGTCTTTTGCCCTGCAGGCAGTTGTCGGGCAACCTATCCTACAAACATTCTATGTTATACCTGACTCGCCAACCCCAGGGCCGTGGAGCACTTGGAATCGGGCTCCGGTACTGCAGGGGAGTCATGGGGGTGGTGACCCGACTTCCGTGACCCCAGGGGAGTCAATTTGTGAATCAGGGGATTTTGAATGGGGTTAACGTTTGTAGATTTAAAAGTTTGTTACGCCACCTATGGTTCTCGGTCAAGAGGGACCAACGCTGCGGATCATACCTCTGGGGATGTTGATATGGCAGTCTGATGTCATCGCTCCCTGTATGTGGAGTAGTACCATGTGGTAGATGGGTTCAATTGAGATGGATGTGCAAGGCTGGGTTCAAGCTGGGCCTCTGTATCTCGTCTGCTTTTGTAGCCTGCGGCTTCGCAGGTGAGGGAATAAACAGTCTCACACAGTGTTGGAATTCTGTACTTGGTTTACTCACTAAAGCTGCAACTGGTCGCTGGGTGCTTCTCTCTGCCAAGTTCCAGTCCAGTCAACTCACAAGTAGAGATGAGCCACCACCACGGTGTTCGAATTCGATTCGATTCATCGAATTTGATGTGTGTTCGTTGTATGTTCATCGAATGTTTGTCGAACACCATCGAATCCCATTGAAAACAATGGCAGGCAAGCACAAATACATACAAACACATAGAAAACACATAGAAAACACCTTCTAAGGTGTTCAAAAGGTGAAAAACTACTCAGAAGACACAACAAACACATGGAAAAGTGACAAGTACATATAAACATGCGAAAAGAAAAGAGATGGACGAGTAAAAGGAGGAAGAGACACAGATATAGGCAGGTTCAGACGATGAGCATTTGGTGAGTTTTACTTCAGTATCTGTAAGGCCTCGTGCAGATGATGAGTATTTGGTGACTTACTTCAGTATCTCTAATGGTACCTTTACACGCCGCTACCAAAGGTTAGAAACCACCGGGTATCGCACGCGCACGAGCACGTTTCAACGGTTCCTAACGGTACCTGATACCGCATTTACAAGCCGCTACAAGGTGCTCCACAGTAGGTTTTTTCGATCCCTGGAAGCAACGACGGGTGCCGCAGGTTACCTTCTGTATAGCACCTTCCCTCATTTACACGCCGCTACCACAAGGGAATATGGGAGGACTTGGGGCAGCAGGGACAACACATGCCAGAGTTGTGGATTACGAGACGCTCGTACGGTGATTGGACAAAGCAATAACATCATGATTGGCCAGCCAGCGCAGGGATGCTGGCTAATTCATGATGCTATAGCAAATGTGTAGTGACTGGTCAGATCGTTAAATATGCCGCCCTGTACAGGGACAGCCAATGGGTACACAGTACTCCCCACCAATGATAGCTGATGGGGCATGGTATACATGACGCTCAAGCATACCCCAGGTAACTCAAATACCTTCCTGTTCCTCAATTACACGCCGCTACCATAGGGTTTATACCTACTTGTTTTTGAGCACGGCTGAAAGACAGGTGTCGACAGAGACCGGTGGCAACAACCTGAATTATACGCCGCTACCTCGCGGTGTTTTGACGGTACAAGATACAATTGTCTCTGACACCCGGTGGTTTCTAACCTTCGGTAGCGGCGTGTAAAGGTACCATAAGGGTACCTTTACACGCTGCCACTGCGGGCAGCAACAGGTATCCATCGCACGTGCGCGTTTTTAACGGTGGATACCGATCGCCGATGCAGCATATAAACGCCGCCACAACGTGCTCCACTGAAGGTATCTGCGTTCCCCGGGAGTGCCGACAGCTCCTGCGGCTTACTTCCTGTTGAATACCTTCCTTGGTTTACACGCCGCTACCACAAAGGAATATGGACGTACATATTTTGCGCGGTAAGTACATAGGCGTGACATAGTTGTGTATTCCATGATGCACAAGCGTTGATTGGACAACGCAATAGCATAATGATTGTCCAGCCTGCGTAGGAAGGCTGGCTAATACATGACGCCATTGCAATTGTGGACTGTGAATGGATAGCTCTTTAAATATGGCACCCTGTGAAGGGAGAGCCAATCGTAACGCAGGAGCCTCCACCAATGATTGCTGATGGGGCGCGGTATCCATGAGGCTGTGTCACGCCCCAGGGAGTTCACTAGGTGATGAAAAAACCTTCATGTTCCTCATTTACACGCCTCTACCATTGGGTTGAAACCCCTGGGAATTCACTAGGTGACGCAAATACCTTGCCTGTGCCCCGATTACACGCCACCACCATAGGAATTGTGCCTTCCTGTTTTTGAGCACGGCTCAGAAACAGGTATCCGAAGGAACTGCGGTACACAGGAAGGAATTTCCCGATTTACACGCCGCCATTTCATAGTGATTTCATGGCAACAGGCACAATTGTCCCCAATGCCCGGCAGTTTCTCCCTTCCTGTGGCAGCGTGTAAAGGTACCTTAAGGCCACGTTCAGACGATAAGTATTTGGTGACTTTTACTCACTATCTGTAAGGCCTTGTGCAGACAATGAGTATTTGGTGATGTTATTCCTCAGTATCTGGAAGGCCTTGTGCAGGCGAGGAGAATTAAGTGCAGTTTTAACTGCAGTATGTGAAAGGCTCGTGCAGGCGCTGAGTATTTGGTGAGGTTTTTCCTCAGTATTTGTAAGGCCTCGTGCAGACAATGAGTATTTGATGATGTTTTTCCTCACTATCTGTAAGGCCTCGTGTAGGCAATGAGTATTGTGTCATATTTAGGAGACTACAAGAAGAGTCTCCATTTTTTCCAAAAATTTGGGCACAGACACCACTTAAGTGGCATCAATTTCCCCTCAGTTTCAAACTTTAAATGGTTACTTTTAGGCAAAAATCCACAAGGCTTTAATCTCCCCAGGATGACACAGGGGTAGAAAAGTCCTTGCGGATCCATGCCTTGTTCATCTTTATGAACGTTAGTCTGTCCACACTCTGGTCGGACAGACGCGTACGCTTGTCTGTCAGCACACCACCAGCAGCGCTGAAGACACATTCCGAGAGAACGCTGGCTGCGGGGCACGACAAGATCTCCAAGGCGTGAGTGGCGACCTCATGCTATTTTTCCTGCTTGGAAGTCTAAAATGAGCAAGGCTCCAGTTCCCCAGTAATGGCATCGATGTTAAGTTGGAGATACTCGTGTACCATCCACTCCAGGCGTTGACTATGTGTGAGACTTCTCGTGTCTTTAGGCCTTGCAAAGGATGGTGTAAAAAAATCATGAAACGAGGCCACGAAATTGGTGTTACCACCACCCGATACGGTGTTACTGGTACAGTGTGAGTGATGATGACTCCACAGTCCCGTTGTTGACAAGTGAGAAGTGTGAGATTCACTCTGTCTACCACTGGTGGTTTGTGGAAAAGCCAATCTGAGAATATGTATCAGCTTTTGCTGATACTCCTGCATGCGTGCGTCCCTTTGTATGGCAGGAATTATTTCGGCAAATTTGGTCTTGTACCGGGGATCTAAGAGTGTGGCAATCCAGTAGTCTGCTTTGCTTCTAATTTGGACAATCCGAGGGTCATGTTGCAGGTAGTGCAGCAAGAAGGCGCTCATGTGTCTTGCGCATCCAGGAGGACAAAGTCCTTGTTGTGTTGCTGATGGGGAGGTGAGAATCATTCTTCCTTCCTCTGCCCTCTCCCCCCAACCTCGCACAACAGAAATGTCATCAAGGTCTCCCTCATCTGCTGACTCTTCCATGCCCATCGCCAGTTCATCCTCCATTTCTTCCTGGGCTCCTGCACCTTACTCAGCAGTTTGGCTGCTACCATGCACCCTCATTAATCCTTCTCCACCATCCTCCCGTGCCTGCCGTCTTGGTGCTGCCGACCGTGAAGACCTTGGAGATGTTGTCATCCCTTCCGCATAGGACTCCTCCTGTACTTCCTCCATTTCCTCTTGTCCCACCACCTGACTCCGAATATTGTTTAGAGTGTGCTCCAGCATGTAGATGACCAGAATAGTCATGCTGATAATGCTTTCGTCAGCATTAACTTCTTCGTCGCCATCTCAAAACTGTGCAGAAGGGTGCATAGGTCCTTGATCTGAGACCACTCCTGCAGCATGATCTGCCCCACCTCTGGATCTCGTTGGCCCAGGCTATATGTCATAACGTATTGCACCAGGGCTCGGCGGTCCTGCCACATGAACTGCAACATGGGCAGAGTAGAATTCCAATGTGTTGGCACATCGCATTTCAGCCGGTGAACGGGCAAACCAAAAGACTTCTGGAGCGAAGCAAGTCATTGATGCAAACGCCTGAAGTGAGCACATAGTGACCGTGCCCTCTGCAGAAGCCCATCTAGGCCAGGATAGTGTGTCAAAAATTGCTGGACAACCAGATTCAACACGTGAGCCATACAAGGCACGTGTTTGATATTGCTCAGGCGAAGGGCCGCAACTAGGTTTGCAGCATTGTCAAATACAGCCTTCCCTGGATGCAGGTTGAATGGAGACAACCATTGCTGAAACTCGGTCACCAGAGCTGACCACAACTCCTCAGCTGTGTGTCTCACATTTCCCAGGCATTTCAAGGTAAAGACCACCTGATGGCGTTGAGCCCTGCTGCCATCATAGTTGGGAGGTGTGCAGGATCCCTTCTGTGCAGTTACAACGCTGGTGGCATTACCAGACAGGCTTTGGGCGGAGGTGGAGGACCGAGACGAGGTTGAGGAGGCAGAAGCAGTAAAGGAATTTCTACCTACAGAGGATTAACGCGCAACTCGTGGGGACAGCAAGACTTGGACAGCAGACCCTTCTCCAGTACTCACCATAGTTACCAAGTGCCCAGTCAGCGACATGTAACACCCCTGTTCATGCTTACTGGTCCAAGTGTCTGTGGTGAAATGCACCCCATCACCCACAGAGTTTCTCAAGGAAGCAGTGATGTTGTCACATGTTGGTGTAGCGCAGGCACACCTTTCTAGGAAAGACAGTTTATACATTAAATAACCTCACAGACATCCCACACACCACTAGGAGGCAGCACCCAACCCGGAGCCTGGAACTCTAGGCGAGCAAGGGGAGGTGGGTTTAGAGGACAGTGGGTGGGAACACATGTAGGTCAGGTGACAGAAGGTACAAGTAGAGGAAGAGGAGGAGGAAGGAGTTAGTAGGCAGAGGTAGGCTGAGCAGCCCAGACATCAGAAAGAGAAAGCCACACGTAGACGCAGAATCCACAGAGTCAGAGAAACCATGGAGAGAAAGCTCGTCCATAGCCGGCATCCCAGGGGAGTGTGAGGACAGAGACCGGACCAGCAGCACTGGGTCCGAGGAACTTGACAGCACCGACCAACTACCGGCGGAGTAGTCTTCCCTATTGAAGCTGGAGTCACACGGGTTAGAAGGAGTCTGGTAGTGCCTTGCAGGAGAAGGCTATTGCAGGCTAGGCACACAGCAGAGTGTCGGCTCTGAAGGGACTGAAGATTCACCCGGTATCCTCAGATTCACCGACGGGGAGCCCCAATTCCAAGTTGGAGTCCCCACAACAAGGGTGAAAGGCACAGCAGCAACCACGAGGACCCACAGGGGTCCGAGCTGCCTCATACAACCTTGAGAAACACTTAAGAGGAAGAATAGCCTGAAGGGACGCGAGAAGGAGTGACGGGTCTCAGAGCGACAGCCTGGCTGCAGTAGGTTTAGCAAAACTGGAGTAAAGTGACTGTAACTTGTGTCGAAGAACTGTATTAAAAACTGCTGTAAACTGTTTGGAAGAGCTGACAAGTAAACCTGGTGAACCCTGCCTGTGTGTCCGTGTTTGATTCCAGGTACCACGAACTGCTTAAAAATACCCTTTTATCCTGTCAGGAGCAGCCCGACCTGCGGCGGGCTCATCGATCTGGCTGCAGCCCATCCATCCTCCAGGCAGAGAAGCGCTGCAGCGGTGGTCCCATCATTGACCACAACCCGTGGGTGGCGTCACGACAAACCTTAATCCCTTGTAAATAAACCCTTTTACTTGTGTGAACCCGGGACACGGTCCGGACCAGGACCTCTGAGACATCTCCAGTAGCACCCCGGTCAGGTATCGCGTACCCAGTCCCAGTGGGCTCCACATTGGTGACTGGGCATCTGGTACTGGGGCACTGCGATGGACATAAGGTCTCGAAAATCCTCTGTGTCCACTAGGTGGAAAGGCAGCATTTCTGAAGCCAACAGCTTGCAGATGGTGAAATTCAAGGGCTTAGCTTTCTTATGGCTAGGAGGATATGGCCTTTTTCTTGTCCACATCTGAGGGATGGAGAGCTGGCTGCTGTGCTGAGACACAGTTGAGTAGGGAGTCCCTGGCAAACTGCTGGTCTGGGAGGGAGGTGCAGGCGAAGATGTAATGTTGCCTTTACCCAAATGTGGTGCTCTCAATGTCTGAGAGAGCTCAACACCACCAGCATTGTCTAGTTGAAAACCAAGTGACGACCTGCCAATCACACTGCCTGTTGCGGGTAAAAAGGTGGAAAGTCTACGTCCAAAAACATGTGTGACAGCTGTCCCCACAGTCGCAGACAAGAGCACACGGATGCACTTAATGGGGCAAATGGTGGTAGGCCTGCCCCACTAGCCTGCATTCTAGCACGGTGAGCTTCCCACTGCGACTTGTGCTTCATGTCCATGTGGTGGTTCATACATGAAGTACTTAAGCTAGTGAGTTTTTGGCCTCTACTCAGAGATTGGTGACAAATCTTGCAGATGACATGAGTTGGGAGATCCTTGGCGATGTCAAAAAAGGTCCAGGCTAGGCAAGGCTTAGAGCCCATGCGAGCTGCAGAGCCAGCACGACTTCCACTCAGAGGCAGAGTTGTGGCTGCGGATGCAGTTGTTGACGTGCTTCCAGTACTCCGTCTATGTCCAGGAAGGCGCAACCTAACCTCGTTGTCAGTAGCATCCTCCTCCACCTCCTGTGCTGACCTCATCAACTGGCTTACTGTGGGTTGACAGTAAGTGAGATCTCCAACCTCATCATCATCCTCTGTGTTCTCACACCCCTCGTCCTCCTCACAGACAACCTCTTCCTGCCTTGACCAAAAATGTAATTTGTCAATCCAATCCGGTATCTGAGTCTCATCTGCATCATCCTCCTTGTGTCCACCAAGAGTAGTTACTGTTAGGGAATAAGGGTCTGCATGAAGGTCAGAATCTTCTTCATCTGGGCCTGGATCTGACTCACAAAGCTTCTGGGCATCAGGGCAGATCATTAACTTGTCTGGACTCACTGCAGCTTTGGAGCAGACCTCTGATTCCCAGGCTATTGTGTGACTGAACAGCTCTGGAGACTCAACCATGTCTGTTACCCCAGACTCAGTAGGGTGGCTGTAGACTAGGGATCTTTAAGGAATCAAGTGTGATTGGGCTGACACCTTAGATGAATGGAGGTTTTGTGATGTAGAAGTTGAGGTGGAGGAGAGACCACTTGATGGAGCAGTTGCGATCCATTCAAGCACCTGCTGTTTTTGTTCCTCATTTACAAGTGGTACCGATGCACGTGTCCTTAAGAAAGGGATCATATCTGATTGGCCACGTAAAGAAGTTGACATCTTACTTTGTCTGGAAGATTGTCTTTCTTCAGCAGTTGTTAATGTAGATTTAGCATCTACCCCACGGACATAAACTATTTTTTACCTTTCCACCACACCTACTCCCATTCCCAGCAGCAGACCTTTTGCCACTCATTTTGTATGGGACAAAATTGGCAACTGTACAGTTGTTGGACCAAAACAAAATAGATGTAAATCAAGCAGAGGTGACTGCACCAACACTGCTACATGACCCGAAGTCAGACCTGGGCAAGGTGCAGGTAAAAATTAGTAGGAACCACACAGGCGGTGTAGTTGGTTCCATTAGAAGTGGCCTACAATACAAGTTTTTGTGGCACTGCTACTTGACCCGAAGTCAGACCTGGGCAAGGTGCAGTTAAAAATTAGTAGGAACCGCACAGGCTGTGTAGTTGGTTCTATTAGGAGTGGCCTACACTACAGGTTTTTGTGGCACTGCTACTTGACCCAAAGTCAGACCTGGGCAAGGTGCAGTTAAAAATTAGTAGGAACCGCACAGGCGGCGTAGTTGGTTCTATTAGAAGTGGCCTACACTACAGGTTTTTGTGACACTGCTACTTGACCAGAAGTCAGATCTGTGCAAGGTACAGGTAAAAATTAGTAGGAGCCACACAGCCAGTGTAGTTGGTTATATTAGAAGTGGCCTACACTACAGGATTTTGTGGCACTACTACTTGACCCAAAGTCGGACCTGGGCAAGGTGTAGTTAAGAATAAGTAGGAACCGCACAGGCAGTGTAGTTGGTTCTATTAGAAGTGGCCTACACTACAGGTTTTTGTGGCACTGCTACTTGACCAGAAGTCAGATCTGGGCAAGGTGCAGGTAAAAATTAGTAGGAGCCACACAGTTGGTGTAGTTGGTTAAATTTGAAGTGGCCTACACTACAGGATTTTGTGGCACTACTTCTTGACCCAAAGTCCGACCTTTGCAAGGTGCAGGTAAAAATTAGTACCAACTTCACAGGTGGTGTAGCTTCTTTCACAAGTGGGCTACACCACTGTGTAAGTGACACTGCTACAGTACTAGCCTGAACAAATTGCCTGGACTAGCTGCAGCCAAAAAATGTAGCTTTCTTCACAGCAGTGCTACACTACCTGCCCTAAAGGATTCACAGAGCTAGATGTGGCTAGATGCTGTGAAAAACACTTGCACAACACTGGCACATACCTGCCTGGCCAAAACTAATAGGGACTGCTCTAACCTAGCCCTACAAAGGGCGGCAATTTAAACTAGTCCCTGCTTCTATGAAGTAGACCTGAAAAAGGGCTGCTAGACTACTAGTCCCTAGTCCCTATTCCCTACTCCTATGAAGAAGTCCTCAAAAGGCCTGATACTCCTAAAATTCGCACAGTCCCTCCAGTCCCTACTCCCTAAACCTGTCTATCTACCTTTGTATTCGCTCACTAGCTGAATCAGAACACAATTGCTTGATTTCACTGTACAGTGGTGATGGCGAAAATGGCTGGGTCTTATAGGGCTAGGACATGTGACTTACACAGCCAATGATGCTTTGCTTGTGTGCAAAAAATGCTGCTTGTGTGCAAAAAATGCACTTTGCTGTGTGTTTGTGTGATTGGCTGACAGCCTGCACCGCCCCACTATATCTGCAGTTTGGAGAAAAAAAAAATGGAGATCGCTATTATTTCTGCTGCACTGATGTGTTAACCTTTCCCCCCCCCCCCCAGGCACACTATACACAGAAAATGGATATTAACATTCATTAACAGAGTTAGGGTTAGGGTTAAGCTTTTGGTGATCGAAGCGTTATCGAACATAACCTCGAACTGCCGGATTTGAAGCAAATTATTCTAATTCATTGAATGACTTGAACACCACCCAAAACAGCTCGAATTTAAGATTGGTGTGGCACCCCAGGGGTTAATGTGCCACAGTAACCTCACAAAGGGTTAACTCCCCACACAACCCACAACACTACACTAGCGCCTCCAGGCCAGAAGAGAGAGCTAAAGATGCTACACTATATATTCTGGTGTGGAGAGGAAGTGGGGAAGAGCAGAGTGGTGGGAGGAGCTAATATTGTTTACCTCAGAGTGGCAGTGACAGTTAGTCAGTTGGAGTTAGTTCAGTTCCTGGGAGGACTGAGGAAGAAAGACTGGTGGTGTAAATGTGGCGCCCCTGCGTCCAGGAGGCCACAGAAGGGAACTGCAGCCAGGCAGGTAGGACATGTTGCACACCAACACCCTCACAGCCCACATAACCCACGTGTAGGAGAAGGTAACATCCAGCCCTGAGATTTGATACTCTATGAGATTGAGGGGTGGTGGATTCAGAGGAGTGGGTTGGGCAAACATGTAGTCAGGTGACTTGACAGTATATAGGAAGGGGGAGGAGTGAAGGTGTTCGGTAGGCCGGAGTGAGCTGAGATGAAAAGACCAAGAGCAGCAGAGAAGCTGAGATGCAAAGGCCAGAGAACAGCAGCAGGTTGAGCTGAAGCTGAGCAGACAGAAAGCCACACGTTCTGGAAGAGTGAGGGCAGAAGGACGCAGAATCTGTACTGAGCCAGTGTGAGCCAGAGGAGAGAGACAGCCTATCCTGAGCAGGATCCCCAGGAGTGTGGGAGAGCAGAGAGGGACGGTGTAACCCGGGCCCTAGAACCGCAGCTGAAGCAACCTACTGCAAGCGGAGTAGCCCTCCTATATACAGAGAGGAACAGAGAGAAAGGAGCCTGGTAGAGCCTCGTGCTGGAGGACTGCTGGAGGCTGGGCTAAAGTAGAGTGTCGGCTCTAGAGGGGACCATAGTTTACCCGGCATCCCCAAACAATACTGAATTCCAGATTGAGATCCCTACCCAAAGGACAGGCAGCTCAGTGACAAACTTAGGACTCACAGAAGCTCACCGCCATACTGTCCAGCGTTTCACACACACCCGTGGAGACGGAGACCGTAATAGCCCGGAAAGGACACTGCAGATTGTGTGAGGGGTCACAGAGAGAGAGGCCTTGCTGCAGGGAGCAAAGGGAACCCGGAGAGGGAGAATGTGCCCGTGTGCTAAGAACTGAACTTGAACTGTGTAAGAACTGTAACTGTGCTGTAAAGTAACTTGAAGAGCTGAGAGTAAAGCTTTGGAAAACCCTGGAACTGCTTCCCTTGTGTCTCTGCATGAAAGTGATTCTCTCCTAATAGGATTGCATCAGAAAGACCTCCACCTGCAGAGCCACAGCTACAGCCTGTCAGCACCAACGCTAAGGAGAGATCCCTGCAGCGTCTGCAAAGTAAGTGTGCTACAAAATCCACAATAGACTTAACCCTTACTGCCCTGGGGAACCCAATTCTACCCACTGGAACTATTACACCTAAGCTGCTATTCCATCATCCCCGGAGGTTCTGCAGCAGCGGCGGCCCCATCACTGGCCGCATATGGTGTGTGGCATCACGAGTGACAACCCCTGTAAATATCCCCTATAATTGCCAGGGCCCAGGACACGGTCCGGACCAGGACCACCCGTGACTTCCCTAGTAGAGACCCGGTCCGGTACTGAGTACCCAGTGGGCTCGACATAAAGGGGCTGCCTTAGGCCTCTTCATAAAGACTAATCTGACCTCCTGCTGTTCCTTGTTCTCCTCTCCCTTGTACCCGTCGGGTGAGCCTTCCTAACGACCACCGCTGGAGCCTACCGCAGGTCTGATTCCCCTCTTTCTGGGCTCTTCTTGGAGTTGGGGCTGTATCTGGAGACCTCCCCGGTCATCGGGTTTTTGTGAGCCTTGTAGGTTCTCACAGATGCGGGCCCCAGTACCTGGTTTCCTTCCTGGGGCAAACTCTTTAGTTACTGTGCTCCCCACATGGAGTGAACTCCCGTTCGAGCTTCTTTCTCCCTTCCCTCCTTTATGGGATCTCTTCTTGCTGTCCTGGGTCCCTCAGCCGAGGAGACCCTTCTTGCTCCCTCCAGGCCGGCTGCCTGGCTCTTTCCTTCTCGACTCTCACTGGTCTACTCTCGACTCCTCTAGACTTCTCTCCTAGACCACTCTCTAGTTCCCCCTTGAGGTCACTATATACCCTCCCGGGCAGGGCTCCAGGTTTCTGTGGGCCCCGGGTGAAAAAGTCTCAGTGGGCCCCCTTTAGTACATATCGCAGACTATAATATATATTTATATTGCCACACACTTACTGCAAGCCCCATAGACAATGCATGGGGCTTGCCGCAAACATGTAGCAAGTGCAGCCGCTAGGCGGAAAATGCGGCAGATGCATTTTTTTTTTTTTACAGCAACTGACGCATTTTTCAAAAAACGTGAAGGCAACCTTACAGGAACAGTGACTGCTGAAACCAGCAAGAGCTGTTTCTGACAGTGAGTATATTACACGTTGTTAGGAGCGGGCTAAAATGCGTTTGTGTTTCCTTGCGCTTTTTAAAAGTACCCTTCAAACGCAACATGTTGCATTTTTGTGCATCTGAGGATGCTTGGTATATACGCAAGCATCCTGAAGCGCACAAATAATGCAAGCAGCTCAATGGAGCCGCACTGCTATATGGGTGGTACCGCAGCCAAGAGGAGTGTCTGGCCATCCGAATCACTCTTTCTCCTCACCTTTCTTCTCGCTGCTCCGGTCTCCTCCGGTTGCTCTGCACATATCAGCACAGTCATGACAACATCGTGCCCCCTATGCTGAGCAGCAGAATGCAGACAGCGGCAGAAGAGACTCTGGAGAAGAATGCTGCTGGCAAAGGCAGCTGGGACTATAGGAGCTGGAGCGAAATTCGAGGGGGGCTACTGTGGCGCCCCTGCGTCCAGGAGGCCACAAAGGGAACTGCAGCCAGGCAGGTAGAACACTTGTTGCACAACAACACCCTCACAGCCCACACAACCCACGTGAAGTAGGTGGCAGCATCCAGCCCTGAGATTGGAATACTCTAGGCAATTGAGGGGTGGTGGATTTAGAGGAGTGGGTTGGGCACACACGTAGTCATGTGACTTGACAGTAGAAATAGGAAGGGGGAGGAGGAAGGAGTTCAATAGGCCCAGGGTGCCGAGCAGCAAAGACCAGAAGCTGAGGAGCACAGGCCAGAGAACAGCAGAAGGCTGAGTGAAGCTGAGCAGACAGAAAGACTCGCATGTCCTGAGAGTGTACGGTGTAGGAGCGCAGAATCTGTACCGAGCCAGTGTGAGCCGGAGGAGAGAGAAAGCACGTCCGAAGCCAATACCACCAGGAGTGTGAGGAGAGAGAGAGAGACGGTGATACCCAGGCCCTAGACTTACAGCTGAAGCTACCGACTGCAGGCGGAGTAGCCCTCCTATGATACCGAGAGACGCAGAGAGAAAGAGCCTGGTAGAGCCTCACATCTTGAGGACTGCTGGAGGCTGGGCTGAGTAGAGTGTCGGTTCTAAAGGGGACCGTAGTTTACCCGGCATTCCCAGACACCGACGGGGGACCACAGCTACACGTTAGGGTCCCTACCCCAAAGGACAGGCAGCTCAGTGACAAACAGGAGGACCCACAGGGGCCCGAGCCACCGCCATACTGTCCGGTGTCACACACAACGAAGCAACCTAGGAAATGTTAACAGCCCGGAAAGGACACAGAGACTGTGTGAGGGGTCACAGAGAGAGAGACCTGGCTTCAGAGTAAAGGGAACCCGGAGAGGGAGAGTGTGCCCGTGTATTAAGAACTGAGACGTGTAAGAACTGTAACTGAACTGTAACTGACTTGTGAACTGTCTGAAGAACTGAGAGTAAACACGGAAAACCCTGAGATTGCCTCCCTTGTGTCTCTGCATGAAAGTGATTCTCTCCATACAGGATTACAGAAAGCCCTCCACCTGCAGAGCCACAGCACAGCCTGTCAGCACCAGCATTGAGGAGAGATCCCTGCAGCGTCTGCAAAGTAAGTGTACTGAACATTCCACAATAGACTTAACCCTTACTGCCCTGGGGAACACAGTTCTACCCACTGGAACTATACTACCTAAGCTGCTATTCCATCGTCCCCGGAGGTTCTGCAGCAGCGGCTGCCCCATCACTGGCCGCATATGGGTGGGTGGCGTCACGACTGACAATCCCCTGTAAATATCCCCTTTTATTGCCGAGCCCGGGACACGGTCCGAACCAGGACCACCCGTGACTTCCCCAGTAGCAGAACCAGTCCGGTACCGAGTACCCCCATCCCAGTGGGCCCGACACTACCACTGGTACACATACCTCTTATGCACGCGACTCTGCTCCATACACCTCGTATGCACGCGGCTCCGCTCCGTACACCTCATACAGATACAGCTCTGTGCCCTACACCTCGTACACTTGCAGTTCTGCTGCAGACACCTTGTAAGCATTCGGTTCCGCTCCGTACACCTCGTACATACTCGGCTCCACTCCGTACACCTCGTACACACCTGGCTCCACTCCATACACCTCATACAGATACAGCTCCATACACCTTGTACACACGCAGCTCCGCTCCGTACACCTCGTACACACACTGCTCCGCTCCATACACCTCGTACACACACGGCTCAGCTCCATACACCTCGTACACATGCGGCTCCGCTCTGTACACCTCGTACACTCTGAGCTTTACTCCGTTATCCTTGTAAACTCTCAGCTCCGCTCTGTACGCTTCGTACACACGACTTCGCTCCGTACACCTCGTACACTCTGAGCTCCGCTCCGTTCACCTTGTACACTCTCAGCTCCGCTCTGTACACCTCGTACACACACTCTGCTCCGTACACCTTGTACACACACAGCTCCGCTCCGTACACCTCGTACACACACGGCTCCACTCCGTACACCTCGTACACACGCGGCTCCGCTCCATACACCTAGTACCCACACGGTTTTGCTCCGTACACCTCGTACACACTCGGCTCTGCTCTGTACACCTCGTACACACACTCTGCTCCATACACTTTGTACACACACAAATCCGCTCCGTACACCTCGTACACACATGGCTCCGCTCCATACACCTCATAAACACATGGCTCCGCTCCATACACCTAGTACCCATACGGCTCTGCTCCATACCCCTCGTACACACATGGCTCCGCTCCGTACACCTAGTACCCACTTGACTCCGCTCCATACACCTCGTACACACGCGGCTCCGCTCCGTACACCTTGTACACACACGGCTCTGCTCCGTACACCTCGTACCCACTCGACTCCGCTCCGTACACCTCGTACACACACGGCTCCGCTTCATACACCTAGTACACACTTGCCTCTGCTACATTCACACTGTAAATTCCTCCTGACCCCACACATAAACTTCACCTAATTGAGCATCATGATGGCCAGCACAGCAGAGTCCTGCATACACTGAGGAGCTGATCATGTGACCCTGACTCCGCCCCTCCATTGAAATTGTAGTGAGGTGAGCAATTCAGATTGTATTATTGAAATGGGCACCGAAGTGAACATTACACAGTCCGCTACTGCCCCCTTGTGGACAAGTGCTGAATTGACTGCAGAGAAAAAAACACTGATTACTGATCCCTTCCCACAACAGCCTTGTGCTCAGGAAGAGAGAGCAGCAGGAAGTCAGTGCAGATCCAGAGCTGAGCCAGGGAAGACCTGCTTGTGGATGTCTGTTGAAAGAGGGCTACTTTGCTACACCTTGCCGGAAAAATCACCCCGCAGAAGCCCCCGTGACTGATCCTGGGCCACTGGACTTTGGTGCTGTGACTCTGGCCGCTCTGCAAAACTTTGCCCGCCGAGCACCCAGAGTGCATGTGCAGGGGCCGTGACCGACATAAGGGAGCCATTTGTACTGCCGTGATCTCCCTCCTGCTGATCGGTGTGCCCTGAGACTGGGAGAGACTAACAAAGAAAAATTCTGTTACCTGCGGAAGCAGACCAAAGAAGAAGACTGAGGAGATCCCCAGGCCTGCTACGTGGGAGCGACATCTTCTTCTGTGATAGACTGGTACGTGATTTTAGGGAAAGTTAGGGAAAGATACCGTCATTGTTGTGTTTTTTTCTTTTCTTGCTGCGTACCCGGAAGAAGTGAAGATCCAGAGACTCTAATATATACAAGTGCGCATATAGTTCGGTTGACTGTGATATAAACATGTTTGCCAGTAAAGAAACGTTATTATCGGTTAAACCTGAGTATGGGGATTCTGTTGAGAAAGATCATACACACACACCCGGGGCCTTACCACCGGTCGCTACATCTGGCGTAGTCGGCAGGATGTGTGATCAACAGAATCTCCTCCCGGTAGTGACTTATAACCAGACTTATACTACGGCATGCAGGTCCATATCCGGTGCCAGCACTCCGAACAGTGACACGGAAGAATTGAAGCAGATAGTAGCAGAGTTGCAGAAACAGATACTACAGCTACAGCTCATGCTAGACCAACAGGCGGACAGGCAAGCGAGACAGCAACCCAGCCGGCCTATGGGAAGGTGCTGGACATGCGGCGACCCCCGCCATAGGGCAAACCGTTGTCCGCATCCTCCACCCGTGGTCCGATATACCAGAACCAGCAAGTCATGCTCCACAACAGCAGCCACCTTTAAACTAGACGCCCCCGCCAAAGCGGCTCGCTCAGCAGGGGAGATCAGGGAAAAGGGTGCGAAGAGACAGAGCCAGACCGATAAGCAAGTGCTGGCCACTCGGGTTCAGGGGACGGTGAAGTGGTTTAATGTCTGTGATGGGTATGGCTTCATCAACAGGAATGACACAAAGGATGACGTGTTTGTACATCAGACTGCCATAAAGCGTAACAATCCTCGTAAGTGCCTCCGCAGCGTTGGTGATGGGGAGGTGGTACAGTTTGATGTTGTGAAGGGAGAGAGGGGTACAGAGGCCGCCGACGTCACCGGTCCTGGGGGTGTTCCCGTTAAAGGAAGCAGATTTGCCCCCAACCGACGCCGCTACCGCCGGCGATCCTACTCTCCCCGGGTAGAACACGTGACTGAGTTTATTGGAGATATTGTGAGCCCTGAACAAGGGAGCGAAGGTGAACGGGGGGATGACGGTTTCCCCCAACAGAGGTCCCTACTCTGCCGGAGATCAATCCCTGTGATATCAGCGGCCATCACTGCCCTGGAGCCGATGGTTGTTGACAGGGATTGTCAACCTTTAAGTGGGGGGGTATGTAGCGAGGTGAGCAATTCAGATTGTATTATTGAAATGGGCACCGAAGTGAACATTACACAGTCCGCTACTGCCCCCTTGTGGACAAGTGCTGAATTGACTGCAGAGAAATTAACACTGATTACTGATCCCCTCCCACAACAGCCTTGTGCTCAGGAAGAGAGAGCAGCAGGAAGTCAGTGCAGATCCAGAGCTGAGCCAGGGAAGACCTGCTTGTGGATGTCTGTTGAAAGAGGGCTACTTTGCTACACCTTGCCGGAAAAATCACCCCGCAGAAGCCCCCGTGACTGATCCTGGGCCACTGGACTTTGGTGCTGTGACTCTGGCCGCTCTGCAAAACCTTGCCCGCCGAGCACCCAGAGTGCATGTGCAGGGGCCGTGACCGACATAAGGGAGCCATTTGTACTGCCATGATCTCCCTCCTGCTGATCGGTGTGCCCTGAGACTGGGAGAGACTAACAAAGAAAAATTCTGTTACCTGCGGAAGCAGACCAAAGAAGAAGACTGAGGAGATCCCCAGGCCTGCTACGTGGGAGCGACATCTTCTTCTGTGATAGACTGGTACGTGATTTTAGGGAAAGTTAGGGAAAGATACTGTCATTGTTGTGTTTTTTTCTTTTCTTGCTGCGTACCCGGAAGAAGTGAAGATCCAGAGACTCTAATATATACAAGTGCGCATATAGTTCGGTTGACTGTGATATAAACATGCTTGCCAGTAAAGAAACGTTATTATCGGTTAAACCTGAGTATGGGGATTCTGTTGAGAAAGATCATACACACACACCCACGGCCTTACCACCGGTCGCTACAAAATCATAACAGGTCCTGTTAGCACAGAGTATGTGGCTCTGTCGGCTCCCACGGAGGGAGACATCCGGAGCTGCAGGAGGCTGCAAATGACCTCCCTGCAAATGACCCCCCAGATGCCCCCTGGATATGGCCCTGGCTGTGGGGGCAGTGCTCAGGGGTCCCTGAAGCTAGGGTCACACTTGCGTTGTGACCCTAGCCTGACACAAGTATTATCGGCTGCAGCGCATAGCGTTTAATGCTATGCGCTGGAGCCCATAGAAACCCACTGTTTAGCTTGCCAACCACTGGTTGTCAATGTAAACAGCGTAAAAAAGCAAGTGTGACCCTAGCCCTCAGAGGCCCGGTGGGCCCCCGCAAGCAGTCAGGCCCCGGCACTTGCCCCGGTGCGCCGGGTGCTGACGCCGGGCCTGCTCCCGGGGTCCCTCCCACATGCTGACTAGTGTGGGGTGTGAGTTCTATGGTTCCACCTACTGTCCATAGTTCCACTTGCAGTGTGGTGAGTACACCGCTTTTATGGGTGTAGTATCCCTTTTGTGGCACCTACATAGTGGGGCGCCACATAAATACCCCCCCATCACTTGCGGAACCCAGGACACGGTCCAGATCAAGACCGCCGTGATATCCCCAGCAGTACCCCGGTCCGGTACCGAGTACCCTGTCCCAGTGGGCTCCACATTGGCGAACAATTCGAATCGAACACCACTCATCTCTACTCCCAAAGGAACCAGGATAGTTTGTCCAAGACCCCCTTCATGTGCCTTTCCTTTCTCTGGTCTTTCTCTGTCAGCGCTACTTCTTCGCCTCTCCTGCCAGTGCTTCTGCACGCAGAGTCCCAATCCAACACTCGTCTTGTCGGGTAACTGGTACCTCTCCCCTGACCCTAGTTTGGTTGCCTTCTCAGCAGGTCCGTCAGGTTGCGGCCACAGCTCCTATAGACCTCATGGCCTCCGGTTCAGTGGTTCGGGCGTCCAGCTTCTGTGCCATGTTCGGGGACGGTCCCTGGTTCTCGACCAACCCCTCTGCCTGACTATGGTCAGTCCCAGATCCGGGCGCACAGGTCATTCTCACTCCACCTGTGCCCCTGGGGTTCTCTCCATCCTCAGCAGAACAACTTCCTTCCCTCTCACTCCTTCTCCTCCTAACCACTCACTACCACCCTCCACCTTTCTTTCCCCTCTCCCCTCGACTGGGCTCGTCCCGGGTCCGCTCAGGGTCCCCTGTGTCCTAAGGTGTGTTGGGTGTTTTGGCGGGTGTCTGGATTCACCATCCTGTTTCCTCGAGAACTGAGATACCCCTCATGGCAACCAGACTGGTGGCGCGCTATATTCCCTTATATCGCTACCAGCACTGATACATTATTATTATTATTATTAATTTATAGAGCACCATTGATTCCATGGCGCTGTACATGAGAAAGGGTTACATACAAAACAAGTGAAAAATATAATGAACAAACTAACAGTGACAAACTGGTGACAGAGGGGAGAGGACCCTGCCCTTGCGGGCTTACGTTCTGCAGGGTAATGGAAGGAGAGGGTAGGTTGGATCAGCTCTGATGGTGGTGGAGTGCCAGCTCTAGTAGAAGTAGGGTCGTTGCAGGCTGTAAGCTGTTCTGCTTGAAAGTTCTCATTGTAGGGGATTGTCAGATGTGTTGGGGTGCACAATTTCAAAGGATGGGGGATGATTGAGTGAAATCTTGCAGGTGGTTGGATGAGGAATGTACAAGGGTGAGGAGAGAAGGAGGTCTTGGGAGGATCGACGCTCACAAGTTGGATAATATCAGGAGACTCATTCAGAGATATATGGAGGATACAGCTTTGTAAGTCAATGTTAGTAGTTTGAATTGGATGCTTTAGGGAATTGGGAGTCAGTGAAGAAATTTGCAGAGGGGAGAAGTGGGGTAGTAGCGAGGAGAGAGTTTGATTAGTCATGTAACAGAGTTAAGGACAGACTGGAGAGGTGTGAGCTTGTTAGCAGGGATGCAACAGTGTAGGATGTTGCAATAGTCAAGGTGGGAGATGATGAAGGCATACACTAGTGTTTTAGTAGATTGAGGGTTGAGAAAAGGACATATTCTGTAAATATTTTTTGAGTTGGAGGTAGCAGGAAGTGGCGAGAGCTTGGATATGCGAATTCAAGGACAAGGCAAAGAGAAGGGCTAATCTGAGGCAGCGGACTTCAGGTAAAGGGGAAAGTGTGATGTCATATATTGCGATAGATAGATCGGGTAAAGAAGATATGTGAGATGGAGAAAAGATGATGAGTTTTGTCTATGTTGAGTTTTAGGAAGAGTGGCTGATAGACACACATGGATTCTGGACAGCAGCGAAGTGACATCTGGGCCAGAGAGTTAGATCTGAGTCTCATCGGCTTATAGATGGTACTGGAAGCCATGGAAATGTATGAGTTGTCTCAGGTCAAAGGAATGGATGGAGAAGAGTAGGGGTCTCAGGAAAGAGCCTTGAGGGAACAAAACAGAAAGAGAATGGGCTTAGGAGGTAGTGTGGGAGTGGGAGACACTAAATGTGTGGTAAGAAGGGTATGAGGAGATCCAGGATGGGGCAACGTTTGTTATACCAATGGAAGAGAGCATTGGTGGTAAGTCGTTAATCATTTTGTTAATGGCAGTCTCAGTGGAATGATGGAGGCGAAAGTAATATTTAAGGATATCAAATAGTAGGATAGTTGAGACGTGGTAGGAAAGAACGGTGTGGACATGGTTTTCAAGGAGTTTGGAGGCAAAAGGGAGCAGCAATATGGGCTGATAGCTGGATGTAGAAGTCGTGTCAAGGGATGTTTTTTTTTAAGATAGGTGTAATTGTGGCATGTTTGAAGCAGATGGATACCTCAGGTCAGCTAGAGTGTCACGGCTGAGCTCTGACTGAGGTGAACCTGACTGTGACGTTACCACGCTCACAGCGGTAGCCAATAATCAGTCAGTTTCCGGTCCGACCATGATGGGATGTTGCAGAGGATTATGGATGAAGAATAAAGATGGAAACGAGGATTGTGATTGCGTTCTTTTTACAAATTATTTTTCACGGTGTGGTGTATTATTTACTGATTACTTACAGGCTCCTAATGGCCTAGTCTATTATTGACCCGACATTATGAACCTCGGGCTTAGCGCCAGCTGGCAATACATAGGTGCCATTAACCCCTTTAATACACAGCTTGCCACGAGCACCAGGGCAACTAGAAGAGTCTTCTATGAATGTGCCATTTTCTTGGGCAGCTAAGGGCTGCAATTCACATCAGGGGTGCCCAGAACACCTGGGCCTCCCCATGCTAAAGATGCTAGCTGCCAGCTACCTATTTGTACTTGGTTGGCAAAACCCCACGTTGTTTTTTAATCATTTCAAGAAATAATTCAAAAAAAGGACTCCCCTGTATTTTTTATTACCAGTCAGGTTAAACTAGGCCGTTTCTGCCTGCTGTATCTCTGCTGGTTACGAAAAATACAGCAGAGCCCCATTTCATTAGCACAAAATACTCCCAAAATCTGCGCTAAATATGCAGCAAATACGCACTGTATAAACACTGCTGTGTATTTGCTGCATTTTTAAGAGCTCATGTGGCGCCCCACTACGTAGGTGCCACAAAAGGGGTACTGTACCCAGAAAAACGGTGTAGTACTCCACTGCAATTGGGGCAAAGGTCACAAGATGGAGCCCTAGAGCTGCACTCACACACTAGGACAGTGGGTGGGATGAACCCAGGGAGGGTCTTAGCGACCTCTAGAGGGAACCGGAGAGCTCAGACAGTTAGCCAGTCAGAGAGTCGGAGACTGAGAGGAGAATGTGGAAGGAGCAGGCAGTCAGCCTGCAGGAAACCAAGAGGGCCATCTTGGCTGAGGGGCCCTGAGAAAGAACAGATCCCAACCCAACAGAGGAAGAAAGCAAGGAAGCTCAGAATTGCAGAGTTAACTTGAGTGGGGAGCGAGTAATGGATAGAATTTGCCCCATAAGAAGAAACTCGGGTACCGGAGCCCGCACCTGTGAGTTCTCTAAGTCTCACAGAAAATCCACCAAACAGGGATATTGTAAATATGGCCCTGACTCCCAAAGATGCCACAAGAGGGAAGCCAGAAGCACAGTAGGCAGTTGCGGCATTCAATAAAAGGTTAACCCGACGGGTACAAAACGGAGAGGAGACAGAAGCTAGAAGCAGCAGGAGGCCAGATCATCTACAGGAGATTAGGCTTCACACTGGGAACAAAATAGAAGGAAAGGAAAGGAACATAAAGGAGGGTTCCATCTGCAGCCAGAAATCCCAATGGCAGCCTGGAGCATTCGCCAGAATATCATCTAATGAACTGTTGAACTGTAAGCTGAAATAACTGTTCACATAAAGTTACCCGGTGAAGTGAAGCTTTGACTCTGCTGCATCCTTTCTATACAACCTGTTTTATTACAGCACCTCTGCCCTGGTGGTCGAGTCCTGCCTGCGGGGACTATTCTATCTAAGCCGCAATACCACCGACCACCGGAGGACTCTGGCGGCACTGGTGAACATCACCAGACTCAGCAGGTGGCGTTATGACAAAGACAACTTGTAAATAGAATTTCCAAAAACCTTTCAGTTGACCCCCAGGGCCACGGCTCCGGGATGGCCACCCGTGAATTCCCTGATTGAAGAGCCCGAGAGCCGAGTACCCCATAGCCCTGGGTGCGCGTCACTCACATTGAGGTATTCATGCGGGAATTTCTGTGTATTTCTAGTGCAGTGCTAGTGTTGCATCAGCTTTTAAGTCAGCCAAGGTTGTGAGAAAGTGACACCCGCCTCACAAGAAGAGTTTGGGGCAGCGTGATAACTATTAGGGTAATGATGGGGGGGGGGCATTTTTTCTTTTAATTTAGCATTGAATGCTGCTAATAATAATGGCTTGTAATAAAACATTAAGGAATTGTGCAATTACATTGTTAAATAGTACTGTAATTTGGATATACCTCTGTATAGCTCCACATACACCCGTACATTTGGTCCTGTTTGTCTAACAGGCACATGCCTTGTAATGTATGATCCATAATTATGACCGCGTTGCTCCAGTGTGTGGTTTTATGGGGATGGTTTTAGTGCTTGTTTATGTAACCTAATTCCATAATAAAGTTTGTTATATGTCTTTTCACCTATCCCATTTGTGGTTGATTAATTCTGATATGGTTAATGTTATATTGTGGAGTGGCCTGAGGAAGATTTCTCTGTAAGGAGAAAATAAAGTAGACAAGTAGCGCCGTATGAAGAGTAGCTGTTAAAATTAACATAGTAAAATTACTAAGTGTTCTACTCCCCTGGTTTCCAATATATTTAGGCTTTAATAAAATCAAATTTCCTGAGAAAAATATTTATCCAGGGGATCCAGTAAATAGATTCTTTATTCCATGCAGCACATGGTGTATATTTAAGAGAGACTGGAAAGGCTCTCCTAAGACAACATCAAGGATCATATATATCTGACTCAACCATCATTGTAAACTAGAAGAAAAGTAGAAAAGCGCACATAGGGTCTTATCCGGGTGTAAGCGGGGTGTTGTATTGTGTGCTGTTGCACTAACCTTATGTTGTTGTGAGAGTCACAACAACTATTGAAGCATAAGCCGGCTTGCAGTACTCCGCCCAAGGGAAACCGATTAAAGCATTAGATGAAAGGTGGTAATTCGTGCGCTGCCGTCTGTTCGTTGGTTCCAAGAAATCCAAGGAATCACAAGATGTTAAAAGCAATACCTTTAATGTCCAATTCTTACGTGTTTCGTGGTACTTCAGACCACTTCATCAGAGATCCACAAGGTTTTCTCAACGAGATCCAACGGACAGTTGGCAGCGCACGAATTACCACCTTTCATCTAATGCTTTAATCGGTCAACCATAATTGTGGCACTTTCCAAAAGAAGGTCTAATGTGTGTCTCATTAAGTATCTTTTAAGTGTCAAAAAATATTCCAGAAATGTGCCAGAAGGATATGAAAATTTTTTTTTGGGAAGAGCCACATTGATCTTTGAGTTGGATACCTGTGATCCTTGATGTAGGGAGACCTGGTGAAGAGCAGAACGAGTGGTTTCAAACAACAAATTTAATATTATCAATGGTGAAAGTCCCCATCAGCTTTTGCTGGCGGAGCGGTGCATACCACCTATTATGACAGTTCTCTACATAGCTCCTATGTTCTCTGCGTAGAGAACTGTCAGAACTGATGTACGTCCTGCTCCAGAGGTAAAAAACAGAAACCGACTGGCTGCAGTGATCAGGGTGTCATCACAGTCTGCTTCACCTGAGGTCAGCTACAGTGACGAGGCTGAGCTGTGACCTGAGATGAAGCAGACTGTGATGTCATCCTGCTCACAGCAGCTAGTCGGTTTTCAGCCCCACTGTAAATGGGCGTTTGTGAGGATTATGGAGGTTTTATGTGTGGATAATAAACATTACAAAAGAGGGATGTATTTGTGTTCTTTTTCCAAGTAAATTATTTTTCACTGTGTGGCGTATTGCTTACTATTTACTTAGAGGTTCATAATATGTGGGTTTAACATTGGCCTGACATTATGAACCTCAGGCTTAGTGCCATCTGGCAAAATTCAGCTGGCATTAACCTCTTATTACCCAATCTGCCACAGGCACCAGATCAACTGGAAGAGCGGGGTAACCACTAGTTTTCACATCTCTCATGGAGGCGTCAGTTCTGTGGTGGCTTTGGGCTGCAATTTTTAGCATGGGGGCCCAGAAAGCTTTAACCTCACCACGCTGAGCATTCCAGCTCCCAGCTGCCTGGATTACCTTGGATACCAATCAAAAATACAGCGAAGCCCACACCCTTTTTTTCAATTATTTATTTATTTTTCCAGTAATTTTTGCCATATTACCAACCAATCAGAGAGAGGGTGGGTGGGGCTAAATTTGGCTTTAACCAATCAAGAGGGGGAAGCAGTGATGTTCATGAGCGGGCCTGGTAGCAGGGTAAGTAATACTTTAGAAAGCTGATGTCTGTGCGAAAACATAGGGGCTCCACTCTAAAACAGTTTGAGTTGTGTTTAGCAACTTTTGAGCCACTTTGAAAGTGTTTTCTGTGCTCTTGATTTTGCCTCCCATTGATTTGAATGGCATTCGGAAATTAGAGCTCAACCCCACCATCAAAGGGTTCGCTCATCTCTAATCATTACCCTGAAATGAATCTGTCACCAGATGTCACCTTAGAAATTGCATACATTATTGAATAGATCTTTTACACCTGATGAGGCTGGTGTACTTACTTCAAAAATCTATGTAAGGATGTCTGTATAATCTTTTGTGAAAGATTCCCATCTAATGTTAAATTAGCATTTCAGAAGTATCACTGAAAGACAAAGACAGAGAACATCTAGAGACTCCATAAGGGGGATCCGTCCACCTGTGACTCCCTATTCAACAGCTCCGGTGTCCGAGTACACCCCTAGCCCTGGCCGCATCATATCCGTCACCATAGACTCCCATTATATGGAAACCGGATTGCGCCGGATCCGGTTTTGTCAGATTTTTGCTCCAGAGACAAAAAATGCTGCATGGGGACAGTGAAAAACCTGAAGAAAGCGGATCAAGCACAGAATACACAAAACCTGATGGCCAAATCGGACCAATCCGTCACCATAGGGATACAAGGGAGACAAAACCTCAACAGATTCTGTCCACTTCAAACTAGCCAGAACCTGATGCAGAAAACTGTGGTGTGAAGCCAGCCTTACATGCGAGTCTCTCGGACGAGACTCGGATTAGTGACCCTGAACGGCCTCTCCCTCACTGGACGGGAGTGTCAGCTGCTTGTGTTTTTGTACAGGATCAGACTCCCGTCCAGAGAGGGAGAGGCTGTTTAGGGTCACTGCTCCGAGTCTCGTCCAAGAGACTCGCATGTAAGTGTTGTACTCACTTTCATTGCCAGCAGTTTAGACATTAACCCCTTCATCCCAGGGCGATTTTCCATATTTTTGTTTTTTGCTCCTTCATCATTCAATTTACCATATAGTGTAATAGAAAATGGGAAAAAAATTCCAAATGTGGTGAAATTGCAAAAAAAGTGAAATTACACAATAGTTTTTTTTTCTTTATTCATCATTTATCATATGGTAAAACTGACCTATCAGTTTGATGTTTCAGATTGGTATGAGTTTGTAGATACCAATCATGTATACCTTTACTTTTATCTAAGTGGTGAAAAAAAAATTCTCAAGTTATTGAGATGTTCGGTAACCAAAAAAACCCCCGCAATTTTGGAATTTAACCTCTTTTTCCCTTTAATTTAAAAATCTGATTACCGTATTTGATTTTATATGTTGATAGATCAGGTATTTCTGAATGTAGTGATACCCAATATGTGTATTTTTTTATTACATAGTTTAATTTCAATGGGGCAAAAGGGGGATGATTTGAACATCTTTTTAAAAAATTTTTTTTATGTTTTTAAACTTTTTATAACTTTTAATTTATTTTACATGCCTTCTTAGAGCGCCTCAACACTATCCGATTGTGCAGTGCAGAGCGGTGATCACCCATAGCTCTGCACAGCACAGATGATCACTTTTTGTGGCTGCAGATGCTCATTGAGCATCCACAAGAAGTGAGTCATGACAGCTTCGGGGGACCTCACAGGATACCTGGCTGTCATGTCAACACATTGAGGCCCCGTGATTGCATCATGACTCCGCCAATGCCGGCGGGGAAAAGCACAATCCCCGACATGCCGATTTAGATCGTGCTTTCAGTGATTGACAGCATGATCTAAGGGGTTAAGGGCCCTTTCACATCAGCGTTTTACGTAATTCGCGGCAGATGCGGTGAAAAAAACGCATCTGCCGCGTTTGCCGCATAACCGTTCCACTTGCGGCGCGGTTGCGGTTTTTCCCATAGGAAGTATAGGGGGACTTGCGGCAGATGCGGCAAGTGCGGTTTTGCACTTGCGGCAGGTGCGGCAGCGAAAAAAACCGCGGCTGACCGCGGTTTTTTTCGCTGCCGCACCTGCCGCAAGTGCAAAACTGCACTTGCCGCATCTGCCGCAAGTCCCCCTATACTTCCTATGGGAAAAACCGCAACCGCGCCGCAAGTGGAACGGTTATGCGGCAAACGCGGCAGATGCGTTTTTTTCACCGCATCTGCCCCGAATTACGAAAAACGCTGATGTGAAAGGGCCCTAACAGGTGCGGGCGGATCGATGATCCACTCGCATCTGTTATCGGCACATGTTGGCTGTTGAGATCACCTGGCATGTGCAGGGAATGATGTGAGTTCAGCGTGTGAGCTTGCATCAAAGGGAGGGAGGCGACCAAGAACGTACCTCTATATCTTTAGTCATGAAGTGGTTAATGGCTGTGTGTTGAGTTATTTAGAGCAGAGGTTCCCAACTCCAGTCCTCAAGGCACACCAACAGTGCAGGTTTTCAGGATTTCCTTAGTATTGCACAGGAGATAATTGAATCACCTGCACTGGGGATGATTCCAATTTCTAAGGAAATCCTGAAAACCTGCACTGTTGGTGTGCCTTGAGGACTGGAGTTGGGAACCTCTGATTTAGAGGGCACATCAAATTTACACTGTTATAGAAGCTGTACACTGACTACTTTACATTGTATCAAGGTGTAATATCATTAGTGTCAGCCCATGAAAAGATATAATAAAATATTTACAAAAATGGGAGGGGTGTACTCACTTTTGAGTTATGCTATAGCTTATCTTTTGTTATCAATACTCATAAACTGCAGTGTACTTCCCTTTTAAAAAAAGCCCAACATTATTGTTTTAATCATCAGGACGAAGTACCTTAGATCCGCGCTGCTGCAGGAGAGATGTAAAAAGACACCAGAAACACCGGGATGTCTGGTTAACAGTGATGAACGTCTTTATTTTGGATCTTCTTTCTCAACTCTTAAAAAAGATAAGACCCTATTGCGCATTCTCAACCTTTATAGATAACATTATTGTTTTGGCATTTCTATTAGCCCCACATGATCCTCATGTTCTGCTTTTCTTTTTTTGCAGTACAAAATACCGTATATACTCGTGTATAAGCCGACGCGTGTATAAGCCGACCCCCCTACTTTTGCCCCCAAAACCTGGGAAAACCTATTGACTCGTGTATAAGCCGAGGGTGGACCCCAGCACAGGTATACAGCCCCCAGCAGTGTGGTATACAGCATCCTCCCCAGTGGTATATACAGCAGCAGCCCCAGTGGTAGTATTCAGCAGCCCCAGTGGTATATACAGCAGCAGCCCCAGTGGTTAGTATACAGCAGCCCCAGAGGTATATACAGCAGCCCAAGTGGTAGTATACAGCAGCCCCAGTGGTAGTGTACAGCAGCCCCAGTGGTAGTATACAGCAGCCCCAGTGGTAGTATACAGCAGCCCCAGAGGTATATACAGCCCCAGAGGTATATACAGCAGCCCCAGTGGTATATACAGCAGCAGCCCCAGTGGTTAGTATACAGCAGCCCCAGAGGTATATACAGCAGCCCCAGTGGTAGTATACAGCAGCCCCAGTGGTAGTATACAGCAGCCCCAGAGGTAGTATACAGCAGCCCCAGAGGTATATACAGCTCCAGAGGTATATACAGTGCCTACAAGTAGTATTCAACCCCCTGCAGATTTAGCTGGTTGACACATGCAGAATTAACTTGGCATTGTGACATTTGGACTGTAGATCAGCCTGGAAGTGGGAAATGCACTGCAGCCAAAAAGATTTTTTAATTTTTTTTTTTTTTTTTAAAGCGTTAAAAGTTAATTCAGAGGGTCATTCATTATTCAACCCCTCAAACCACCAGCATTCTGTTTGGTCCCCCTAAAGTATTAAGAAGTAGTTCAGGCACAAAGAACAATGAGCTTCACTTGTGTGGATTAATTATCTCTTTTGCCAGCCTTTTCTGACTATTTAAGACCCTCCCCAAACTTGTGAACAGCACTCATACATGGTCAACATGGTAAAGACAAAGGAGCATTCCAAGCCCATCAGAGACAAGATCGTGGAGGGTCACAAGGCTGGCAAGGGGTACAAAACCCTTTCCAAGGAGTTGGGCCTACCTGTCTCCACTGTTGGGCGCATCATCCAGAAGTGGAAGGCTTATGGAACTACTGTTAGCCTTCCACGGCCTGGACAGCCTTTGAAAGTTTCCTCCCGTGCCGAAGCCAGGCTTATCCAAAGAGTCAAGGCTAACCCAAGGACAACAAGGAAGGAGCTCCGGGAAGATCTCATGGCAGTGGGGACATTGGTTTCAGTCAATATCATAAGTAACGTACTCCACCGCAATGGTCTCCGTTCCAGACGAGCCCGTAAGGTACCTTTACTTTCAAAGCGTCATGTCAAGGCTCGTCTACAGTTTGCTCATGATCACTTGGAGGACTCTGAGACAAACTGGTTCAAGGTTCTATGGTCTGATGAGACCAAGATCGAGATCTTTGGTGCCAACCACACACGTGACGTTTGGAGACTGGAATGGACTGCATACGACCCCAAGAATACCATTCCTACAGTCAAGCATGGTGGTGGCAGCATCATGCTGTGGGGCTGTTTCTCAGCCAAGGGGCCTAGCCATCTGGTCCGCATCCATGGGAAGATGGATAGCACGGCCTACCTGGAGATTTTGGCCAAGAACCTCTGCTCCTCCATCAAGGATCTTAAGATGGGTCGTAATTTCATCTTCCAACAAGACAACGACCCAAAGCACACAGCCAAGAAAACCAAGGCCTGGTTCAAGAGGGAAAAAATCAAGGTGATGGAGTGGCCTAGTCAGTCTCCTGACCTTAACCCAATTGAAAACTTGTGGAAGGAGCTCAAGATTAAAGTCCACATGAGACACCCAAAGAACCTAGATAACTTGGAGAAGATCTGCATGGAGGAGTGGGCCAAGATAACTCCAGAGACCTGTGCCGGCCTGATCAGGTCTTATAAAAGACGATTATTAGCTGTAATTGCAAACAAGGGTTATTCCACAAAATATTAAACCTAGGGGTTGAATAATAATTGACCCACACTTTTATGTTTAAAATTTATTAAAATTCAACTGAGCATCATAACTTTTTGGTTTGTAAGATTTATGCTTCTGTTAATAAATCCTACTCTCGTTTGCAGTTTGAAGGCTCTAACTTATTTGCATCTTATCAAACCACCTAAATCTGCAGGGGGTTGAATACTACTTGTAGGCACTGTACAGCAGCCCCAGTGGTAGTATACAGCAGCCCCAGAGGTGTATACAGCAGCCCCAGTGGTAGTATACAGCATCCCCAGTGGTAGTATACAGCAGCCCCAGAGGTAGTATACAGCAGCCCCAGTGGTATATACAGTAGCCCCAGTGGTAGTATACAGCAGCCCCAGAGGTATATACAGCCCCAGAGGTATATACAGCAGCCCCAGTGGTAGTATACAGCAGCCCCAGAGGTATATACAGCCCCAGAGGTATATACAGCAGCCCCAGTGGTAGTATACAGCAGCCCCAGAGGTATATACAGCCCCAGAGGTATATACAGCAGCCCCAGTGGTAGTATACAGCAGCCCCAGAGGTATATACAGCCCCAGAGGTATATACAACCCCCCCATCAGTATACAGGGCCCCCCTTGCTGCACAATCTTGTAAAGGAATACATTAGTATACTTATCCCTGCCGCTGTCCCGCTTCCGCTGTCCCGCCGCCGCCTTCGCGCTCCTCCGGCTTCATCCAGCGTCTTCCGGCTTCCTCCGCTGGCGCGCAGACTATGACGTCATTGCCTGCGCCCACCGGAGGAAGCCGGAAGAAGACGGATGAAGCCGGAGGAGCGCAATGGCGGCGGCGGGACAGCGGCAGCGGGACAGCGGCAGGGATAAGTATACTAATGTATTCCTTTACAGGATTGTGCAGCAAGGGGGGGGCCTGTATACTGATGGGGGCGGGCGGCCTGTATACTGTATACATTGTATACAGTATACAGTGACTCGCGTATAAGCCGAGGGGGAGACTTTTCAGCCCAATTTTTGGGCTGAAAAACTCGGCTTATACGCAAGTATATACGGTATGCTGTTAATTTGACATGGGACCTATTTAGCAGGCTTGCACCCATTGTAGGTGTTGCCATTAATGACGATGTGTATAGGTTGTAAGGTAGCGGTTAGGATCAGCACGACGGAAGGCAGTGACCCAGGCAACTGTTCACACAACACCCAGTTTATTGGCACAGTTCAGGAATTTACAGACTGATATGCTCTGTACCTCTGCCGGGCTCTGTCCTGATCGGGGCCACAGCCAATCTTCTCAGCTAGGCTGTGCTGTCAGCACACAACCTTTCCCTTCTCACCGTCTGCTCATTAGTCTCATGAACGTCCTCTCTGAGAGAGCTCCCAGGCTGTGTTAGCTTCACACAGTAGCTCCTCCTGTTCTGACCCACTCCTCAGCACAGGGCAGCTCATATAATCTCCTATCCCATCACAGGTGGGTGTCAGTGCATTCAATCAGCTCTCAGCTCAGATCTCACTGCTGTTAACCCTGTGTGTGCTGCCACAGAGCAAAATATACAATCCCCCATGTGCTGTACACCGGTCAGGGGACACATTGTGGTCGCATCATTACAAGGTGTAGTGATGAGCGAACTTTGCTCGAACATGTTTGCCAATTTAAAAGTCTGCATGAATGTGGCCAATTTGGCTTGGGGATTGGGAACCAGAACGCTTTCCCTAAAAGTAGGCGAATGAAGATTTGTTTGGGAAAAAGTTTGAAAGTTAAAATGGCCTTAAAACGTAACCTGTTTATTTAGGTCCAAAAGGCTCACTGGAAGACCCGCTGGCTGGGGACAACACCTAACCAAAGGTTAGGATTGTCCCCAGCCATCGAGTCTACTAGCTTGTATGAATTTCTTGGCGCTTTAAATTAATTTTTTTTAAACTTCCTGGAGTTTGCAGGTGTTTTTGATACTTACAGGATAATTTTGGAAGAAGTGCCAGATGTGGGAGCAGCTGCAAAGTCCAGGAAACTTACAATGTCCTTAAAACATCCGTTTAAGAGAGCTTAATGTTTTTCAGTTAATTTTATTTAATTTTTTAAAAATTATTATTATTACTTTTATTCTTTTTTATGAGAGCAAACCTTTATTATTGCAGAGGGTCAGCAGCATGCAAGACCATCTGTTACACACTTATGTAATAGCAATTTGTAAAAAAAAATAGCATATGGCTATTATATGCTTCACATCCATGATCTTATAGGAGTGTTCACACTGATGAAACACCATAGTATGGATATTGCTTCTTGAACATGTGCAATCACTATTTCATGTCATCATAATAATACTAATAATAATGATATTTATTCATTTATATAGTGCTATTAATTCCATAGCGCTTTACATACATTTGCAACACTGTCCTCATTGGGGCTCACATTTCATGCCATATAGTTACAATACAAGTGCATAACTGTGTTATATGTATAATTCATATATAGTTGTCCTTACATTCCTGCAGTGCCCAGTGCCCACTAGCCTTATTCACCATTCCAGATGAAGTAATGGTAAATGGTGACCTGAATAAACCTATTTGTTTTCTTCTTGATTATATCTCCTACAAAGATGTGATGCTTCAAAAATGAGTGCACGCACCTAAGCGCAACCCAGTTGTTATACCTTGTGGCCTGAGGAAGTGGATTTGGGACAATCACATTTGCTCTGCAAAGCATCACATGAAGGGGTTAATTAGGAGCTAGGCATTAGGCAACAAGAGTGTGCAAACATTTAACTCAGGTACTGATTGTTTGGGTCTGAATCCTGTCCCTCAATGAGGCGTGCCCCTTAGCGAAAGCAAACACGTCCAGACCTAGGGAACTGTGTCAGCATCTCACCGCCATCTTACCTGTGCATTTCTCGTGCCACGCAGATACACTGTCTGCTACTACAGTTGATACCGTGATGGCATTATACAGTACTTTGGAGATGGATTACCTGCAAGGCATGGCTGACCTGGACTCAGACGAAGTCATCTTCCCAACCACCCCTGAGGCAGAAGGTGAGTTGGACCTGGCAGAACCAGACTCAGAGCGGCATCATGCAGAGAAGATGGAGACATATGTGAGCTGGAGCTTCACCAAGCTACACATTTTGGGCCTCATTGGCATAATGGTCTCTCTTATCTGAGAGACTTGTGACTTTTTGGGATCTCTGTCTCATGTTTGTATTGGGACATCATATTAAACATGTTTCTTTCCTTTTGCATTTGAGGAGTTAATGTCAGCTTCTGTTTGCTAGCAAGCGAGCTAGTTTTTGTCCAGGTGTGGCTACTCTGTGATTACTCCCATCCCCTTTATATGGTCACATGGTTCCAGCATGTTTTGCTGGTGATTGAACCCATTCCTGGCCAAGCTTCCTGAGGAAAAGGAAGTTCTCTGGAGAGCTGACTACTGCTAAGCTGTCTGCTGTCAAGGAGCCTGTCAGGAGGTGTGACATTGCCTTGTTGTTCCCTGTCTGTCTCCCCTTCCCTCTTGTCTTGTTTATTGCAGTGCTTGGGACTAGTGCTCCCGATGGCTATTCCCTATTGAGGGTTAACATCAAGGCCAGTGAGGGAATAGGTATTCAGCTCAGCAATGGATTGAAAGAACCCATATAGGGATGGTAGGAAGATCAGGCCACAGCTGCTGGTGGGTGCAGGAGGTCACTTCTTCCCCGTTCCCTATGAGCAGGGCCCTCCACTATATTTCCCTTCCCCAGTGTTTCTCTGCCTGTAGTTTCGTGTGATGTGCCAAACATCATTGGTTCATCCGTCCACTGTCACGCACAGCAGCCGGACACCCACTAACTCCAGCATGACACTCATCTGCAATGAAGCTTTGATCCAATGCTCGGCCCTGCTGCCAGATGTAGCACTGAGGAGCGAGTCACAGAAGTCAGATGACACTTTCCCCATGGCATCTGAGACCGGAAGCACCACATGTCAGACTGCACATGATCTTGTAGCATGTCTGGCTAGATTCCACCTCCAACTGGTGTTGCAGCTACTGGATCCCATTCCCCAATACCACCAGGACAAAAACCGTTATGAAGAGGTCCTAGAAAGCACTGTTTCCCAGTTGTTTGGATCACCCTCACCACCTCCAGAGGCATTCAAAAGGGAAAATGCCATGTGGGGACCCCTACCTCCTCCAAAGCAACTATGTGACAAGGCGTCAACCACCCCATCCTCCTGTGTCCTTTGTTCAGGACATTCAACATACAGATACTATTGCACAGGACTGGTTGTATGGGCCTAAGGCTAATGACTTCCTCCACCAAAGCACCCAAGTTAAGGTGGTGGCATTCCAGCAAGACAAGGGGTATGGGTTCTTATTGGACATGCCACTAGGCATCAGTGCTACGTCAACCTCTCCATCCTGCTGTGTGACAATCTTTCTCAAAAATTACATACCATCATTGTTGGGGAGTAGGTCACTTTCATGAAGTTGTGGGGCAGCAAGGGGTGGTTTGTGGTTGGCATATGTCAGGATGCCACCATCTTCCAATTTGAGATGTGGCAGGAGGTGGCTTCCCCTCCAAGGCCATTCAGCAGCAGAGTACCAGAAAAGACTGCAATAACCATCCAGGGCATGGCTGAAAATGATGAGAGATAATGTCAAGAAGACTCTGTCTGCTGTATTGTGGGATTTGTAGTTCAGAGCTCACTATCTGTGTTCTAATACAAAAAATGTACATGAAGAATACAAGTAATGTGTGACGGGTAAAAAAACAATAATTGATCATGAACTTGTGAGTACAACAGCTTTATTTTAATAGTTTTTCTTAGTTAATGCTTTTAGGAACCTATAAAACCCTGATGACATCTTTAAAGGGATTGTCATGTGAAGAGAAACCCTTTACTAAAGACAGTTGTCCTAGCTATGAGTAGAACTGGCTCCTGGCACAACCCACACCAGGCATTTTTATGAGAAATTATGTTCGGCTCTAAAAACGTATAATACTTGCTAGCTAGGTCCCATAATGGACCAGTTCGCCCAGAGCAGTAATGACCCTTTTATTGGGTCCAGGATAAGTGGGTTTGTATAACATTTAAGTGCCTAAACAGGATTTTAACATATAAGTAGCAGCTTTAATCTACAAGTAATGCAAAGCAAAAAAAAGCATTGTGGCCATAGTCTTTGGAAGCCATCTGATAATTTGTTTTTTAATAATAAATGTAAGTCAAAGTTGAATACCTAATGAGGTGCACAACTTAATGAAAGCTCAGTCTTTATACCTTGATGAGGTAAACAACATTGATTTCCAGCCTAACTAAACCATATAAATAATGTCTCGGAAAAATACAACATACACGATGTAACAGGAACATGTCGTTCTGTGCTCGGTAACTGCCATTTCACTTTTTGCAGAAATATGTGTCAAGATGAGTATGTCTGGCTTTTCTCTCTCTGATTACATGAATATATTTCATTTGTAAGGATCAGTGTTTTCCAACATGCCTAGACAGAATGAAGACTATCAAACATGATAGAACAGCATTTGATCTTCAGTGTTGAAAATTAATTCCTTAGCAACTAGAATCCTCAGATGGCTCTCTTGTGAACGGAAAATTTGCCTGCAAACTGCAATATTTATTCGCCGACTTCCCTCTCTAACCATAAGGTTTTACATTTCATTTGCATAATATTTGACTGTCGTCATTACTGTTTGAGCCTTTGTAAGTTTGTTTTTGAAGGATGTTATGTTAGTCATGTACATTGTTAAATATAAATTCTGGTCAACAACTGATAACAAACAACGCAATGTCAATGTATGCATTTATAGATGGTCATTTATGAAGAACAATCTGTAAAGATTTGTACATGTGCATGCAATGTAATTGCAAAGGTCAGGGTTATAATGATAAAATAAGAAAGGTCACTTTAAAGGCCATAGACACCACTAATATCTAATATTCTGAAATCACACATACTTTTCATATTATCTCTACATGGCTCACATAGAATAAACCACGTAGGCTGCATTGTTGGACATTTTTTTTGACAATGTCATTACTCGGCATTAATAGGGTTCTCTGAAAATGTGCTAAATTGGTCCTGATGGGAACTCAAACAGTAGGACGTCCTAGTCACGTATCAGAGCTGGTCAATTTTTTTTATTTTGCACTTTTGTTTTTATCCTCCTAATTCTAAGACATAACATAACTTTTATTTTTTTGTCAACATAGTCATATGAGGGTTTTCTTTTGTGTGACGAGTTGTAGTTTTGAATGACCTCTTTCCTATTACCAAACAATGTATTGGAAACAGGGGAAAATACTCTGGGCAGTAGTCATGGGTGAGGGGTCCTCACCTGTAGTCTGCGACCCAGCCATTGGCACAGATCGAGGGAGGTTGTGTTATGGTGGTCCTGGCTGGGTGTGTGGTCTTCTAGGGTAAAAGTCATATTTTTCTTTAAGGTCACCTAACAGATCAGGACGCAACTGCAGGGGAGTCACTAACACATACTCAGAGCTCTTTTTTAACAGTTGTTTTTTTTTTAACAAACTTTATGCATAGTTCTTTTAGTGCAACCATACTGTGGGAATTACACTTGAACACTTTCTTTTTGGTACATTTCACTTTAGGGCACACTTTACCCTTGGACTGCTCCATAATTATTAGCACCCTCCTTTACCCAATTTAGATTCACACTCCCGCCTCTCAGAGTCATTAGGTCCCAGTTGGCTCATGATCCAACCCACAGGAATTTGTTCTCTAACGATATGACCAACGACCAGAGTGCACAGACTATTAAACTCATCTAATGTTCATTCTTGTACTGAGTTGTTTACCAGGTTTTTGCCAAGCATTTTCATTACTCATACTAATGGAGTCAGTTTGATGACAGTAGTCTGTTTAGAGTCCAGGACCTGCATACCTTGTAGTGGGACAGAGCTAGTTCTCTTTACATCCCCTCTCCTTGAGTCCATTCAGGGAGCTTTGTTCTCACTGTCCAGTAGATGATTAATGGTTGCAGTTGACACAAACACCTGCTAGCTGTGGCATAGATATTCCACATGAGTTGAACAGCTCATTTGCCACTACACTAACTCTGAACTGAGCTAAGATGGAGTCTGCCCTCTACTCCTAGAGAGTAGCTTCACCTCTAGTGGGCTGATCTCTACACACTGCATACTACATTAGTACTCACTAAACCTATTTTATACATTGCTAGATATAACATTCCTATCATACACAACTCTGCTACATCTTATTACACACTATGCTTTGCACTACTACAAAACATTTCTATACCTTATACTCTGTGCTTAAACCCATTATGTACACATTGTAACACATTATAACACCTTAAAGTATCTCTATACATTGAAACATTACATTATATACATGAACGCAAACACAATTCACACTATAATCACATAATAATGGGGTTGGAGTCTTCAGAAGCAGGAACACGCGAGCATAGGCCACCCTCCTAGACAGGAAAAAAACATTACTTTCAAGTCTTAATACCAAGTTGCAGGTGTGAAGGTACCGTCACACGCGGCAATATTGCTAGCAATTTCACTGGCAATTTGCTGGTTGCTGTGAAATCATGGACACATTGTTCCGTTTGTACACGGCAACAAGATAGAACAATGTGTCCATGATTTCACTGCAACCAGCAAATTGCCAGTGAAATTGCAAGCAATATTGCCGCGTGTGACGATACCTTAGGTCTTGGGAGGCCTTATATAGACCTACGATATGAAATAAAATGGTATGATAGTATGAGCGCTGGGAGCAGATTACAAGCACTGGATCCTATAATTTATTACCTTCAAATTTAATATGAACAGTGGATGTTACAGGTCCGCACGCCACAACATATTTCGACATAACAGATGTCTTTCTCAAGTGGATGGCATCCACTTGAGAAAGACATCTGCTATGTCAAAACATGTTGTGGTGTGCGGACCTGTAACATCCACTGTTCATATTAAATTTGAAGGTAATAAATTATAGGATCCAGTGCTTGTAATCTGTTCCCAGCGCTCATACTATCATACCATTTTATTTCATATCGTGTTCAATTCCTCCCTTTGGGGAGTGTGGTTTGAGAGCAGCTCAGAAACAGAACCAGACCTACACAATAAGATCTACCCTTCTTAAGGGTTGGGAGAGCCGCTGCAGCTCCATTAGGATCAAGCTGAAGGGAACTTCATCTCTGGAACAAAGAGTCCCTGTCTGCTATTAATCTCACCATAAACGCAAAACCTAGTTGTGCAGGAAGCACAACTAGTAAAGGTGAGTGAAAACATCTTTTAACAATTACCTCAGCTTGATAGATGCACAGCGTGGCGCAACAATATATATATATATATATATATATTTTTCTTATATAGACCTAGGAAGTCTAGGAAGTTTAACACATGGGAGCACGTTGGGCTACTTCCTAAGTGCAACATTCAGCACAAAAAAGTCCAGTGCAGCGAGGTGCTTTAAGCAGAACCCATACCTGGGTCATGTGTGTAACAAGAGATTTAATAACAGAATCATGGTTACTATATAGATACAGGAAAACCAGGCTTTCTACATTTGTACAAGAACAGACCAGTGCTTACTACATAGATACATTAAAATAGAACTGAGTTCACCATTTCTTTTATATATAACTACCAGCGTGAGGTTCTGTCAGTCCTACACCCAGGAAGAGTCTTTTCGGGCTGGGATAAACTAATACCAGATGGAGATCTAGACGAGAAGATACTAAAAGGGTGGGAGTTAGTTAGAAAATTCATCCACAACGAAAAATGGAAAAATACACAATTCCGGATCATGCACAGAGCAATATATGAATTTAATATCCCCCATCGACACGGAACCCAGATAGAGTCCAGAATTATCCTAAATGTAACGCTTTTAGAACAGACTTGGTGCATGGTCTTTGGCTGTGTCCAGCAGTGACGAAATTTTGGGTCCAGGTGACAAACTTCGTACACGATATTGAAAACATCACCATTGACAGTGAGCCATTGTCGTGGCTTTTACATTATCTAAATTCATATGTCTGGGGAGGGAAAGTTGCTAGATTACTTCATATAATAGCACTATCGGCGAAAAAACTCTTGTTACGTGACTGGTTGAATAAATCTTGTCCAGGCATCACTGACCTAATTCAGTTATTAAAAGAAACCATGCAGATTGAGAGGTTGGAGGCAGAGGAGAAAAAAGATCTGTTGATGAAAATTTTTTTTCATACATGGAAACCATTTATAGTTACGAAACTAACGAATGACTAACTGATTCGGACAGTCTCCCCATTTTAAAACTCTCAATGGTACCTGATTGAAGATTTGAAAGGCACATTAGGGGCCCTTAGGATTTAGAAGATACATTTTAGAAGTTAGGACAATGGTATAGCTAATCCTACTAGAAAACAAAGACCCATACAAAAATGCCTGAATAATACTTAAAATAGCTTTGTTTAGCGATAAACACCCATTTATGAAAATTACATGTGACTTAAAGGCTGAAACTATGGTTATATGTAAATGTCTAGATAGTCTTTATTGTATATGACATGGAATTTATTGCAAATGTTGTTTATATACACTGTTATTTTTGAAAAATTCAATAAAAATGATTTATTAAAAAAAAAAACAGAACTGGAGGAGAGTATCAAAACCCTCCAAGATGACAAGAAGACAAATTTATTTCAACAGAGTCTTATGAGGGACTTTATGAAAAAAGTATGCATAACATAATTGAGGAATCATAAAAAAACACTATAGAAACAAAAAAAAATCTAAATTTACTAGGGACTTAAATGATTATGCAAAGAATACTGTTTATGTCTGGAAGCGGTTTACTCCAAGAATACCACGGTCTCCACGGACACCAACTCCGAAGAAACCTGATGTTCCCTAGCAACCAAAGCCAATTTTACGAAAGTCATCAAATCCGACCAAAAGGAACGTCAGTTTTTCATCTCCAAACAACACTTCAGAGGATTTTGAGGATCTTTTGGATATTCTGGATTCAGATTATGATGGCTCCGAAGATGGTTTGAATCATCCATTCAATACTAGATCTTCTCGGCCTCCAAAAAATGGGGAAAATCACCACGGAAATGGCGGCGGAAAAGAGCACAGAAAGAAGAAGCACAAAAAGTAGGTGACTGCGATACTTTTACTGTGATCAATTTGTCGGCTAAAATATTGACCGTTTCTCAGTTAAAAGTGCTCAGCCAGGGTCTAAATTTTGCACCGAGTAAACGTGCAGACTTATATCAAACTATTAAGCACGTCAACAGATTTACGAGGAACTTAACCGTAAAAAGACATTTTTTTGAATGACTCTGATATGACTTCTTGGGAGAACTATGAAGAGCCGTCTGACCATGATGTCGACTGTTATGCTCTTCATTCAGATATTAATTATATATTAGCCATCAGGGGTCTATCTAGTCTGAATTCAAATGATGAATTGGAAAAGTGTCAGAGGATTAAAATAAATGCATGTAAAAATAACTATTCTAATCCCACCTATTATCCATTTGTTTCGAGAACTCCGGCAATGGATGCTTTTCAGGAGGCCATGGAAAGGGATCTCCAGGTATTGTTGGAGAACAACAATCAGGGAAAGAGAAATAATTATCTTTCAGGAGTTGAGCGGTCAGCATTAACCGACCTGCAGATGAATCTGAATGTGGTGATTAAATCATCTGATAATGGGGGGGGGGGGTCGTGGTGGTATTAGACTCAGGTTTATGCAAACAGTTGGTTTTAAATCTACTAACAGATGACACCACGTACCGCCCCTTACCGGGTGATCCCAGTGTTCCCCTTCTAGCGGAGTTGCAGAAATTATTGGAGGATGGTTTTCTTTTGGGAGCCATTGACAGTAAAATGAAAGAATATAGTACCTATTTTTCATGCCCTCCCGAAGACTCTTAAGTCTGTCTTCCCCCCACCTCTGAGGCCAATCATGGCAGGGATCGGATCCCTCCACAAGAAACTTTCGGAGTGAGTGGATGCCAGATTGCAGGTCGTGTTGTAGGGTATGCCTGGTAGGATAAGAGATTCCAAACATCTCCTGCAGACTTTGGATCAAATGATATGGGTCAAGATGGATTTCTTGTGAAGTGGAACAGTTATACTTCTCTCTTCCCCATGAAAGATCGATATGGGTAATAGAACAAATTTTGAAGGATACAGAGGTGTTTGATGATGCCACGAAGAAATTTTTACTGATGTGTCTATGTTTTCTGCTGAGGAGTAATTGTTTTCTTTTTAATGGCAATTATTATCTGCAGAGATGTGGTTGTCCAATGGGGGCGAAATTCTCGCCCTCATTGACTAACCTGTACATGAAAAAGTGGGAGGAGGACTATATCTATGCGGACAACAATTCTTGTAGCTCGTCAATACGGTGGTACGGGAGATATATAGACGATATCATCCTAATTTGGATCGTGTCGTCTGTTTCCCATACCAGATCCCATCATGCTGCTAAATTGGTTTCATAACAATGATTATAACCTTAAATTTACTATAGAGATCCATACTAATACTACTCCCTTTTTGGATCTATGTCTCACAGGATGTGAGAAACCTGGCAAATTCCTCTCAAAATTATACCGTAAACCCATCAGCAGGAATTCAGTGTTTAGAGCCGACAGTTGACATCCAAAACGTATTAAGAGTCTTCCTTTGGGAGAAATGGTTCAGGCCAAATGAAATTGTACCACACAGGAGGATTTTGACGCGGAAACCAAAGATATAACAGACAGATTAAAGCAGAGGGCGTATCAGCCCTGGACGATAGATCGTGCAAAAACTATAGTCCAAAGTAGAGATAGAAAAGAACTATTAATGAATAAAGCAGTTATGGTCCCTAAAAAGAAAACTAATAACCTGTTTTTTTCTACTCCGTTTAGTGAGGATTTTTGTAGGATAAGAGAAATATTTAATAGGAATATTTCCATTCTCTACCAGGATGATTCACTTCTCGACATCCTCGAACATGGTATAAAAGTGATCCCTAAAAAACGTAGAAATATTGGAAGCAGTGTCTCACAAAGTATTTTTTCTGATTAAATAGCCAAATCTCCAACATGGCTGACATATAAGGGCATGTATTGGTGAGGTAGTACGAAGTGCAGTATGTGCACGTAAGTAGCATCTGGCACATCCTTTAAGAACCTAGTCACTAATAAAGAATATCAGATTAAATCGTATATTAACTGTAATACCACACATGTGGTCTACATGGCCACATGTGTGGATTGTGTCAAATGTTATGTAGGATGCACATTAAAAATAAGAATTTCTGAGGACCTGACCGCAGCAAATCCAAACTCAAAAATGATGAGAACCGGGATGTCTGGATTGTCCAGGCATTTTAAGGATATACATGCGGGGAGTTTCAAGTGCTTGGAAATCATGGGCATACAAAGAGTTTCTTTACCATACCACAGTGGAAATTGGGAAAGGAAATTAAATGTGAGAGAAAAAATATGGATCTTACAAATGGATGCACGGATACCGAATGGATTAAACTATAAAATGATCTATTTTATTTCTATTGATTGAAGGTCTTTATTCACAACCAACTTTTAAATATATAATTTTATATATATATATCTACTATATAATTGCCTAAGACGTTTTCGTGTCGGACCCCGACAACGTGCCGTGGATATGTCACACTCTGTGACGTCATCACGGCGAAGCATTGGCCGCGTAGCGGCCATTGCGAGCCGCTGACGTCACCACGCACGAGCAATGGCCGCGAAGCGGCCATTGCGAGTCGGTGGCCGAAAATAGAACCAGAGGCTCGGCCACAAATTTAGCGATGTACCGCTGAGGTAGCGCGAGCAATGGCCGCGAGGCCATTGCGAGTCGCTACCTCAGCCGCCCTGTGCCCCTGTGCCCCTGTGCCTCAGTGCCTCAGTGTGCCCCTCTGCCTCCCGCTCCGAACCTGTGACCCTGTGCCCCAATGCCCCTGTGCCCAAGTGCCCCTGTGCCCCTGTCACCCCCGCCATCCCCTGTGCCTCAGTGCCCCTGTGCCTCCCGCTCCGAAGCAGCTGCTGTCAGCACATGCTGATACAGTGCTCCGGAGCCTGTGCCCCTGTGCCCCAATGCCCCTGTGCCCAAGTGCCCCTGTGCCCCTGTCACCCCCGCCATCCCCTGTGCCCCTGTGCCTCTGTGCCCCTGTGCCCCTGTGCCCCTGTGCCTCTGTGCCCCTGTGCCTCTGTGCCCCTGTGCCCCTGTGCCCCTGTGCCTCTGTGCCCCTGTGCCCCTGTGCCCCTGTGCCTCTGTGCCCCTGTGCCTCTGTGCCCCTGTGCCCCTGTGCCTCTGTGCCCCTGTGCCCCTGTGCCTCTGTGCCCCTGTGCCTCTGTGCCCCTGTGCCCCTGTGCCCCTGTGCCCCTGTGCCCCAGTGCCCCTGTGCCCCTGTGCCTCTGTGCCCCTCTGCCCCATTGCCCTGTGGATTACCGCAACCGCGCCGCATATTAACTCGCTGGCTCAGTGCGAGCACTTGCGGCGCGGTTGCGGTAAAACCCATAAGGATTACCGCAACCGCGCCGCATTGCGAGTCGCTGGCTGAGTGCGAGCACTTGCGGCGCGGTTGCGGTAAAACCCATAAGGATTACCGCAACCGCGCCGCATTGCGAGTCGCTGGCTGAGTGCGAGCACTTGCGGCGCGGTTGCGGTCAAACCCATAAGGATTACCGCAATTGCGCCGCAAGTGCCAGTTGCGGCGCGGTTGCGGTAATCCCCATAGAAAGTATAGGGGGACTTGCGGCAGGTGCGGCAAGTGCGGTTTTGCCGCACCTGCCGCAAGTCCCCCTATACTTTCTATGGGGATAACCGCACCGCAGATGCGGTTTTTTAATAAAATAACATAATTTTAATACAAAAAAAATACAAAATAATAAATAAATTTAATAATAATAATCGTAAAAAAAATAATAAAAATAAATAATAAAATAATAATAAAAAAAAAAAAAAATTACATTAAGATATTAATTACATTAATTTATTAAAATATAAGTATTGGACCCCCCCAAAAGTATTGGACCCCCCCAAAAAAATTATGTGACCCCCCCAAAAATCCCCATAGAAAGTATAGGGGGACTTGCGGCAGGTGCGGCAAGTGCGGTTTTGCCGCACCTGCCGCAAGTCCCCCTATACTTTGTATGGGGATTACCGCAACCGCACCGCAGATGCGGTTTTTTAATAAAATAACAATTTGAATACAAAAAAAGTCACTTAAAATACAAAATAATAAATAAATTTAATAATAATAATCGTAAAAAAAATAATAAAAATAAATAATAAAATAAAAAAAAATAATAAAAAAAAAAAAAAAAATAAATTACATTAAGATATTAATTACATTAATTTATTAAAATATAAGTATTGGACCCCCCCAAAAGTATTGGACCCCCCCAAAAAAAATTATGTAACCCCCCAAAAATCCCCATAGAAAGTATAGGGGGACTTGCGGCAGGTGCGGCAAGTGCGGTTTTGCCGCACCTGCCGCAAGTCCCCCTATACTTTGTATGGGGATTACCGCAAACGCACCGCAGATGCGGTTTTTTAATAAAATAACATAATTTTAATACAAAAAAAAACACTTAAAATACAAAATAATAAATAAATTTAATAATAATAATCGTAAAAAAAATTATAAAAATAAATAATAAAATAAAAAATAATAATAAAAAAAAAAAAAAAAAAAAAATTACATTAAGATATTAATTACATTAATTTATTAAAATATAAGTATTGGACCCCCCAAAAGTATTGGACCCCCCCAAAAAAAGTATGTGACCCCCCAAAAAAAGTATCTGACACCCCCAAAAAAGTATGTGACCCCCCCAAAAAAATATGTCACCCCCAAAAAAATGATGTGACCCCCAAAAAAATTATGTCACCCCCCAAAAAAAATATTGGACCCCCCCAAAAAAGTATGTCACCCCCCAAAAAAGTATGTGACCCACCCAAAAAAGTATGTGACCCCCCAAAAACTATTCACACCCCCCGAAAAGTCCTCACACCAGCTATAACTACTATAATCAAATTAATGCACATTCTAGACACCCGATGCATTTGCATCGGGCTCACAGCTAGTATATATATAAAATAAAATAAAAAATAATAAAATAACAAGTTGAGGCTAAAAGTTGGTGTATTTTTACATATATTTTTGTAAATGTATATATGCATGTAATTTCTTTTTTTTTTTTTTTCTTTTCTTCTTCCAAAAACACCCGATGAAACAGGGGTTAATGTTTCTAGACTTGATTAATGTAATGATTCACAGGTGCCCCTGTTTGCTTGTGCTTTTATGTGTTTTATGTGTATATATGTAGGTAAAATAATAGTGGTACTGGATCTCTCCTTTTTATACGTATTACTGAATGGAAGCCTTCCGTTCCTCCAGTGCCTGGGAGTCCATATGATTATAGGGTGGTGGAGCCCTGCTTTTTTTTTTTTTTTTATTTTCTTTGGCCTGAAAGAATGTATGACTGGCACCCAGAAAAAACAAACAACCAGTTAGGACCACCACAACCACAGCCCCCCTTTTTCTGTGGGGATGGTCAGGGTGCAGACTACAGGAGGGAGCTATTTGCCCGCAGCTATTGCCCCGAGTCACGGTAACACTTCATATACATCAAGATGCCTGAAGAGGTTTAATTTATTTGTCTGTTGCTAAAAGTGAAAAGACAAATGGAATTCTGTAACACTGCTGTGAAGGAGCAGATTTCTATAAGAAAGGTAAGAATTTAATCAGCTCTAGAGCACCTTTACATACATTACATGCCATTTGATTGGGCTATAAAATCATGATAACAAGTTCTCTTGAAATAATATGATTCTGTAATATAAGAGCTAGTAAATCATTATCTCCTGTCTGGTTCCACAGAAGGTACTAGTTTGCTCTAGGAAAAAGTATAGACAGATCATTTGCATAGGCAAAGTATAGATGAGGTTAGCAGGAAGGCTAGTTTCCTATCTCACAGCCAACTTGAAGACAAATCAAACCATTACAAACTACAATAGATTTTCTTTATGCAATCTATTTATATAAGGTTAAACCTACATGACTAAAAATACGTGAAAAGTACTAAAACAAATAAAAATTACCAAAATGTATTCTTCCTCCAAATTAAAATGTATACAGGATTTGTTTTTAATATTTTAATGTTCTGCTAAATCATCAGCACTCAAATAGTGTAGGATGGTTAAAGGCCACTTTACACACACAGATAATTGTGCAGAGATTGTCCGCAGATCTCTGGTTGCAGTGAAATCATGGACACAATGTTCCATTTTGTGGCTGTGTACCAATGTAACAATGTGTCCATGATTTCACTGCAACCAGAGATCTGTGACCAATCTCTGCACAATTATCTGTGTGTGTAACATGGCCTTAACTGTTTTACTTATGATATACAGCAACCATTATTTTTGTCATTGCAATATACAGTACAGAAAAACAGGAAGAGATAGGACAAATTAGAGAGGTCATACACTTCAGTCTGAGAGGAGCTACCATGCAAACTAGATGGCTACATGCACATGTTAAGTATTTTGTGAGTTTGAAACTCAATATTTGTAAGTCAAAACCAGGAGTGGGTAAAATATACAGAAGTGGTGCAGGTGTTTCTATTATACTTTTCCTGTGTTCCTTCCACTCCAGGTTTTGCTTACAAATATTGAAGTAAAAAAAATCTCCAAATATTCAACATGTGCACTTGGCCGTATAGGTTAAAGCTGCACTTGGTTCAGGGGTAGGGAACTCCAGGCCTCGAGAGAGGCTCTTGAGGCCTAGAGTTCTCTACTCCTGACTTAATTGATCGCAGATCCTCTTTAGAGCCCTCTTATCGTGTATGCTGAGCATTGTAGGTGTGTAATTAATTTAATTTAGTCTCCTCCTGTGTCTCCTCAAGTGTCGCTTTAAGTGTCTGAAATATCCCCAAAAATATAATTCTGTAATACATGGTCTGCATTCTCATCTATCCATCTCATCCACAGGTATGGCATGCTGCAAAATTAAAATTGTATGACTCAATTCACACTTAATACTCAATTTGCATCTCTTTGAACTGCACCAAATTTTTATCTTCTGCTCTATGGTATGAGTCCTGTCTTCCCTGCTGTGTAATTAGTTAAATTGTGTCCTCTTTCCTGCAAAGGTTAATCTATCCTGCTTTCTGTGTTTAGCATACACCCCTTCTACCCCCTCCCCTCTGTTTAGCTGGACCAATTTCCTTGCCACTTAAAGCTGTATATAAATGATACATGGAGGTCTCCTTGATTGTGGGTCTCCTCCTGTGTCTCCTCAAGTGTCGCTTTAAGTGTCTGAAATATCCCACAAAATGTTATTCTGTAATACACGGTCTGCATTCTCATCTATCCATCTCATCCACAGGTATGGCATGCTTCTAAATGAAAATTGCCTGACTCAAGTCACATTTGATTCTCAATCTGCATCTCTTTGAACTGCACCAAATTTTTATCTTTTGCTTATTGGTATGAGACCTGTCTTCACTGCAGTGTAATTAGCTAAATTATGTCCTCTTTCCTGCAAAGGTTAATCTATCCTGCTTTCTGTGTTTAGCATACATCCCTCCTACCCCTCCCCTCTGTTTAGCTGGACCAATTTCCCTGCCACTTAAAGCTGTATATAAGTGATACATGGAGGTCTCCTTGACCGTGGGTCTCCTTCTGTGTCTCATCAAGTGTCAGAAATATCCCAGAAAGAACCCAGAAGAAACTAGAAAGTACCAGCTATACCCGTCTGCTGACTGTCTGTGCTACTTAATTTTCCCACTAACACTTCCACCATGGTTACATATGCCCTAACAGTAACTGCTGCACTAATCCTTACCCTTTCCCACTCCTCCCAAACCCCATCACTCCCAACACACATATTCATCTCACCATCCCTCATACCTCCCCAACTGAGCTTCTGTGCTGACCTGCTTCTCAATCTCACACTTCTCCTGCAGAAACACAAAACAAGCCGGCCACTTTCATTTTCCCACTTGCTTGCTCTCTCTTTGCTTCTGCTATCAGCTGGCGACATATCTACCAATCCTGGACCTTCATAGCTAACATTCCCCACAATTCCTCCCTTCTATCACCCTACACCTGCAAGAGACAGCCACAATCTTTTAAATATAAAACCCATTCCCCTGACCCCCTCTCTGTAATGGATGCCCCCACACCTTTCGGGTGAGGCTGTCATCTTAATTGTCTGCTGCCAAATTGGATGCTTTGTGTGAGTGCGTGCACGTCACTGTATAAAGAATCCACGCTGACACAGTTTGTCTCAATGTAGAGCTTAATGACAAAGACCTTTTATTAAAGGAGGGGTTAGCCGTTTTATACTCATCATTAAAGGGGCATTTCTTAAGGGTGGTTCTAGGTAATTGCATCATTTTATACTGAATATACATTTTATTCTGTATGTTAGTTAGCTTACACTAGCCTTGAAGTCGTACAGGACGTTCAGGACGTAGCTACCTCTAAATCAAAACATTTATATAGATTCTGAGACACAGAAAACCCAAGGGTGGGAGGGAAGAAGGAGAGAGAGCTTATCTAGGTGAAAGAACAAGGCCAACAACCAGGCCTCGAGCCTGGAAGATTTAATTTCTGAATGACTACATACTAATATAAATTATTAACTATTTATTTGCCATAACATTCCCCCGTTTGGAGACATTCAAAATCTTACCCAAAATCCTTACCCTAGGTGACAGAGGGGGAGAGGTAAAGAAAAGTGGGAAAGGAGTCTTCACCAATATTGAGACAACCATAATGTCTAACCGTAATGACAATCGTAACGCCTTTGTAGTTGGTCTTGCCGCACCCTAAATTGTTATCTAAGATGATGTCTTACCTCTCTATTTAATAATACTGAAATACATAGTAAAAGTTTTTCACTCAAAAATATGATGATTATATTTACTAAATATAATAAAAATGAATGCTGCTCCCACAGTTCCCTTCTCCCGTGGCAATGAGTGAATGCTCCAACCAAAGTGCATGCACACAGACCTACTCAGGTAGGTACATTCTCCTCCCCTAGGCTTTTACTGATTAACACCCATATTATAGCTTAAACCCAAGTCTCTATGCTTCTATCTTGGCTATAACCGTCCACCCCTCAAGACTACTACTGTCAGCAGGGTTTTATACAGGGGAGTCAACTGGGATACCTTCAGTGAGCCGGGCATTAATGTTTATTCTGAGCACTCTTAATAACCAAAATTTTTCTACACAGGGGATAATAAAAACTCTAATGGTACCTTTACACGCCGCTACAGAAGGTTAGAAACAACCGGGTGTCGGAGACAAATGTATCTTTCACCGTCGAAACACCACGAGGTAGCGGCGTGTAAATCAGGTTGTTGCCACCCATCACTGTCGACATCTGTTTTTGAGCAGTGCTCTAAAACAGGTTGGTTTCAACCCAATGGTAGCGGCGTGTAAATGAGGAACATGAAGGTTTTTTCGTCACCTAGTGAACTCCCTGGGGCGTGACACAGCCTCCGGGATACCGCCCCCCTTCAGCGATCATTGGTGGAAGCTCCTGCGTTACGATTGGTTGTCCCTGCATACAGCGGCATATTTAAGGAGCTGACCAGTCACACTACACAATTGCAATAGCATCATGTATTAGCCAGCCTTCCTGCGCTGGCTGGCCATTCATGATGCTATTGCTTTGTCCAATCACCGTACGAGCGTCTCGTAATCCACAACTCTGGCACGCCTATGTGTTGTCCCTGCTGCCCCAGGTCCTCCCATATTACCTTCTGTAGCGGCGTGTAAATGAGGGAAGGTGCTCTACAGAAGGTAACCTGCGGCACCCGTTGGTGCCTGCAGGGATAGAAAAAAACCTTCTGTAGAGCACTTTGTAGCGGCGTGTAAAGGCGGTATCGGGTACCGTTAGCAACCGTTGGAACGTGCTCGTGCACGTGAGACACCCGGTTGTTTCTAACCTTCTGTAGCGGCGTGTAAAGGTACCATAAAAGGTATATGTTGTGAAATGACTAAAGCTTACTTAGTATGCAGAACAATAACCATTGTATTTACCCTAAGGTGGCCCCTGGGCACACCACGTGTGAAACAGTTAAACCCAAGTCCGTACCACCGTATATGGATAAACTCCTTGGAAACAACAAAAAAAAAATTTTCTGAATACAGACGTCCGTGGGCCCTCTTCTCTGCCCAATAGATATATGAATGTCCAACAATCCAGACATGCTTCCCAACGGCTCCTGGAGGGTCTTAGGTAAGATAAATAATTTTCTTACCTCTTTGTAGCCTGTAGGTCTACCCCTCGTATATGGTCCGTCCTGGGAATGAAGTTTCAGTTGTGGCTGTCGTCCCCTGGACGTCTCGTCCTAGCACGTTGGGTGGCAACTGTAATGGATGCCCTCACACCTTTCGGGTGAGGCTGTCATCTTAATTGTCTGCTGCCAAATTGGATGCTTTGTCTGAGTGCGTGCACGTCACTGTATAAAGAATCCACGCTGACACAGTTTGTCTCAATGTAGAGCTTAATGACAAAGACCTTTTATTAAAGGAGGGGTTAGCCGTTTTATACTCATCATTAAAGGGGCATTTCTTAAGGGTGGTTCTAGGTAATTGCATCATTTTATACTGAATATACATTTTATTCTGTATGTTAGTTAGCTTACACTAGCCTTGAAGTCGTACAGGACGTTCAGGACGTAGCTACCTCTAAATCAAAACATTTATATAGATTCTGAGACACAGAAAACCCAAGGGTGGGAGGGAAGAAGGAGAGAGAGCTTATCTAGGTGAAAGAACAAGGCCAACAACTAGGTCTCGAGCCTGGAAGATTTGATTTCTGAATGACTACATACTAATATAAATTATTAACTATTTATTTGCCATAACATCTCCACCGCCCCCTCTCTCTGGAGCATTCTGGAATGCCTGTTCTATTTATAATAAACTCCACTTCATTAACGGCTTCTTTACCTCTCCCAGATTATCCTTCCAGGGCCTTACAGAAACATGGTTGACGCCCCCTGACATGGCCTCCCCTGCTGCGCTGTTGTGGCGCCCCTGCGACCAGGGTGGCCACATAGGGAACTGCAGCCAGGTAGGAGGAAAAGACAGTTTATACACTAAACACTCTCACAGACATCCCACACACCACTAGGAGGCAGCACGCAACCCGGAGCTTGGAACTCTAGGCGGGCAAGGGGTGGTGGGTTTAGAGGACAGTGGGTGGGAACGCATGTAGGTCAGGTGACAGAAGGTACAAGTAGAGGAAGAGGAGGAGGAAGGAGTTAGTAGGCCACAGTAGGCTGAGAAGCAAAGACCAGAAGTAGGCCAGAGTGAGCCGAGCAGCCAAGACACAGAGAGCTGAGCTGAACAGACACAAGAACAGAAAGAAAGACACACACGTTCTGGAGGACTGTGGCTGATGGAGATGCAGAATCCACAAAGACACAGAAACCATGGAGAGAAAGCTCGTCCATAGCCAGCACCCCAGGGGAGTGTGAGGAAAGAGACGGACCAGCAGCACTGGGTCCTAGGAACACGGCAGCGCTGACTAACTGGAGGAGAAGTCTTCCCTATTGAAGCTGGAGTCACACGGGTCAGAGGGAGCCTGATATTGCCTTGCGGGAGAGGGCTATTGCAGGCTAGGCACACAGCAGAGTGTCGGCTCTGACGGGGACCGAAGATTTACCCGGTATCCCCAGATTCACCGACGGGGAGCTCCAATTCTAAGTTGGAGTTCCCACACCAAGGATTGGAAGCACAGTAGCAACCACGAGGACCCACAGGGGTCCGAGCTGCCGCTATACTGTCCGGAGACACACGAAGAGAGAGGAACCACAGCCTGGAAAGGACACTAGAAGGAGTGAGGGGTCTCAGCGTAACAACCTGGCTGCAAAGGGTTTAGTGACAACCGGAGTAGAATGCCTGTAACTCGAGTTAAGAAGTGAACTGTACTGAGAACTTCTGTAAACTGCTTAAAGAGAACTGACAAGTAAACCCAGTGAACCCTGCCTGTGTGTCCGTGTTTGATTCCAGGGATAAAAAACTGTTTTCATACCTTTCATTTGTGTCAGGAGCAGCCCGACCCGCGGCGGGCTCATCCATCTGGCTGCAGCCCATACATCCTCCTGGCAGAGAAGAGCTGCAGCGGTGGTCCCATCATTGACCACAAACCGTGGGTGGCGTCACGAAAAACTGGATCCTTTGTATACATCCCCTTTTACTTGTGAGAACCCAGGACACGGTTCAGACCAGTACCTCCGTGACATCCCCAGCAGCGACCCGGTCCGGTACTGAGTACCCCGTCCCAGTGGGCTCCACACTGTGCTATGGTGGCCTTCATTTCAGAAATACACCTTGCACTGGCAACAAACATGTGGAGGAGTGGGTCTTCTCCTTACAAATAACTGCACTTTCAATTTAATTCCTCCACCTCCCTTACTTAACCTCTCATCTTTTGAAGCGCACTCTGTTCGTATCTACTCTCCATCCAACCTCCAAGTGGCTGTAATTTATTGACCCCTGGGCCCAGCCACTGCCTTCATTGACCAATTCTCCATCTGGCTTCTATACTTTCTCTCTGTTGATATTCCCACCATCATTATGGGCGACTTCAATATCCCCATAGATACCAACCAGTCAACAGCCTCCAAACTCCTGTCACTTTCTTTGGCCTCACTAAATGGTCCTCCACAGCTAGATGGACATACACTTGACCTTATTTTCACCTGCCTCTGCTCCCTAACTACCCCCACAACTTCCCCTCTTCCACTCACTGACCACCATCTACTTATTTTCTCATCCTTTCTCTCCTCACCTTCCACTCATATCCACTAACTCGCACACCCTCGCAGAAACCTCACACATATTGACACTCACATACTCTCTGACTCTATTCTACCACTATCCTCCATATCCTTACTCCACGACACAGACAACGCCACCACTTTTGACAATTGTACACTCGCATCAGCTATTGATGCAGTTGCCCCTCTCATTCATAGAACGCGACAAATCAACAGACAACCCTGGCACACAGACACTACTAACAAACTGTGGTGAGCATCTAGGGTTGCTGAGCGGCGCTAGAAGAAAGCACATTCACAAGAAGACAACACAGCATTCAAAGAAGCACTACTCAAATTCAAGTCAGCAGTCACCACCACTAAACAAAATTACTTCATTCCCCTCATATCCTCTTTGTCCCACAACCCCAGGCAGTTATTCAACTCCTTTAACTCCCTCCTCCGCCCCTCACTGCCTCTCTTACTTCTCGTATCTCTGCAGAAGCCTTTGCAACATACTTCACCAGCAAGATTGATCAGATCAGACAAGTCTTTTCTGCCCAACCACCACAACTCCTATCTATATCAGACCACTCCCCTCCCCCACTAACCCTCCTCCCCTCCTTCATTGAAGGAGAACTTACACACCTCCTCTCCAAATCACACCTCTCCACCTGTGCACTGTACCCCATCCCATCCCACATCCTCCTCAACCTCACCACCACCCTTATCCCAGCCCTAACCCACCTCTTCAACCTATCACTAACTTCAGGTACTTTTCCTTCTGCTTTCAAACACGCAACAATTACACCTATCTTAAAGAAACCATCCCTCAACCCCACTTCTACATCCAGCTACCGGACCATATCCCGCTCCCGTTTGCCTCCAAACTTCTTGAAAAGCATGTCCACACTGTACTCTCATCCCACCTCTCATCTAACTCTCTCTTTGACAACCTTCAATCTGGCTTTCACCACCAACACTCTACTGAAACCGCCCTGACCAAGATTACTAACGACCTACTTACCGCCAAAGCTAACAGACAGTTCTCCATCCTCCTCCTTCTAGACCTGTCCTCTGCATTTGACACAGTCGACCACTGTCTCCTATTACAGATCCTCTCTTCCATTGGTATCACAAACCTTGCCCTCTCCTGGATCTCCTTCCACCTTTCCAAACGCACATTTAATGTCTCCCACTCCCACACAACCTCCTCGCCCCATCCCCTCTCTGTTGGGGTCCCTCAAGGCTCAGTCCTGTGACCTCTCCTTTTTTTCTATCAATACCCTTGGTCTAAGATAACTCATAAAGTCCCATGGCTTCCAGTATCACCTGTACGCTGATGACACTTAGGTCTATCTCTCTGGCCCAGATGTCACCTCTCTCCTGTCCAGAATCATGGAGTGTCCATAAGCCATATCCTCCTTCTCCTCTCGCATCCTAAATATCAATGTAAATAAAACAGAACTCATCATCTTTCTTTCTCACGCACCTTCCTTACCAGATCTACCTATCACAATAAATTACATTGCACTTTGCCCTGTACCTGAAGTCCGCTGCCTCGGAATAACCCTTGACTCCGCCCTGTCCTTCGAACCGCACATCCAAGTCCTTGCCTCTTCCTGCTGCCTCCAACTCAAAAAGAACTCCAGAATCCGTCCCTTCCTCAACCCTTAATCTATTAAACTACTAGTGCATGCGCTCATAATCTCCCGTCTCGACTACTGCAAAATCCTCCTCTGTGGCCTCCCTGCTAACACTCTCACACCTCTCCAATCTGTCCTTAACTCTGCTGCCCGACTAATCCACCTCTCTCTTCATTATTCCTCCACTTCTCTCCTCTGCAAATCCCTCCACTGGCTCCCAATTCACCAGCGTATCCAATACAAAGTATTAACATTGACTTACAAAGATGTCCAATATTTGCCCCACCATATAATCTCCCGATATCATCCAACTTGTAATCGTTGATCCTCCCAAGACCTCCTCCTTTCCTCCACACTTGTACGTTCCTCATCTAACCACCTGCAAGACTTTGTCTGAGCATCCCCCATCCTCTGGAATTCTGCACCCCAGCATATCCGACTATTCCTCATCACCACTGGACCCTGTGCTTCACTACCACTGGAGCCAATGCTTTACCACCACCAGAGCAGACCGAACCTACTGTCTCCCTCCGAATTGCCCTGTAGAATGTAAGCCCGCAAAGGCAGGGTCCTCTCTCCCTTCAGTATCAGTATGTCACAGTTTGATGTATTTTTAACTTGTTTGAATGTAACCCTTTCTCATGTACAGCACCATTTAAACAATGTTGATCTATAAATAAATAATAATAATAAATAATAATAATAATTTGGTCCTGAAGAGGTTAAGGTTCCTTTTGTATCCTGCTACTACTAACATATAGTTGTGATCTCAGCTGATGCCACTCCATTCTGCTATATTAACCCTCTTCTTATGGACTCCTATGCCAGCTATAGATCATTGTATGCTAACCAGTGAAAGAGTTGTCTCTGGAGAAAGCTGTAGTAATCTTTACAGCTGATGCAGTAGAGCTCCTCTCTGGAGAAGAATTGGAGTTTTTTTGTTATATTCGTTCCCCTTGTTTGTCTTTCTATCCCTGTGTTATATTTATCTTAGTAGTAATACTAGTGTCTTGTTGGCCTGCCTACTGGTCAGGGCAAGACCAGTGTCAGCTATGTCTCATCGTGCATGAGGGGAAGGACCCATCTAGGGATGTTAGGGAGCGCAAGGATCAATCACAGGTGAGTTAGATGTTGAACAGTGATGAGCGAGTGTATTCTTTACTATTCTCTACTCGCATGGATAGTATAGTATTTGCGATATTCTTAACTTGGCAAGTATGCTGGTGCTCGTGAGTGATGTGTAGATCATTATCGATCTGACACATATTGCCGGCTCCCTTCAGTGCATAAAATGAGCTGGCACTTCAGAGAGAGCAGATTAAATGTTAAAATCTCTTTGGGGGCATAGCAAGGTGTTTTAGACATTGAGATTGTTAAAAAGCCCACCTTCCCACCCTGTCCCGGAAAGACTCGTTATATAGCCGTATGTGTGTGGGCGGAGCCTATCACTAATTGACTAACATTAGACTCGCTATTCGGACGAATATGCAGTTATTAAAAACTATACATTACGACTATAGCGAGTGCGAATATTTCGCTACTCGCTCATCCCTAATGGTGAATCCTCTCCCCTCTCTGTATAACCAGGATCTTCCGTTACATATTTCTTGGTGAAACTATCTTGTTGTGCATAGGTTTTTTGGGGGACGTAATAAACTTGAGGTTTTCCGTGAAGCTTGGAAACTTTATTTTAAGTTTCATTCACATTCTCTGAGGGTGAGAAACAATGAAGAGGGATTATTATCTTCCTCCTGCAAGGTGATCCTCAATCCTAGACATTTTCCCTCCCTATCAATTCACAGTCACACCAGGCTGTAGATGCATTTTTTGCATCCCTGGGCCTGATCTATAATGATCCTGACCATGTCTCCCTTGCTGAGTCAAAATTATAGCAACCTCCAGCAGGGGTACTGGCCCATAAAGGAATTCTGTTCCTAGTTCTGTACGTGGGCTAATGACACCAAATGGAATTACCCTGCTTTAGGAAGCAATTTTTTTCAGGGTTGGTCAGAACGCTTTGATGTTAAATGAAACTTCGCAGTCTTTAGAGGCTGCTATGGCCCTTGTCATAGAGATTGATAGATGCCTCAGGGATAGATCTGTATTGACCCCACCCCCAGTAGTGCTCCTTAGTGGTGAAGTTCCACCAGTGTGCACTGATGAATCCCATGCGTTTGGAGGGGGACTCTCCTCAGTCTGCGTCTCAAATGGTACACCATAGGATGAGGGTGATGCTTCTGAGGTCAATGGGTTTGTGTCCTGGTTTATATTTTCACAAGTTGAAATGGATTACCATCCGAGACCCTTAGTCCCCCCACTCATTCCTGATTTGTTAATCAGATTGTTGAAGCTAAATCGTTCTCCAAGTTGGATCTCAGGGGCCTATAACCTGATTAGAATCAATTAGGGGGATGAGTGCAAAATGGCCTTTATTACTGCTTCAGGGCATTATGAAAATCTTGTTATGCCTTTTGATCTGACTAATGTTTCTGCTATTTTTCAACATTTTGTTAATTATATTTCCATTAACTGGTACGCAGGTTTTTGGTTGTATATCTCAATGACATCTTGATCTACTTGACCAATCTTAAAACACATCAAGTAAAGGTCAGGCAGATACTACAGATATTACTAGTTAATAAACTGCATGACAAACCTGTCTGTGATTCGGACTTGAACATGTACTAAAAAAAAGTCTGTGTCTGAGTTGTTTTTTTATTATTGATTGTATGTTAATAAAGTTTGTTGAAAGCAGGTAAAGCGCCAGAATTGGCACATCAAAAGCGAAGAGCCAATTCTGGACTCCAAATGAGGTTTTCTCCCTCAGTTCTGTACTTTCAATAGGGATAGGTCTTTGCAGGTTTCTGGGGAGGAACGATTTCCTTAATTTCTCTCGTCTATGTGGCAATGTGTACAGAACAATCTGAAGGTTATGGGAGACAGATTCAAACGCATATCTGAAAACAACATTCAGCTAGTCTGGACCTGGGTGTGAATGAATGTATGCTGTCTATCAGAAATATTAAATTGAAAATTCCTTCTTTGATACTGGATCATTCATTGGGCGATGTAAGGTGGTTGCCATTATTTATCTTGTGCCTTAACGCTTTGAATTACCATAACCACTTAGAATTCACAATATATTTTACAGATTGATGCTCAATAAATATGTTGTGCCTTCCATACCATCACCTTTACCGCTACCTCCAGTGATTGTTGATGGTATTTTGGAATTTCAGGATTGTTGATTCTCATTTTGTTCACTGCTGTCTCCAATACCTGGTACATTGTATGGGTTGTGGTCTGGAAGAAGGGATGTGGGAAGCAGCATTGGAAGTTAATGCCAGTAGGTTGTTGCATTCCTTCCATGCATCCCATCTGGACAAACCTGGTCCTGAGAAGGGGGCATACTATTACAAGTGTGTCATGGACTGATGAGACCTCGGGGGAATCTGGGATCAGAAGGTTACAGCATTTAGTTGATCACAGAGATTGCAGGTGCTTATTTAATTTCATTTGGTACTGAAGGGGTTAAGTTTCCTTGAAAAAAATGTAAATGGTGTGCACCACTGCAAATAATTGCCAAATGCCAAAAGTAGCAAAGTACGAGAGAAAGGCATATATAGGCACCAGAATGATCTATAATTGTAACATAATAGGCAGATGTGGCAAAGGGATTTTTTTCGTAGATAAAAATATATACAAGACTTTTTATTTACACATAGCAAAAAGGTACCGTACATATACAGATTACATGATCAATTTAAAAACATTTAAAAAACAAAATCAAAGAAATGATTGTGTAGTAGAAATTGTACTCATATGTGAGGCAATAGAAATAAATTCAATTTACAGCCACAAGGTTGTCATGGAAATACAATGATGGTCTAAATATACAAAAAAAACCTGTAATCTAGATTGAGAAGACCACAAATATATGGGAATGTTATAATGATATAGCAATATAACCAGATAGGTACAAATATGAAGGGTTAGAAAGCCATCAGCACCTACAACCATCAAAGAAGGAAGGGGGCAGCATACATAAGTCATATTGCAGGAATGTCATAAATATCATGATAAAGGTAGACACTCTCCATAATAGAAACCCACATACAAAGATGACCAAAGTGGATCACCACATAACAAAATGCAATTTATATATACATAGCGAAGGATGCAAAGCACCATATACCATCTTGAAAGATAAGCCAAAACCTGGGCTCAATGTGTGGAGAGTACATGGACCAGGGCCGGACTGGGACTAAAAAGCAGCCCTGGAAAACAAACCCCACCAGCCCACACACTATATCACCCATCAGCCCCGATTAGTGAAATGTGCTTTTATGTTGTCGTGGCCTCATCACTTTCTTAAAGGAGTTATCTGAGAAGCTACATGTGAATGGTGCAGCAGAGGGAATAATCAATAGCAGCTCCATTCACATGGTGATCTTCAAAGCTACATTTCTCACGATTGTGGTGTCCCAGCTGTCAGATCCACTGCGAAGAGAAAGTCATCACCTGTACAGAAGAGAAATGATGACGCCCATATTGGGGATAATCAATTTAAACAATATTTAAATGCTGAAAATCCCAAAGTCCAATACCAACTCTCAGTATTCAGGACAGCAGAAGTGGTACTGTGCAATGTATATATACAGAATAATACAAATACTGAGGATTAATATAATAATAATATAATATTTATTCATTTATATAGCGCTATTAATTCCATAGCACTTTACATACATGAGTAATGCTGTCTCTCTTGGAGCTCACAATCTAAACATCCTATCAGTATGTCTTTACAATGTGGGAGGAAACCGGAGTGCCTGGAGGAAACCCACGCAAGCACAGGGAGAACATACAAACTCCTTGCAGATGTTGTCCTAAGTGTCCTTGGTGGGAATTGAACCCAGGACCTCAAGACTCCAGTGCTGCAAAGGCTACAGTGCTAACCACTTGAGCCACCGTGCTGCCCATTACACCCAGTATACAGGACAGGAGAAGTGGTACTATGCAGTGTATATGTACAGAATAGTACAGATACTGAGGATTACACCCAGTATACAGGACAGGAGAAATGGTACTGTGCAGTGTATATATACAGAATAACACAAATACTGAGGATTACACCCAGTATACAGGACAGGAGAAGTGGTACTATGCAGTGTATATATATAGAATAATACAGATACTGAGGATTACACCCAGTATACAGGACAGGAGAAATGGTACTGTGCAGTGTATATATACAGAATAATACAGCTACTGAGGATTACACCCAGTATACAGGACAGGAGAAGTGGTACTGTGCAATGTATATATACAGAATAATACAAATACTGAGGATTACACCCAGTATACAGGACAGGAGAAGTGGTACTATGCAGTGTATATATACAGAATAATACAGATACTGAGGATTACACCCAGTATACAGGACAGGAAAAATGGTACTGTGCAGTGTATATATACAGAATAATACAGCTACTGAGGATTACACCCAGTATACAGGACAGGAGAAGTGCTACTGTGCAGTATATATATACAGAATAATACAGATACTGAGGATTACACCCAGTATGCAGGACAGGAGAAGTGGTACTGTGCAGTGTATATATACAGAATAATACAGATACTGAGGTTTACACCCAGTATACAGGACAGGAGAAGTGGTACTGTGCAGTGTATATATACAGAATAATACAAATACTGAGGATTACACCCAGTATACAGGACAGGAGAAGTGGTACTGTGCAGTGTATATATACAGAATAATACAGATACTGAGAATTACACCCAGTATACAGGACAGGAGAAGTGGTACTGTGCAATGTACATATACAGAATAATACAGGTACTGAGAATTACACCCAGTATACAGGACAGGAGAAGTGCTACTGTGCAGTGTATATATACAGAATAATACAGATACTGAGGATTACACCCAGTATACAGGACAGGAGAAGTGGTACTGTGCAGTGTATATATACAGAATAATACAAATACTGAGGATTACACCCAGTATACAGGACAGGAGAAGTGGTACTGTGCAGTGTATATATACAGAATAATACAGGTACTGAGAATTACACCCAGTATACAGGACAGGAGAAGTGGTACTGTGCAGTGTATATACACAGAATAATACAAACACTGAGGATTACACCCAGTATACAGGACAGGAGAAGTGGTACTGTGCAGTGTATATATACAGAATAATACAGATACTGAGAATTGCACCCAGTATACAGGACAGGAGAAGTGGCACTGTGCAGTGTGTATATATACAGAATAGTACAGATACTGAGGATTACACCCAGTATACAGGACAGGAGAAGTGGTACTGTGCAGTGTATATATACAGAATAATACAAACACTGAGGATTACATCCAGTATACAGGACAGGAGAAGTGATACTGTGCAGTGTATATATACAGAATAATACAGATACTGAGAATTACACCCAGTATACAGGACAGGAGAAGTGGTACTGTGCAGTGTATATATATATATATACAGGATAATACAGATACTGAGGATTACACCCAGTATACAGGACAAGAGAAGTGGCACTGTGCAGTGTATATATAAAGAATAGTACAGATGGAATATTTGCAATTAAACATAAACCCGATACTCGGGAAATTAAAGGATAAAGCGTCTACGTGGAGTAAAATGCGCCTCTCGGTGGTGGGACGTACCAACTTACTTAAAATGGTGCTCATGCCCAAACTGTTATATGCACTACATAATTCCCCGGTGTGGATTCCTCAGCCGATATTCCAACGTGTCAATGCTATCTTTAGGGAATTGGTGTGGGGTGGGGGACAGCCAAGGATCAAACTGGAGACCCTTCAAAGGCCAAAGGAGGAGGGAGGTTTGGCATTACCAAATTCATGGATATATTTTTTAGCGGCACAGTCCCAACATATTAGAGGGTGGTCACAAAGGGCAATAAAGGGAACAATTCAGGAAGTCTTGGAACGGCATCTTAAAACACTCCCTTTGGTAACAGGCTTAGAGTCAGGGTTGTTTAGACGGATGGGTAAAAAATACCCGACATGTGAATTAATCTATAAAGTATGGATGAAAGTGAAGAAAGTTAGAGGATTGACGGGCCTGACAATGTACACTCCGATATGGGATAATGAACATCTGGGTGAATTTTATAGGATGGGTGACCTAAAAGATTGGAAGACAAAGGGAGTGCAGTTTGTCTATCAACTGATGAATGAGCAAAACCTCAAAACTCTAGCAATGTTGAAGGAGGAATTTCACTTGTCAGACAAACATAGCTACCAGTATGTACAAGTTAAACACGCATTCCTTCAACAGAGGAAAAAGGGGACCATGGTTGTCCAGAAGGATATTATTATCGATTACATTTGCAAAGAGGGGCGTACTAAAGGGGTTATCTCAGAAATCTATGCCGCTCTGCTTCACACCTTTCTGCTGAAATACCCGGTTGTGGCTAAGGAAAGATGGGAGGCAGATGTTGGTAATATAGAGGATGACAAATGGGAGTCCATCTTAGAATATATCCCCAAACTATCATTAAATGAACCGGCTAGAATGTCCCAACTATTCCTGGTACATAGGGCATACAGATCACCAGATTTCTTGTATAAAATAGGGATGCGGGAGACATCGGAATGTACGAGATGTGGAGCTGAAGCCGCTGGTATTCTACACATCATGTGGGGGTGTCCGCATATTATAGGGTTCTGGTCTGAGGTGGCTACCATCATTGGGAATCGCTATCAGTGTGTAATCCCTAGGGATCCGGTGGTCTGCCTGTTGGGATATGTGGAGGAGGTGGTGGGCACTGATATTACGAAACTGGCAATTGCCAGACTCTTGTATGCTGCTAGGAAAGTCATAGCTAGATATTGGGTAAGAATGGAGCCTCCTACTAAACAGGAATATATACGTCAAGTAGACTATGTGGTGCGGATGGAGGAAAAAATTTACCATAAACGTAAAAATGCTAAATTATGTGATAACTTGTGGGCAGCGTGGAAGGTGTGAGGGATGAGATTGGAACGGATATTCCGGCAAAGAAGGGTCTAATGGTGTGCAAAGGGCCATCAGATATTTAAGGTAATTATCGACTATATCTCACAAATATTGTTCAGAAATACAAAATGTTGCTGTCTGTAAAAGGGGGTGGGAGGTGAGGGAAAGGGATTTCTTTATACTATAAAAAATGGACAATTACAGTCTTACAGTTATATGTTTTACATTTTCTTAAGTATGCATAATACTTTTTTTGTTTCAAAAAAGAAGGGAGGGAGGGGGTGGGGGGAGGACCGGGACCAGATATATATGGAAAATATGTATGTTCTGTATGAATACTTTGTTGATTGTGTTTTTTATTAATAAAATATATCTGATTTAAAAAAAAAAAAAAAAAGAATAGTACAGATACTGAGGATTACACCCAGTACACAGGACAGGAGAAGTGGTACTGTGCAGTGTATATATACAGAAATAATACAGATACTGAGGATTACACCCAGTATACAGGACAGGAGAAGTGGTAGAGTGCAGTATATATATACACAATAATACAGATACTAAGGATTACACCGAGTATACAGGACAGGAGAAGTGGCACTGTGCAGTGTATATATATACAGAATAGTACAGATACTGAGGATTACACCCAGTATACAGGACAGGAGAAGTGGTAGAGTGCAGTGCATATATATACACAATAATACAGATACTGAGGATTATACCCAGTATACAGGACAGGAGAAGTGGTACTGTGCAGTGTATATATACAGAATAATACAGATACTGAGAATTACACCCAGTATACAGGACAGGAGAAGTGGTACTGTGCAGTGTATATATACAGAATAATACAGATACTGAGAATTACACCCAGTATACAGGACAGGAGAAGCGGTACTGTGCAGTGTATATATACAGAATAATACAGATACTGAGGATTGCACCCAGTATACAGGACAGGAGAAGTGGCACTGTGCAGTGTATATATACAGAATAATACAGATACTGAGGATTACACCCAGTATACAGGACAGGAGAAGTGGCACTGTGCAGTGTGTATATATACAGAATAGTACAGATACTGAGGATTACACCCAGTATACAGGACAAGAGAAGTGGCACTGTGCAGTGTATATATACAGAATAGTACAGATACTGAGGATTACACCCAGTATACAGGACAGGAGAAGTGGTAGAGTGCAGTATATATATACACAATAATGCAGATACTGAGGATTACACCCAGTATACAGGCCAGGAGAAGTCGTACTGTGCAGTGTATATATACACAGAATAATACAGATACTAAGGATAACACCCAGTATACAGGACAGGAGAAGTGGCACTGTGCAGTGTAATATATACAGAATAGTACAGATACTGAGGATTACACCCAGTATACAGGACAGGAGAAGTGGTAGAGTGCAGTGTATATATATACACAATAATACAGATACTAAGGATTACATAAGAAATTGTAGAGATGATCCAGTGGCATGCTTCATAATCCTTTTATTGTGCAATCATGAAATCATCACAGCGCACAGGGGGTGCCGCTGGACGCGTTTCGGAGGAACAGACCTCCTTAATCATCAGCTGATGATTAAGGAGGTCTGTTCCTCCGAAACGCGTCCAGCGGCACCCCCTGTGCGCTGTGATGATTTTATGATTGCACAATAAAAGGATTATGAAGCATGCCACTGGATCATCTCTACAATTTCTTATGACTATTGAGGTGGACGCCAACCACTAGATCCAGTGGAGGAGCCTTGTGAGTATATTGGCTGCAGGTCTCCCCTCCCCCCTTCCTGCAATCAGTAATTGAGGATTACTGTGCAGTGTATATATACACAGTAATACAGATACTGAGGATTACACCCAGTATACAGGACAGGAGAAGTGGTACTGTGCAGTGTATACATACAGAATAATACAGATACTGAGGATTACACCCAGTATACAGGACAGGAGAAGTGGTACTGTGCAGTGTATACATACAGAATAATACAGATACTGAGAATTACACCCAGTATACAGGACAGGAGAAGTGGTGCTGTGCAGTGTATATATAAAGAATAATACAGATACTAAGGATTACACCCAGTATACAGGACAGGAGAAGTGGTGCTGTGCAGTGTATATATATACACAATAATACAGATACTGAGGATTACACCCAGTATACAGGACAGGAGAAGTCGTAATGTGCAGTGTATATATACAGAATAATACAGATACTGAGGATTACACCCAGTATACAGGACAGGAGAAGTGGCACTGTGCAGTGTATATATACAGAATAATACAGATACTGAGGATTACACCCAGTATACAGGACAGGAGAAGTGGTACTGTGCAGTGTATATATACACACACATCCATATGTAGACATACACATTATATATACACGCATACATAATGTATACACATACACATCCAGATGTACACACATACATTATACATACATTATATATACACGCACATCATTATGTAAACACACGGTATATACACACACACAGTATTTGTATATATATATATACACACATCAATTTGTACACACACATCCATTATTTAAATATATATATATATATATATATATATACTGTGCAAAAATTAGGAGCAGCAGTGAATGCTGGATATCCCGGGTGCAGAGCGACCACCACAGTCCTCAGTGCGTTTCAATATACATACAAATGTCGCAGCACTCCCTTGGAGACGTTCATAGATCTTTATTCCAGCTTGCAAGTGGTACAATGGCAACGTTTCAGGCACAAAAGCAGGAATAAGGGCGTTTGTGCCTGAAACGTTGCCATTGTACCACTTGCAAGCTGGAATAAAGATCTATGAACGTCTCCAAGGGAGTGCTGCGACATTTGTATGTATGTATATATATATATATATATATATATATATATATATATGAGAAAAAAAACTGCACAGCACTCACAGACATAATGTGAACTGGTGCCAGCAGGGATGCTGGATCACACAACTAGAAAACAATTCTCTGCAGCACTCAGCTACTACCAGTGATGTACATATGCTAATAAGCTGTATATATATGAGAAAAAAGTTTAAAAACGTACGTTTTTTTAAAAAAAACTCTAAATTCTTATTTTTTTTATTTCTGAAGTTCTTAGTACATACATTGGCCAATGTACATCATTGGTAGTAGCTGAGTGCTGCAGTGGTGTTTGTTGGCCGATGTGTATTATGTGTTGTATCTTGTGTTTGCAGCGTGTGTGTCTTTACACGACACAGTGTGTTGTAATCGAATGTGACTGTAAATGATTGTGGTATAGTGTTTTGTGTTTGTGCATGTGTAAAGAAAAAAACTGTAAAGAATTAAAAGCATAGTAGCAAAGTATACAGGCGTCTGTGGTGGTGGCAGAGTACACAGGCGTCTGTGGTGGTGGCAGAGTACACAGGCGTCTGTGGTGGTGGCAGAGTACACAGGCGGCTGTGGTGGTGGCAGAGTACACAGGCGGCTGTGGTGGTGGCAGAGTACACAGGCGGCTGTGGTGGTGGCAGAGTACACAGGCGGCTGTGGTGGTGGCAGAGTACACAGGCGGCTGTGGTGGTGGCAGAGTACACAGGCGGCTGTGGTGGTGGCAGAGTACACAGGCGGCTGTGGTGGTGGCAGAGTACACAGGCGGCTGTGGTGGTGGCAGAGTACACAGGCGGCTGTGGTGGTGGCAGAGTACACAGGCGGCTGTGTGCAGGATGATGGCGGGCTCCAGGGTGTTGGGGATCCTGGCCGTGCTGTGTGTACTGTGCTGGGCCCCTGGGCTGAGCGCGGAGCCGCTGGAGGAGGAGGGCAAGGTGAGGACGGTCAGCTCCGGCAACTGGACGGCAGTGCTGGTGGGGCAGTGGATGGTGATGATGTGCTCACGGCGCCGGTAAAAATGCGGCTCGCGATGGCGCATGCGTGCCATCGCTCGTGGCGCTGCCGCAGAGCATGCTGGAATAGCGGCACACCATTGCTGATTATAGATATACTGTATATATATTCACATGTATACACATATTCATATGTACACACACAGTGTGTGTGTATATATATATATATATATATATATATGTATATATATTATATATACACATATATATATATACATACACACGCATCCGTATGTACACACATTTACAGTACATACACACACATTATTATACATAGAGAGGGAGGGAGACACAGGGTGTTATCAGTGCTGTTCTGCTGCTCAAGTCACAATTATCTATCTAGTACGTTTCTCTGCGGTCGGTACCTCTGTCTGTGGGATTGATGGGATTTATGGCAGCTGGTTGAGATTCCACAGATCGGGAGGGTCTCGCAGTGAAAGTTCAATCAGTTGCCATAAATCCTCTGTGGCTCAGACGGAGACCGCAGCCACAAGACACAATCCTGACATCAAAGTGTGCAGAAACCTTCTGCCCAGGAGGCAAAATATCCCCTCTTACCGCCCAGATGAAGGAGCTCAGCCCGCACAGGAGATGAAGTCGGCCAGGAAGGAGAGGCATGGGAAGGTGCCCTGCAGCAGCCGACAGTGTAGGAAGTGCACAGCACCGGGCCCCTGCTCAGCAGGTTGTACAGCAGGGTCAGGGAGCAGAGAGGCATCCTGCAGCTGGAGCCGCTGAGGAGTGGAGGAGCTGTCATACCCCTCCTCAAAGAAGCGGCTGCAGAAACAAATCCGGAAGGAAGCTCCCCGCTGCCGGAAATACCTCTGCGGCTGCTGTACAGCTCCCTGGATATGCCCGGCCGGCGGCCGCATAAAGACTTAAAGGGGCCGCAGGCGACCTCTTAAAAGTAAAGAGCGGCCGCAATGGCCCAATTTCCCTTCAGCCCACCGGGAAAACTCCCGGTATGCCCTATGGTCAGCCCGGGCCTGACGTGGACCCTATGCATTGCGCATTGCACCTGGATAGGCTTCGCCAGGGGTCTCTGTTCTATTGTTAAATCTGGTCCCCATTTTTGTCTCTGCTTCCCTATGTTGTCTTTATATTAGTAGAAGAACTAGTGTCTTGCTGGCCTGCTCATTAGTCTGGGCAAGTCCAAGTTAAGCCAGGGCCTAGCTGCATGATCATGCACAGGGGTAAAAAAAAATCAATGATATAGATACATTTCTATTAACCTTTCCTTACTTTTTTAATGACCCCCCTACCAATTGTCCTTCTCACCTGTCATTCCTTTAATCAGATTATTTTTTTTCTATTTTATAATGTTTCTTTCCAGGGGCGTAGCTACAACAGGTGCAAGGGTTGCGACTATACCTGGATCCTGGAGCCTAGGGGGCCCTAAAAGTCTATCTGGCCTATAGAAAAAGACTAATGCTATTAAAGATTTGCAATAATTGGGGGCCCCCTTGGTGCTTTCGCATCAGGGCCCATGAGCCTCAAGTTGCGCCACTGTTTCTTTCCTATTTATGATTAGGGTTACAAACTAGGGTTAGGGTCAGTGGCGTAACTTGAAGCTCATGGGCCCTGATGCGAAAGCTCCAACGGGGCCCCAAATTATTACAAATCTTTAACAGCAATAGCCATTTTCTATAGGCCAAAGGGACTTTTGGGGCCCCCTAGGCTCCGGGGCCCGGGTGCGTTAGCAACCCCTGCACCTATTGTAGTTACGCCTCTGGTTAGGGTCACCAACTAAAGTTAGAGTTACATAACTGATTAGCGCTGTTTACCCTTTGGATCGCACTGACATTCATTTGTTGCTCCACGCCATGATCGGAGGTCCCATGAAACGTTCACGGGATCTCGGTCTGTCAACTGCAGAGCCTGGGGTCCTGTAATGATCCTGGAAGCTCTTTGGGATCACTTCCTGTGGATGGCTGGCCAGCACCAGCATCCCCAGACAGTGATCACTTTACTTATGTATTGAAATGCTGCAGCTCTTCAGTACATAGAGCAAGCCATCAGACTGTGCAGCATTGAGGTCCTCTAGTGGCCAGTGTAAAATAAAGAAAAAAACCCACAAAAGTTCAAATCACCCCCTTTTGACCCCATTGAAAATAATACTATTAAATAATTTTAAAAAAGCACATACTGTATTTTTCGCTTTATAAAACGCACCTGATTATTAGACGCACCCCAAAATTTGGTGAAGGAAAAGAGAAAATAAATAAATTTGTAATGTTAAATGGGGTCCATCTTATAATCAGTATATATGTCCCCCATCCTGGTACATGAACCCCCCATGCTGGTATATATGTCCACCATCCTGGCACACAGAGCCCCCTCCCTGGCACACTGTCCCCCCATGCTGAAACACAAAGCCCCCTCCCTGGCACACTGCCCCCCCATGCTGGCACACAGAGCCCCCTCCTTGGCATACTGACCCCCATGCTGGCACACAGAGCCCCCTCCCTGGCACATTGCACCCCCATGCTGGAACACAGAGCCCCCTCCTTGGCACACTGCCCCCCCATGCTGGCACACAGAGCACCCTCTCTGGCACACTGCCCTCCCCGTGCTGGCACATAGAGCCCCCTCCCTCGCTCACTGCCCCCCTCCAATGAAGGCACCCAGAGCCCCTCCCTTGCACACTGCCCCCCATGCTGGCACACAGAGCCCGCTCCCTGGCACACTGGCCCCCATGCTGGCACACAGAGCCCCCTTCTTGGCACACTGCCCCCCCATGCTGGCACACGGCCCCCCCTCCCTGGCACACTGCCCCCCATGCTGGCACACAGAGCACCCTCTCTGGCACACTGCCCTCCCCATGCTGGCACATAGAGTCCCCTCCCTGGCTCACTGCCCCCCCCGATGATGGCACCCAGAGCCCCCTCCCTTGCACACTGCCCCCCATGCTGGCACACAGAGCCCGCTCCCTGGCACACTGCCCCCCATGCTGGCATGCAAAGCCCCCTCCCTTGCACACAAAGCCCTCACCCTGCTGCATACTTTAAAAAATAGCAAATTATATCATAGTCACCTTGCTCCATCGCTCCCTGCAGCCGGTGCCATCCCCACTGTCTGCGCTGGCATCCAGTCCTCTGAGGAGCTCAAGGTGATGATGTCACTCTGTAGTGATCCTCACATGACTAGATGTCGGCACAGCACAGACATCGGGGATGGCACCTGTGGCACCCCAGGGGTTAATGTGCCACAGTAACATCACACTGGTTCACTCCCCACACAACACTGGACACTACATTAGCACCTCTGGGCCAGGAGGGGTAGCTAAAGCAGCTCCCTTATATACTCTGGGTCAAGAGGAAGTAGTTAGTTCAGTACGTAGCAGTACTGTGAAGAGTCCAGTTCCAGGGAGAACTGAGAGAGAGATTGTAGTGTAAAGAGGCTGCCTCAGGCTTCTCTACAGTCTGCTCCTCGATTTCAGGCCTAGCCAGGGTCTGAGGGTAGGAGTGCAAGAAACAGAGGACCACATCTGGGAGACTGAGTGACTTCACAACTCGCCCTGGAGGAGCGCACAGACCGCATATCGGATCCAAAACTGTGACTGACATACACAGCACAGTAAACACTGGGATAGTAGAGGTTGTAGATCTACACTGTACCTCAGCAAAGCAACACGGCGGGGTCAGAAGCACACGGAAGACTCAAGTTGCCTAGCAAAGGGGGTACCTATGAGGAGAGACAGTGCCAGCAGCTCCATTATAGACTCCGTGGACAGTACTTGCTGAACAACAACTACAGTAAAGCTTTGGAGAACTATAAAACCGTGAGTCTGTGTGTTAATTGCACCCTTTGCCCTATATTCAACACCAGAGATCCCCATCTGCAGAGCCGAACACAAGGCTGCAGCAGCAGGAAAGTAAGTGAATTGCACCTATTACCATACCTCATCCAGCACCAAGATAACCAGTGCTGCAACTGCAAAGTAAGTGCCTGTGTCGACTACAACCCCCATTATAATCCTTGCTCTCCCTCACAATTCCCTCACAAACTGTTCCTATCATCTCCACTATCATCCCTATCCTGCAGCATCTATAGCATCCATCATAGACTTTAACTATCACTGCCCCGGGGAACCAGGCTCTACCTGCGGAAAGCCGTTCCATCTCCAGCTGCCAAACATAATCTCCGGAGGTTCTGCAGCAGCGGTGGTCATCCTGACCACAACCCGTGGGTGGCGTCACGACAAAGTCCCCTGTAAATATCCCCCCATTTACTTGCGGAACCCGGGACACGGTCTGGACCAGGACCTCCGTGACAATCCCAGCAGTACCCCGGTTCGGCACCGAGTACTCCGTCCCAGTGGGCTCCACACGCCAACTGCAGGAAGCAATAGAGCGAGGTGAGTATGACATAGTTGGGATAGTCAGTGCTTTCGACGCAATGAAAGCATAGAAAGCACTGACTACTCACACAGGCTGCAGCCAGCGGCTGCGGACCTGCCCCTGGGCTCCTATAATATGCGCTGCTCTCCCACTGGTGATTGACAGCGGGATGCAGTGAATATCACCAGAGCATAATGAGCGGCCCCAAATGACCAAGACCCGCAGCTGCAGCTCCTCCAGCCTACTGACAGCCCCTGGACACCGCTACTCAGCCCACCCCCTTTCCTACTGCACAACCTAATAGTTTCGTATTATAAGACACCCCCCCCACTTTCCCCCGAAATTTAGGGGAACAAAAGTGTGTCTCATATTGTGAAAAATACAGTATTTGGTATCACCGAGTTCAGAAATGTCAAATCTATCAAATTATAAAATCAATGAATTAGATCGATAAACTGTGTAACAGAAAAAAGTTCAAATGCCAAAAGTATGTTTTTTTTGTCGCTGCAACATTGCAATAAAATGCAATAACAGGCGATCAAAACAGTGCTTGTACCCAAAAATGGTTTCTTTAAAAACACCAGCTCAAGATGCAAAAAATAAGCCATCACACAGCCCCAGGTCCAACAGAAGTGGAAAACTTCTGTTTGGGTGCACAGCAGGGCTTGGTAAGTAAAGACCATCATTTGATTTTTCAAAATCAAAGTTGGCTGGAATTGTTAGCGAACACCATTTCACGTTGGGAGAGCCCGTGATGGGCCTAAACAGTGTAATTCCCCAACAAAGTGACCCCATTTTGTAAATAAGATCCCTCAAGGAATTTATCTCGATGTGTGGTGAGCATTTTGAAGCCACAGGTGCATCACATATCTTTATAATGTTGAGCTGTGAAACAAAAAAAAATCAAATGTTTCCCACAAGAATGTTCTTTTAGCTCCAAATTTTTTATTTACACAAAGGTAATAGCAAAAACTGCACTGTACAATTGGTTGTGCAATCCTGAGTATGTCCATGCTCCATTCGTGGTGGAAAACTACTGTTTGGGCACATGGCAGGGCTCTTAAGGGAGGAGTGCCATTTGCCTTTTTCTACACAAAATTGGCTGGAATAGTTCTCAGATGCCATGTTGCATTTGGAAAGCCCCTGATGTGCCTAAAAAGTGGAAACCCCAGCAATTGACACTGTTTTGGAAACTAAACCCCTTCCTAAATTTGTATAGATATGTCATGTGTGATGTACACCTTGAACCTCCAGGTGTTTCACAAAATTTTATAACATTGAGCTGTTAAAATAAAATAAAATTTTCACTTAAAAATGTGCTTTAAGCTCCAAATTATTTAATCTTAAAAGGGTAGCAGAGAAATGCACTGCACAATTTGTTGTGAAATGTCTCTTCAGCCCTCTAATAGTGAAAAACTACTGTTTGGGTGCACAGCAGGGCTTCGAAGTCAAGGAGCACCATTTGACTTTTGGATAGAAACTAATGTGCTTAAACAGTGGAAACCCCCACAAGTGACCCCCTTTTGGAAACTAGACCCTCAAGTAATGTAGTCTAGGTATGTGGTGAGCACTTTGAAGCCCAGGGTGCTTCACATAATTTTATTGAAACAAAATAAATCTAATTTTTCACTTAGAAATCTTTATTTAACCCCAAATGTTGTATTTTTACAATGGTATCATGAGAAAATGCACCATAAAATATAACATAATATATAATAACCCATATGGAGTGAAAAACTACTCTTTGGGTGCATGGTAGGGCTTGGAAGGAGCACTATAAGAATTCTGAAATGCCTTTTTGGCTTGAATAGATTGCGGGCACCATGTCCCATTTAAAGAGCCCCTGACATACCAAAACAGCACAAACCCCCATAAGTTTCCTCATTTTACAAAGTGCACCCCTCAATAAATCTAGGGATGCAATGAGCATATTGACACCCCAAGTGTGTTACACAATGTTATACTATTGAGCAGTAAAGAAAAAATAATTACACTTTTACAATTAAAATGCTATTTTAACCCCAAATTTCCAATTTTTTTTAAAGGGGAATAATTAAAAAAAAGACCCATAATGCGTGACACAAATTATCCTAAAGGCGAAGAGCGGGGGGAGGGGGGTGTGCTGTCCAGGCACCGGCCGAGATTGAGGGGAGTGGGGGGCGGGTGCAGCCCCGTTTCTTGTCTTTCCCTCTGCGCCCTCCATCCACAATCCCTCTGATCTCTCCATCCCCTGTTCCCTCCATCCTCCTGCACCCTCCATTCTCCATCCCCTTGTCTCTCCATTCTCCATCCCCCTGCTCCTTTCATCCTCCATCCCACTGCTCCCTCCATCCTCCATTCCCCTGCTCCTTTCATCCTTTATCCCCCTGTTCCCTCCATCCTCCATCCCCCTGCTTCTTCCATCCTCCATCTCCATGCTCCTTTCATCCTCCATCCCCTGCTCCTTCCATCCTCTATTCCCCTGCTCCTTTCATCCTTTATCCCCCTGTTCTCTCCATCCTCCTGCTCCCTCCATTCTCCATCCCCCTGCTCCGAGTCCTTTCAATTCATCCTCCGTCCCCCTGCTCCTTCAATCCTCAATCCCCCTGATCTCTCCATCGATCATCCCCCTTGTTTCTCAATTCTCCATACCTTGACTGCCCTGATCTCTATCCCCCCTGCATCCTCTCTCCCTGCACAGCCTGCCACCCTCTGCACTCATCACAGTCACTGTCTGTCACATACCCTGCAGAATGCACAGCACTAGTCCTCCTCCTCCATCTTCTCCAGCTTCTTTCCCGCTGGGCAAAACTCCGCTCACCCGAGTCACATGTACGTGACATCATCTCAACTCCTCTGGCGCTGAGGGAAACCATTACCTACACACAGGTGTAGGTGGCGGTGGCCCTCAGCACTCTTTAGATTGTCCGGTACGCCGTACCAGTATGTACCACCAGTCTTTAGATTTTCCGGTACAGCGTACCGATATGTACTGCCGCAAAAAAGCACTGCTGTACAGTACTGTTTGGCGACACCGAAGGGCTTGGGAGGGAAAGACAGATTTTATGGGTTGAGTTTGAATTGCTATAATTTTGGACCAGATAATGTTTTTTGATCACTTTCTATTCTGCTTTTTGTGAGGCACAATCACAAGAAACAGCAATTCAGTAATTGTTTTGTTTTCTTTTGCTCCATTTCCTGTGCCATAAAAGTGATAAAAAAGCTTGATTATTTGTCAGTACAAATACAATAATACCCTTTTTTATTTTATGTTTTACCACTTTCACATCATAAAAACAATTTCATACAAATATGTTTTTGCATTGCTGTATTCTGGAAGCTATAGTTTGTTCTATTTCTCCACTGACAGAGCTGTATGGCAGCTTATTTTTTGAGGATCAAGATGACATTTTCAGCCATACAATTTTTATCTACAAGTAGTGATGGGCGAATCCTAAATTACTCGGAATCGCTTGACTCTAGCGAGTCCGAGCCCAGGACTCGCTACTCGTTGCGAGTCTAGCGAGTCCAATGTTAATGAATGGGGAAGCGAGTAATAGCGAGTAGTGTGAGATTTACAAATCGCAGATGTGTCTCGGAAGCTTCAGCCTGAAGCAATCCTAGTTTTGTCATTTATTTGCATTGCTCGTTTACTTTGTAAGTAATCGCTGACTCGCACAGATAAGATCCTGTCTTCTCTGTGTTCTGGCTGCCCCAGCTCCAGGGTCCTAGAGGCCGCCTGCTGCCTGATGTAGCAGAGCTGAGATTGTTCTCAGTCTGCTCATTCCCTGTGTACAGACATGAATGTCTGTGCACAGAGATGATGTAGCAGAGCTGAGATTGTTCTCAGTCTGCTCATTCCCTGTGCATAGAGATCTATATATATGCACAGGGGATGTAGCAGAGAGGACATCGCGTTTTGGACTGCGTCGGACGGAAGAGGATTTTTTTAATTAAAGATGGAGTCCCTAATGGCTTTTTTTTTTATTTCTAATAAAAAATTTTCTTTGTGTTGTGTTTTTTTAAAACAATTTAATAGAAATTCATGGCGGTCATGTCTAATATTGGCGTGACCGCCATAAATTTCGGGCTTAGGGCCAGCTGATAATACAAAGCTGGCCCTAACCCCTTTATTACCCAGCGTGCCACCGCTACCAGGGCCGCTGGAAGAGCGGGGTTCAGCGCCAGAGGATGGCGCTTCAATGAACGCGCCATATTCTGGGGCGGCTGCGGGCTGCAATTTGCAGCGGGGGGTGCCCAGAAAGCTTGGGCATCCCTGCGCTGCGGATTTCAGCCCCCAGCTGCTTAGCTGTACCTGGCTAGACATAGAAATTGCGCGGAGCCCCACGCATTTTTTTAAAATTATTTCATGAAATTCTGAGATTCTGACTCTGACTCTGAGACTCTGACTCTGAAATTCATGAAATAATTTTAAAAAAATGCGTGGGGCTCCGCGCAATTTCTATGTCTAGCCAGGTACAGCTAAGCAGCTGGGGGCTGGAATCCGCAGCGCAGGGATGCCCAAGCTTTCTGGGCACCCCCCACTGCAAATTGCAGCCCGCAGCCGCCCCAGAAGATGGCGCGTTCATTGAAGCGCCATCCTCTGGCGCTGAACCCCGCTCTTCCAGCGGCCCTGGTGGCGGTAGCACGCTGGGTAATAAAGGGGTTAATACCAGCTTTGTTATACAAGCTGGTATTAAGCCCGAGATTCTTAATGTCAGGCCACATTTGACCCAGCCACTAAGAATCTCCAATAAAGGGTTAAAAAAACACAGAGAAAAATTTTTATTTGAAATAAAAAAAAAGCCATTAGGGACTCCATCTTTAATTAAAAAAATCCTCTTCCGTCCGACGTAGTCCAAAACGCGATGTCCTCTCTGCTCATCCCTGTGAATAGATAGATGTCTATGCACAGGGAATGAGCAGACTGAGAACAATCTCAGCACTGCTACATCATGTCTGTGAGCAGGTGGGCTCTAGGACCCTGGAGCTGCACAGAGAAGACAGCTGGACTCGGCTGGCAAAGAAACAGCAGTTACTTTGCAAGTTTCCCTGCTATCACTGACACAGTAGCCAGTGATTACTCGCACCAGTCTAATGCAAACAATGGCAATCCTAGTTTTGTCAGCGTTTCTGACAAAACTAGGATTGATATTGATTTGCATTGGACTCGTGCGAGTAATCACTGGGAAACTCGCAGAGTACCGAGTCCTGCGAGTCCCTTACTACTCGCCGAGTAACGAGTCCTAGCGAGTAGATTCGCCCATCCCTATCTACAAGTAACTTTTTTATTGCATTGTATTCCACTTTTTTGGCAGTAAGATGAAAAGGCATACTTTTTTTGCTGTGTGCTTTTTTTTTTTTGTTTATGGTGTTCACTAAAGGGGTTAAATAGTGTGACAGTTTTATAGATAGCATCATTCTGAATATGACAATACTAAATATGCAAACTATTTTTGCTTATGTGGCGCCCCTGAGGCTCCAGTCACCACAGAGGTACTGCACCTCAGCCAGAGGTGTGGTACCTCCACTCTGGGTGAGAAGGGGACACTACCTTGCACCCAAACACCTGCATTCAACACAACACCAACCCGGTTCTGGGGTTCAGGCGGACCCTGTTTAGGGAGTGCCCCATCCCAGGCTGGAAGGGAAGACAGGTGGAGGGTACGGATGGAGAGAGTGGGACAGGGGCACCAGGAAGTGGGAAGCAGATGAGAGGTCTTACAGGACGGACTGACGTATAAGGACGTAAGGAGAGAGAATGAGAAGGAGTTGGAGAAATGGCACGGAGACGAACGGACATGTGAGAGAGACGTCCTGGGGGACTGGAGCCGTTGGAGAGAGGACAGAACTGAGACAGAGAGAAGACAGAACCGACAGAGGAGCCAGCGAAGGGCTCAGGAGAGACAAAAAGAGTCCCAGGGGCACAGGAAGTGATTGATCCACCCATAGCACCCGCATCGGAGCTGATGGAGAATCCGAGATCAGCTAGAGGGACTGGGCCGCAGAAAGAGCATCGACCCCAGACTAGTGAAACAACTGAACGACTTAACTGGCAAACCGGAGACCGAGGTGACTTTAAGTTCCACGGTCCGAGTCCACACTTATTCGTTGAAAAGGTGGCCAAGAAGGGTCAGGGGATCAGACTGGGGTGGCCCAGCAGGACCCGAGGCTACTGGCTCAAGAAACTGGGTGTAAGGCGCTGGAGAAGAGGGAGAGATCTAGCGCAGGAAGACGGACGAGAAAGGAACACCAAAAGGAGGGGTCCTGGTAGTTCATCTCTGAATTATCTGAGAGTTGTCTGGAGCCCTGACCCGGAGGACCCAGCACCCCATTGGTAGCTGGAGATAACCTGGAAGCTGGTACCAACCGTAAGTAAAGACTTTAAAGACTGCAACTTGCTTTGTCTTCCCAGTTATTTACAGCGCTGTTGTCCTTACATTCCCAGCATAGACTGTGCAAACTGCCCTGGGGTCCTCCGCTCTACCTGTGGGGAGCAAAACCATCCCAGCTGCATTACCATCGGCCCCGGAGAATCTGTACTGCAGCGTCGGCCAACCATCCCAATTGCCGCAACCCATTGGTGGCGTCACAAATTTATTTCCCCATATAGACTTTTCCTCATTTATTGACACAACAAGGGCCACGTAACCAGGTCAAGACTCCGTGACCTCTCAAAGACCTTATATGGGAGATTAATTATTTTACTCTGATCGTTAAGTAATGGATTGCAATGGATTACACCTGTCAGTTTTTTACATGTAAGAAACATGGTGTAAAAGGCTTGCTGTGGCTGGGTGACCCAGAAGCCATCATGACACTGTTATAACAAACTTGAATTGCCATGGCAATGATTGGGCTACCCGTGATCACGTCGTGGGGGTCCCGATTGCTTGGGAGAGCAACACACTCTTCTTATGGCCTTCAAAATGCTGCAATAACTATAGATCTTAGCATTTAGGGGGTTAAACAGGCCAGGGAGTTGCAGGCACTGCTCCTGGCTGTGAGAGCGGGGCTCAGCTGTCACATAAGTAAAGTCCCCATGGCGATTGAGTGAGCATAGCTCCTTTGCCCATAATATCGCCAGGACGTATCCATATGTCCAAGGTCATGAAGGACTTAATAATGTGGTGCATATTAACATTTAGCGATGTAGTGTGGGATCTTTGTATTCAGGAAACACCTATATATATATATATATGTAAAACTTTTTTTTTTTTAGGTGTAATGACTGAGTTATGGCTTTAAGAGGTCACCATGAAGGTATAACAGGATAAAGAAGCAACATAGAAAATAGCTTTAATCAGATGAGATGTCAGTGATAAGTTACTGGATGGAACTATTTATTCTGTGTCTGCACTGTATAACAGCTCATTTACACTGACCAGCAGAAGTAAGATTGCTGATCTATAAACCTTTACCAATCAGCTAATGTTTAATAGCCTCATTATACAGGCAGACCCAGACCACAATAAACCATGAATACTGACAAATCTGTAAGAGAATAGCTTAGGCTGGTTTCACACTACGATTGTTACCCCTCGGGGGTCTGCCGCAGGGTTCCAGCGCCCTCTGTTGGAGTAGCGTCTTCCTTACCGTATGCTCCCCGGGTACGCGCACCTGTCTCCAGCCGCAGGGGTCCAGGACTCTCTGCTTGAGCAACATTGCTCCTCTCACTTCTGGTACCACTACTTGTGCACATGAAACTGTCTCCTACTCAGTTTCTGCTGGAAAGACTGCTGGGATCTGGCCCTTCCCCCCCAGCCAATCACCATGCCTCTGTGTCCTGCCAATCAGGACTGCCCTGCTCTGATATAAACCTCCTGTTTCCAATCAGTCGGGGCCAGGGCAATCTTCTCCCTAGTGGAGCTGCCATTCTGGTCTGGTCAGGTCGCTCCTTGTTTGGACTGTTACCTGATTCCTCTGTGTTACTCCCTACAGATTCCTGCCCTGCCGGCTCCTTGCTGACCTCCGTGTTCCTGGCTGGTTTTCCGGATCCCTTCCAAGCTGATCGCTGTTTCAAGCCTGGTTCCGGATTCCTCGTGTGCCCTGCCGGCTCCTTGCTGACCGCCGTGTTCCTGGCTGGTTTCCCGGATCTCTTCTACGCTGATCTCTGTCTCAAGCCTGGCTCCGGATCCCCTGTGTTCCTGATCGCCGTGTTCCTGGTTCCCTGTATTCTTGGTCCCCGTGTTCCCAGTTTCCCGTTGCTAATTGTATACCCGGTTGCTGTTTTGTTACCACGTCGCCTGGGGTCGGTTGAACACTCGTGTCCGCTGCATTGGCCCCTCCGAGGTTGGTACCGGCGGGATCCCTGTATAGGGGTTAAGCGCTCCGGGGCCTCCTTCGGTGGGTTTCCAGTGCTGCGACCTTGTGGGTCGTGGGGTCTTGTGTTGTTGTTAATAAACCTGTTGACTCTACGGTACTTGTCTGCCTCTCTATCACCCGGTATCAGCATCCGCTTTACGCGGTCCAGTGGGTCCACGTGTGAGTCCGTCAGTAGGACGTGACAACGATTTTGTGAAATCCGATGCTGTCCGATATAAATCGGACAGCATCGGATCCGAATTTTCCCCCATGTAACCCTATGGGGATCGGACCGATTCGGATGTGCACTAAATGCCATCTGAGTCATGTCCGATCCGATTTTGTCCGATTTCTTTCCGGTGTAAAAATCGGAGACTGCTCCGATTTTTGCATCCGAATCAGAAACCGGATTGAATCGGATCTGACAGATCGGATGGCAATTACCGTATATACTCGTGTATAAGCTGACCCGTGTATAAGCCGACCCCCTACTTTTGCCCCCAAAACCTGGGAAAACGTATTGACTCGCGTATAAGCTGAGGGTGGACCCCAGCACAGGTATACAGCCCCCAGCAGTGTGGTGTACAGCAGGTCCCCAGCATAGTATACAGCCCCAGCAGTGATGGTATACAGCAGGTCCCCAGCACAGTATACAGCCCCAGCAGTGATGGTATACAGGTCCCCAGCATAGTATACAGCCCAGCAGTGATGGTATACAGGTCCCCAGCATAGTATAACATCCCAGCAGTGATGGTATACAGGTCCCCCTCACAGTATACAGCCCCCCTCACAGGATGGCCCCCGCATGCAGCGCTGCGCACATACATTACCTGGCTATCAGCTGTCACCCTCCGGCGGCGGATCGCTGCTCCTGGCTCCGGGCTGCATCTTCATCTGTGTCTTCCTGCTTGTGGGCGGGGCTCATCGCGATGACGTCATCGCGACCCCGGCCGGTCGCGTGACAAGTAGGAAGACACAGATGAAGATGCAGCCCGGAGCCAGGAGCAGCGATCCGCCGCCGGAGGGTGACTGTAACAATTCCAACACTGATTGTGTTCTATGGATGCTATTCCGGTCATCTAATGTGAGGCAGAAATGTGCAGGGCTGTTATTATTGGACTATCCGACTGGGCCTGTGGGGTGTCCTCCAGGTGTCACCCATTTAGGGTGATTACCTGGCTAAAAACTCACCAAAAGCCTCCTGCTAAGTGCAAAGGATGTTTTTCATGGGTATTTTTTGGTGAGTTTTTTTTTCTAAATTTTTGGTCCTTTAGTGTTTTTCTGATTACCTGGCTATTTAGCAGGCTGGCAGGGGTCAGACCACTAACAGTTGTAGCTCTGCTCAGTGGTGTGTTTGCTCTGTGGCCTGATATTGTTATCTTTGTTGCTTGACTTTAGATTTACCTTTTGACTACTCACTTAGATTACCACTTTTGCTTTTAATACACTCTGACTTTGGTTACCTGACCCTGATCTTTGCCATTGACTATCCATTTGTCTTATCCCTTTGTCTTTGAAGTACTTTCCTGGCTTTTGACTTTGGACTTTTGACTTCCCCACCTTACAACTTGTCTGTGAGAAAGACTCAGCATCATAATTATATAGTCTCCCCTCTTGCTATGTATAGTGCCATCCCTTATTACATAGCATCCTCTCTTGTTATGTAAAGTGCCATCCCTCATAACATCAAAGGATTGGGAAAGCAAGGTGTGTTACAGTCCGCGCTGCCAAGTCCCCACAAATCACCAGGAATCCAATTTGGATAGCAAAAGATCTTTATTTCCTTTCCTAATCGTTTCGATGCCTCTCCTGGCACCTTCCTCAGGGATATCCCTCATAACATAGAATCCTCTATTTTTATGTATAGTGCTGTACACAAGGAAAAAATTGGTGTCTGCAGATATGCACAGGAGCACCAGTATGTTCAACAAGTGACATATCACATGACCTCCCAAAAATGTCACGTAACATGTCACATGATACGTCGAGTGCTGGAGGGTTCACACAATCTAAACTGTTTAGGGCCATGACTACCTTTTCCCACCTATGATTATGGGGTCTATGTAGGTTCCATATTTTAGAATGGGAGAACAAGTTCTACATTTGGTCCTTTTTTGTGTTCTTAGAACAGAACATAGATTAACCCCATAATAATAAATGAGCATCCTTTTGCTTCTGTGTGAAAAAGCAATTCAACAAGTCAATTCTTCCCTTTGCTGTTCCTAAAACAATATGTAAACTAAGCCTTAGTTTTCCATCAATTACACTTTTTTTTAGATAGAGAATCCCTTTAAAATGATTAGATTAGGATTATGACTTTAATTAAGATTCGGTTAAGTATGATAGTATAAGGGAAAGATATGTTATTTAGCATTTTAATAAAATTAGTTTTTCTGGGTATTGTATGTTTATGGTTTTTTGGTTAATCATACCCTGGTATTTCCATGGTTGATAGTTAAGATACATGCAAGAGCTCATGAACCACTTATGATACACAAAATAAAGATACCGATGCATCCATTAATTTACCTAGATTTAGCAATTGGTTAAGCATTTTATATCATATGTCATTGAGCAATATAACATCGTTCTTCCTTTAGTCAGTTAATTTCATCCTTCTAAACCTTGCAGGTATGTATGCTAATGTGTTATTTCAGTGTCCACTTGATGGCAGTGCGATTATTTTTCTAGAATTACTCAGTGCTAAGATCCAAGCAGGGGAGGGGAATCTGTCTGCTCAAGTCACATAATAAAGACTAGAAGTAAAGGTGTATATGTGTTGGATTACTGGGAAGAACAACTGTGGCAGCGTCTCGGTTGGCACAGGGCACTGCGTGTGTCTGCTGTCCTTATGCCCCATCTTAATCATTGCTGCTGTCGCTGCTGCTAACATGACCTCCACAGTTCTCTGCAGAGGTCTGGATTATAAAGGCTGAGCAGTGTATCCTGAATCTATTCAAGAGGGTCTCTGACAGCCCCAGAGTACTCATACTGATCATCTCATTGGTGAGTAATTATGGGGCTGCAAGTCATAGGGTTAAGGTGGGTCAGGGGCTGCAGAAATGCATATTCATATATGTATTTCTCTATATCTTTTGCAAAAGATCATCAGATTATTCCACGATTCGCTCTGCTACTCCTTTTAATGTCTAATCTTTATTTGATTGAAAAAAAAATAGACTTTTTTGACTAAAGAATAGGAATTATAGTCAACAGATGGGATTTGAGAGCGAGGAGGAGGTGAGGGAGCTTTTATTCTATGCATACTGGTTAGAAAGATGTCTAGAATTCCTGATTTTCGCACTCTAAGCATGCACGGTTTAATTAATTGAAGTCTTTAAAGGTTGCGTTAATACATGATGTGTTGTAGCCTTGGCGAATCAGTGAGTGCCTTTGATCACGATGTGTTTCTCTCCGTGGTACTCCTAATAACTGCTGTTATATTATGTCTTATCAATGCTCGGAGAGTAAGCAGGTTTTTTTTGGATGTTCTTAGAACGAGCTCAGGCTGTTCACTACAATAAACTGTACATCACGTATTCTGAAGTGTATGGCGTTTTATTAAAAGAAATAAATTCCAATTTTATGACAGTCGTTGGCCGTGTAAACAGCAATCAAATAGATTGCTCTTCGGTAAACTGTAGGAATCCATTTTGTATAAATAAATCAAGAGTGTACATATAGATAGAAAAAGCTCAGGAATAGAAGAAAGGTTGTCTGGGGTCCAATTAAATCTAATTATCTGAATGTATTACCTGGATACGGCAGTGATCAGCATACCTACTAAACCGCAGTGTAGGTGCAAACAGGTCTCTATAGAGATATGATATATTGTAATATATAGAGCATGTATTTTATTCTACATATGTCTCCATCACATCAGAAAAGTCCTATGACTATACAAAGGATGGTAAGATTGCACCATCCCAGAATTGGTGAACATATATGTCTAATCCTTTACTAATTCATGTGCGCACCCAATGAAATGTTGCAGGTTAATAACTCGTATTTAAACAGACCCAGGTAGTGGAAACGGGGCACCAGTATACTGAACAGCCTAAGAAGCTAGCCGTGGGAGCAATTAGCCCAAAGACACCGTGGTGCCAAGTCTGTAGAACAAGACGATGCAATTCAAAAGAGAGAAGACGGCACTCACCGGTGTAGATTGCACGTTTTAATCGGGTTTGCTGGTTATACATGGTGCAGGGGAGGGGGAGAGGCGGAGGTGACGACGGCACCGTTTTGCGCTGCTTGCGCTTCAACGGGTCACTCGAGTGACTTGTTGAAGCGCAAGGAGCGCGAAACGGTGCCCTCATCACCTCTGCCTCTTCCCCTCTCCTGCACCATGTAACCAGCAAACCCGATTAAAACGTGCAATCTACACCGGTGAGTGCCGTCTTCTCTCTTTTGAATAATAACTTGTATTTGTTTAAAGAGATTGAAGGCACATCGATGGGTCATTATTGTCCTCCAGAACAAGCCACTTTTTTTTTTACAATGGCTCTGTGTTCTGAAAGATAAAAAGGATTATTTTTTGTCCAGACAAAAAATTTTTTTTCTGGTGTCCTTTTATCCTGCAGAAAAACACATGAGAAAATATCAGGAAAAACCCTTTATGTAGAGCATATAAAAATTTACCAAAATGTATAAAACACACAAAACAAAAACAATCCCCTAAAATGATTACCATATTTCCCTTATATTTCTATTAAGGTCCAAACCACTCTAATAGATTCTTCCAGTCATGACTCATATTTGTGCAGACATTTGCCATCCTAGAATTAGTCCCATTGTAAATTTCCCTACCCCACCAGGGGTAATAGGCCCCTGCAAAGTAAAATTGCCCCCGCACATTAAAAATGTTACCTTGAGTAGGGTATTGTAATGTCTCTCCGGCATAATAACAAGCCACATACGCTGAGTGATGTCAGAAATATTGTGGTCACAGCAGCTTTTATTCATTAGAATTATGAACATATTAACCATAATCATAATAATAATTACCATAACCTTGAACTCTCTGAGGAGATCCTGGATGGCCTCAAACCCCCTGAACTGCAGCAGAATACTATACCCCATTCGCACCGCTCCAACTCAGGGCTGACAAATGTCACAGTACCGTTCCTTCTTGAACTATTAACCGTGTTCCTGGGAGCCGCCTAGCAAGAACTAAACATAACAGTATATGCAGGGTCAACACACCTCCGGTATAATCCTAATTCATGACCTCCTCACCTCAAGCTGCCATGACAATAATGTAGATTACCCAAACCAACATGCCGAAACTATTTTTTTTAAAGTAACATCATAAAAGGGTGGGTCATTCACAGGACCTGGATCCAGGGAACAAGGGTGCACCAACGACTTCTCTCCTTCTATAAAGGTATTCCTCCTCCTTTTCCACACCCCTTCCCAAAACTTAATACCAGTCCAATAACTTTCCTAAACCACGTGACCTAAGTTCAAATCCACCCAGTTTTTTAACCATAGAAAGCAATGACAAAGTGAAAAAATACTGCAAAAATTGCCACGAAAAATGCTGTTGGATTTTTTGCAGTATTTTTTTTTTAACTTTTTCATTGCTTTCTATGGGTGAAAAAACACAAAAATGCAAAGAAGCTGAAAGAAGTGATATACTGCAGACTGAGAAACACTGCAGATTTCCAATTCAGCAAGCATGTGCATGTGCATGAGATTTCTGGAATCTCATAGCTTTTGCTGGTACTCTAAAAAGAGGCTTTTAATGTGCACAAAAAATGGTGAAAAAAATACTACAAAACGCAATGTGTAAATGTAGCCTAGGATTTAAATGAGTGGTGCGAAACTAAATTTGATTTTACTCCTAAATCTCTATCTACCTAATGTCAGGATCTAATCTTTTCTTGTAATATACTTTCATTAAAAATTCCCTATCCTTCCTCTCCCCACTACTTTACCTGCTTAATTATTTTATACTACTTTCTCTTTGATGATGATGGTTCATTTGGGAATCCCAATGCATGCTGGGATAGTCAAACAAATCGTCATCGGGGTCAGAGGCTTCAGTCATTTCCGCAGCCTTTGCTCTCTCTCTGAAACAAAGGGTCATCATTGCCCTCTATTTCAGGAATTGGGCTATTCCCTGCTCTACTTAGCATACATTAGTCTCCAATTTTGACGGATGCTTAGTAGAATCTAGTTACTACGCACTGTTCTTCACAGTGCACAGTGACAATGCACTCTATGATTAGAACTGATGAGCTGGCAACAGAGCGCACTGTCATTGCACATTGTAAGTAAAGAACGAATGAGCAGAGATCGAGCTGCCCCTCCCACATCAATGATTGACAGTTTTTTGTAAACTTTGCATAGGTAGAAAGTCTCCAATCAGAGATGGCGTGGGGTCATGAAGAACCCATGAATATGGAGGACTATCTTGCATCAGGTTTATTAGTTCTCTAGTGATAATCTCCTGCTGATAAAATAGTGATTTTATCAGAACTAATTATGGCAAGCAGCTCAGTAAGTGATATATTGCTTATATCAAGATCCCTGTCACTACATTATACTGCTCTCAGATTAGGTAACAAAAAACAGCTAACAGATTTCCTTAGAAGAGCAACTTACCTTTATTCCTTTCTTTAATAAATACTAAATAGTTGGAACTCTCAACTTTAAGTGCGGGGAAAGCATAGAGAGGGTTTTCATAGAGTGCCCACAGTCCCTTTGTATATAGCAGCCACAGTGAGGAATGCAGGAGTGGTACTCACCTTACCAATCCCCACCACCTTTGGTTCAATACTGCCTAGTTCTCAGACAGAGTATGTATATCCCGTTCACTCGGAAGTGACATGAGACTTCTGTCACCAATCATTGCTTTAGTTGTTGCTTGGAGGACCTAGACCAGATCCAGACAGTAATGGAATAGGTGCTAACGTTTCTTACTTTGAATTACAGTTCAATGCCTGGTGTAAGAAAGAAAGATCCCAAAATGCAAATTATCATGCCCCAATGTGCAAAAACACACATCATTTTGATGCACCCCAAACTATAAATAAAAACATGTAAAAGAACATGGTGCAAAACAAGTTTTGAAGAACAGAAAGAGGGACACATTGTGTGTCGCGCTTAATGCGCTGTGGCAAATTTTGATCATGCACCTAGCCACACCTATTTGGAAGTGTCAGACATTCAGCAGATGCTCAGGATTGTTCATTCATTCAATCGTAGCAGCCAGAACTTTCTCATCTTTATGGAGTTTCACTATATGACAAGTTGCTTTTTTGTGTGTATAAGGTGGTGTTCACACGTTGCAAAAATACTTTGTTTTTTGTTTTCTGCACCCAACTACACATTGTTAATATTAATCTTTCGTGATCAATGCATTTTTGCTACATTTTTCAAGCCTTTTCCAATTCATTTGATGCATTTTGGTGGAGATGTGAAGCCGCCTTTTTATGTGCTTTTTATTAAGGATGGGTGAACTTGTGGTTTTTCCCTGGGTTCGTGACCAGGGTTGCTGTGTTCAAGCAAGGTAATGATTACTAATCAGACTAATTATACTTACCGGGTCCTTGCTATTCCGTTCAGCTGTGCCGCAGCGCTGTGTCACTTCCGGGCTTCTAGAGTGAATAGTCATTGACTGGCTCCAATAGCCAATCACATACGCCAAGACGGCCAGGAGGCGGCCCAGAAGAGACGCAGCAATGCATCACACCAAGAAGAAAAACGTGGACCTAGTAAGTATATGAACAGTATTAACTATTGCCTTACTTTGCAACATGATCCCGAACAGTTCGCCCAGCCCTACTTTTTATAGCTTTGATTTTGAACTTGAAAAAGTAACTGCAGTTTATTACATGCTTTTTTTAATGTGTCACATAAAAGCCACTAGAGAAAAAAAACAAGAAAAAAATGGCAGAGCTCAGAGGTGTCTTTAGATGCACAGTGGGCATAATTTTCAAGGAATCACATTCACTTTGCTTAGACAGTTAAAAAGGTTGTCCAGTACCACAGCTATTTTTTTCCATAAATCTTGCTATTATGTGCCTCTCCAAACATCATGTTATTTTAGCTATATTACCTATTATCACTCTCTAATGGTACCTTTACAACGCCGCTACAGAAGGTTAGAAACAACCGGGTGTCGGAGACAATTGTATCTTGCACCGTCAAAACACCGGGAGGTAGCGGCGTGTAATTCAGGTTGTTGCCACCGGTCACTGTCGACACCTGTTTTTCAGCAGTGCTCAAAAACAGGTTGGTTTCAACCCGATGGTAGCGGCGTGTAAACGAGGAACAGGAAGGATTTTGCAACACCTAGTGAACTCCCTGGGGCGTGACACAGCCTCCGGGATACCGCGCCCCATCAGCGATCATTGGTGGAAGCTCCTGCGTTACGATTGGTTGTCCCTGCATAGGGCGGCATATTTAAGGAGCTGACCAGTCACACTACACAATTGCAATAGAATCATGTATTAGCCAGCCTTCCTGCGCTGGCTGGCCAATCATGATGCTATTGCTTTGTCCAATCACCGTACGAGCGTCTCGTAATCCACAATTCTGGCACGCCTATGTGTTGTCCCTGCTTCCCCAGGTCCTCCCATATTGCCTTGTGGTAGCGGCGTGTAAATGAGGGAAGGTGCTCTACAGAAGGTAACCTGCGGCACCCGTCGGTGCATCCAGTGATAGAAAAAACCTACTGTGGAGCACCTTGTAGCGGCGTGTAAATGTGGTATCAGGTACCGTTAGGAACCGTTGAAAAGTGCACGTGAGAAGGTTTCTAACCTTCTGTAGCGGCGTGTAAAGGTACCTTAACAGTGCATCCTCCTTGCTGGCTCCAGCTCTGATGGGATTAATCTTCAACTTCCTGTCCCCTGACTATTTGTCTTTAATGACTATAAGTTCCATCATGCATTGCAGAGGTTGGTAAGCCAGAACCTATCACACCCACTCAAAACCCCACCCAAGCTCCTCTACGCCCTTAATTTTTATTAATCTTTTATGAATTTAATATAGGAAAATAATCAACCAAATGTTTTTACGCCAATTACTGATCCCTATAAAAAAATCTGATCGTTGTGTTATGCCGATAGTTACGATTGCCCGGACACCAACTACACTGTGTGCAGAATTATTAGGCAAGTTGTATTATAGAAGATTATTTTTATTATTGATCAACAACTATGTTCTCAATCAACCCAAAAGACTCATAAATATCAAAGCTTAATATTTTTGGAAGTTGGAGTTTTTTTTTGTTTAGATTTGGCTATCTTAGGAGGATATCTGTTTGTGCAGGTAACTATTACTGTGCAGAATTATTAGGCAACTTAATAAAAAGCAAATATATTCCCATCTAACTTGTTTATTTTCACCAAGTAAACCAATATAACTGCACAAAATTTAGAAATAAAAATTTCTGACATGCAAAAACAAACCCCCAAAAAATTAGTGACCAATATAGCCACCATTCTTTATTATGACACTCAACAGCCTTCCATCCATATAATCTGTCAGTTGCTTGATCTGTTTACGATCATCATTGCATGCAGCAGCCACCACAGCCTCCCAGACACTGTTCCCGAGAGGTGTACTGTTTTCCCTCCCCGTAGATCTCACATTTTATGAGGGACCACAGGTTCTCTATGGGGTTCAGATCAGGTGAACAGGAGGGCCATGTCATTATTTTTTCTTCTTTTAGACCTTTACTGGCGAGCCACACTGTGGAGTAGTTGGATGCATGTGATGGAGCATTGTCCTGCATGAAAATCATTTTTTTCTTGAACGATATCGACTTCTTCCTGTACCACTGCTTGAAGAAGTTGTCTTCCAGAAACTGGCAGTAGGTCTGGTAGTTGAGCTTCACTCTATCCTCAACCCGAAAAGGTTCCACAAGTTCATCTTTGATTATACCAGCCCATAACAGCACCCCACCTCCAACTTGCTGGCGTCTGAGTCGGAGTGGAGATCTCTGCCCTCTCACTGTCACTCTCATTTCATCAGTCCATAAAACCTTTGAAAAATCAGTCTTAAGACATTTTTTTGGCCCAGTCTTGACGTTTTATCTTATGTTTCTTGTTCAAAGTTGGTCGTTTTTTAGCCTTTCTTACCTTGGCCATGTCCCTGAGTATAGGACACCTTGTGCTTTTTGATACTCCAGTAACATTGCAGCTCTGAAATATTGCAAAATTGGTGGCAAATGGCATATTGGCAGCTTCACGCTTGATTTTTCTCAATTCATGGGCAGTTATTTTGCGCCTTTTTTGCCCAACACGCTTCTTATGACCCTGTTGGCTATTTGCCATGAAACACTTGATTGTTCGGTGATCACGCTTCAAATGTTTTGCAAATTCAGAACTGCTGCATCCCTCTGCAAGACATATCACAATTTTGGACTTTTCAGAGCCCGTCAAATCTCTCTTCTGACCCATTTTGCCTAAGGAAAGGCATTTGCCTAATAATTAAGCACACCTTATATAGGGTGTTGATGTCATTACACCACATCCCTCCTCATTACAGAGATGCACATCACCTGATTTACTTAATTGGTAGTTGGCTCTCAAGCCTATACAGCTTGGAGTAGGACAACATGTATAAAAAGTATCATGTGATCAAAATACTCATTTGCCTAATAATTCTGCACACAGTGTATGTCCATGTTATTTGATTAGTTGTGTTTAAAAATGTTTTAAAAAGCCCAGTAAAAATGACATTATTTTAATTGTTTTTTATTATTCTTTTTCATAATTTTATAGGAAGAAAAGAATCTTAGGTTATTCTCCCTCTAGAATACAGGGCATAGAAATACTCTGCAATCTATTTCTGTGTCCAGTATAATGTCTGTGGACTCAGAGTCTGCAAAGTAGTAAACTAAATTCTCCCATTGACTTGACCAGAGCCTATGGCTCAGAATGTCCAGCTCCAGATGCACTGTTTTAAGGTTGGTGTTTCAAGTGAGGTGTGTGGTTTTTAAAAAAACAACTCGAAGTTTGTGTTACTCCCCTGCGGATGGGCCCTGGACTGTTAGACAGCCTTGCACTTCTGTCCTTATGAGATTATTGAGCTTCCAGCCTGTAGTCAAGCTCTGTCACACTACTTGCTTCACCTCCATACTATACTGCTGTTACCATGTAAAGACTTTTGGCTCCCACTGACCTCAGAACCTGCTGCTTCTCCATGGTATACTGTTGTTCCTGTGTATTGACTTCTGGCTATCAACTGACTACATGACTGATGCTCCTCCAAACCATACTGATGTTCCAGTGTCTTGCTTCCACTGACCATGCCACCTGCCAGGCTACCCCTAGTGGCTGCAATACTAGCACCTCAATTCAAACCTGTATCATTGCTCAGATACTGTTTAAATTCCATTTGAATTCAATGACTTATCCAAAGAAACACTGTGCAGATGAAGTTGGACGGAGTCTTTTTAAGACTTTGACTTTTAATAGTTTCAGGAAATAACATATGTATATGTGGCGCCCCAGGGTCCGGTTGCCACAATATTAAGCTTGGAAGCAAGGAAAGGTACCCACCTCAGGCGAAACACATGCACAACACCTCCCCAACTCCAGGCCAGAAGGGGGAGCTCTAAACCTAAGTTCAGTGAAGGTCCCCTATAAATTCTGCGGGGCGGGTTAGGCAGTTCAGCACCTAGGAAGACTGTAGAAGACATCCTACGGTCAGGAGCAGTGTCAAGCCCATCTGAGGAAACTGACTAGCCAGTGTGAAGGACACATAGGTGAGGGTCTGAGGAAGTGGAGGAGTAGGTGTGGGGAGTGGAGCAGAGCCAGCTCACCCCAGCACCGAGTGCAGAACGGATACCGGGTCCGTGGTCACAAGGGACTTTATGCCCAGCAACCAAAACCGGAGGGAGGGTGATTCCAAGTTGCTCACCCACCACAGGGCCAGGAGACACAGCCACCTCAAAGAGCTCAGGGAGACACAGTGAGAGGAGAGAACATAAATAGAGCTCAAGCTGGCTGTCACACGGCCAAGACAGACAAGAGAGGAGAGGGTCACAGCACAGTTTCAAGCAGCCAGGACCCACAGGGAAGCAGCGCAGCAGAGAGGCTTCAGAACTTGCCAGTTGTGGAAAACCTGAACTTGCTTCCAGGCTCCGGACCCCTAACACCACTTGTGAACCTTGCCCTGGATAAACCTGCTAATGACTCCAGTAGAGGTAAAGCAGACTGTTACCCCTGTGTTTGTCAGTTATTTTGTACACTAAACCCTGCACCCCAATGAACTATCACATCCACAGACTGTATGGTTGCCCTGGGAACCTGCTCTTCCCGTGGAGAACTAAACTATCATAGCTCCTACTTACATCATCCCCAGAGGTCCTGTCTGCAGCAGCGGCTATACCGGCCGCATTCCACGGGTGGCGTCACAACAAAAACTGTTTTTAGTTTTATCATTTTTTAAATATTTTTCTTTAATCACCTTTTTCAATTTTTCCCCTTTTGAACTGATCGCCTGACGAGGGAATCACGGACCGGGTCTCGCCACCATGACATCCCGCAGCCCAGATGTCGAGAGGGCCCGGTAACGAGTACCCCACGGTCCCCACCAGGAGCGAGTCATATATAGACACAATTATTGGATTCCAACCCTACATGTTGTATTGAAGTGTCAAAACAGCCCAAACATGTGTAAAGGTGATTCTGAATGGAGGGAGAGCAGGTTGAGCTTGTGATATCACCGATTGTGTTTGGTAAACCATATGTTATCACCTGTGCAGAGAAGTGTCACATTTCTTGTTAATTCTGCCTCTGCCAATTTGAAAACTCTTCCTCAAAGGACAGATAGTATACATTTAAAAAAGTGCCAGTGTCCAGTGTGAAAATAGCAAGATTATGTATTATTTTTTTTCTTTAAAGGGATTATCCAACTTTAATCTGTAAATATGCACTCTTTTTATGAGACTGCAGATTTGTGAATCCTCACATTGTGTGAACTGCACACTATGAGGCACTGGGAGGGAGCAGGTGGTCATGTGACCGCAAGTATGCAATTTGCATAATTTGCTTATATTCTCACTAGACTATATGCAATCTCACTCACATGACCACCTATATGCCGATCACGTACTTGTTTTAGTTGGGTCACACGCCCGCCGCTCCGGTCATCAGCATTGGAGAATCCTCACAGCCATGTGAGGACCCACAAGTCTGCAGTCAATACATATTTGTAGACTGAGACTGTAAAACCCATTTAATTAAAATCATAATATAAAAAAAAAATTGCCAAAATGTTTTTAAAATACATATAGCACTAAAACTTGACTTAAACAATGGGTCATTTTATGATGATAAATTCCAATAATTACTTTTCCATTTCCAATAAGGTGCTTTTCGCCTGCTCAATCATTGAAAGTCTTCATGGATATTTAAACTTCAAACTTAAAGTTTAAAGTGTAAATGTAATTTCATTGAAAGAAAAAAACAATACTGCACTTGTTGTTAATGATGGGTCATATAACAGCTAATATAATGCTTTTTGTGCCATATGACTTATTTTCTCACATTTTTCTGTGCTCTTTTAAAAACTGCATTGTATGGCTGTGGGGATGTGGCCAGTATCTGCCAGCACTGTGTGTGCATTTGTACAGCTTCTGAGAGTAGACTGATAGGGAGCAGTGTGATGTGACAGTGATCCTGACTGAGCTGTGTGGTGCCAGATGATAGATCAGAAGCTTGTGCCAAGGAAAGCGGAGTTTGAAAAAGAGAAGAAGGTCTTCTGTAATGACACGCACAACCGTTGCTAGTGAAAAGATTTATTAACACTAGAAAGCAATAATAGGAAAAAACTGTGACCATTTAAAAAAAGGAAAAAATGGAAAGAGGAGTTTGCACTGATCCATACATTCTGACATTGCTTAGTATTGGTGCTGTAATCTGACCTAATCTGATGCTATGTTTCCTCATCAGATGCAGTCAGAAGATCTCACACAGTGTAGGCCACGCCTCTTCCCATTTTATGGTTACCTGCCCTATCTTAACTGAAGATGGATCTGACTGATAATGAACAGTTGTCTTCTTCACACACAGTGTAGTGGGAAAACCTTGTGGAAGGTTTATGAATGATTTTCAACCAGAATGAAGTATATTTGAAAGTTTATTAAAATCACTTTCTCTACATTATTATTAAATAAAAATTTAAATGGCGCTTACGTTTTAAGTAAAATTTTATAGTTTGAAATTGATGAACAAGGACACTTTAAATAGGGGCATCAATATGATGTGACCTCTTGTATTTATTAGGAAAAGAAGGTGCATTGGTTGAAAAATGTGAGTGTTATTTTCAGGTGAGGTGGAATATCTCCTTCAAGTAACTTGCCATTTCACCTAATATGTCTGTTTACAACATACATTTTTATTCCCCATAAAATATCTACGCTATAGAATTTTTTCTTAGAATTTATTTTCTTAGAATTTCTTAGAACTCTGCTCTGCACAGTTTCTCTGCAGTTCCTTCTTCAGATGTGTGAATAAAATATTTCACTTTGTTATTCACCTTGGCAATGAGGTCTTTTCTCTACACAGCACAGAACGTTTGAGGACATACCCTATAGAATAGAATAGTAACGCCTAGTTGATCATTTATTATTCATACATTTCCCAGAGGAAGAAGAAAGGACTATTGTAAGACAATCTGCCCAAGTATTGTCATTTATGGACAAGTTTTCTACCTTTAGATATAGTTCTTTGTTCCAAGGTCTCTAATAAATTGGTCTTTATAAAGAGAAAGGGCTCATTGTAAAAGAAGTCAAGGATAACTCAGCATAAGGTTTAAAACTTATTCAATAAAAAACACAAGGAAATAAGTGCAGTGACACGCCCCTCCAGGGCCTTAGGATACTCGGAACTGGGCTTCTTTGAGGCTTCTTCATGGGCATCACAGGGACTGAGACCCAGCTCCGAGACACTGGCGGTGTCATTAAAAGTTTGGTGTGGGTGGCTCTCTCTCTTAGGGAATCGCATCTGGCATGGAGGGTTCATTCTGGGAAGGGATAACAGGACCTGGGGATACTTGTTCATTTTCCGTGATGCCACTTGCATGTTGCGGCTATAGAGGGCTGCCGCTGCATGACAGTTCTCTTAAGGGCGATGGTTGGGAGGCAGCAATGTTCTTAGACCCTCAACAGGTAGGACTGACCCCCAGGGTAGCTTGAGGTACCTGAGTGAGTTGGTAGTTGTGTTTCTGGTGCTCTTGACGCGTTAAGAAAGTTCACAGACACAGCGGGTTGCAGTCTTCAGTTCTTTTACTCACAGACTTTGTGTAACAGCCGGCTGAGCACTGGGTTCTCAGAGGCAATGATCCAGCTACTCCCAGGTAGGAGGATGACACGTAATCGGCACCCCTTCTCTGTCCTTTCTGAGACTCTTTACACTGCACTTGCCTTGCCCGTCCTGCCTTGCGTCTCGCCACACAGAGCTCTGAGTCAGTGACTGTGGGCTTTTCTTAGGGGGTTAACCTGCAGTGTCTCCCCTTAGCCCTATGGTTGCCACTTTTTCAGCAAATGTGTGCAGTTATCGACCGTGTCACTTTGGCAGTGCCACACAGCCTCTGGGTCGCTAGTTGAGCTTGGTCTGAACTCTCCACTAGTCTTGGGATTCCCGGTTACCCCTGTTCTTCGGCCTAGTCCATCCACTGCCTTGCACTGGACAATGAATTTGAACCCCATGGGTGGATTGCTCACTTCCCGTGTCTCTAGGACCTTTTTTTCCTTCTGGAGCCACCTTGTTCTTGTCTGTGCTCCTCAGTCTGGCCTTAGGATGAGCTCCCACTTGCTCCAGTCCTCTGGACACTTAAGTTCTTTCTTCTTGTGACAGGCGTTCTTGCTCTAGCTTCCCTCCAAATCGACCCCTGTTGTTCAATGGTCTATCCTCAGCTGTACTGCCTCTCCTCAACTGTACAACTGTCTCTCCTGTGTTCTAGATCTTTCCCAAGCTATTTATACCCCTTGTCACGTACTTCACCACCCAACCCCACTACAATGTTTCCTACTGTGATCTGGGTGTCCCAGCACCGGTCTGTGCCCCTCTTACCTGTAAGTGGGATACTACACCCTAACGGGGGTGCAGTATCTCTGTGGCGACTGGATCTGCAGGGGCAAACACAGCAGCACTCTACACTTATGTATTACACATTTCATATGCTAGATGTGTCCTTAGTCATAGTTCATTAGCCAGTAATTCGACTGAGGACACATCTATTGTCTGAAACTCGTATGATGGCAGTTTAATGTTCTGAACACACTTTCTCTATGGAAGTTTTTTGTTTTTTATTTACTCTTCATACTTTGATATCTGTAAAGTGGTGTGGAATATGCTAGCACTATAGGCAGAGCATAAGCAAAGCTTAATATAATATATATAACTTTTCAATAAATGTTTTGGTCCCCATAAACATATTTAACCTGATAATCACATATCGTAGATTTACAGCATGTGGACAAGGTAAATGTTTGGAGCGGGCTCAGGATTTGAGCCTGCAACTAACAGACAGATACTGGCCAGCATCTGCTGTAGCAGCAGTGGCCTGAACTGAGCTCCAATTGCTATTTAATTACATCAATGCTGCTGTCTAGCATTCACATACTGATGCAAACTTGTACTTGCTCTCAACGGTCCATACAATTAATGGGTTGTAATGGCAGCCAGTGCCCTATTTAAGGCCCCTGTAAGGCCAGCTTCACACCATGGTTTTCTGCTATCAGGTTCTGTCCGGTGTTTTGCAGGATGCACCGGACAGAACCTAACAGCACCGGACGAGCACAAATTGTGGGCAAATATGCCCTCCGGTCCTGTTTTTTGCAGGATTCGTTTGTGCTCATGACTGCTGCTGTCCACGGTGCTAAAATTTCAGCCATCTGTGAAGTGGAGCTCTCCATGGTGCTGAACGTTCAGCGGTGGCTCTGAAATGCTGCTACTGTCCATGGTGCTGAATGAACGCGGCTGCATTTCAGAGTTCAGTACAAGGCATCCGGGAAACGATCCGATTTTTTGTTGGATTCGGGGTGATCCGTCACCCATAGACTCCCTTGTTATGAGCGCCGGATCGCCCCGGATCCAGGAGGATCTGGTTTTGTTTGTTTTTTTCACCGGACACAAAAAATGATGCTGACTCCGATTTTATGTCCGATGCAAAACCAGACAAAATCGAATCACGGAGAAAAATCACAAAACCGGATAGCGAAATAGCACCAAACCATCACCCAAGGGATACATGGGGGCAAAACCGGATCAGGTTCTGTCCGGTTCACACTGGACAGAACCTGAAAGGTAAAAACCGTGGTGTGAAGCCACCTTAACTGCAAACCTGGTCCTCCTGTGAAACTCAGCAGTAGTGGCGCAGTTTTATTACATGCTGCAATACAGTGGTATTAAATACTGTGGTATTGGATGATAAAATAAAACAGAGGAAACAAAAGTACAGTTTTTTTTTTTTATATTTTGCTCGCATCACTTCCTGCAAAAGTTATAATAAAAAGAGATCAAGATGTAAGTTTAAATATAGTATTAATAATGTTGTAAACTCAATGCCTAATAAGTGGTGCTAAAATGTAATTTTTGTTTCAGAAAGTACTTTTTGTACAACTAAAATATATAAAAAAAACTTCACGAAGTTGGGTATCACCATACCCATGCTGACCTGAAGAATCATACAGCCATGTAGGTTTTACTTTAAAAATGAATGCTGTAAAAACAAGTCCCCCACAACAATAGCAGAATTGCTTTTCAAAATGTTCTCAATTTTTTCAGTATATCACCGCCTCAATTCATCAAAGCAATTACGCCACAATTGTCGTGTAAATCGTTTTGAAAAGTGGGCAAAAAAACTTGCAGCTTGTAGCTGTGGAAAAAAATTGTGACTTTGGATTCCGGTTATCCCCATCTTTGTCAAAATGGGCAGAGCTGGGATTGTCTGTATGACAGAAATCTTACTATAAGGCTAGTGACACATGAGTGTATGGCATGCGATGGGAGAGCATCAGATGCCATATGATAATGACCCTCGGGCTCAGGCTTTGCTGTAAGGCTAGGGTCACACTTGTGTCTTGACCCTAGCCTGACGCAAGCTCTAAATACTTAGAAATTTCAACCGCAGCGCAGGTAACGGAGCCCTATAGATACCCGATGTTTACATTGCCAACCGGCCACACACAAAGTTCCAGGAAATGCGCTTTAGCTGAGCGCACAGGAAACGCGGTCTGCAGCATTTTCCTGTGCGCTCAGCTAATGCGCACTTCCTGGAGCTTTGTGTGTGGCTGGTTGGCAAGGTAAACATCGGGTTTCTATAGTGTAGGGCTCCATTGCCTGGCAGCGCATAGCGTTAACGCTATGCGCTGCGGCTGAAATTTCTAAGTATTTAGAGCTTGCGTCAGGCTAGGTTCATGACGCAAGTGTGACCCTAGCCTAAGCATAAGCCAAGTGTCATCTACTGTGCTCCAACCCTGCAATGGGATCACATCTGCCGAGGAAAGGGAGAGATTAATCTCCCCCATTTCTGACCTCTGCAAAAATCACACCACCCACAGAGGTCACCTGAGTGCAGTCTGATGTTTCACTCACACCCATAGACTTGTATGGGTGCAAGTGATCCGAAACTCGCTGCGACTGTTTTCTCGTTCTGATTCCACCTAAGAAAAAATTTGCAGATTGGTACTGCCCTGTTGCTATTAACATGGGGTCAAGTGTAGTATGATTTTTTATGGGATTCTACTAATCCAATTGTAGTCGTGGTGTGTCCTAGGCATAAGATTTGTGGTGAGGTCAAAGGAAGCACACAGCAAAATAAAGAAAATATATTTCTGTGACATTGACCTATTAAAATACGTTAACTAAATGTATAAAATGCTCGCAACATTGTGTATACAGCCGATATAAACTCATGCCAGGACTCATGCTTATATGTGTAAGCGTGCGTTCACATCTGCGTATATAAAATCACCTAGATTCTCAGCCAGAAAAGTAGGAGAGAGGCTAGGGTCACACTAGTGCTTTTGATTCCGTTTAGGCGGTTCTGTTAAAAAGATAGAATCTGGCAGCGTAACTGTAAAGGTCCCTTTACACGCCACCACTGCAAGGTAGCAACTGCCTGGCATTGGGGATGTTTGTGCCTGTTGCCATGAAATTGCTACGAAATGGCGGCGTGTAAATAGGGAAATTCCTCCCGGTGTTCTGCAGTTGACTCAGATACCTGTTGCTGAGCCGTGCTCAAAAACCGAAGGCAACACAAAGGCACAATTGCCATGGTAGTGGCGTCTAAATGGGGCACAGGCATGGATGTTTCGTCGCCTAGTGATTTCACAGGGGCGTGCCACAGCGTCATGAATACCACGCCCCATCAGCGATCATTGGTGGGGGCTACTGTGTCACCATTGGCTGTTTTTTCACAGGGTGCCATATTTAAAGAGCTGTCCATTCACACTACACAATTGCAATGGCGTCATGTATTAGCCAGCCTTCCTGCGCAGGCTGGCCAATCATGACGCTATTGCGTTGTCTAATCAGCGTATTAGCGTCACGAAATACACAACTCTGTCACGCATATGTACTTGCGGCGCAAAAGATATACGCCCATATTCCTTTGTGGTAGCGGCGTGTGAAGCGGCGATGGTATTCAACAGCAAGTTATCCGCAGGATCTGTAGTAACAAATATACCTTCAGTTGACAACGCAATGGCGGCGTGTACATGCGGCATCGGCGATCGGTATCAACCGTCAAAAACGTGCGCGAGTATATACGATTGATACCTGCAAGCTGTTGGCTACAGAAATGCTCCATCTCCGCCTGTTCTACACAGAACATTTTTGAGACCTTGTATCCGTCACAGTGCCCCAGTACCAGATGCTAAGTCTCCACTACTTCTCAAGAAAGCTGTGCCTGCGCTACATCAGCATATCGAACACAACATCACTGCTTTCTTGAGAAATTCTGTGTGTTCACCACAGACATTTGGACCAGTAAGCATGGACAGGGGCGTTACATGGCGGTGACTGTGCACTGGGTAACTATGAAGACAGCAGGAGAAGGGGCTGCTGTCCATGTCTTGCCATCCCCACGAGTTGTGTGTCAATCCTCTGTATGTACAAGTTCCTCCACTGCTTCTGCCTCCTCAACCTTGTCTCGGTCCTCCACCTGCACCCAAAGCCTATCTGGTAATGCCACCTAACTGCGCACAAGGAATTCTGCGCACCTCCTTACTATGATGGCAGCAGGGCTCAACAGCATCAGGCAGTCTTTACCTTCACATGTCTGGGAAATGTGAGTAATACAGCTGATGAGTTGTGGTCAGCTGTGGAGACCAAGTTTCATCAATGGTTGTCTCCACTGAACCTGCAGCCAGGGAAAGCCGTGTGTGACAATGCTGCAATGCTGGGTGCAGCCCTCCGCCGGGGCAATGTGACACACGTGCCTTGCATGGCTCACATCTTAAACCTGGTTGTCCAGCCAATTTTTGCACACTATCCGGGCCTAGATGGTCTTCAGCAGAGGGCACGGTCACTGTGTGCTCACTACCGCCGTTTGCCGTCCGCAGCTCAATGCCTTGCATCTCTACAGAAGTCGTTTAGCCTGCCAGTTCACTGGCTGAAATGCGATGTGCCGACACGATGGAATTCAACTCTGAACATGTTGCAGCAACTCTGGCAGCACCAATGAGCCCTGGAGCAATACATTTGAAATAAATGACCTATGCACCATTCTGTACAGTATTGAAATGTTGACAAAGATGTTTAGTGATGATGATGCCATTATCAGCATGACTATTCCCGTCATTTACATGCTGGAGCACACTTTAAAGAGTATTCGGAGTCAGGTGGTGGCACTAGAGGAGGGGCAGGAAGTACAGGAGGAGTCGTATGTGGAAGGGCTCACAAGATCTGCAAGGTGCAGTTCACAGTTTGGGAATGAGGGTCTACATTATGCTTGCTCAGAGCCTTCTTTATCTGGGCCTGGATCCGAATCCAAAACCTTCTGGGCATCAGTGCAGATCATTTCCTCGTCTTGACTCACAAAAGCTTTGGAGCAAACCTCTGATTCCCAGGCTATAGTATGAGTGAAGAGCGATGCATACTCAATCATCTGTCTTATCCCATACTCAGATGGGTGGCTGGAGAATTGGGAGCTGTGCGGAAGCAAGTGGGATTGGGGTGACACCTCTGAGGACTGGTGTATTTGAGATGTAGAAGTTGAGGTGGAGGAGAGCCCAGGAGGAGAGCTTGCTATCCATTCAAGTGCCTGCTCTTTTTGTGCCTCATCGAGAATTGGTATCGATCGTCGACTGAATCGTGTCCGTACGAAAGGGATCATATCAGAATCTCCACAGAAAGAAGTAGACATCTTACTTTGGCTGGAAGATGGTCTTTCTTCAACTACAAGACATCAAGATTCACTGCATAAGGGCTCGGACACACGCATCAGAGTTTCACTGAGGACACTCTGAAAGGGCTAGAGCAGTAACCCTGAACGGCCTCTCCCTATCTGGACGGGGCTGTCAGCTGATTGTGTTTTTGTGCAGCTCCAGACTCCTTGTGCAGAGATAAGAGGCCGTTCAGGGTCACTGCTCTAGCCCTTTCAGAGTGTCCTTAGGGCCGCTTCACACTGCGGTGTGATCCGGTCCGGGGCTTTCCAGGATGACCCAGACAGCCGCGGACCGGATCAGCACACAGGACTGGGGGGCTAATATGCCCTCCTGTCTGGTGTGCAGCGCATGCAGTTCCCGCTGCTGATAAGTCAGGATCGCGGGCGCCGCGGTCCTGAGCTGTCTGCGGCTGCAGCTGTGTGCGCTGCACACCAGACCGGTGGGCATATTAGCCCCCCAGTCCTGTGTGCTGATCCGGTCCGCGGCTGTCTGAGTCATCCTGGACAGCCCAGGACCGGATCACGCCGCAGTGTGAAGTGGCCCTTGATGAAACTCTGATGTAACTAGGAAAGTGTGTCCAAGCCCTAATACTAGCGATGCAGAAAGGTAAAATATGGTCAAATTTCTTAAAAATATGTTTAAAAATGATCTACTTTTAAAGGTTAATTTCTTTTAAGGTGCCTTTCACACTTGCGTTTTTTAAAACCTGATTCTTACAGGATTCATTTTTTTGCCCATTCACTTTAATGATTTCAGGAAAAAACCTGAAGCAACAAGATTCTACCTGAAATCATAAAAGTGAATGGGCAAAAAAATGAATCTTGTAATCAGGTTTTTTCCTGATCTTCCAAATCAGGAAAAAAACGCAAGTGTGAAAGGCCCCTAAGAATGGTAAACTGACTATTCACTGACAATTGTGCTGTTAGACTGGATGATAAACTATACCTGGCTGGTGATGATTGCAGGTTTATTGCTTTCCCGCTCTCAAAGCTATAGTTTAAAATCTGTAAAAGGGCATTGAATTTTACCTGCACAGCTCAAAAGATGAAATAACATTGTTCAAAGGGGAGTTTCATTTAAAACAATGTGCAAGTGGCATAAGAAGAACAATCTTTCCCGTCTGGAGACCTGTCACTTGTAATAATGCTGCTTTGAGAGTACCTCTGCATACTGCCTGCAGCGCTACTTGCTCTCTAAAAGCCACTACATTAAATAAAGATTTCTTTAAATCTATATGACAGGTCAGGCATTAGTCAGATACAGTCTCACTCTTGGCCTTTAAATGCCAGAGGAAACGCTATCATCTATATAGAGGCATACCATTGATCTGGAGGGCAAAGAATTCAGAATTTTGCTGATTCACATTGGAATCTGTTCATATCTGTACTAGCAATTCCAATATTTTTATTTTATTACATGCATAGAAATATGAACATAATGACAGGGATCAATCAGGGCCGTCTCCAGATTTTTGTGGGCCCCAGGCGAAACAGTCTTAATGGGTCCCTTTTACAGTCTGCCCCCGCCCCTCTCCGTTGCTGCACGTTTGCACCTTAAGCCACACCCCAGGTAAAGACAGCAGAAAATAAGAAAACATTTTTTCCTATTAATTGAAGCTTCCCTAGCTTTGTAAAAGGGAGGGGTCATTAGCGCTAATTTTAATGTACTAGGGTAGAATACGGAGCAAATAAATCTATAATTACTGTCTTTCTGCAAATTATATATGACACACACAGCTATCCTACATGCCCATAGACATAGATGGCTCTGCTACAAGCACATGCGGACACACAGCTCTGCTACATGCACACTACACATAGTACACACACAGCTCTATTACATGAACATACAGATACACACACAGCACTGCTATATGCTCAATACATACACATACAGATACAAGCAGATCTGCTACATGCACAATACATGCATATACAGATACACACAGCTCTAATACATGGACACTACATATCCAGCTCTGCTACATGTACAATACATGCATATACAAACACACACAGCTCTGTTACATGCACATACAAACACACAGAGCTCTGCTTATATGTACATAACATGTACATACAAATACACACAGCTCTACTACATGCACAATACATGCATATACAAACACATACAGCTCTGCTATATGCAAATAGAAACACACACAGCTCTGTTATATGCACAATACATGCACATACAGATACACACAGCTCTGTTACATGCACATACAGATACACACATAGCTCTGCTACATGGACACTACATGCACACTACACACTCAGCTCTGCCACATGTACAATATATGTACATACAGATACACACACAGCTCTGCTACATGCACATACAAACACACACAGCTCTGCTACATGCACATACTGTACAAACGCACACACAACTCTGTTACATGGACAATACATGCACATACAGATACACATACAAATATACACATACAGATACGCACACATACACATACAGACACACACAAAAACAGATATAGATACACACACATACAGACACACACAGATATAAATACACAGACACACACACACAGGTACACACACATACACATACAGATACACATACAGAAATAGATACACACACAAACAGACACACACACATATTACCACATCTAGCTGATCTTGATCAGTGCAGAGCAGGAGAGGGGAGGTACACGGTGCTGCACAGAAGCTGCAGAAGTTAAGCAGAAGCAGTTTTTTCCAGGGCATTGATTTCACTCTTGGGACCAGTCACATGACTGAAAGATCCTTCAGCCTCCATTCTGCTTTCTCTCCTATTGTGTACTGATCACATAGATCACTTCCAAGAATTGTCCAGCGAGTTCAGGAAAATTACACCTTGAGTTCTTTATAAAATTTCCATTTACTTGTATTCAGGTAAAAACAGGTTTCTTAGCACGTAAAAACACACAGGTCAGTTTATCATGTCTTCAGGCAACATGTTTCGGCTAGCTTGTAGCATTACTCAAGATTATGAGTAAGGCTACAAGCTAGCCGAAACATGTTGCCTGAAGACATGATAAACTGACCTTTGTGTTTTTACGTGCTAAGAAACCTGTTTTTACCTGAATACCAATAAATGGAAATTTTATAAAGAACTCAAGGTGCAATTTTCCTCAACTCGCTGGACTATTCTTGGAAGTGATTTGAATGCAGCTACAGGCCCGCTGGAGTCCGTGCTGAGTGGGAGGAAAACTGGAGAGAAGTCAGGTGGGCGGACCCTTTTTTATTAATATAATGTAAAAATCACATCGATCAGTGCAGAGCAGGAGAGGAGAGACAGAGGGCAGCTGTCTGTGAGTGGATCTCCTCACTGCTTCCACTCACAGACAGCGAGTGGGCCCTTTCACTTCATGGCACCTGGTAAGACAGGTGGTGGCACCAGGCCTGGCAGTGATGGACCCTCTGTATGCTAAACACAAGCATCGCTCGAAGGACCCAAATTTATTTAATAAGGTTTGTCAGCTTTCCATTAAGGTGAACAAACAAAATCTGCAAGAGTGGAAAATCATATTTTTAATGGAATTCTCCACTATTTGGACAACCTCTCCTTATTCCACATGTTTCCCCCAATTTAAATGAAACAGCTTTTAGTCATCTGTTACTGGAACCATTCCAGCTTGTGACTCACCGTTGCCGGATGCTAACGTCTCAGGCGATGCAGCACCTGTCACAGTTCCGCGCATGAGGCTGGGGGGCCCGGTGGTCAGATCAAAAGGGGATTTAAGGATGGGGATGATTCTTGTTTGTCGTGACGCCACCTGTGGGAGTCCGGTGATTGCACCGGCGCTGCTTGGGCCTCTGGGGGATGTACGGCAGCTTGATGGGATGCTCCCCACAGGATGAACAGGAGTCCCCGGGGCCAGGAGTTTTGCCAGTTGGAATACGGTAGCTCGGGTAGTTCTAAGTGTTAATAACAGTTCTGAAGAAAAGCACGGACACCAGATTCCTCTGTAACGGGTCTTTACTGTAACGGTTGTTGTGGTACACGATATACAGTCTTTAGGTAACGGACCGGGTGATCCCAGCGATGACTGATCTTAGTCCAGAGCTCCACGGTGTTCCTCCTTTATCTAACTGTCTTGTCTAGTTGCCGTTGTCGCCTTGGGGTGCCAGTTCGAGATACGGGGAAGACTTCTAAAGGACTCCCTACCGGCTTCGAATCCCGGCTTCTGGGCCTTTTTCCCTAACTGGGTATCTCGCTGGCAAGACGGCTTGGTTGAGGCTGTAGTGAGGTGCTCCTAAAAAGCTACTCCGTCACTCCGGTTTGCTGAACAGCGGTGGACGTCTGTTCGCCTCGGAACCGGTGATCCGGTGGGCTGGGCACAGGTATAATTTAACCCGCTCGATAGTTGCCCGTGCCCGGTCTGGGTCACCGCTTGATGGTGCCCTGCTGGTCAAATTCGGTACCAGGCTGCACGGCACTGTGCAGGTCCCTGCTCCTTCTTCTCTTACGTTACTCTACTAACTCCTCTCTTCCTAACTTCCCCCACACACTACACCTTTCACTCCTCCCACCAGAACCTGATTGGCCCTCTACCTCTAGTGTGTTGTGTGGTGTATGGAGCTCTGGGTTTAACCATGTCATCTCTGAGACGGAAGATATTACATCTTCAGTTAGGGATGCAATACCTTCCTGTGACGCACTCGTTGCGGGGCGCCACACTTGCTCTCCTGGGGCTTAAGTGAGGTTGTTACATCACACATGTGCTGCGCCCAATCATTGCAGTATTCTCTCTCCTTGCTTATGAATATAAATAACAGGACAGCTGCAGTTCTCACTTCCTGTTGATTACAAATGCATCTAAAGGTGGAAAGAGAAAATAAAGCGGTGCTGGTCTCACATGACATCACAACCTCACTTGAGTCCCAAGAACATGAGCACTGGCACAGTTGGAATGGCACTGGAGGTGAGTATAAGCGTTTTCATTTTAAAGAGGACCTGTCACCTGCCTGGTGCTATGCTAACTGAATGCAGCACTGAATGCAGCGTGTCTGTGGCATTCAGGGAAGGGGTCCCCCATGTCTCTAGCCCCCTTGTAAGGGTACTTTTACAACAGCGTTTTTTTTAAATCGCGGCAGTTGCGGTGAAAAAAATGCAACTGCCCCGATTACCGCATAACGGCTGCACTTGCGGCACACTTGCAGCACACTTGCGGCAAGCCCCATACAATGTATATGCGGGCCCGCATATACATTGTATGGGGCTTGCCGCAAGTGTGCCGCAAGTGCAGCCATTATGCGGTAATCGCGGCAGTTGCGGTTTTTTTCACCGCAACTGCCGCGATTTAAAAAAACGCTGCTGTGAAAGCAGCCTTATCTGTTAAAAAGACTTTATAAAGTGAACAGATAAGGAGTCGGGAAGGACTTACTCAGTAATGAGTCATCACTGTTGTATGGTGTCCTCCATGCCTCCAGCCATCTCTTGTTCAGCCTCCTGTATGTGTCATCGCTGTTGCTAGTGTCATCCCTGCCTCCAGCCCTCTCTTGTTCAGCCTTGTGTATGTGTCATCGCTGAGGGCTGGAGGCAGGGTGGACACCAGCAACAGCTATGACTCATAAAGGAGGCTGAACAAGAGAAGGCTGGAGGTGGCACAGAGAGGGCTGAAGGCGGGGAGGACACTAGCAACAGCGATGACTCATTACTAAGTCCCTCCGGACTCCTTATCTGTACACTTTATAAAGTCTTTTTTACAACTTACAGGGGGCTAGAGACATGGGGGACCCCTTCCCTGAATGCAGCAGACATGCTACATTGAGTACTGCATTCAGTGAGCATAGCACCAGGGGTGGTGACAGATCTTTAAATGTGGAAAACATGTGGAATGAGAATGGGTTGTTCTAGTATTGGATAACACCTTTAATGCAACATTTCTTACAAAATATTGCATATAAAGACAAACATTATTCTAAAATATTTTGTATATAATCTTTGAAATAACTTAACTTGCTTTGCCTTGCCTAATAAATGTTTTGTATTTTGATTTACAATATTATGTAGTTTGCTATGAAAAGATTGCACTAAAAGTAGAGTTTTCTATTTTTTTTAGCTAACAAAATGCAAACATTCCAACTAACCAAAGAGTAATGCTGGTCTTCTCTCCTACAAGAAAACAATATTATAAGTTCTAGTTCATCTTCTAGAAATATGAGTGCGATAATATGTTATAAGACAGGTGACATTTTTGTAATCTATTACTATTTTAGTAGTCCTTGCCTTATTGTTCTATGCTGAAAGCTGTTTCCACAACCTTTTTCATGCACTTTGAGCAGCTGATTGGAGCTATAGCTATATTAAAAATATTGTACTCCAGTGTGCGTTTCTCTGCTCCCCTCTAGTGATGAGTGATCTTTGCACTACACTACATTAGCGTCGGTGATTAGATGTTGCAAGCAGACTGCATTTCTTCAATGTGGACGGTGATTGTGCTTAGTTGCCATACACTTTGGTGTATGGCAACCAACCTGCTGTCATAGTATGTTAAATACATAAATAATGTAAAAAAGATGCGCGTGCTTTGCTGTATTTTTTACTCTAGCACAGATGAAGTGGACGGCTGTGAGCTGCCACACTCAGCTGCCTAATTTTACATTGGCTGACAAAAAAAATATGTGGGCTCTGCCCTATTTTTAATTACCAGCCAAGGTAAAACTAGGCAGCTGAGGGCTGGTATTCTCATAAGAAGTACCATTTCTTGGTGCTTTACCCGGGTCTTCCAGTTGCCGTGTAGCAGTGGCAAACTGGGTAATAATGGGTTAATTCCAGTTTTGCATTGCCAGCGTGACTCCTGTCACTTGCCTCATCCTTTGGCCTCTCTCAATGGTCCTCCACAGCCACACACACATGGACATACACTAGACCTCATCGTTACTAGCCTCTGCTCCCTAACCAAACCCACAACCTCCCCTTTACCCCTCTCTGACCACCATCTACTTACTTTCTTATCCTCATATTCCTCACCTGCCACCCATGTCCTCCAACTCACACACCCTCTCAGAAACTTCACACATCTTGATGCTCCCACACTCTCTAACGCCATTTTACCGCTATCATCTATATCCTCACTCCACGACACAGATAATGCCACTGCTTACTACAACTCTACACTCACATCAGCTATTGATGCAGTTGCCCCTCTCATTCATAGCAGAACACGACAAACTAACAGACAACCCTGGCACACAGACACCACTAAAAATCTGCAGCGAGCATCAAGGGTTGCAGAGCGGCGCTGGAAGAAAACACACTCACATGAAGATAACACAGCATTCAAACAAGCATTTCTCAAATTCAAGTCAGCACTCACCACCACTAAACATAATTATTTCATTACCCTCATATCCTCTTTGTCCCACAACCCCAGGCAATTATTCAACTCATTTAACTCCCTCCTCCGCCCCCCCACTGCCCCCTCCTACTTCTCATATCTCTGCAGAAGACTTTGCAACATACTTCACCAGCAAGATCGATCAGATCAGACCAGACAAGTCTTTGCTACCCAACCACCACAACCCCCATGTACAGTGTTAGCCAAAAGTATTGACACCCCTGCAATTCTGTCAGATAATACTCAGTTTCTTCCTGAGAATGATTGCAATCACAAATTCTTTGGTATTATTATCTTCATTTAATTTGTCTTCAATGAAAAAAACACAAAAAGAATTGTCCTAAAGCCAATTTGGATATAATTCCACACCAAACATAAAAAAGGGGGTGGACAAAAGTATTGGCACTGTTAGAAAAATCATGTGATGCTTCTCTAATTTGTGTAATTAACAGCACCTGTAACTTACCCGTGGCACCTAACAGGTGTTGGCAATAACTAAATCACACTTGCAGCCAGTTGACATGGATTAAAGTTGACTCAACCTCTGTCCTGTGTCCTTGTGTGTACCACATTGAGCATGGAGAAAAGAAAGAAGACCAAAGAACTGTCTGAGGATGTGAGGAACCAAATTGTGAGGAAGCATGAGCAATCTCAAGGCTACAAGTCCATCTCTAAACACCTGAATGTTCCTGTGTCTACCGTGCGCAGTGTCATCAAGAAGTTTAAAGCCCATGGCACTGTGGCTAATCTCCCTAGATGTGGACGGAAAAGAAAAATTGTCAAGAGATTTCAATGCAAGATTGTGCGGATGGTGGATAAAGAACCTCGACTAACATCCAAACAAGTTCAAGCTGCCCTGCAGTCCGAGGGTACAACAGTGTCAACCCGTACTATCCGTCGGCGTCTGAATGAAAAGGGACTGTATGGTAGGAGACACCACTTTTTACCCCGAGACATAAAAAAGCCAGGCTGGAATTTGCCAAAACTTACCTGAGAAAGCCTACAACGTTTTGGAAGAATGTTCTCTGGTCAGATGAGACAAAAGTAGAGCCTTTTGGGCAAAGGCATCAACATAGAGTTTACAGGAGAAAAAAAGAGGCATTCAAAGAAAAGAACACGGTCCCTACAGTCAAACATGGCGGAGTTTCCCTGATGTTTTGGGGTTGCTTTGCTGCCTCTGACACTGGACTGCTTGACCGTGTGCATGGCATTATGAAGTCTGAAGACTACCAACAAGATTTGCAGCATAATGTAGGGCCCAGTGTGAGAAAGCTGGGTCTCCCTCAGAGGTCATGGGTCTTCCAGCAGGACAATGACCCAAAACACACTTCAAAAAGCACTAGAAAATGGTTTGAGAGAAAGCACTGGAGACTTCTAAGGTGGCCAGCAATGAGTCCAGAACTGAATCCCATAGAACACCTGTGGAGAGATCTAAAAATGGCAGTTTGGAGAAGGCACCCTTCAAATATCAGGGACCTGGAGCAGTTTGCCAAAGAACAATGGTCTAAAATTCCAGCAGAGCATTGTAAGAAACTCATTGATGGTTACCGGAAGCAGTTGATTTTGGCTAAAGGTTGTGCAACCAAGTATTAGGCTGAGGGTGCCAATACTTTTGTCCGGCCCATTCTTGGAGTTTTGTGTGAAATGATCAATGTTTTGCATTTTGCTTCATTCTCTTTTGTGTTTTTTCATTGAAGACAAATTAAATGAAGATAATAATACCAAAGAATTTGTGATTGCAATCATTTTCAGGAAGAAACTGAGTATTATCTGACAGAATTGCAGGGGTGTCAATACTTTTGGCCAACACTGTATACCAGAACACTCCTCTTCCCCACTAACCTTCCTCCACTCCATCATTGAAGGAGAACTTGCTCACCTTCTCTCCAGATTGCACCTCACCACTTGTGCACTGGACCCCATCCCATCCCACTTCCTCCTCAACCTCACCACAACACTTATCCCAGCCCTAACCCACCTCTTCAACCTATCACTAACTTCTCGTACCTTTCCTTCTGGTTTCAGACATGCAACCATTACACCTATCTTAAAGAAGCCATCCCTTGACCCCACTTCTACATCCAGCTACCGGCCCATATCCCTACTCCCATTTGCTTCCAAACTTCTTGAAAAGCATGTCCACACTGTACTACCATCCCACCTCTCATCCAACTCCCTCTTTGACAACCTTCAATCCGGCTTCCGCCCCCACCACTCCACTGAAACTGCCCTGACCAAAATGACTAACGACTTACTCGCAGCAAAAGCTAACAGACAGTTCTCCGTCCTCCTCCTTCTTGACCTGTCTTCCGCATTCGACACTGTCGACCACTGCCTCCTATTACAGGATCCTCTCTTCCATTGGTATCACTGACCTTGCCCTCTCCTAGATCTCCTTCTACCTTTCCAACCGCACATTTAGTGTCTCCCACTCCCAAATGACCGCCTCGCCCCATCACCTCTCTGTTGGGGTCACTCAAGGTTTTGTCCTGGGGCCCCTCATTTTTTCAATCTATACCCTTGATCTGGGACAACTCATAAAGTCCCATGGCTTCCAATACCACCTGAATGCTGATGACACTCAGATCTACCTCTCTGGCCCAGACGTCACCTCTCTCCTGTCCAGAATCCCAGAGTGTCTATCAGCCATATCCTCCTTCTTCTCCTCTCGCTTCCTAAAACACAACATAGACAAAACTGAACTCATCATCTTTCCCCCATTTCACACACCTCCCTTACCAGACCTATCTACCACAAAAAATGACATCACACTTTGCCCTGTACCTGAAGTCCGCTGCCTCGGAGTAACCCTTGACTCTGCCTTGTCTTTCAAATCGCACATCCAAGCTCTTGCCACCTCCTGCCGTCTCCAACTCAAAAATATTTCTAGAATCTGTCCCTTCCTTAAGCCTCAATCTACTAAACTACTAGTGCATGCCCTCATCATCTCCTGTCTAAACTACTGCAACCTGCTCCTCTGTGGCCGCCCTGCTAACACTCTTGCACCTCTCCAATCTGTCCTTAACTCTGCTGCCCAACTAATTCACCTCTCTCCTCGCTATTCCTTCACTTCTTTCTGCAAATCCCTCCACTGGCTCCCAATTCCCCCGCGTATCCAATGCAAACTACTAACATTGACTTACAAAGCCGTCCATAATCTGTATCCCCCATATATCTCTGAACTAATCTTCCGATATCATACAACTCGTAATCTTCAATCTTCCCAAGACCTCCTTCTTTCCTCCACACTTGTACATTCCTCATCTAACCACCTGCAAGATTTTTCCCGAGCATCCCCATTGTCTGGAATTCTGCACCCCAAATCGTCCGACTGTCCTTCACACTCAGAACCTTTAAGCGGAACCTGAAAACCCATCTCTTCATAACAGCCTACAGCCTGCAATGACCACAATGCCACCTCACCATCACTGGACCCGATGCTCCACCACCACTGGACCCGGCGCTCCACCACTACTGGACCCGGCACTCCAACACCACTGGACCTGGCACTCTGCCACCACCAGAGCAGACGCAACCTGCTGTCTCTCTCCCCATTGCCCTGTAGAATGTAAGCCCGCAAGGCAAGGGCCCTCTCTCTCCTCTGTATCGGTCTGTCACTGTCAGTTCATTCATTGTATTTTTAACTTGTTTGTATGTAACCCCTTCTCATGTACAGCACCATGGAATCAATGGTGCTCTATAAATAAATAATAATAATAATAATTAAGCCTGAAATTCTTAATATCGGGCCAATAATAGACCGGGCCATTAAGAATTGAAAGTAAATAGTAAACAAGACATAACAAAGAGAGAAAACATTTTATTAGAAATAAAAACACAAAGACATTTAGAGACTACATCTTTATTAACCCCTCAGTTATATCCCTCCTCGATCCTCTTGATGTCTTCTTCATTGGAGGCTTTGGTGAAGAATACAGCATTCTGTCACTACAGCCTACTTTCACTGAATGACTGAGCTGCAAGGTCAGTCCATAAGCGGTGACTCTCTGTGGTCACCCGAGGACAGCTCAGATAACCATGGTACCCGCTATGGTTAGCGGACACCATGGTCACCTAAACTGTGACCTCTGCAAGTCACTGTACACCTGGAGCAGAGCTGGCGGTGAGTGACATGTGTGGCAGCTCATCTGGTCACCATAATAGTCAAGTCAAATGACCAGATCAGCTGACACGATCTGGTCACATGACGCGATTGCTATGGTGATCAGATCAGCTGACCGCACATGTCACTCACAGCCAGCGTGGATGCAGAAGTGAGAGGCTGCGTGGGAACTTGGACTGGACCAATCAAGCAGCGGAGACACGGTAAGATGATCTGTTTGTGTTGGTCTGTGTTTGGCAGCTTTCAGACACCTTTGAAGGTATTTTCAATATGTTTAAAGTTGCCTGCCATTGATTTTAATGGTGTTCGGCAAACATTCAGTGAACAAGTCGGCAAACACCCCACATTCGGTGAACAAATCTGAATGTGAACACTCAGGTGTTCGCTGATCTCTACTGCCCTCCCCATTACTCAAACACTCTGGTGGAAGGGCAGCAAAGAAGATCACACTGAATTACAGATTTTCGGCACAGTTGCGGGTCAAAAAACTACTTTAAGTGCATAAAACAGGCAGGTAAAACAGCACTTTCAGCATGGAGTTTGGTATTGAGCCTACTACTACAATTCATAACTTTGCAAAAACTGATTGTATTGATTAATTTCTAATAATTACTAATTATAAGAAATGTAGTTTCTATCTAACATACCACAGATGGTTTTTTATGCTGTGGGATCTAATTTTGTTAAAGCCTTTTATTTATTAAAGATAAATCTTAATCTCTACTTATTAAGTTTAAAAATATAGATATAGCATATCAGAAGAAAAGCTGTCACCAATATTAGTGTGTGTAATGTGTTATTTTCTGCCTCTCTGGTTCCCCCTTGTACTTTCTATGTGTGTGGTCTCTGAGCTTGTTATATGTCTCTCCCTGTTTTACCTTTTTGTCTTATACTGTTTCATGGAAACACTGAGTAATAAACTGCAGCTGTTGCAACTTTCTTCCCATATTCTCCTACTTTTAGGCTCTATTCACATTGACCTCATATGTAAGAATCATAATAGTTTTAATTAATTAGATATGTAATGAATCCTAATGGATTCCACTGGTTTACCATATAGCCACCTGTTATTCTTTGCTTTCTTTATTGAAAGAATAGCACACCAGATTGATAGGTAAAACTGATGTAGCCTAACCAGTTTTAAGACTTCATTCGATAACATAGAAAGGGTTAATAAACTTTGCGCTGCTAGGCTCCACCATAAATTTCATAAGACATCCAAGGGTGATATAGTAGATAGATCCCTTATTATTGACGTGGTTTGTTGAATTTCATCAACTCCTTCAGGATAAAATCTAGCCAAATCTGAATTGATTTTCCCTTGCTCACTATATTTATTTATAGTAAATAAGGTCTAAAAATACCAACTTCTGCTATATGTTAATCCTTATTAAATGGCCGTACATAAGAAGCTTACAACCAACTTACATAATACGGTTTCAGTGACAAATCTTTATTAACCACTTCTTTGCCAAAAATGATAGCTATTTCAGTTTTTATCTTATTACTATGATATAATATATTCATATTGTAAATTAAAAGTCATTTTGATCAAAGTTTTATTCTGTGAAATCTTCCAAGTATTAATTATTATTATGAGTTATTTATATAGCGCCATTGGTTTCATGGCGCTTTACAAGTGTAAGGGCAGAACAAGGACAAGAACATAAAATAAAGACAATTAAATCATACAGGTACACTAGGGCAGAGATCCTGCCCACAAGGGCTCACAGTCTGTAGGGGATGGGTGATTAATGATGGTAACCTGACGTTTTAGTGCATTGCATTGCGTTAAACCAATTTACATTTTCTGACTCCAACTATTTATGAATGCTGTATTTCTTTTGCAGATTTTTGTAAAAAATCTTTAGATACTGGCAGTGGCAAAACTTGAAGCTCACAGGCCCTGATGCGAAAGCTCCAACAGGGCCCCAATTATTGCAAATCTTTAATACCATTAGTCTTTTTCTATAGGCCAAAGGGACTTTTGGGGTCTCCTAAGTCCCAGTCCCCGGGTGCGATCGCAACCCCTGCACCTGTTGTAGTTACGCCCCTAGTTACCAATTATGCTTTGTACATAAAACATATCTTTACTACCTTTAAAACTTGTGTCTTGAAGCTTAAAAATAAGTTTAAAAAGTGTTGCTAAAGCAGAGCCTGTTACAACCATAGGGAGGCCTGCGCAGCATATAATTCACTTTTATAAGAAATGTCTTTTTAGCTGATCTTTTCCAACATGGGAGTTTACAGTTTGGAAAACACTGACTTAGACCAACATGTATAATAACTACCGAAACAATGTATATATAATGCTAATATTATAACGTAGGTCCTAAAACCAGATAATGCACCAAAAAAATATTCTAAATGGATCACAAGCAATAATTCAGCAATCTTCCATATGTAATTGTATTTTGAAAGTGCCATTTACCTACAGCTGGCATATATAAGTAATATGTAGCATATTATTGTTATTATTATTATTTAATTTATATAGCACCAATAATTCCATGGTGCTGTACATGAGAAAGGGTTACATACAAAATTATAGATATAGTTTATATTAAACAAATTAACAATAACAGACTGGAACAGAGGGGAGAGAGGACCCTGCCCTTGCGGGCTTACAATCTACAGGATAATGGGGACAAGACAAAAGGTCAGGGGTGCAACAGATCCGGTGGTGGTGGGTCGGCACCTCTGGTGGTGCTGAGGTGGCTGCTCTGGCAGTGCAGATGCCAAGGTGGCAGCTCCAAGGATGGTGAGGAGGAAGCTCCAGTAATGGTGAGCCATTGTAGCCTGTAAGCTTTCCTGAAGAGATGAGTTTTCAGGTTCTGTCTGAAGGATCCCAGTGTGGTGGATAATCGGACGTGTTGGTGCGTAGAATTCGAGAGGATGGGGGATATTCGGAAGAAATCTTGTAGGTGGTTAGGTGAGGAATGAATAAGTGTGGAGGAGAGGAGGAGGTCTTGTGAGGATTGAAGATTACATGAGGAAAGATATTGGATATTAGTTCAGAAATATAAGGAGGGGACAGATATGGACGACTTTGTAGGTCAGTGTTAGTAGTTTGAACTTTGTTCATTGGGGAATTGGGAGCCAGTAGAGGGATTTGCAGAGGGGAGAACGGGAAAGTAGTGAGGAGAGAGGTGGATTAGTCAGGCAACAGAGTTGAGAACAAACTGGAGAGGTGCAAGAGTGTTACCAGGGAGGCCACAGAGGAGGATGTTGTAGTAATCGAGGTGGGAATTGATGAGGGCATTTCATATTTATATCACATATCATACATATATAGTGATACATTTCTCTAAAAGACCACCTCAAAAGTTTAGTCTGCAACTGTAGTGATTGTCAGAGAAAATTAAGACTGCTTCCTTGATAAGACCACCACCTTTTCAAATAAGCTTTCCTGTTGCAGATTTACAGTTCCATTAGCTAATATGTATAAAAGCTATCTTCTATGAGAAGACCTCCTATCCGACATTTCACCACTTAATACAGGTATGTTGGTCATCTCAGAGTTTTCCCTGCATATTTTTTGATTGAGTAGATATATTACTGGTCAGTTTGGGATATATATACTGTTATATCTATAAGCTAATCAGCCATAACAATAAGGCCTAATGAGCTTTTAATTTGAAGGAAAAGTCAAACTTTTTAACTCTTTGTCATTTTTCCAAACAAACATTTCTGACTAATTTCTGAATGAAGCCATGGTTATAAGATATATGATTGACATTAAAGAAGCATACTTTGCAATCATCTTTAGGAAGATGGAATATACCAAAGTAACATCCACATGAATGCCAGGAGCTTGGCCCACCTGCAGAACATAACATAGAGCTTCAAAATGCCTTTATTAACTTACTTTCTTCCCATAGTTCCTCTTGACATCATCTCTGACCCAGGTAAATGACATGCATATGTCTGACATTCGGTAAAAAAGTAAAATAGAAGTATGATTGATAAGGCCAGGCTACCTACTTCTAGTCAATGCTGTAGTTTTGATACCAACCTGTCCTTTGCTACTGCGTTTGCCAGTGAACATAGGTCAACATGGTCTGTTCTGTCCTCACTACACATTAAAAATTGCAAAACTATTAAGTATGATCATGTATGAGCGAACCGGAACTGTAAGGTTCGGGGGTCCATACCAAACTCCTAGTGTTTGGACACACACCCCAAATGGGGACTTCCCTGGGAAGTCACTGCTGAAGGGCAGAACAGCCAATGACAGACACTGTCACAAAAATGGGTGTCTGAGATTGATTGTTGGAGTAACCTGAAAACAGCCCATACATTTTAGCATCTCCCGTGCAGGGTAGATGCTAGAATCTATGGGCTGTGTCAGGTTACTCCAACAGCCAATCACAGACACCCATTCTCTGTGACAGTATATGTGATTGGCTGTTGTGCCCCTCACCCATTGACTGACATCATAGTACTGTAAAAATAAATAAATAATGAAAAAAATGATGTAGCCCTTTGCTGTAATTTTGATTCTCAGTGCCTGGCTTTCCTTTGACTGGCAATCAAAATATAGGGAAGCACATCACTATTAAAAAAAAATTGCAAGATTGCTATTACTATTTTCTAAACAAAGATTATAATATTTTAAAAAAATGCATTTTTTTACATTCATGTAGCACAAAAACTTGTTTTTGACAATAGCACAAGCATTTGGGCTAAATGCAAAGTGCTATGAATAGCGGAAAACTAAGGCTGCTTTCAGATCAGCGTTTTTTCATAATCGTGGCAGATCCAGCAGATTTCGCTGCATCTGCCGCGCAACAGCTTAATTGCGGCAAGAATCTGGCAAGCCTTATTCATTCTCTGTGGGGCTTGCGGTCAGGTGCAGCAAGTGCGGTTTTGCCAAATCTGGCACTTGTGGCACTTACGGCCGTGCGATAAAAACGCTGGCAGCAGCGCAGCTGCAACTGCCAGATTTGCCAGATCCAACAAAACTGCACTTGCTGTACCTGACCGCAAACCCCATAGAGAATGAAAAAGGCTTGCCGAATTTGTGCCACAAGTTGACCATTACGCGGCAGATGTGGTGAAATCTGCCGGATCTGCTGGGATTATGAAAAAACACTGATGTGAAAGGTCCCTAACACTGCACATCATCCTGAAAACACCATTCCAACCATCAAACATGGTGATGGCAGCATCATGCTGTGGGGATATTTTTCTACCACAGGGACAGGAAAGCAGGTTAGAATTGTTGGGAAGATAAATGAAGCTAAATACAGAGAAATCCTGGAGAAAAACCTGTTAGACACTGCAAAAGACTTGAGACTGGGATTTAGATTCATAATACATAAAGACAACAGCCCAAAACATAATTTGAGAGCTACAATGGAATGGTTTAGATCAAAGCATATCGATATGTTTAAATGGAATAGTCACAGTCCAGACCTAATTCTCCATATATAATTTCCTTTACACTTCATAAATGTTTGCTGCTTTGTGTTGATAAATCACATGAAATCCCTTTAAGTTTGTGGGTGTAGTGTGAAAGAATGCAGAAATGCTCATTCGGTATAAATACTATTTCAAAGCACTGTATTTAAATGTCCCAAGGCATCCAGCAGCATGAGCAATTGGGCACATGCCCTACCAGCCTTCTCTAGCTACACCCCTACTTTATCATAATTTATACTAATGTAATAGTCTTATTTCTGTTTTTTTTTCCATCTTTTGTAGTTTTTGGTATAACTTAGTGGTTTAGTTAATCAATAGATTTTTAAAACCATGGTAGAGTTATATTTGATAAAGATGTACTATAGTTTCATAGTTTTTAAACTTAAAGTTAGACTTTAAGTCCATCTAGTTCAGCCTATAGAATAACATGTTGATCCGGATGAAGACAAAAACCAAATGGGGCATATACTAATTTCTACATTGGGGAGACTTTTTTTTCCCAATTCCAGGATATTCTAAGAAAGAAGAATATAACATACACTATATTAGCAAAGGTATTGGAACACACTTCTTAATACTACACTTCAAAATCCAGCCCCTATTTATGTAGCCTGCTTTTAGCAACATTTGTGATAGAATTGCTTGTTCTAAAGAGCTCAGTGAATTCAAGCGTGGTGCAGCAATAGGATATCAGAGTTGTAACAAGTCAGTTGTGAAATGTCTTCCCTTCTAAATATTATGTAGTCAATTGCTAATGTTACTACTGAACTGTGGAAGCATTTAGAAAAACTCAGCAACTCAACAACAAAGTGGTGGTCACCGAGTATTGATACACATAGTGCATAAATGTTCTGTCAAAATAAATAACTGTAGATTTCCAAACCTTCGCTGACATTAATATGAGCAGAGAAACTGAACTGTGCATTTCGAACTTCATGTCATGGGTTTCCTTGGCCAAGTATCTGCATGCAAACCTTTCCAAGAGTCAAGCATAATACCAAGTGTCAGATAGGATGGTGTAAAGAACATTGCCACTGGACTCTGAAGCAATAAAAATGTGCCTTGAGGAGTAGTTACTCACAGTACCCTACCAGTTTGCAAGAACTATTGTGGATATGTCAGGGATCTAATAGCATGAGAGCAAAGACACGACTGATAAAAAGGTATTACAGGAGAAAAGGTCTGTAATAACACACATGACAAGTACAAACTTGATTGTGCAGCCAACAAAGCAGAGTTCATAAATTGTGCAGGTTCCTTCACTGAACGACGGAATAGTCTCTAGACATAGTCCATTCAGAGTGATGCCTTGAGGAATAGTCTCTTAGTAACAGTTCTCACTGAAAGTGGCTGATAACAGAACAGTCTATAAACAACAGTTCACACCCAGGAAGGCCTGGAAACCGTATAGTCTCTGTGGACAAATATAGAACTTGATGCAGTTCAGTGTAACAAAGTAAAGTCCCGAACAGTCCTGAACATTGCAGCTGCAACAGAATAAACTAACAGAAAAGCCAGAGCGGAGCTTTTAGAGCAAACCCAGGATTACATGGAGTGAGGCAGACTGGCAGAAGCAGAAGCTGAAATACGCACAACATAGGGCAGCTTGATGCAGGAGGCAAACTGGAAGCAGGTGTGGATTGCTGAGATCAGATTGCAGTATCTTGATAATAGCCAAACTGGAATAGCAGGAAGAGAAACAGCAATTTGAGATGCACACAGGAGCCTGGGAACCAAGCAGAATACCCAAGAAAGGAATAGCGGATGGACTGAAGCTTATAAAGGCAGGAAGGCAGGTACACATGGACCAGAACAAGGTAGCAAACGCTATTTTGGAAGAGGGCGAGGAGACACATAGGATAATCAGAAAGGCCGGAATCCTGACACTGTTAATCTGAGGGACAAGTTTGGGTTTGATGAACATTGGGACAATGATGCTTGTTTGACTGCATTGAGTCATCTTAAATGTTTGGCACAAATTTTAGTATTTTAGTATACCAGGACATTTTGCATAATTTTATACTTCCAACTTTGTGGGAACTGTTTGGGAAAGGTCCTTTTATGTTCCAGCATGACTGAGCCCTAGCACACAAAGTAAAGCCCAGGTTGGCTAAATTTGATGTGTAGGAATTTGACTGTAACGCTGATGTCCACCCCACTGAACATGTATGGGATTCTCTTTTGCACAACAATTCCCACAGACTCACTTTAAACAGACAGATGCTCCAAAATCATGTAGACAAAAAAAGCTGTTATAGCTGCAAAGGGGGACCAACAACATATTGAAGGAACTCATAAAAGCACACAAAGCATACTTTTCTATTGACTTCAATGAGTATAGGACCTGGAATTTGTTATCGTGTCTGCAGGGTCTAGGTTATAGCTATGCTAAAGTGATATGCCAAATACAGCATTTGTATGGGAAGAAACCCTGTTTCAATAGGGTGCTTTAATGGACAATCATGTATCAAGGTGTACAACTATATTTTATATTTATATAGAGATATGTTATACTAATGCAAGGCAAAAATGTTACATTTGTAAAATGTTTCTGCTGTACATTATATATGATATTGTCTGTATTCTGGAACATTTACCTTACCATCTGTTATTCTCTTTCTAAGAATCAATCTAAAGGCTTCCATCATTTGCTGTCTTCTCATACATTGGGTGGGCTGAGAAAACTATTACTCAGTTTGTCTGAAGCGTAGGTTTTTAATAATATGCAGGCATATGTCACTTGAGAATACTTGAGAAAGGAATATATGAAATTCCTGTATACATCATCTTCCGCTTAAGAAATTGCAATCTGAATCCTTAGTGTATTTAAGGCACGTTATTCTTCTGTTCAGTCTAAACCATTTACTGAGATGATTCATTGAAGGTATCCGTTTTCTTTTTTACATATCAATCAGATCCCCAAGAATCAGCCTTTTCCAGCCCCAGGAGTTGTATTATCAAATGAATCCACTTGTGATAATACAGTACAACTCCAGTTCATTTAAATAGCAAGTGACTGATATGAATGAGAGTCAGAAATATGACCTCGGTGGATTCGTAGATGGTCTCCCTATTATATCCCTACAGATCTGATGTTTATGACAGGTCTTTATTACTTGATATAAAAATCTTTAAGTACTTTACTACACATTTAAAGAGATCCTGCCAGCACGATTTAGCATGCATAAGTAAAGGTATGCCCATAATGATGCTGTTATACTGATGACATTGATGCCTTTGGGTAAGAAATATGCATGGTGGTTGTTCTTTAATTAGTATTTGAAGTTTTAGGTAATAGGGGCATAGGGACAAGCTTTCAAACTAGAGGCAGGTCACTAACAAAGCAGTGACTTGTTATACAAGACACCAGAGGCAGGTGGAAGGGCCCTGCCTACAATATGTACCTAACGTACCTGAAAATATCAAATACGGTTTAAAGAACAACCACCATGTGGATTTTTTTCACAAGTATCGACTTAATCAGTATAAGAGCGTTATTATGACCATGACTTTACTTTCACATGCAAAATTGCGCAGACAAGTTCTCTTTAAGCCTATTTGCCTTTTACTTACACACTCAACCAACCAAACACCCACTTTTCTGCTGCTCCTATGTACTGCTGCTGATGGCCCTGCAGGTGGGGTATGTCAGCAGGACAAATGTAGGAAAGATGACATTTTGTGACAAAAGATTACAACTGCAGCCTCCTGACACACAGAACATCTCAGTCAGCAGTAATTAGCATATGGTGCTGGACAGAATAAAACTCGTTTTCTGAGGTATACAGGGGGACATCTGGGGATATAAAGCGGTTACAGGAACCACAGTTACATCATGTTAAAGGTGGTGGGCAGGGTTTGAACCCTCAAAACTGGTGACAGATGCATTTTAACTAGTGGAGGGCAAACCGAAACTGTAAAGTTCGGGGTCCGTATTGAACACCTATTGTTCAGGCATTGTGTTGTGAATTCATTGGAGCTCCCTCCGGTGGTTGTTGCTGGTGATGCAGCTGACTGTGTGGACTTCACAGGTGAGGGTGATAATTGGCAATCTGGTTCTTTGAAGTGGATCAATCCTTGCCAGACGTCTTTTGTTCCTGAAGGAGTTCACATCTCTCTGGTTTCTTCTGTTCTGTGGAGATCTTTGCAAGCTAAGTGGATGGTTTTTTGATATTTTGTGGCACACTTATATATGCTTAAGGTTCTGCTCATGTTTTGTCTTATTCTGAGCTGTGGGTTTGCTAATTAGTTTGTATATTTGTTTATCTGCTTTCAGATAGGACGTTTTCTTACTAGGAATTTTACAATTTACTATTATCGGTTATTTCCAGTTCTGCTGGCATTTGATTTATAGAAGTCTGCAGATATAGAGGGCGCCGAGTCTTAGTGACCCAGGGTAATTTTTGTTCTATCTGCTGTTAGTGGTTTATGATAGTGTTTTATACTGACCGCAATAGTATTCTATCCTGTATTTCCTATATAGCTAGTGTGGCCTCTTTTGCTAAACCTTATACTCTGCCTGTGTTTGTTTTTCCGTTTCTTGTTTCCTAGTTAATATCTGTGAGGGGCTTGCTATTCCTTTGGGGTTCTGCTCTGAGGCAAGATAGCTCTTCCTACATCCATCTTTAGGAGCAGTTAATTCTCCGGCTGTGCAGAGGTGTCTAGGTCTGGTTAGTTACATCCCACGACTACTTCTAGTTGCGGTGTGTAGTCAGGGATTGCGGTCAGTACAGTTACCAACGACTTCTATGGAATCTGAATGTACTCCTGAGTCCTTGGTTCATAACAGCATAGATCCTGAACACAGACTTTCCTGGGAAGTCCGTGTTACAGTTTAGGTTTGGGTTCAGAGTACAAATAAAGAAAATAATTATTAAACACATTAAACTTACTGAGTTTCACCGCCCCGCTGCGTCTACTTCTGGTGCTGCTCATTAACTTCATAGATATTCACTGCAGAGGGGCCCAACAAATGCTGTCACAGAGAATGGGCATCTACTCACAGAGTTTTTTTTTTTAAACAGGAGAAACACATGAGCTTTATGCTTACAAAATTATATATTTATTGGGAAGCATACATACATGGAGTAGGTGATATTAAAATTGCACAGCAAATTCATTGGTACATTATCCAGAATTATGCTCACAGAGCTTTTGCATGATTCATTAAAGGCAATTTATACATAAAAGGGTCACATACAGAACGGTCTAACAGATATATTACAGTAGTTGCATTGTTAAACAAGTATTCAGACTGCCCATAGTGCAGTAACCCAAGTACAAAATCTATATTGCCATTATATAATTGCAGTCTCAGAGCATAAGAGTAACCATCATACCAATAAAGTGCTTAGTGCTGAGAACAGGGGATCCCCCCACCAGTGCCGGACTCCAACGCGCGTTTCGCGTATTATGATAGTTAGTGCTTCTTCAATGGGAGTCATCTACTCACAGAGATATACAGAAGAGCTGAATATGTTTCCTATGGATTATGTCGTAGGGAGTTTTTTTTTGTTAAAAATGGGAAACAGGGTTCTCTTGTATTTTATTTCTAAATGTTTTTTTGGTGTTGTGATTTTTTAATGCTTACTAGAAATTCATAGGGGGTGAGTTTAATATTAGCCTGAAACTATGAATTTCGGCCTTGGTACCAGCTGCCAATACAAAGCTGGCATTAACCCTAGGTTCTGAGGGTGAGGGGTGTTACTTGGTCCAGGGTGCTTCTGAAAGTGTCATTGTAGTGATTCACTGCGAGATCCGGACAGGAGAAGGAGGAGATTGGGGACAGTGATGAGATGAGAGAGTCTGTGAGTATATGAGGGTTAATGGCCTGTAGATTTCTGAATGTGTGATAGGTCGGAGTGTGCTGGGGTGGGCGAGGATTTGTGAGTGTGAAGGAGAGAATGTTGTGATCAGAGAGAGGAAGAGGCGAGTTGTCTAATTGTACCTTCAAATGTCGTAATATCGCCTGGCGATATGAGATGATCTAACGTGCGTGTACACGTTTTTCATGCTCGCCTCAGATCGTCGATGGTGGCATTACACGCCGCAATTGCGTTCTGAAAGTAAGGCGATGTGTCGCTCCAGAGATCGCCTCACGTACAGCGGAAGCAATCCTGCCTAATCCCATCCCTTGTTCACATGCCGCAATCTCAAAGGCAATGTGGGCATACATGTTCAGGCATGCCACAGTAGTTTACACCACGCCCCTTACGCACTCATTGGACAACGCAACAGCGTTCCAATTGGTCAGCCTGCTCTGGAAGGCTTGCTAATACATGACGCCATTGCCATTGTGTGGTGCTGGACGGACAGCTTATCAAATATAAAGAAAAAAACAAAAAATTGCGCCACACTGCAACTGGATGAAATTAATACGCGGTTTTACTATGTGTGCACTAACCTGGACTGGTTGTGCAACTCCCCGCACAACCAGACTGATGGCTTAATATGAGTCACCGTGTGACAGGGTCCAATGTTCCCTCCTCCTTTGATACTCCAGGCCTGAGGGTCGGCTCCTAGATTCCTCCAGAGGTGGAGGTCAGCTCCTTCACTCCTCCTCCCAAAGAGGCAGACTCGATACAATGGCTTCCGTCTAAGCTCCACTCTGTGTATCAGTTGATCATTCAAGGGTGGGTCATTATGATGTACTGCCAGGTTCTGTGGATCTTAGAGCAGCTCACACACCGCACTCCCAACAAGGGAGAAAGAGATTGGCAGATAGAAAACAAGCGGTGTCAGAAGTTTGGAGCGTTAAAGAAACCACAGATTGATGATTATATTACCAATACTTTATTGCACGAACAGCAGGGGTCCAGTATGCCACAACGCGTTTCGACGCACAGTTGCGTCTTTCTCAAGTGGATCCACTTGAGAAAGACGCAACTGTGCGTCGAAACGCGTTGTGGCATACTGGACCCCTGCTGTTCGTTCAAAAAAGTATTGGTAATATAATCATCAATCTGTAGTTTCTTTAGCGCTCCAAACTTCTGACACCACTTGTTTTCTATCTGACAAGCTTATCAAATATGGCACGGTATCAATTGACAGCCAATGGGAACACAGTAGCCCACACCAGTCAGTTCACACGGGGCGCGGACTACAGCGTCACTATCGCCCTATCACACGCCACAACACGGAAGTATCGCCTTCATGATTGCGGCTGATTTCAGAGCAGTGCTCAGGAATCAGGCGACAGGCGATTTATCACCGCGAAATTCCCCAATCACACGCAGCAACTGTGAGGCAATATCACGACGATTGCTCCGGGGCGACGTATTGCCTTTAGGATTCCCAGGCGATATTGCGGCGTGTGAAGGTACCATAAGGAGATGTTGAACAGAGCCAGACAAAGATCAGGTTAAGGGTGTTACTATCCTTGTGTGTCTCAGAGGTTGAGAGCTGTGAGAGGCCAAGAGAAGTGGTTAGAGATAGGAGTTGGGATGCATATGGGGAAATGGGGCTGTTCATGGGGATGTTAATGTCTCCCAGAATAAGGTTTGGTAATTCTGAGGACATGAAGTGCAGCAGCCATGCAGAGAAATGGTCGTGGAACTGGGTATACCACTGCTACTCTGAGGGGGAAGGGATCTAAGAGGGGGTGAAAGAGCCTAATGGTGTGGACCTCAAAATAATGGAATGAGAGTGATGGAGATGGGAGGATGACCTGGAAAGTACATTGTAAGGAGAGGAGTAAGCCAACTCTACCACCATTTCTGTTTCCAGGTCTCGGGGAATGGGAAAAATGTAGGCTGCCATGTGAGGGAATAGCAGTAGAAGGATGAGAAGTTCAGTTTAGTTCACATATGTAGCAAGTAGTGTTCTTATACCTGTATGAATAGAAGTGAGGATGAATGTTAGTCAAGTGCCATGAAGTAACTGCATCCTCTTAGCAACAGTACCACTTTGCATAAGGTACCACATGTGCTGCACCCTACACATGTACACCCATTAGAATCAGCGAAACCTCTCTAAAAGAACACCTATTTCATAAAAAAAACAGTCTGGTATACAGTTCAGAATTCTGGGTGTTCCCAATTTCACTTTATACATTGGTGGGAAGAAGTGTTTACCTCCTTCCTGATTTCTTATTCTTTTGCATGTTTAGCACACTTAAATGTTTCAGATCATCAAATTAGACAAAGATAACAAAGGTAAACACAAAATGCAGTTTTTAAATTAAGGTCTTTATTATTAAGAGAAAAAGAAATCCACACTTTGAGGGCCTTATGGGAAAATGTGATTACCACCACACATCTTAAAAGATTTATTACATGTGGTTTATCACATCTTTGGGAAGCTGAGTTCAATCTCCCCAGCCACACCAGGCTTGATTACTGCCACATCTGTTCTCAATTAAGAAATCACTTAAATAGGACCTGTCTGAGAAAGTGAAGTACACCAAAAGATCCTGAAAGGCTAGACATCATGCTGCAATCCAACAAAATTCAGGAACAAATGAGAAACAAAGTAATTGAGATCTATCAGTCTACAAAAGGTTATAAAACCACTTCTAAAGCTTTGGTACTCCAGTCAACCACGGTGAGAGCCATTATCCACAAAAAGTGAAAATATGGAAAAGTGGACAACTTTGCAAGGTGTAGCCAGCCAACCAAAATTACCCCAAGGTTGCAGTGACGACTCATCCAAGAGGTCACTAAAGACCCCACAACAACATCCAAAGATCGGCAGGTCTCATTTGCTTCAGTTAATATCAGTGTTCATGACTTCACCAGAAAAAAGAGACTGGGCAAAAATGGCCTGCATAGCAGAATTCTAAGATGAAAACCACTGCTAAGCAAAAGGACTTAAAAGCTTGTCTTAATTTTGCTAGAAAACATCTTGATGATCCCCAAGACTTTTGGGAGAATACTCTGTAGACTAACAAAAACAAAAGATAACAAGCATTATCAAAGAACTTCATACCAACAGTGAAATATGGTGGTGTTTATGTGAAGGTCTGGGTCTGTTTTGGTGGTTCAAGACCTGAAAGACTTGCAGTTGTAAAGTAAATGGAACCATGAATTCTGCTATCTACTAAAAAATTCTGGAGGAGAATGTCTGGTCATCTGTTCATGCCCTCAAGCTGAAGTGCACTTGGTTAATGCAGCAGGACAATGATACAAACACACCAACAATTCCATCTCTGAATAGCTTATGAAAACCAAAATTAAAGGGAACCTGTCACCCAAAATCACCCTTGTTAGCTGTAAATACATGTCCCTGAAGCATAACACCACAGTCCTACACATCCCTTTGTGGTGTTTTAGTTCAATATGAAAGTGCACTTTAGTCGTTTCAAAACTTACAAAATCCGTGGCAGTGGGGCGTTCCAAAGCCTTCTTGTCTATGAGGCGGTTCCCCTGTGCCGCTGTATTACGCCCTAATGGGCGTTGTTTCAAACTTTGTAGCGCGGGCACGATTCATAATATCGCGGCCGCGACGTCACGGTCATGTGATGCCGTGACGCGTCATTTCCGGGTGGACGGGGCGCTGTTGTCTGACGCGCACCGGCCGACTTCATAAAGCGATCTGCGCATGCGCTGAAGTTGGCCAGTGCGCGTTCACAGACAGAGGCAGGTGGGCAGGCTACGTTGAATCCCCCTCCCTCCCCTGTGTCATCCTCCTTCCCTGTCTCTCGCTCTCTGTCCGTGACCCCCTCAATAACTGTGCCCCCACTGCTTCACTCCAAGTAATAAAAAAAACAAAAAAAAAATGTCAATATACACTAGATATATATAGATGTGGATATAATATATATATATATATATATATATATATATATATATACACACATATATATGCATGCACACACATCTAATACTGTAACACATATATGTGTGTGTGTAATTTTTTTTTTTTTCACAAACATATACATTATATATATATAATGTATATGTTTGTGAAAAAAAAAAAAAATTACACACACACATATATGTGTTACAGTATTAGATGTGTGTGCATGCATATATATGTGTGTATATATATTTATATATATATATATATATATATATATATATATATATATATATATATATATATATATATTATATCCACATCTATATATATCTAGTGTATATTGACATTTTTTTTTTGTTTTTTTTATTACTTGGAGTGAAGCAGTGGGGGCACAGTTATGGAGGGGGTCACAGACAGAGAGCGAGAGACAGGGAAGGAGGATGACACAGGGGAGGGAGGGGGATTCAACGTAGCCTGCCCACCTGCCTCTGTCTGTAAACGCGCACTGGCCAACTTCAGCGCATGCGCAGATCGCTTTATGAAGTCGGCCGGTGCGCGTCAGACAACAGCGCCCCGTCCGCCCGGAAATGACGCGTCACGGCATCACATGACCGTGACGTCGCGGCCGCGATATTATGAATCGTGCCCGCGCTACAAAGTTTGAAACAACGCCCATTAGGGCGTAATACAGCGGCACAGGGGAACCGCCTCATAGACAAGAAGGCTTTGGAACGCCCCACTGCCACGGATTTTGTAAGTTTTGAAACGACTAAAGTGCTCTTTCATATTGAACTAAAACACCACAAAGGGATGTGTAGGACTGTGGTGTTATGCTTCAGGGACATGTATTTACAGCTAACAAGGGTGATTTTGGGTGACAGGTTCCCTTTAAGACTTTGAAGTGATCTAGTCAAAGTTCTGACCTTAATCTGATTGAGATGCTGTGGCATGACCTTAAAAAGTCAGTTCATGCTTGGAAATGCTTCAATGTGGCTGAATTGCAAAATTTCCCCAGAACATTGTAAAAGACCCATTGTGAGATATTGCCAGTGGCCAAACCAGTTATTAAGTTTAGGGACAATCACTTTTCACACATGGCCCTCTAGGTTTGTATTACTATTTTCTCTTTACAATAAAGATCTTCATTTATGAACTGCATTTTGTGTTTACTTGTGTTATCTTTGTCAAATATTTAAAATTGCTTGGTGATCTGAAACATTTAAAGTGTGAAAAACATGCAAAAGAATAAGAAATCAGAAAGGGGGCAAACACTTTTTCACACCATTGTATATAGAACGATCAGTTGATGTTTGTGGTAGTTCTAATTTCAGAAATCTATAGTGATTAGCTGGGCCTGACATTTCATTACAGCAGGAAGAATGTATTATATGTTGGTCATTTACAATAATGGCTTTAATCTATGCATAGGCTTAGTTCTTCAGAGCAAGCAATGAGTCTACCTACTAAAACGAATACAGAGGAAATCAATCAAACAAATCTATAATTTTTGATTAGTTACCAATGTTATCCAAGCAATACTTTTTCCTTTTAGATTCCATCAAAACGTGTCAACAAGATGAAGAATCTCTTGTGCTTAAAATGTTTTAACTCAGAAGTAACACAAGATATAAAACAATTCAATTTAGCCAGTCCTAGTTATGCTCCTACATTGGATTTTCCTAAACCCGATTTAATTAACTGATTTAATTAATTTGGTTAAAATCAGTCAGATCGGAGATATAGGGTTAGAAAATCTCTTTGTAATTAATGGATTTCGGAGAGTGGAGACTCAAAGATGTAAAGATGACTTAGCAGCTAGCATTGTTATTTATTACCGTATATACTCGTGTATAAGCCGACCCGTGTATAAGCCGACCCCCCTACTTTGGCCCCCAAAATCTGGGAAAAACTATTGACTCGTGTATAAGCCGAGGGTGGACCCCAGCACAGGTATACAGCCCTCAGCAGTGTGGTATACAGCAGCCCCTGAGGTATATACAGCAGCCCCAGTGGTAGTATACAGCAGCAGCCCCAGTGGTATATACAGCAGCAGCCCCAGTAGTTAGTATACAGCAGCCCCAGAGGTATATACAGCAGCCCCAGTGGTAGTATACAGCAGCCCCAGAGGTATATACAGCAGCAGCCTCAGTGGTATAAACAGCAGCAGCCCCAGGGTATATACAGCAGCAGCCCCAGGGTATACACAGCAGCATCAGCCCCATGGTATACACAGCAGCAGCCCCATGGTATACACAGCAGCAGTCCCATGTTATACACAGCAGCAGTCCCATGTTATACACAGCAGCAGTCCCATGTTATATACAGCAGCAGCCCCATGTTATATACAGCAGCCCCATGTTATACACAGCAGCAGCCCCATGTTATACACAGCAGCAGCCCCATGTTATATACAGCAGCAGCCCCAAGTTATATACAGCAGCAGCCCCATGTTATATACAGCAGCAGCCCCATTTTATATACAGCAGCAGCCCCATTTTATATACAGCAGCAGCCCCATTTTATATACAGCAGCAGCCCCATGTTATATGCAGCAGCAGCCCCATGTTATATACAGCAGCAGCCCCATTTTATATACAGCAGCAGCCCCATGTTATATGCAGCAGCAGCCCCATGTTATATGCAGCAGCAGCCCCATTTTATATACAGCAGCAGCCCCATGTTATATGCAGCAGCAGCCCCATGTTATATGCAGCAGCAGCCCGAGGTATACAGGCCCCCCCCAGAGGTATACAGGCCCCCCCCCGTGCTCCTTAAACCTGTAAAGGAAGATGATTATACTTATCGCTGTCCGGCTGCCGTCCCCGCTCTCCATCGCGCTCCTCCATCTGCATCGCGCTCCTCCATCTTTCGGCTTCCGACTTCCTGTGTTCTGCGCCGACAATGACGTCATTGTCGGTGCCGACAGGAAGCCGGAAGATGGAGGAGCGCGATGCAGATGGAGGAGCGCAATGGAGAGCGGGGACGGCAGCCGGACAGCGATAAGTATAATCATCTTCCTTTACAGGTTTAAGGAGCACGGGGGGGGCCTGTATACCTCTGGGGGGGGGGGGGGCGCCCGTATAGTGACTCGCGTATAAGCCGAGGGGGTAACTTTTCAGCCCATTTTTTGGGCTGAAAAACTCGGCTTATACGCGAGTATATACGGTATATGGTTCCACACTGTCCAGTGCAAAAGCTTCTATGAGAAATATTTATGATATCACTTTGGTCTATGTAATTTATTATTCAAGTTGGAGGTCTCATCAGACTTGTGCTTCCTTTATCATGTGAGAGAAGCCCCATGCAGATCCAAAGGACAGTAAGAAGTCATTAAATGTTGAACGGCCTTTCCGTTGCTGTTACCGTAGTTACCCCAAACCTTTTTCCACGAGTGCTTTGCAATATGCACAATATTGGCACATTGAAGCCACTGGAGATAAATGCAGCATGTTCCCTGTTTAATCCCTCATTTACAGCAGTACAGATAGAAAAAAGACATAATCTTTCTTTTTAAATACACATTTCTCTCTGTGCTGCACATTACAGCACCTTCCTTCTGGAATCAGTAACTTTTTGGATTTCTTGCATTTTTACCCCCATGAAAATAGAACTCCACCATATTCTGCATTATAGGTCAGACATGTCCAGGACTCACATTAGTCCTGGATATAGCCATATGAATAAAAGTGCCTGCCCAAGATTGTTTAGATTCCACTAGTTCTGCCAAAGTAATGATCAGTTGAGACCATGACTTCACAAGATCTCTGAAGGTGTCTTGTTGTATTTGTTACTACCATGATATCAACAAATCCTTTTACTCATGTAGATCACTAGGCGAAAGTCTCCTTGGATCACACTTGTTTTTTGTCACATTCTTCTGATGCTCAATCAGATTGGGCTCTGGGAACATTGAACTCTTCATTATAATCCTCAAACTATTTTTGAATAGTATTTATGCGATGCCCACCAGTACGAGAATAGAGCAGAGACACAGTTCGTGATGTCCTTTCACCTCTTACTTGCTGATCGGGCAAGGTCAACCAGCCAGGTGCTGTGCTCCTCCCAAGTGTGGTCAGGTTAGTTCCCAGAAGATCAGGATCGCTCTGCGGAGACACCCCTCGCAGCCTTCCCGGGTTGCTCTCTCCCTGTGCTGGATTCTCACCTCGCCTGCCCTGTGCCTTTGTGAACAGGGTCCCAGGCTGATGGCTGCGGACCTTGTCAAGCGACTGCAGCTGCATGTCCCCTGACCATAGTTCTAGCCACTATCCTGCAGATTATTCACAGGTAGTGGCCACTGCTCCTGCAGATTCAGTGGCCTCTGGTTTTCCTGATCGGGACTTGAAGTACCCAAACCTAATCGGGCCTGATCCCATCTGGCAACCAGTCCCTCTGCCCGACTCGGGTCGGGACCAGATTCGAGGCACACGGGTGAATCCTGCACTCCAATGTCCCTTAGGACTCTCTCAGTCCTGCGTCCGATCCAGACACCTTCTTCCTCTCGACTCCTCTCTCTCTTTCTCTAACCTTCCGCTAACCCCTCCTCCTGACCAGGATAGATTAAAGGGGTACCAGAGTGCTAGAGGGGAGGCCAGAAAACAGAAGGTGGCAGTAGTCAAGGCGAGAGATGATGAGGGCAGGGTGTTTTTGAAGCTTTTTGGTCAAGGAATGTATGGATCTGGGAAATATTATTAACTTGGAGGCGACAGGATGTGGGGAGGGCTTGGACATGTGGCTTGAAGGAGAGGGCAAAATCGAGGATCACCTCGAGGCACCCAGCATGTTCCCGGCCTCCATACAAATGCCATGCACAGACAGACACAGGAGGGAGCTATAAGTCAGCTGTAACAATTTGAAGGATTTATGAAGCCCAACCCCTACTATCATGGAACATACCCTGAGCAGTACCTTTACATCTATAAGGCAACAAGTAAATTGCTGTCCTCCCTCTTAACCAAGACTCCCCCTTTTTCTATATCTGCTACCAATAAGGAAACAGCTCCTCCACCAGGACAACTAGAATGGGTTTCTTCTTCTTCAGATCCACCCTGACCAGCTCACCACAAGACAACATAGTGTATTCAAGGGCAGAAAGCTGTATATCCCTAACTGAATACCTCCATCACAATATTAATAAACTACTGTCACTTAACCTGCACCCTAAGGGGATTTATACCAACTTTCTCCGATTAGAGTTTCAGTGAGATTGTCATCCTGATGAAGGCTCATGCGTGAGCCGAAACGTTGTTTTTTTTGGAAAGTACACACCTTTGCATGAGGAAAATAAAAAACACTTGAAAAGCAACTATCATGTTTTTCTTTTTTCTAATGTGTGTTAAATTTTTGTACTGATCAGAATAGAGCAAGCCAACTCCTCCATCATGCTTGTTGCTGGGGCGGGGTGTGTGAGAACGATGGAGAGGATGTGTCAGAGGGGGTGAGCGAGGTTTCAGTGATGCCAAGGAAGGAGAATCTGTTAGTGATGAAGAGGTCATGGATGTATGAAAGTTTACTGCAGATGGAGTGAGCGTTCTATAGGGCTCCTGGTAGAGGGAGGGACTAGGGGAGCGAAGGCTGAATGAATGGGTATACATACAATGAAGATAGTGGCACTTGTCTGGGTGAAAGTAAAAGAAATTTTATTGTAGCTCTTGGTAAAAACAAACACAGGGTATCAAGGTGTTCAGGGAGAGGGCGTGCCCAGAAGGGGCAGGACTACAGCTGTTTCACGCTGATTGCACTTCCACAGGTCCAGGATGGGGTCATGACTTCAGTTTTTGTAATTCTGAAGCCCCCCAATATTTCTCTTTGATATTATGAAATGCTCCTTCAGTTTTGGAAAGAGATTCTAAAATCATTTGACATAAGGCATTGCCTGAATCCAACTGATTGTAGAAGATGATGTCATTGTTATTTAACCCTGATAGCATAAAAAAGATCTAACCTTTTCATTTAGTTACCTATTATTTGTATAATTTGTAATTATTTGCAATGATGAAGCCAAATATTAGATAAAGTTAAAGAAGTAGACCAAACTAAAAATGCCTTGTACACTAACCACATGGTGATAAAGGGGATTTCACCTCTTTAGCACTATACCTGTTAATGGTACAATGCTTGTGAAAATAACTTAATTCATAAGCAAACTAAGGATTTTTGGTGCACTAATATCGTGGCTATGATCTCGGTACAATGTTACTCCACCTCAATTTGCAGCTTGGTGGCTGTCCTAACTTGTGATGGGCAGCAATAGAGTGCACATGTTTGTGCACATATACACTGACACTAGCTGTGCTAGTGACTCACCGTGGCCGGGTCTTCACGTCGCAGGCGATGCTTCTCCTGTCATGGTTCCGCGCCTGCGGCTGTGGGCCCGGTGTTCCAGATGAAAAGGGGTTGGCTGAACAGATAAGGGTTAATTCTTATTGTCGTGACGCCACCTGCGGGAATTCCGGTGATTTCACCGGTGCTGCTTGTGCCTCCGGGGGATGTTTGGCAGCAAGGTGGGACGCTCCCAACAGTATGAGCGGGAGTCACCGGGGCCAGGAGCTGCACTTGGTGGTGTGTGGCAGCTCGGTGATTCTTAGCATGTGGAGGTAAACAGTTTGAAGAAGTACAGACACCAGTGTTCTCTGCAACGGGTCTTTTACTGTAACCGGTAGATGATACAGGGTATACAGTTAACGGGTAACGGACTGGGTGGTCCCAGCAATGACCGGTGTTGTTTCAGAGCTCCGCGGTGTTCCTCCGTCCTTATCTTTCTCTAACAGGTTGCCGACGTCGCCTTGGTGCGCCAGTTCGGGTACAAGGGGGCTACTTGAATTTCCTTGCCGGTGTATACGACCCGGTGTGAGGGGAGCCAGATTCCTTATAGTGGGTACTCCGCTGGCAAGACGGCTCTAGTCGTGGCTGCAGTGAGGTGCTCCTAGGAAGCAGTCCCTCCACTTCTGGTTTGCTGAGCAGCGATGAACGACTTGCTTCGGAACCAGTGATCCGGTTGTTGGTGGGCGCGGGTGTATTTTGACCCATTAGATAGTCGTCCAGGTTCCGGTTTGGGGCACCGGGTAATGGCGCCAACCGGTAGGTGGTCTGCAGGGCTGCACGGCACTGTGCAGAGCCCCTTCTCCTACGTTCCCCTCCTGACCACTTCTCTCCTCTCTTCTCCTACATTCTCCTACACTCTACTCCTACATTCCGCCCACCAAGACCTGATTGGCCCTCTATTCTCATGGTGCATGTAGGGTATGGAGCTCTGAATGTTAACTGTGTCATTACTGAGTCAGAGAGTATTGCATCTTCAGTCAGGGATGCAATACCCTCCTGTGACGCACTGGTCATTCATACAATGGCTGGGCGCATTCTCCTACCTGGCTCTCTATGGACTCTGATCACTACACATCCTGGTGTATGGGTGACATCAGCAGAGAGGAGCCAGGAAGGAGAATGCACTTATAGGTTTGATTACTGTCCATCCTAATCTAGAGCTGTCCCCAAGTTGCATATTGATGGGCTGTAATTGTGTACACTGCTGATAAGCTTGATATCGGTGCACTAAAGCCCCATTATTTACATATGAAATTTAAGTTATTTTCACAAGCACTGTACCAATAGCAGTTAGGGTGCATGCCCACAATCCGGAGGCGCTGTGTTCTAGATAAAGCATCAGTCCTCTCGCATTGACGCTAGTGTTTTCTGTGGGAAAGCGCAGCGTATGTGCCCACGATAATTGTTAGAGACACAACGTATTTAAGATGAGAACACTCGCGTCTCAGCAAGCATAAATATACATTCTGCAGCTCGGGAAGCCATGCCGCATGTCAGTTCAAGATGCATAAAAAAGTAGCACAGTGGACTAGGGATTCTATACATCCATTCACTGAGCTTGTACCATACAATGCAGAGATTTGGCTGCAGCAAAAACACACTGCTAATCCTGATCATGAGTAAGTATAATTTGTATAGGGGTGAAATCCCCTAAATTAATTTATAATTAGGCCGGGTTCACACCACGGCCTGATCAGTTCCGGGGCTGTCCAGTCTAAACTGGACAGCCTCGGACCTGATCTAGAAACAGAACCGGAGGGTTCCCGTCCCGATGTTATGTCGGATCCGGTGCGATCCGGCGCCATAGACACCCATGTTAGGGAGCGCCGGATTGCCCCGAATCCGGGAGGAAGCAACGTTTTTGTGTCCGGGAGAAAAATCTGAATGCACCCAGATCCTCCCGGACAGATGGAAACCGGATGGCACATAGCTGCCATCCGGTTCCATCCAGCCCGATAGGGCTGCATTATGTCAAAATCGGGTCTGGGGCTGTCTGGTTTACACCGGACAACCCCGGACCTGATCAGGCCGTGTGTGAACCTGGCCTTAGAAAAAGAGGCCTTCTGAGGGTGACAGACTCCCTTTAAGGGTAGAGACACACAGTCAGTATTTGGTTAGTATTTCACATCAGTATTTGTAAGCCAAAACCAGGAGTGGGTGAAAAATGCAGAAGTGGAGCATATGTTTCTATTATATATTTCCTCTGACTGTTCCACTCCTGATTTTGGCTTACAAATACTGATGTGAAATACTGACCAAATACTGACTGTGTGTCTCTACCCTCAATAGTTAACAATGGAGTATTCCTGATGTTTTTTAGAATTGGCTTAATCTTTTGCTGTGAAAACCAAATTTTGTATCTAACGCTTTCTATTTTTATGAGATCTGAGCCACATTCACTAATAAACAAGCTTTGAGTCTAGGGATTTATTCCTGAGAACGTGTGTCATACAAAATTGCCTTTTGTGTAAATCAATGAAATGAAGTTCAGAGGATACTTGGGCAGCAAGTTTTATCTTGAAGTTTTGATGTTATTATCACTAGAGATAATGTTACAACACATTCCCTTCACAAGGGTTGATGACCATCCTAGTAATTTAGAAAATATATATGTGGAGTGTTAAAATTGCCAGCTGAGAAATAGAAGGATCTCTTAGACGTTAGGTTAAAATGACCCTGTTATATGGTCTGAAAAACAAGACTGGCTAAAGAGACACTTCTATAAATATATTTCCAAGGCCAACACATCAAATAAACTACTGTATATACTCGTGTATAAGCCGACCCATGTATAAGCCGACCCCACTACTTTTGCCCCCAAAATCTGGGAAAACCTATTGACTCGTGTATAAGCCGAGGGTGGACCCCAGCACAGGTATACAGCCCTCAGCAGTGTGGTATACAGGCCCCCCCAGTGGTATACAGGCCTCCCCAGTGGTAGTATACAGCCCCAAGCAGTGTGGTATACAGCAGCCTCCCCAGTGGTATATACAGGCCCCAGCAGTGTTACAGCAGCCTCCCCAGTGGTATATACAGCAGCAGCCCCAGTGGTAGTATACAGCAGCCCAAGAGGTATATACAGCAGCCCCAGAGGTATATACAGCAGCCCCAGTAGTAGTATACAGCAGCCCCAGAGGTATACAGAAGCAGCCCGCCCGCCATCCCCATCAGTATACAGGCACCCCCCCATCAGTATCCAGGGCTCCCCCTCTTGCTCCGCAAACCTGTAAAGTAAGATCATTATACTTATCACTGTCTTGTCGCCACCGTCCACACCGCTGCCATCGCGCTCCTCCGGCTTCATCCAGCGTCTTCCGGCTTCCTTCTCTGGCGCACAGACAATGACGTCATTGCCTGCACCCCCCGGAGGAAGCCGGAAGAAGCCGGATGAAGCCGGAGGAGCGCGATGGCAGTGGCGGGGACGGCGGCGACAGGACAGTGATAAGTATAATGATCTTACTTTACAGGTTTGCGGAGAAAGGGGTGGGGCCCTGGATACTGATGGGGGGGCACCTGTATACTGATGGGGGTGGACGGCGGGCGGCCTGCCGTATGACTCGCGTATAAGCCGAGGAGGGGACTTTTCAGCCCAATTTTTGGACTGAAAAACTCGGCTTATACGCGAGTATATACGGTACATAAAGTAACTGAGCACATTTTTGGTGGAGATGAACTCTTATTTTGTTTCTTGGGTTGGTTTTATTAAATACTGTATATAGTGTGATGGTAATTCTACAGCTGGGAAAATATCAGACTCTGTCATAAGACAGGGCACCTCTTGAACAAAGAATTATTAGCTTGCTGGCTGGACAATATTTGTGTATTTAGCTATAAAATTTATAATGGGATAATACTTAGGATTTATGATTGACCAAAAAGATTTGCATGACCCTTGTTCAACAGCCACATTGGTAGTCCATGGCCGCCGAAGCAGAGCCTTATAAAACTCCTCTCACCTGCTGTCATGTTGGATGCCTCTACTAATTAGTAGTGCCGGTTCAATGTCATGTGTGCGACCACATTGTGATAGGCTTATTAATCAAACGAGGCTTCCAGTAGATAGAAGGAAGTTTGCACTGCTCTGGTTTGGTGGACATTGATGACTAATATGGCCTCTGGACTAGGATCCTGAGAATCTTTTTGCTTAACTCTAGTATGATTAAATGTCATCCAGTCATCATGTGACCTGAAGCATCCTTAAAGCAGCTTTCTAGCATTTTATTTCAGTGGTTGCATGGTGCTTTAAATCTAGTTCCCTGCCTCTAGCGTTATACTTACCCTCTGACATTTTTCACCCTTTTGTGGTGGCGGTCCAGACAAGCAACACCATGACTGAAATTATGTCACAAGCTCTCAAAGCAAGTCTATCAGAGCCATCATAATGCTCCCAAAGAGATGTATTAAGTTGGGACCTCTCATGCGCTCCATGAAACACAGAAGCTTCCGGCAGGTCACAAATCACTAAAGACTGGAGCACTGCTGAAAAAAGATAAAGCCACCAGAAGTTGATTATAATGCAGGGGGTGGGAGACTTGAACATGTGCAGAACTGTGCTTTAGATTTAAGTCCTATTTATGGTGATAAGTAGTTGTGATGAACACTGGACAAGTGATGGTGAGGAGCAAATGGGGAGGGGGGGATCTGGGGACATAAGTGCTGAGGTGAGTATAATGATCTTCTCTTTTTTTTTTGAACCAGCGGCAGCAGATTACCAAAAAAACCCTATATTTTAGTGAATGAGAATTCTTGTAAAATTGCAGTAGAATGCAGAGATGAGAATAATCCTTTAAGGACTGGACGATTATTTTATGCATCTTCTACTCTGTTGGTGGTTTAGAACCGAGTCTTTTTGCCATTATTGGTTGGTTAAATGCCAAAAAAAGTTTGCATTGGTAATTCATTTTCATTATAATAAGAGCTCAGCTAAAGTGTTAGTGAGGTCCATGTCAGGAAGCAAGATTGTTGAGTCTTTCCTATGTCAATAGACTGAAATGTAGATAAACCACATCAATGCCATAATACAGAAACAGAGCAATAATTTAATATAGGCAATTTCTCTAGTCATCCAGTATGTTTATTGGTGCTCATTAATGGACTCTGCTTAAATATCAATATTGATCGATGTATTTCACGTTCATTAATGAATATACAGTATATTATAAACAAAATCTTTTTCCTTGGCCACGTTCATTGAGACCAGCTTCGTCAGATGAAGTATCTTTACTAGGGATGAGCTAACCCAAACTGTAAAGTTCAGGGTTCGTACCGAATACTTTATGTAGTGCTGAACCTTGAACACGCACTTTTTGAAATATGTATTCATCCTGTTCCGATTTCTCATCTGTATAAAGCTTATTGAAAGGGTGCAAAATCCGGGCAGTGAGCGTCAACAGGGTAAATAGGCTGTTACACGCCCATTGTAAAAATGTGATACTCTGTGATGGATTTAGGGCAATCTGGGCTGTGAGCATCTACAGGGTATGTTTCAGGCCCACTGTAAACATTGGGTGCTCTGTGTTTGGTTTGGGCAAACTGGGCTGAGCATCTACAGGGTAAAGAGGATGTTTCAGGCCCATTGTAAAAATTGGATGCTCTGTGGTAGATCTTGGACAATCTGGGCAGGGAGCATCAACAGGACGATGCTATAGGCCCACTGTAAAAATGTGTTGCTCTGTGGTAGATCTCAGGAAATCTGGGCTGTGAGCATCAACGGGGAAACAGGTTATTTAGAGGCCTTTTCTAAAATTTCGGTGCTCTGTGGGGGATATATGTGAACATACTGAGTGATGGGTGCTCTCAATTGGATGTCAGAAAATCTTGGCTGTGAGGGAAAACAGAAAAAAGAGGCTGTATATGGGTCTTCTTTTAAATTCAGTGCTTTGTTGTGGTTCACAGGCAATCTTGGCTGTGAGGGTAATCAAGAAAAAACAGCTGTCTAGTGACCTTCTATTACATTGGGTTCTCTGTGGTGAATCTCAGGCAATCTTTGATGTGACAGTGAGCCAAAGAGGCCTTCTTTAAAATATGGTGCTCTGTGGTGGAGCTCTGGCAATCTTGGCTGTGATGGTGAACTGTGGTAACACCCTGCAAGAGCCTTTGTAAAATTTGGCTGCTTTGTGGTGGATCTTGGGCAATCTTAGCTGTGATGCAAAACAGGAAAAACAGATAGTTTAGAGAACTTTTGAAAAATTGTGTTCTCTATTATGGATCTCGGGAAACCTTGGCTGTGAGGCTCAAAAGGAAAAATAGGCTGTTTAAGGTCCTTCTTTAAAGTTGTGTGCTCATTCACATGAATACACTCCGTCATACACTCCGTAGTATTAGGAGACAGTGTTTCAACTATATGGTGGAAGAGTATGTGTCCACAGAGATGTGAACATACTAAGTTATGGTTCCGGCCTATGTAATTACAGTCCATGTGCTTTGTCTTGCACATCGTCGACTCTAAATTATGGCACCATTAACAACAAGAAATAGTCGGAATGGAGTTCTACTCCAATATTCATAGCTGACATATTCAGATGAGGTTAGCTTCTTCGAACTATATTTAAAAAAAAAAAATGCTTTGGGTTCCAGGATACTTAGTCAACAGCCGTGGGAAGGTGCACAAAGGCAAAAGGGATAAGACGGTCAGTAGCAAGGCTATCTGCAGGACCACCAACACAATCTCTAATACAATGACATGCTTTTTAAATGCAACTGCTATAGTTTACACAACAGGCTCTTTAAGATGAACTGGGAGAACAGGCTTTGTAAGGTGGGGTTATTAATTTTTTCTAGGGGCATACTATGAAATCCATCTCTGTGGGGTGACTATACAAATGTTTAGTTTCCTCATTTACTTGTTATGTAACCAGTATTGATATGGTTATAGAACCCCTATCCTCATTTGTTTTTTAATTTTGTCCTGCTCTTACCTCGACTTTGCCTCCATTTGCTGCCCCCCAGCACTTATTACGACTAGTTTACAGCATTTTTTCAGGATTGTTGTTCAGGTCCTCATTGACTTGTATGGAGTTGGGAGTTTGAGGTCAAGTTCGGGTCAAGTCCAAATCCCGAACCAGACATTTTTTTAGAGTTCAGTCAAACCAGACAAACCTGAACCTTCACGGGTTCACTCACCACTAATCTTTACATTTCGTGTTAAAATTTAGAGCTCATTCACATAGGTGTATTATCTGTCTGGTATGTGGACTGGATGGATTGTATGACACCTATGTAAATGAATAGGTCTAGTGGACACATTAGCCTCATAGTAATCATATAACACTCCATATCATTATCACTACCATTACCACTACATAGTAGTAGAAGATATAAATTCTTCAGACCATAAAAGAGACTAAAATAAAGATTAATTTATTGCCCAATGTCAGAAAAGTGGGTTTGAGTCCTTGTCATGGGTACTCCATAAGGAGAATAACCCCAAACATACTTCAGGAAGCATGCAGAAATGGATGGGAATAAAACGGAAAGTTCTGAAGTGGCCACAAATGAATGCGAATCTAAATCCCATTGGACACCTGTGGAGAGGTCTTAAAATTGCTGTTGGGAGAAGGCACTCCAAAAATATGAGCGACCTGGAGCAATATACGATAGGAGAGTGGTCCAAAATTCCAGTTGAGAAGTGAAATAAGCTTGTTGATGATTATAGGAAGCAATTGATTGTAGTTATTTATTCCAAAGGGTGTGCGACTAAATATTAAGTTGAGGATGCCTACTATTTTGTCCACACCATTTTTGGAGTTATGTGTTAAATTATGCCCAATTTACCTTTTTTTTCCTCTTTTTTTGTGTTCTTTCCATACACACAAAGGAAATAAACATGCATTATAAAATGTATAATTGCAGTCATTTTCTGGGAGAAATACTTCATTTTCTGGAACAATTTCATTGGTGCCAACACTTTCAGCCATCACTGTATCTGCCGAAATTGTTATCCCATCTGCATCATTCAGAATAATTGCTTTTGTCTTCTTGTGTCTTTTTTCGCACTGTTTCATATCAGTAAATCATCCCCAATGTTTGCTGCTTTGGAAGTGTGAATTATTAACTGGCTGGACATGTAGGAACTAGGAAGATATCCATTTGTCTGGGAATTGTGACTGTTTCTTGCAGAAACTATAGTTCGTAGGCTGGCTTCACACCACGGTTTTTGGCTGTCAGGGTGGATCCTGGTTTTTGCAGGATCCACTGGACAGAACCTGAAAGTACATAATGTGCATAAAGTGTGGCCAAATTAGGTCCAGGATCCTGTTTTTTGCAGGATTCGTTTTCTGCTGCTGTCCTTGGTTCTGAAGTGTGCTCTGCCGCTGTCCTTGGTTCTGAATTCACAGCCTGTGCAAGAAATACTGCTGTCCATGGTGTTGAAATTTGGATGGCATGATTTCTGAGCATGCACTGTGCAACAAATCGGATCCAGGAAACAATCCGATTATCCCCCGGATCTGGCGCCCATAGACTCCCATGTTATGGGCACTGGATTGCCCCAGATTCGTTTCTGTCCAGTTTTGACCGATTTTTTCACCGGAGCCCCAAACCACTGCAGGCTCCAGTTTTGCGGACGGGAAAAAACTGACAAAAACGAATCAGGCACAGAATACACAAAACTGGATTGCCAAATAGGACCAATCCGGCACCATAGGGATACATGGGAGGCAAAACCGGATCAGGTTCTGTCCGGTTCAAACCAGACAGAACCTGCTGCAGAAAAACTGTGGTGTGAAGCTAGCCTTAGGTGTCTGCTGTGCCTTCCATGCAAAATTCCTAATTTATAGTTTGTATAGAATAAATAGGATTTAGACTGATAAAAACTGTTTAGTAATGTTCAACATCCTGAAAGTTTATTATGTGAATGTTAGTAGATATAGAATTTACAAATGAGAGTTGCGGAAGCAGACAGTCTTTGTGACAGTGGATTTACATAGTATTTATATGTTAAAGCAACCCAGTGCTCTGGTATGTTATGGAATATTAGTTGTTCTACCTTTTCTTTGCTTCAGCGGGAGGAGAGCAGAAAGAACCACTATAACTAAGCAGGAGATCTGATGGATTTGTTACATATTTGCAGATAACTTTTCTAGATAAAGAACCAACACACATTGCATCCCTGCTCCAAAAGCTTCTCCCACACTATTCACATACAGCAGAAACCTTGAGATTTAGCTCTGAAAAGAGTTCTTATTTAAACTCTCCCTTCATTCTGCAGACACTATCCCTACACTCCCTACTACTATGCAGGGCCGTTTTAGACAGAATTGGGCCCTGGGCAGAAGTTAAAAGTGGGGCCCCATCTGCTAACAAATTGCACCATCACACACAAACATTTGAGTTGTATTTACTGAAACCTAGCGTTTTTCACGCCAATTTTGATGAGATGGCATGCTGAGGTCAGATCTCCCTGGCTTATGAAGAGATATACAACTCTTCATGAATCTGTGGCATCTAAAGAGTGTCACTGCCGAAATGTCTTGCTGATTGACAGCCAGATCCCCACAGTTAGGTATCAGGGAGCTGTCTGTCAATCTGGATGACATCAGCAGTTATGCTCCACTGACAGAGCAGAGTGGAAAAGAAGGAGCTGCTCAGTCAATGTGATTTCACTGGCATCAGGAGAATAGTCATCAGAAGACATATACTGCCCCACACAGAAGAGCTGACAGATCCTCTATATACTACACCACACAGGAGAGATGACAGATCCTCTATATACTACACCACACAGGAGAGCCGACAGCTCCTCTATATACTACATCACACAGGAGAGCTGACAGATCCTCTATATACTACACCACACAGGAGAGCCGACAGAACCTCTATATACTACCTCATACAGGAGAGATGACAGATCCTCTATATACTACACCACACAGGAGAGCCGACAGCTCCTCTATATACTACATCACACAGGAGAGCTGACAGATCCTCTATATACTACACCACACAGGAGAGCCGACAGAACCTCTATATACTACCTCATACAGGAGAGCCGACAGATCCTCTATATACTACACCACACAGGAGAGATGACAGATCCTCTATATAGTACACCGCACAGTAGAGCCGACAGATCCTCTATATACTACACCATACAGGAGAGCCGACAGCTCCTCTATATACTACACCGCACAGTAGAGCCGACAGATCCTCTATATACTACACCATACAGGAGAGCCGACAGCTCCTCTATATACTACACCGCACTGTAGAGCCGACAGATCCTCTATATACTACACCATACAGGAGAGCTGCCAGATCCTCTATATACTACACCACACAGGAGAGCTGACAGATGATAGATACATAGATTAGAGATAGAGTGATAGATGATTATAGATAGATGATGATAGATTCATAGCTAGATAGTACACACACACACACAGAGCTCTGCTATGCTCATATTATGCATATTGTTATTTCCTATCTATTGGAAAATTAGGTGTACATGGTTTGTGCACAGCAGAGAGGTCTTTGCAATGTGTAATAGCTTTCTTCTCATTATCAGGCAGCTCTGCACACCTTAGCTCTGCATTCAACAGGCAGCATGCTCCTCCTTCACGTTCTTCCCCAGTCCCTGTGCTCAGGGTGATTTAGCAGTGCTGGCACCCCTCCCCCACCCACCCTCCAGGGATAGCAGTGTATAGAGTACTAATATAAAGCTACAGTGCAGTGCTCCAGCAGCTCTTCCTGTATCTGGCTCTGTGGAGCAGCCGAGGAAATGCTGCTTCCTTATTCAAACCTTGCATTTGTGTACAGGGGGCCCTCACTCTCTCCTTTCTGAGGGCCCACTCCAATACTGTGTCACCCCCACTGACCCTGCAGACACTGGGGGCCCTCATTCTGAACAACGATAATAACAGAGGAGCCAATGTAACTTACTTTGGCCCAGAGAGTGATGCAGGAGGGAGCAGTTAATTCCCTCTGTTCGTCATCATAGTGCCAGTGAATGAAGAGAGGAGGAGGCAGGGGCTCTACCAATCACAGCACAGCTCACTGGCTGAGCTGTGCTACTAATCCAAAGGACAGAGTGCAGTGAAAACTAACACTGATTGGATGTACTTTAACCAATTAGTGTAAGGCTGAGCTGCAGCACCACCCTCCTGCAATACTGAAGACCGGAATAGTGCAGAGCAGTGATACCGCGGTAACAGCTGATCGGAACAACAGTGTTCTGGCCTGCATGCAGAGTGAGCGGCAGGAGGCTGCAGATGGGGGTGATATTCAGCGCACACTGCTCTCAGGGAAGGAGAGCGGGGAAGAGTCGATAAACCTTCAGCAACATTATTAGTGTAGGACCCTGGTGGGGGTCCTGGGCAAGTGCCCAGTCTTCCCTACCTTCCTAACGCCGGCCCTGCTACTATGCTATCACCAGTGGCGTAACTAGAGTTTGATGTACCATGGTGTAAAATTTGGCCCCCCCAGCCACACACACACATGTTGATCAGATGTATGGGCAATTGTAGCATTCTGCAAAAAATATTAAAATCTGAAAGTCCTCAGTGGTTGATACCTTTGAATGGCTAAATGAAAAGAAGGGAAGAAAAAGCAAGCTTTTGAGACAACTCAGGTCTCTTCTTCAGGCTAGTATAAGGCCAGGGTCACACTTGCGTCAGCCTTGTGCAGCTGATGCAAGCACTAAAAACTTAATAATTTCCCGAAATGCAGCCTGAACACAGGCTGCGTAGCCAGAGAACGTGGCCCCTAGCAACCCGCTGTGTTCCCTGGATACCCGCTACACAGCGTGCTGCGGGGAGTGCGATTTGCACCACGCACAGGGAAACGCATCATGCTGCGTGGTGTGTGCGTGGTGACGCGTGCTGATGCAAGTGTTACCCTAGTCTAAGACAGAATCTGATGTGCCACATAAATATATAATGCACAACATGACATGGAATAAGGCAGTTCTTAAGACAAATGAGGTTGAGCAGAATAGGAATGAGATGGGGTGAAAGGTAATGGCAGTAAATATCAGAACAGTTCACTGATAAGAAGTCTGAAAGTTTTCTTGTCCTCTAATTGGGGTCTGTTCAAAGATATGATGCCCCCAAATGCCCTTTCAAATTATGTAAAAGGGCATGAATCCATGTGAAATGTTCATTACTGGTCTGATTGTGTCAATGGTCATCTCTGAGACTTGAAATTACTTTATAATACAAACAGCTACATGTCTATTGTACTTTGATCAGAACTACAAAAATGCTTGGCTACAGGTATATCAATATGTCTTTCTTTAATTATGTGTTGATGAGAACTCATTCTTGTTCTAAGTTTACAGTGTTCCAGGTCATGTTGTGTGTATATATATATGTGGCACATCAGATTTTGTCTTATACCAGCCTGAAGAAGAGATCTGAGTTGTCTCGAAAGCTTGCTATTTCTTACCATCTTTTCAGTTAGCCATTAAAAGGTATCAACGACTGAGAACGCTCAGATTTTTATATTTTTCTATAAAGACATATGAATTACATCTCCCCTCCCCATTCATTATGTATTAATGTCCCCAATCCTGTTATATATGTTCCCATCCTGGTATATATGATCCCCATGCAATAAATGCCCGTGTCCAGATATATATGGTCTGCATCCGACGTCCATCCTAGTATATAAGTTCCTCATCCTGGTATATATGGTCCTCCTTCTGGTATGTATGTCTCCATCCTGGCATATGTCATCCATCCTGGTATATATATCCTCATTCTGATTTATATGCTCCTCTTCCTGGTATATATGTCCTGTATCCTGGTGTATATGTTTCCCATCCTGTTATATATGTCCCCGTCTTGATATACATGGTCCCCACCATTTATATATGGGTACATCCTGGTATATATGTCCCCCATCCTGGAATATATTATACCCATGCTGATATATGATCCCCCATCCAGATATAAATGTCACCCGTCCACGTATATGTCCTCATCCTGGGCCCATTCTGGTATATAGGATCCCCATCCTGGTATATATGTCCTCCATCTAGGTATGTATCTCCCCCATCCTGGTATATATGTCCCCATCCTTGTATATATGATAAAAAACAGAGAGGGGTGCTCCTGGTGCAGTATCAGGGGTCAGTGAGGGAAAGGGGGTCGGTGCATTGTTGGTGCTCACCTGTCCTGGTTATGCTGCCAGCATAGCTAGGTGTTGTAGCCTTACTGCGTCTCGTGCAGCTGCTGTCTCTCCCTGCTTCCAGGTCTCAGGCTGGCATGTGATCAGTCACACGGTCTGACATCAGCACAGGTCCTTGAGAGCTTTAGCTGTTAGATCCCCATTCTCCTCAATGACACAGTTTTATCAGAAGCAGCTCTGCACCGCTCACCAGGGGTGCTTGTAGATTAGTAAAAGTTAAACAAGCGGTTTAAGCAGGCGCATTCTGAATAAACTCCGGGAGGTTTATCCAATTTAATTATAAAACTTCTTTAAAGAGTATTACTGGTCTCTCACACTACGCGTTTCGGCATACTAGCGCCTTCTACAGATGCGCTAGTACGCCGAAATGCGTAGTGAGAGAGACCAGTAATACTCATTAAAAAAGTTTTATAATTAAATTGGACAAACTTTCCGGAGTTTATTCAGAATGCGCCTGCTTAAACCGCTTGTTCATCCTTAACTAATCTACAAGCATCCTTGTATATATGTCCTCCATCCTGGTTTACTTGTTCCCTGTAATGGTATATATGGTCCCCATCCTTGTATATATGTGGGCATTCTGGGATATATTTCCCCCATCCTTGTATACAGTGAAGGAAAAAATTATTTGATCACTTGTTGATTTTGTAACTTTGCACACTGAAAAAGACATGAACAGTCTATCATTTTAAGGGTATGTTAATTTTAACAGTGATAGATAGAATATCAAAATTAAATTCAGAATATCACATTGTCTAAATTATATAAATTTAATTGCATTTTGAAGCGAGAAATAAGTAATTGATGCCTTTAGCAAACAATACGTAATGGTAAAATCCTTATTGGCAAGCACAGCAGTCAGACTTTTCTGTAGTTGATGATGAGGTTTGCCCAAATGTCAGGAGGAATTTTGGTTCACTCCTCTTTGCAGATCATCTCTAAATCATTATGATTTTGAGGCTGTCATTTGGCAACTCGCAGCTTCTGCTCAGTCCATAAATTTTCTATGGAATTAAGGTTTGGAGACTGCCTGGGCAACTCCATGACCTTAAAGTGCTTCTTTTTGACCCACTCCTTTCTTGGCTTGGCTGTATGTTTTGGGTCATTGTCATGCAAGAATAGCCAGCCATCACCTATTTTTAGTGTCCTGATGGATGGAAGAAGGTTGTCACATTTTACAGTACATGGCTCCATCTATTATCCCACTAATGCGGTGAAGTAGTTTTGTACTCTTAGCAGAGAAACACCCCAAAACATAATGTATCCACCACCATGCTTGCCTCTGGTAGAGGACCCGAGCTTGAGGAAGGACAAATACCCACCACACAGGAGGTGAGAAGGTAGATTTATCATCTATCCCAGTATCCTACAGTAGTAGACAAAAGGCAATGTAGGACTGTGTTCACTGGACCTGCGCTGTACACAGAGGAGACGGTCAAAGGAAGGTTGGATCACAAATAAAAGCCACTTGTGATCCAACCTTCCTTTGACCGTCTCCTCTGCGTGCAGCGCGGGTCTGGTGAACACAGTCCTACATTGCCTTTTGTCTACTACATTTAACCGTTGATGTGTGGACCCTGCAGCAGCCATTTTGTGTATATGCTGGTTGTGTGCTACACAACCTGACCAGGTGAGCAATGACCATTCCTGGTCTACTTATTTTATTGAGATAAGACCCTATTTGCACTCTCTCTCCTCCACAGTTCTGCATATTAGTATCCTACAGTATCATGGCTATTAGGTTTGCACATTACACTTCATACTTGGCTGTGAATTGTGATACATACTGTAGGGAAATAATCAAATGGCTGTTATTCTTGCAGTGTCTTCTAATGTTTTTCCTTTGGCAGTTACACAGGATAATTGAATGAAATAATGGTATTTTCTGTTTTGCTCACATTTACCGGATTTACATGAAGTTATATGTTTTACCTACCTGACCCCTGTTTTTGCACTGTAAGTTGATCAGGCACCCGCAGCAGAGTCACTCAGGTAATCTGTTGACATTTGTACACTAGTATATGTTTTTAATTACTTTTACCCACTTTGGGGGGTAAAATCTTGTACCTAATATAATTTGGTATATTCTGTATTGAGATTACTGGTGAGGACGTATTAATATGCGCAGCTTTTCTGTATGCTTGGCACTGTTATTTGGGCACTGTACTTTACAGCATTTACTGTATTTATACATTGTATGACTGAACGGTTTATGGGGTAATAACCCAATGGTGTATCAACCAATGTTATGTCAACCCTGACAAGCATAAGCAGAAAGATTAGATTATTTTATTTATTTGTGCTGTTACCATTTTATTTAATCTTTTTAGTCTGTGTAGAGTGTAGAGCAGAGCTTGGGTGAATATAGTTTGTCATCTTAATGCTTTTATATAAAGTGCTTTTAGGAGTCTCTTTGTCCCAGGTATATATTTTTAACCTGAATTCTATTTTACGTTAAAAGCAAACCACTACAATTTCCTAAACAGTCCTGTCTGATGTGGAAGTGTAGATTATTTTGAGTCATTGTATCACAAAAATAATGTCTTCTTTCTCCAGTCTGGATGATGTTATTTGTATTCATAGCCTCTCTGTGTGCATTACATCTGCAGATTTATTTGTATTTCTTTTCCACATGTATTTATATGTGAATGCAAGCTCCAATATCTCTGTGAAAACACAGTGTAATGGTAATTTTCTTATGTTAATCACAAAGCTTCACCTTCCTAAAAACTTGTGTGGAGCCCACTGGAACGGGGTACTCGGTACCAGACCGGGGTATCATGGGGGAGATCACGGCGGTCCTTGGTCTGAACCATGTCCCGAGCCCACAAGTCAAAGGGGATATTTACAGGGATTGTTGTGACACCACCCAAGGGTTGTGGTCAATGGGGGACCACCGCTGCTGCTTGCTGCTGCCAGGAGGAAGGATGGTGCTGCAGCCGGATGGATGAGCCCGCCGTGGGTCGGGGCTGCTCCCGACAGGATGTAATATGAATATCACAGTCCTGCATGCAGGGAATCACACACGGGAGACTAGAGCAAGGTTCACTGGGTTTTACTAGCAAGTTTTTTCTCAGTGCAAACATGGTACAATTCCTTTACAGATAACTCCAGACAGTCACTTAACCCTTTGCAGCCAGGTTTCCTTCTGAGACCCCTCACTCTCTGATACCTTCCAGGCTTTCTTCTACTCTTCTCTTCCCCAGTGTGCTGTATGGTGGCAACTCGGTCCCTTATGTGGCCTCCCCCTACGTGTGGGATGGCAAGCCCGGGTCCTATACGTTGCTGTACCTCCTGCACGGTGTTGTGGGAATTCAGACGTGGAATATGAATTCCCCGTCGGTGTGTCTGTGTACCGGCGTAAAGCTGCGGCCACCTCAGAGCCGACTCTCTAATCCCAGCCTAGCCTCCAGTGTCCTAGGTATAACTATGGGATCACCAGGCTCCTTCCTACCCGTGTAACTCCGGGGTACTCCAGGGGACTCCTTTCCTCAGTCAGCCTTTGTCACCGCTGCCGGTTTCCTCGGATCTGATAGCACTGATCCGGTCTCTCCCCTTCCCTTGGGCTACAGGCTGTGGAGCGGGCTTTCTCTCTAGGGAACTATGTCTCGCAGGATTCTGCACCTTAGGGAGCCCAAGGCCTTCAGGGAAGTGTCCCTCTGTCTGTTCTTGTCTTTGCTGCTCAGCTCACCCTGGCCTACTAACTAACTACTTCCTGTTTTCCCCTTTTGTACCCGGTCCGTCACCGGACCTACGTTCCCACCCACTGTGTCTGGCCCTTCCACCCCTTGCCCGCCTAGAGTCCTGGGCTCCGGGTTGGGTCTTGTGTCCGTGGATGTGTGTTTATGAAGGTGTTCTGTATGAACTGTTTCCACCTTCCTAGCTGCAGTTCCTACCTGTGGCCACCTTGGTCGCAGGGGCGCCACACTTGTATTGGAGGATAGCAGAGTTCCAATTTCGATGTCTTTTGTACAGTAATAGAAAGGAGTGATTTTCAGAACAACCTCTACATTTGTGTTCACCTTCTAGAAATGCTTAATTCTGAGCATTCCATCAGGGTTCACATTTGCATTGGAGATGAGCCGATCTTTTGAAATTCAAGTTTGTCAACTTCATTGAATTTTCAAAAAAAATTTGATTCATGACGAAGAAATTTGCAAAAATCTCAATACACTATAATGAAGTAATAATGGAGTGATTCTCAGCACTATAATGGAGTGATTCTCAGCAATATAATGGGGTGATTCTGAGCACAATAATGGGGCAATTCTGCACTATAATGGAGTGATTCTGAGCACAATAATGGGGTGATTCAGCACTATAATGGAGTGATTCTGAGCACAATAATGGGGTGATTCAGCACTATAATGAAGTGATTCTCAGCACTATAATGGATTGATTCTGAGCACAATAATTAAGTAATTCTCAGCAGAATAATGGAGTGATTCTCAGCACTATAATAGAGTGATTCTGAGCACTACAATGGAGTGATTCTGAGCACAATAATGGGGTGATTCAGCACTATAATTGAGTGATTCTCAGCCCTATAATGGAGTGATTCTTAGCACTATAATGGCGTTATTCTCAGCACTATAATAGAGTGATTCTGAGCACTATAATGAGGTGACTCTCAGCACTATAATGGAATAATTCTGAGCACTATAATGGAGTGATTCTCAGCACTATAATGGAGTGATTCTGAGCACAATAATGGAGTGATTCTCAGCACTATAATGGAGTGATTCTCAGCACTATAATGGAGTGATTCTAATTACTATAATGGAGTGATTCTCAGCACTATAATGAAGTGATTGTCATCTCTATGATGGGGTGATTCTCAGCAGTATAATGAAGTGATTCTAATTACTATAATGGAGTGATTCTCAGCACTATAATTGAGTGATTCTCAGTATTATAATGGAGTAATTCTAAGTACTATTATGGAGTGATTGTCAGCACTATAAATGGGTGATTCTCAGCACTATAATGAAATGATTCTCAGTACTATAATGGAGTGATTCTCAGCACTATAATGAAGTGATTCTAATTACTATAATGGAGTGATTCTCAGTACTATAATGAAGTGATTGTCATCTCTATAATGGAGTGATTCTCAGCAGTATAATGGAGTGATTCTAATTACTATAATGGAGTGATTCTCAGCACTATAATTGAGTGATTCTCAGTATTATAATGGAGTAATTCTAAGTACTATTATGGAGTGATTCTCAGCACCATAAATGGGTGATTCTCAGCACTATAATGAAATGATTCTCAGTACTATAATGGAGTGATTGACAGCACTATGTTGGGGTGATTTTTAGCACTATAATGGGGTGATTCTCTATACTCTAATGTAGTGATTCTCAGCACAATAATGAAGTGATTCTCAGCACAGCACTATAATGTGGTAATTCTCAGCACAATAATTAAGTGATTCTCAGCACTATAATGAAGTGATTCTCAGCACTATAATGGAGTGATTCTCAGCACTATAATGGAGTGATTCTGAGCACAATAATGGGGCAATTCTGCACTATAATGGAGTGATTCTGAGCACAATAATGGGGTGATTCAGCACTATAATGAAGTGATTCTCAGCACAGCACTATAATGTGGTAATTCTCAGCACTATAATGGAGTGATTCTCAGCACTATAATGGAGTGATTCTCAGCACTATAATGGAGTGATTCTCAGCACTATAATGAAGTGATTCTCAGCACAATAATGAACTGATTCTCAGCACAATAATGAAGTGATTCTCAGCACTTTAATGAAATGATTCTCAGTACTTTAATGGAGTGATGATTCTCAGTACTATGTTGGGGTGATTCTCAGCACTATAATGGGTTGATTCTCTATACTGTAATGGAGTGATTCTCAGCACTATAATGAAGTGATTCTTAGCACTATAATGAAGTGATTCTCGGCACTATATTGGAGTGATTCTAAGCCATATAATACAGTAATTTTCAGCACTATAATGGAGTAAATCTCAGCACTCTAATGAGGTGCTTTTCAGCATTATAAAGAGGTGATTCTCACCACTATAATGGAGCAAATCTCAGCACTCTAATGGGGTGATTCTCAGCACTATAATGGGATTATTCTCAGCACTATAAAGAGGTGATTCTCAGCACTATAAGCGAGTGATTCTCCACAATGTAATGGAGTGATTCTAAGCACTGTGCAAGTAATTTTGGGTTAGGCCCAATGTTTATTTTCTTGCTTATTATACTTAAAAAGTGGTTCACAGTAATTTTAAAAACAATTTAAACTTATAATTAAAATGTATTAAAAATTGAATATAGGTGTAATTTATGTCCTCAACTTGTAATGCCAGTGTTGGTTAGGTTCATTCCATTTTCAAATTGATGTCTTTGATGACCTATAAAACATATATATATTAGCTGTTGGTTTGGCCTTTGGCATTTTTGGTGACCATATGATGATTGGGGCAATTTGTGGTTCTACAGTATCTTACCCTTTGGGTTGTCTTGAAAATACGTCTCTGGAGTTTGTGTGGTCATACCACAGTCTCTAATGACTGTTGAGAAATAGAAAGGTTGTTTTTTAGTACAGATGTATGGTGGTGATTAGTTTAACCACCCATGGTATCTCTTTTGACCTATGGTAATGGATCTGAAAAAACAATCTTTCTATTTCTCAACAGTCATTAGAGACGTATCATCAAGACAACCCAAAGGGTAAGATACTATAGAACCATAAATTGCCCCAATCATCATAGGGTCACCAAAACGAACAGCTAATATATTTGTGTTTTATAGGTCATCAAAGACATCAATTTGAAAATGGAATTAACCCAACCATCATTGACATTACAAGTCGAGGACAAAAATTACACCTATATACAACTTTTAATAAATTTTAATTATAAGTTTGAATTGTTTTTAAAATTAGTGTGAACCACTTTTTAACTTTTTAAGTATAATAACCAAGAAAATAAACATCCGGAAGAATAGTCAACTATTATCCGTGGTATGTCATTTTATTTTATTTTATGTGTAAAAGCTAAAGGGCTATTGTAAGCACTGGGCTTAACACAAAATTACTTGCACAGTCTGTGAAATAGGAGAAATCATACATGGTAACTCCTCCAAGGCTTTCTAGCAGCTACAACCATACCTAAAAATCCACTTTGAACAGTCCAATGGACTAGCCAAAGTCCCCTTTATTGACTAGCTCCAGTGTGCAATAACCTACTATTCTCAGCACTATAATGGAGTATTTCTCAGCACTATAATTGGGTGATTTTCAGCACTATAAGGAGTAATTCTTAGCACTATAGTGTTATGATTCTCAGCACTATAATGGGGTGATTCTCAGCAATCTAATGGGGTGATTCTCCACACTATAATGGAGTGATTCTCAGCACAAGGGCTGTGGAGTCGGTAAGCCAAACCTGCGACTCCGACTCCTCAATTTCCCTCACTCCGACTCCGACTCCTCAATTTCCCTTCACTCCGACTCCGACTCTGACATATATTGCTTATGTAATTCAGGTGAAAAAATTAATTGTAGTACAATGTGAACATCAGACATTTAATCATTTTTATGATACAATCAATAATCAAGATATTTAGATAGAACCAAAAATATATTTGTTGGAATACAATTTTGGAAAACAAAACTGTAATAAATTGTAAACATGTAATACACTATGTAATATGGATTATATATATATATATATATATATATATATGCAATCTATAACAGAAAAAATGTCCGCACTCACCGGTATGCTTCTTGTCGGCTTTATTTCAGTCCATAATCATGAACATGATACTCAGCGTGGGAGGGGGTGCAGGGGCGCAGGACGACGGCTCGCCGTTTCGCGGTGTTATGCCGCTTCGACGGGTCCTCCATAGAGGACCCGTCGAAGCGGCATAACACCGCGAAACGGCGAGCCGTCGTCCTGCGCCCCTGCACCCCCTCCCACGCTGAGTATCATGTTCATGATTATGGACTGAAATTAAGCCGACAAGAAGCATACCGGTGAGTGCGGACATTTTTTCTGTTATAGATTGCATTGATACGCTTTGAGGAGCCAGCACCATCTGTTAATGCTGCAGATCTGTCACAGCTGTGACAGCCCGATCTAACTGCACGCGTATAGTGCCCAGTGTTTTCTGCTTCTGGACTTTGATATATATATATATATATATATATATATATATATAATAACACTATGTAATAAACTATATAGGTGGCAAAAAAGAGTTTAACAAAAACACACTGAATAACATTTGTGCAATCTATGAATTTGTTCTAAGAAATAGAATTGCCTCCATCAGATCCTCCTTCATAGATGACCTCAAATCTGACCTAATAATTTTAAGGCTAAAGAACAGCCTCTCTACACTAACTTGGGTTGGAGGCAAAGCCGTAACCACATGGACAACATCTCTAACAATCTCCGGGTTTAAAGGAATGGCCTCATGCACAGTCAGTTTTGATGAACGGTTGAATTTTTCTATTTCTTTGAGAGCAACAGAAAAATTTTGCAGAAACATGGTCAATCTTCTTGCCATAGGAGACGGAGTGAAATTTTCTTCCTTGCGGCAACGCTTTGCCTGCTTCATGTCATCCAAATACTTGTCAAATTCAAACTCCTCATCAGATGAGGATGAAGATATGGCAGCAGCAGCACTGTCAGGAGAACCCAAGTCCTCTTGCGCCTGGCAGTCCTGTAGGCTACACATCCTAACTGCTATCTCAGTCAGAGCTTCTTTTTCTTTAGCACGCTGTTGATCATCAAGCAGTGTACGATGACTTGGGTCCACATAAACAGCTACTAGAAAAATTTGATTTTCAAACAGCTGTGTCTCTCTCCGTTTCATTGAAGCAGAAATGCCATCTGCGATTTAACCTTCTCTTTTGGACAGGCATAATAGCAAGTTCTTCCACTCCTTCACGAAAATGCCAGGAGTTAAGTCCTCAGCTTGGAATTTTTTAGTCACGGTAAATGGGTGATTAAGCAATTCCTTCAATTCAGCCACCTGTGTCCACTGACCTTCATTTAAGGTCACCTGAGGGTTCGCCATATCTATAAGAAACGGTTTTAGTACAAGCAATCGCTCAATCATTAAATAAGTGCTGCCCCACTGAGTGGTTTGATCGATAATTGCCCCTTTCCCAGCACGTCTCTTCAAGATGGAATCAATTTTAGGAGTTCTGGCGGCAATAACCAATTTCCTCACTTTTTCAAGCAGATTTCTATAATGTCCCTCTTGCAGACCATCTCTTATTGCCAGCTGCAGCGTGTGCACAGCACAGCGCATGTGATAAATATTAAAGTGTTTTGAAGCAGCTGCAACAAGATTATCTAATTGTAAAGTATCATTTTGTTGTTCTTCTGCTGTAATATCGGTTTGTTCCACTACCTCCTCAGTTACATGAACAGCACTGTGACCTTCTTCCATCTCAAACATACTGAATCCTACATTTTCTTCTAGCTGTTGTTCATTACTCTCATTCATCCGTTTAATAGTACTTATCATGTTTGAAGCATTGTCCGTTACAATAGCAAGAACCTGTTCTTTTTTGAGTTCGTAATCTTGCAGAACTTTTTCCACTAAGGCTTGGAGAAACTGGCTGGTGTGATGAGCTTTAGTATCTTTTACTGCCAGTGTCTTGGTAACTATTTCGTTGTTGCTAATGATATTGTAGTAAAGCACAGGACTGAAACCCTGATATTATCCCTGATACTGCCATAATGTGTAGTGAATACTTGTCCCACTGCCTGGGAGGTTTACTTTGGATATCTAGGGCAGAGTGCAATTTATGTGGCAATAATATAAAATCTCGATGTATGTAACATTTTTGTTGGCTTTGGGCTGTGCAATATCTGTCTCCTTGTGTAGTGTTTTACTGTATGTAAGCTCCTTAATAAAGTGATTAAAAGCAACTAAAATCTTCCTTTTCTTGGTTATACAGTAACCACCAAGGTAGAAGTCAAAAAGAAACACTCAGAGAATCCATTCAAGTCATCGTCATCATCATCATCATCATAACAGGTATGCAAAATAACTATAAATAAATATTAACATATTACACAGAATAACCAAGCTGTAGTACATGGACACTATAGCATTAGTAACAAAAACATCTGTTAATTAATTCTAGTGTATACAACAAGGGGACACCAAAGAACTAAGATCCGTATTCAGCACATTTAGCATTCAACTACTGAACCCGGAGTCGGAGTCGGTCCATTTTATACTGACTCTGACTCCACCAAAATGAGTTCTGACTCCGACTCCATGACTCCGACTCCACAGCCCTGCTCAGCACTATAATGGGGTGATTCTCCACACTATAATGGTGTGATCCTCATCAGTATAATGGAGTGATTCTCAGCACTATAATGGAGTAATTATCAGCACTATAATGGTGTGATCCTCATCAGTATAATGGGGTGATTCTCAGCACTATAAAGGAGTAATTTTCAGCACTCTAATCTGGTAATTCTCAGCACTATGATGGGTGATTCTCAGCTCTAAAATGGTGTGGTTATTAGCACTATAATGGGGTGATTCTCAGCACTATGTTGGGATGATTCTCGGCTCTAAAATGGAATGATTCTCAGAACTATACTGGGTTGATTCTCAGCATGTTATAAGGGAGTGATTCTCAGCACTATAAATTTGTGATTCTCAGCACCACTATAATGAAATGATTCTCAGCACTATAATGGAGTGATTATAAGCACTATAATGGGGTAATTCTCAGTACTATGATGGGATGATTCTCGGCTCTAAAATGGAATGATTCTCAGCACTATAATGGAGTGATTATAAGCACTATAATGGAGTGATTATAAGCACTGTAATGGGGTAATTCTCAGTACTATGATGGGATGATTCTCGGCTCTAAAATGGAATGATTCTCAGAACTATACTGGGTTGATTCTCAGCATGTTATAAGGGAGTGATTCTCAGCACTATAAATTTGTGATTCTCAGCACCACTATGATGGAATGATTCTCAGAACTATAATGGAGTGATTATAAGCACTATAATGGAGTGATTATTAGCACTATAATGGGGTGATTCTCAGCACTATAATGGGGTGATTCTCGGCTCTAAAATGGAATGATTCTCAGAACTATACTGGGTTGATTCTCAGCATGTTATAAGGGAGTGATTCTCAGCACTATAAATTTGTGATTCTCAGCACCACTATGATGGAATGATTCTCAGAACTATAATGGAGTGATTATAAGCACTATAATGGAGTGATTATTAGCACTATAATGGGGTGATTCTCAGCACTATAATGGGTGATTCTCGGCTCTAAAGGGGAATGTTTCTCAGAACTATACTGGGTTGATTCTCAGCATGTTATAAGGGAGTGATTCTCAGCACTATAAATTTGTGATTCTCAGCACCACTATGATGGAATGATTCTCAGAACTATAAAAGAGTGATTCTCAGCACTATAATGGGGTGATTCTCCACACTATAATGGGGTGATTCTCAGCACTATAATGGAGTGATTCTTAGCACTGTAATTGAGTGATTCTTAGCACTGTAATTGAGTGATTCTCAGCACTATAATGGGTGATTCTCAATATTATGATGGGGGTGATTCTCAGCACTATAATGGAGTGATTATAAGCACTAAAATGGAGTGATTATTAGCACTATAATGGGGTGTATTCTCAGCAAATATAATGGGGTGATTCTCGGCTCTAAAATGGAATGTTTCTCAGAACTATACTGGGTTGATTCTCAGCATGTTATAAGGGAGTGATTCTCAGCACTATAAATTTGTGATTCTCAGCACCACTATAATGGAATGATTCTCAGCACTATAAAAGAGTGATTCTCAGCAGTATAATGGGGTGATTCTCCACACTATAATGGGGTGATTCTCAGCACTATAATGGGGTGATTCTCAGCACTATAATGAGGTGATTCTCAGCACTATAATGGAGTGATTCTTAGCACTCTAATTGAGTGATTCTCAGGCCTATAATGGGGTGATTCTCAATACTATGATGGGGTGATTCTCAGCACTAAAATGAGGTGATTCACAGCTCCATAATGGGGTGGTTCTCAGCACTATAATGGAGTGATTATAAGCACTAAAATGGAGTGATTATTAGCACTATAATTGGGTGATTCTCAACACTGTAATGGGGGTGATTCTCAGAACTATAATGGGGTGATTCTCAGCACTGTAATGAGGTGATTTTCAGCTCTTCAATGGGGTCATTCTCAGCAGAATAATGTGGGGAACCTCAGCACTATAATGAGTTGATTCTCAGCACTATAATGGGGTGATTCTCAGCTGTATAATGGGGTGATTCTCAGCACTATAATAGGGTAATTGCCAGCAGTATAATGGAGTGATTCTCAGCACCATAATGGGGTGATTCTCAGCACTATAATGGGGTGATTTTCAGCACTATAATGGGGTGATTGCCAGCAGTATAATGGAGTGATTCTCAGCACTATAATGGAGTGATTCTCAGCACTATTATGGTGTAATTCTCAGCACTATAATGGTGTGATTCTCAGCACTATAATGGGGTGATTCTCAGCACTATAATGAGGTGATTCTCAGCACTATAATGGAGTGATTCTTAGCACTGTAATTGAGTAATTCTCAGGCCTATAATGGGGTGATTCTCAATACTATGATGGGGTGATTCTCAGCACTAAAATGAGGTGATTCACAGCTCCATAATGGGGTGATTCTAGCACTATAAGGAGTTATATAAGCACTAAAATGGAGTGATTATAGCACTATAGGGATTTAGCACTATAAATGGGAGTGTCTCAACACTTATGTATTCTCAGAACTATAATGGGGTGATTCTCAGCACTAATAGAGGTGATTTTCAACCTTCAATGGGGTCATTCTCACGAAAAGGCCTCACACTAAATGAGTTGATTAGCACTTTAAAGGGTGATCCAGCATAAGGGGTGATTCTCAGCACTAATAGGTAATGCCAGCAAATGGTGATTTCAGCCCTATAATGGGGTATTCTCAGCGAATAATGGGGTGATTTCAGCACTATAATGGTTGATTTTCAGCACTATAATGGGGTGATTCTCAGCAGTATAATGGGGTGATTCTCAGCACTATAATAGGGTAGATTCCAGCACGTAAATGGGTGATTCTCAGCACCATAATGGGGTGATTGCTCAGCATATAATGGAGTGATTCCGCACGTATGAGTGTTCTCAGCACTATAATGGTGGTAATTTTCAGCACTATAAATGGGTGATTCTCAGCACTATAATGGGGTGATTCTCAGTACTATAATATGGTGATTCTCAGCACTGTAATGGGGTGATTCTCAGAACTATAATGGAGTGATTGCCAGCAGTATAATGGAGTGATTCTCAGCACTATAATGGAGTGATTCTCAGCACTATTATGGTGTAATTCTCAGCACTATAATGGTGTGATTCTCAGCACTATAATGGGGTGATTCTCAGTACTATAATGTGGTGATTCTCAGCACTGTAATGGGGTGATTCTCAGAACTATAATGGGTAATTCTCAGCACTATAAAGGATTGATTCTCCGCACTATAATGGGGTGATTCTCAGCACTATAATGGGGTGATTCTCAGCACTATATTGGAGTTATTCTCAGCACTCTACTGTGGTAATTCTCAGTACTATGATGGGGTGATTCTCAGCTCTAAAATGGAATGATTCTCAGAACTATAAAGGGGTGATTCTCAGCATGTTAGAAGGGAGTGATTCTCAGCACTATAAATGGGTGATTCTCAGCACTATAATGGGGTGATTCTCAGCACTATAATGAGGTGATTCTCAGCACTATAATGGAGTGATTCTTAGCACTGTAATTGAGTGATTCTTAGCACTGTAATTGAGTGATTCTCAGCACTATAATGGGGTGAGTCTCAATATTATGATGGGGTGATTCTCAATATTATGATGGGGTGATTCTCAGCACTAAAATTAGGTGATTCACAGCTCCATAATGGGGTGATTCTCAGCACTATAATGGAGTGATTATAAGCACTAAAATGGAGTGATTATTAGCACTATAATGGGGTGATTCTCAGCACTATAATGGGGTGATTCTCGGCTCTAAAATGGAATGTTTCTCAGAACTATACTGGGTTGATTCTCAGCATGTTATAAGGGAGTGATTCTCAGCACTATAAATTTGTGATTCTCAGCACCACTATAATGGAATGATTCTCAGCACTATAAAAGAGTGATTCTCAGCACTATAATGGGGTGATTCTCCACACTATAATGGGGTGATTCTCAGCACTATAATGGGGTGATTCTCAGCACTATAAAGAGGTGATTCTCAGCACTATAATGGAGTGATTCTTAGCACTGTAATTGAGTGATTCTTAGCACTGTAATTGAGTGATTCTCAGCACTATAATGGGGTGATTCTCAATACTATGATGGGGTGATTCTCAGCACTAAAATGAGGTGATTCACAGCTCCATAATGAGGTGATTCTCAGCACTATAATAGAGTGATTATAAGCACTAAAATGGAGTGATTTTTAGCACTATAATGGGGTGATTCTCAGCACTATAATGGGGTGATTCTCAACACTGTAATGGGGTGATTCTCAGAACTATAAAGGGGTGATTCTCAGCACTGTAATGAGGTGATTTTCAGCTCTTTAATGGGGTCATTCTCAGCAGAATAATGTGGGGAACCTCAGCACTATAATGAGTTGATTCTCAGCACTATAATGGGGTGATTCTCAGCACTATAATGGGGTGGTTTTCAGCACTATAATGGGGTGATTCTCAGCACTATAATGGGGTTATTCTCAGCACTATAATGGGGTGATTCTCAGCACTGTAATGGGGTCATTCTCAGAACTATAATGGGGTAATTCTCAGCACTATAAAGGATTGATTCTCCGCACTATAATGGGGTGATTCTCAGCACTATAATGGGGTGATTCTCAGCACTATATTGGAGTTATTCTCAGCACTCTAATGTGGTAATTCTCAGTACTATGATGGGGTGATTCTCAGCTCTAAAATGGAATGATTCTCAGAACTATAATGGGGTGATTCCCAGCACTATAATGGGGTGATTCTCAGCACTATAATGAGGTGATTCTCAGCACTATAATGGAGTGATTCTTAGCACTGTAATTGAGTGATTCTTAGCACTGTAATGGGTTGATTTTCAGCACTATAATGGGGTGATTCTCAGCAGTATAATGGAGTGATTCTCAGCACCATAATGGGGCGATTCTCAGCACTATAATGGAGTGATTCTCAGCACAATAATGGTGCGAGTCTCAGAACTATAATGGGGTGATTTTCCGCACTATAATGCGGTGATTATCAGCACTGTAATGGAGTAATTCTCAGCAATATAATGGGGTGATTCTCAGCACTATAATGGGGTGATTTTCAGCACTATAATGGGGTGAGTCTTAGCACTATAATGGTGTGATTCTCAGCAGTATAATGGGGTGATTCTCAGCACTATAATGGGGGGATTCTCAGCACTATAATGGGGTGATTCTCAGCACTGTAATGGAGTGATTCTTAGCACAACAATGGTGTGATTCTCAGTACTCTAATGAGGTGATTCTCAGCAGTATGATGGGATGATTCTTAGCACTATAACAGTAATTCTCAGCTTTATAATAAGGGAGATTCTTAGTACTAATAGCGAGGTAATTTTGACATTCAGTATGAGGTTTTCTATCTTTTAAGCCCCCATTGTTTAACTCCTCAGTGCAATACATTCTAATCTCAGAAATCCTGCTTAGTGTAAGGTATTTAACTTTTCAAATGGAAAAAGTGTCTATATTTATAGATGTGTAGTCATGCAAAAAGTCTCTTTTTTTATACAATTTTGTTAACAATTCTCTGCTATTATATCACTATGATTGAACTTGCATTAAATAAAGCTGAAAGCAGAGTAATTCTTAGTGGACTGCATTTCCTTGATTTATTATTATACTTCAAATGTTATCATTTCTATTTGAAGTTATTCATCAAAGGTTTATAAGCTCACTTAATGTATGTAGTGGCACAGATTGCGAGGCAGATACATTAGGGAATGATAATGCATATAATATACAACAATAAGGGCATTCTGATACCTATCTGGCTCTTATATTACCTTACTGCTATACAGATATTTGGAGTATTCACCTCTTTCTCCCTAAAACTCAACATGGACTTGTATTCTTCATTTCTCCCTTACCCCATTTGTCATCTTTATGAGAACTCTCAATCAAGCATTACAGGGACTTGTCACCATGACAAATCAGTCCAATCTGCAGGCACCATGTTATGGAGCAGGAAGAACTGAGTAAATTCATATACAGTTTTGTCAGAAAATACTCCGTATAACCTGTGTTTTCATCCTTTATCCACCTGTTTTTTCTGGTGTTTTTAGCCCAGGGGACGCTCTTATCAGTGATTGACAGCCATCTCTATATGCACACTTATACAGAGAAAGCTGTCAGTCACTGTAGGACCACCCACTTGACAGAATGTTCCAAAAAGAACAAAGGTTTAATTGAGTGAAACATTACTGAATATTTTTTAACAAAACTATTTAGCAATCTACTTATTTCCTCAAAATGCCAGAAGATTGAACTGCATTCTCATGGTGACAGATTTCTTAACAAATCCTGTGCCTCTGACACGCCCCTCCCCAGCGCCGTGGGGTACTCAGAAGCAGGCTAACAGTTTTGAGTTCTGGTGTCGGGGGGGGGCACGGGGGTCGAGACCCGGTTCCGTGACCCTGGCTGTGTCAATAAAAGTTTGAAGATGGAAACGGGTTTAGGGATGGTTGTTGTGACGCCACCTGTGGTGTTCGGCTATTAATGGCCGACGCTGTGGGACCTCTGGGGGTGATGGGAGTGCAGCTGTGGTGGATTCGCTCCTCATGGGTGGGTCGGTTTCCCAGGGCAACCGGAGAAGTCTATGGCAGTGGTAGATCTTCAGGGGTGTAAGACTAAGGGCGCGGAATAACCGACAGACAGACAGTGCGTAGTCTCGATTACCTTTACTGGCAGTAGTAGCAGGTTTAGTCTAGGGTACTGTTCACAAGAGATGTTGGGAATCCAGGTGGCCTGGAAGAAAGTTGGGGATCTTCTCACCTGGTGAGTTCTCAGGCCTCCCTGTTGCACTACTCGTGGCTGGTCCTGGCTGCTTAAAGCTAGCTGCGACCCTCTCTCCTCCTGTGTAAAATATTTCACCCATATGGCAGGCAGCTCGAGTCCTTCCTGGGCACCTTTCCTCTGGTTACTGTCCCTGAGCTCTCGGATGCCGCTTTGCCTCCTGGGCTTTGTTGTGGCTGGGAGACTTGGAACCTCCCACTCTCCAGTTTTGGCTGCTGGACTTGAATACCCCGATAACCTCGGACCCCAGTGTCCGATTCTGGCGCTCTGCACTGAGGTGAACCCGCTCACTGACTCCCCTCCCCAGGCTGTCTCCTCTACTTCCTCAGACCCTTTCCTAAGGGGCCCTCATACTTGCTAATCTGTGTCTCGGGAGGAGCCTTATTCTGCTGCAGTCCCCAGGACCTCTTCACAGTCCTCCTAGAAATTGAACTGACTAACCCCGCCCCCAGGCCAGAATTTATAGGGGAGCTCCCATGAGCTCAGGTTGCAGAGCTCACTCTTCTGGTCTGGAGTCTGTAAAAGTGTTGCATGCTGTGGGTTTACCTGGTGTGGATACCCCTTCTTGCTTCCAAGCACAACATTACACCCGAAGAAGGCGATGCCATTGTGGCAACCGTACTTTGGGGTGTCAGACCTCCACCCAAAACAGGACAAAGATAATTCGATCTGCGCTGCTGTATATAATGACAAATGTCCTCTGTTTTATATACCGGTGATATTTATTCCTACACGTTTCAAGGTCGTTCTGACCTCTTCATCAGGGTTACATTAGCAGATTCTGCTAATGTATCCCTGATGAAGAGGTCAGGACGACCTTAAAACGAGTAGAAATAAAGATCACCGGTTTATGACACAGAGGACTTTCGTCATTATATACAGCAGCGCAGATCGAATTATCTATGTCCCGTTTTGGGTATTTGTGGTGCCCCTATGGCTAGGCGCCACAGGGAGGTATTACACCTTATAAGTATATGTAGTGCCTCTGTAGCTGTGGGTTTAGGGTTTAACCTATAGAGTCTAAATGTACACACAAACACTAGGCCACCTTAGAGTAGGGGACTGTCATACAGTAGGTCCCAAGGGGGTGGAGCCTAGGTGGGAGTAGGAAAACCAGGAAGTGAGAGGATTTTTCAGTTAGTCAGCGTCAGAGCAGTGCTGGGAAGGCAGTCAGTCAGGACGGGCCTGACAGCCCTCTGACAGGAGGGATCACCCATCTTCAGGAGAGTGACCCGTGATAGAAGGGGACGGACCAGAATCGGTTGGAGCCGGCTGGCAGCGACACAGATGCCGAGGCGGTCAGTGGTTTCATACCTGACCGCAAACCGACAAGCCGCGGGCCCTCTAAAACCGGGTAGCCGTAGGCGCCACAAGACGGTACCTCACTCCTCAGGCCCATAATCGGTCCAAGACTATGTGGGTAACGGTCCGGATTCCGGTGGCGGGAGAGATAGTGCATTCCTGCTGCTCCTGTCCGTACCGGTTAGGATAACCCGTGCTTCATCGTACAAGACCAGGGGACTGGCAAGAGAGCTCTGCAAAGGTGGTGTAAGACAGAGAGGAAGATAGAATTGAGATTCCGAAAGAAAATAAGGAAGGAACATCTAGAGACTCCATAGAGGTACCCTGAACTGACAACTAGTACCCGTTAAACCAGACTGTACTGTGTTATCTATAACATCTGCCGCTACCAGTTATGTGGAGTTGAAGTAGAGTCGGTGTCTGTCTTCCCTCCCGCCAGTGCCCTGAGGGCCTCAGCATCCTTAGAGGGGTAAGAACAACTACTCCCCTCATCTCCTCAACATCCATCACCGCTGCCCTGAGGTAAAGCTCCACCTGTGGGGAGCTGTACCATACTGAGCTGCACCCATCATCACCTCAGCGGCCGACCTGCAGCGCCGGTATCCAAATTACTGGGATTCACAGGTGGCGTCACATACCGTGGGCAGCACAGTGGCTCAAGTGGTTAGCACTGCAGCCTTTGCAGCACTGGGGTCTTGAAGTCCTGGGTTCAATTCCCACCAAGGACACTAAGGACAACATTTGCAAGGAGTTTGTATGTTCTCCCCGTGTTTGTGTGGATTTCCTCCGGGCACTCTGGTTTCCTCCCACATTATAAAGACATACTGATAGGATGTTTAGATTGTGAGCTCCAAGAGAGACAGCATTACTCATGTGTGTAAAGTGCTATGGAATTAATAGCGCTATATAAATGAATAAATTATTATTATTATTATTATTATTATCCTTGTAAATATATCCTCCCCACCAAACAAATGACAGCCAGGGCACAGAACCGGGAACCCGACGACCCGTGATTCCCTGTCACAGCCATTAAATTCATCCTGGTCTCCGAGTACCACTCTCCCTGTGCTCATCATATTATGTGACATCCTTGAGGTGGGGGATCCTGTGGCAGTTGTTTGATACTCAATAACCGGTTGTGGGTCGCACAACCGATCAAGGTGAGCAGTTCATACACTGCATACATTTGTTTGCACCAAGCAGATTATACCCATTTCGCCCTTGTCTACCCGTTTTTTTTATACACCTCCACCCAGGCCTGGCTTCAGCACCCGGCACACCCAGACAAATGCCTGGACCCTGGACAGTTAGGAGGGCCCACTCGCCATCGGGGATACCGTCCATGCCACTTGCCGGATGGTATGCCCTGCCCTTACTAGTGCATGTGACTATACAGTACTTTCACATAGCTAGGGCTATGACTGGGGCTGTGGGCCTCTAATCCCTGTGGGCCCCAGTCATAGCCATGGCTATGTGAATGTATAGCTGCAGCAAATGGGGCTGGCCCTCTGCTTCTCTTCACTATCACTAAGTTTGTACTGCATTGGCGCTAAAGAGGCAAACAAAAAGGGGCTGACCAGAAGAAGAAGGAAGTCACCATGAGGAAAAGAGGATCCTCCAATCACCACCGAGCATACTAAGACTTGAATCTTCTTCACCTTCTACAGTTAGGGCCAGAAATATTGGACAGTGACACAAGTTTTGTTATTTTAGCTGTTTTCAAAAACATGTTCAGAAATACAATTATATATATAATATGGGCTGAAAGTGCACACTCCCAGCTGCAATATGAGAGTTTCCACATCCAAATCGGAGAAAGGGTTTAGGAATCATAGCTCTGTAATGCATAGCCTCCTCTTTTTCAAGGGACCAAAAGTAATTGGACAATGGACTCTAAGGGCTGCAATTAACTCTGAAGGCGTCTCCCTCGTTAACCTGTAATCAATGAAGTAGTTAAAAGGTCAGGGGTGGATTCCAGGTGTGTGGTTTTGCATTTGGAAGCTGTTGCTGTGACCAGACAACATGCGGTCAAAGGAACTCTCAATTGAGGTGAAGCAGAACATCCTGAGGCTGAAAAAAAAGAAAAAATCCATCAGAGAGATAGCAGACATGCTTGGAGTAGCAAAATCAACAGTTGGGTACATTCTGAGAAAAAAGGAAGTGACTGGTGAGCTGGGGAACTCTAAAAGGCCTGGGCGTCCACGGGTGACAACAGTGGTGGATGATCACCGCATACTTTATTTGGTGAAGAAGAACCCGTTCACAACATCAACTGAAGTCCAGAACACTCTCAGTGAAGTAGGTGTATCTGTCTCTAAGTCAACAGTAAAGAGAAGACTCCATGACAGTAAATAGAAAGGGTTCACATCTAGATGCAAACCATTCATCAATTCCAAAAATAGACAGGCCAGAGTTAAATTTGCTGAAAAACACCTCCAGAAGTCAGCTCAGTTCTGGAAAAGTATTCTATGGACAGATGAGACAAAGATCAACCTGTACCAGAATGATGGGAAGAAAAAAGTTTGGAGAAGAAAGGGAACGGCACATGATCCAAGGCACACCACATCCTCTGTAAAACATGGTGGAGGCAACGTGATGGCATGGGCATGCATGGCTTTCAATGACACTGGGTCACTTGTGTTTATTGATGACATAACAGCAGACAAGAGTAGCCGGATGAATTCTGAAGTGTACCGGGATATACTTTCAGCCCAGATTCAGCCAAATGCTGCAAAGTTGATTGGACGGCGCTTCATAGTACAGATGGACAATGACCCCAAGCATACAGCCAAAGCTACCCAGGAGTTCATGAGTGCAAAAAAGTGGAACATTCTGCAATGGCCAAGTCAATCACCAGATCTTAACCCAATTGAGCATGCATTTCACTTGCTGAAATCCAGACTTAAGACGGAAAGACCCACAAACAAGCAAGACCTGAAGGCTGCGGCTGTAAAGGCCTGGCAAAGCATTAAGAAGGAGGAAACCCAGCGTTTGGTGATGTCCATGGGTTCCAGACTTAAGGCAGTGATTGCCTCCAAAGGATTCGCAACAAAATATTGAAAATAAAAATATTTTGTTTGGGTTATGTTTATTTGTCCAATTACTTTTGACCTCCTAAAATGTGGAGTGTTTGTAAAGAAATGTGTACAATTCCTACATTTTCTATCAGATATTTTTGTTCAACCCTTCAAATGAAACGTTACAATCTGCACTTGAATTCTGTTGTAGAGGTTTCATTTCAAATCCAATGTGGTGGCATGCAGAGCCCAACTCGCGAAAATTGTGTCACTGTCCAAATATTTCTGGCCCTAACTGTATGTTATCAATACAGCCCACCCAGCTACAGCCTCTGTATTTTATATACAGCCCAGCCAGCAATCTCTACATTACATATACACAGCCAACCAATATATATATATATACTAGTTGTAGAGCACAGCATTGCCCGGGTATAGTAACTGACTGTTCTTAGTTATAATAGAATAGATTAGGCTATTTTGCACATAAATGTCTGCCTCTAGATCCTCCTCCTCCATAGAATATTGTCTGGTTCTGCCTCTAGATCCTCCTCCTCCATAGGATGTTGTCTGGTTCTGCCTCTAGCTCCTACCCTCCATAGGATGTTGTCTGGATCTGCCTCTAGCTCCTCCCCCTTTGTAGAATGTTGTCTGGTTCTGACTCTAGCTCCTCCCCTTCATAGAATGTTGTCTGGTTCTGTCTCACAATGCCAGGCTGTACAGCTAGTATATATATAAATATATACAGCCTGCCCAGCAGTCTCTATATTATCTAAGATATTGGGATGTCTTTCGGACTGGAGAACTGCGGCCGGTTGGTAATAAGGAGAGGCAAATTAGTAAAGACTGATGAAGTAGAACTACCAGTAGGGCATATAGCAGATGTACAGACCTGCTACAAGTACCTCGGTATCCCACAGGGATATGGTAACCATGATGAGGAGGCAATGAAAGCAGCAATATCCAAATACCATCAAAGGATAAAACAGGTCCTGAAGAGCAAGCTCAATGGGAAGAATAACATTTCCCGCCAGTTTTCAGATACCCTGCTGGCATAGTGTGCTGGCCAAAAGAAGAAATGGAAGCTTCAGATGTGAAGACCCGGAAGCTCCTTACAGTGCATGGAGGTCTCCATCCCAAGTCTAACACCCAAAGAGTGTATACCAATAGAAAAGAGGGTGGCCAAGGTTTGATTGGTGTCCAAGCCATCACCATGGTTGAAACAAGAAGTATTCAGGAATTTATCAGAGAAATGGCATGAAAAGATGATATACTGAGGGAGAGCCTAAGGCAGGAACAACAACAGTCCTGGAAGGAAGAACAGGAACATGAGGTGCCATGGAAAGGCAAGCCACTGCATGAGATGTACCATTGACAGATAATGGAGATGGCTGATGTGGAGAAATCTTACTAATGGCTGGAGAAAGCTGAGCTCCAAGACAGCACAGAGGCACTAATCATAGCGGCACAAAAGCTGGTGCTAAGTACCAGATCCATAGAAGCAGGGATCTAACACACAAGACAAGAACCAAGGTGCAGACTATGTAAAGAAACCTTGGAAACAGTCCAACACAGTGGCAGGATGCAAAATTCAAGCAGGAACAGCATACACTGAGCGTCACAACCAAGTAGCAGAAATTGTATACAGGAACATCTGTATAGCGTATGGGCTAAACCCCCCCTAATCCCAGGTGAGAGACTGCTGAAAAAATGGTGGAGAATGAAAGGGCTAAAAACCTATGGGACTTAAAGATCTAGATGGATAAGCAGGTGTTGGTTAACCAATCACTTATCGTGATAGTAGATAAGGATCAGAAGACAGTAATGATAATAGATGTCGCTGTGTCAAATGACAGCAACATCAGAAAGAAGGAATATGAGAAGCTGGAGAAATACATTTGGGCAAAATTGTTAGTACCCCTAATTTAATGAAGGAAAAACCCCCAATGGTCACAGAAATAACTTGAATCTGACAAAAGTAATAATAAATAAAAAATCTATGAAAATGAACAAATGAAAATTAGACATTACTTTTCAACCATGCTTCCACAGAATTTATAAAAAAAAAAAATGAATCTCATGAAATAAGCCTGGACAAAAATGATGGTTCCCTAAAGTTAATATTTTGTAGCACAACCTTTTGAGGCAATCACTGCAATCAAACGATTCCTGTAACTGTGAATGAGACTACTGCACCTCTAGACAGGTATTTTGTCCCACTCCTCAATAGCAAACTGCTCCAGTTGTCTCGTGTTTGAAGGTTGCCTTTTCCAGACGGCATGTTTCAGCTCTTTCCAAAGATGCTCAATAGGATTTAGGTCAGGGCTCATAGAAGACCACTTCAGAATAGTGCAATATTTTACTCTTAGCCATTCTTGGGTGTTTTTAGCTGTTCGTTTTGGGTCATTATCCTGTTGCAAAACCCATGAACTGCGACTGAGACCAAGCTTTCTGACACTGGGCAACAAATTTCTCTCTAGAATCCCTTGATAATCTGATTTTAATGAGATTTCATTATATCCTGCAAGGATTCAAGACACCCTGAACCAGATGCTGCAAAGCAGCCCCAGAATATAACAGAACTCCTTCCATGTTTCACAGTATGGATAGTGTTGTTTTCTTGATATGCTTCATTTTCCCGTCTGTGAACATAGAGCTGATTTGCCCTGCCAAAAAGTTCCATTTTTGTCTCATCTTTCCATAGGACATTCTCCCAGAAGCTTTGTGGCTTGTCAAACATGTAGTTTGGAAAATTCATGATTTTTCTGCAACAACGGTATCCTCCTTGGCTGTCTCCTATGAAGTCCACTTTGGCTCAAAAAACGATGGATGGTGCGATCTGAAACTGATTTTCCTTGAGCTTGAAGTTCACCTTTAATCTCTTTAAAAGTTTTTTTGTGCTCTTTTGTTACCATTCATATTATCAGTCCCTTTGATTTGTCATCACTTTTCCTCCTGTGGTCACGTCCATGGAGGTTGGCTACAGTCCCACGGATCTTAAATTTCTGAATAATATGTGCAACTGTAGTCACAGGAACATTAAACTACTTGGAGATGGTCTTATAACCTTTACCTTTAACATGCTTGTCTATAATTTCCAGGCCTATTTCATAAGTTTAATTTTTTTTTTTTAACTCTTTGGAAACGGTTTGAAATGTCTGACTTTCAGTTGTTCATTTACATAGATTTTTTATCTATTATTACTTTTGTCAGATTCAAGTTATTTCTTTGACCGTTGTGGGTTTTTCTTTCATTAAACAAGGGGTACCAATTACTTTGACCATGTGTGTACCAGGGCCTCAAAGAACAATTGAAAAATATGTGAAAGAAGAAAGCAACAGTGATTCCACTGGTGTTAAGAGAACTTGGAGAAGTGACCCTAAGTTGGAAGAATGGCTGCAACAGATCCCAGGAGCAATATCTAAACACTCTGTCCAGAAAAGAGCAGTGCTGTGAACAACCAATATCCTGCGCAGAACCCTCAAACTCCCAGCATGCCTCTGGTAGAGGACCCGAGCATGAGGTAGGACAAATAACCAGCCCAGAAGGGTGAGAAGGTAGTTTTTATGTTTTTTATATACAGCTCACAGCCTCTATATTATAATCATGGATCGTGGTATGTGTTTAAGGGGCCCACTGAGACTCTTTCACCTATGGCCCAAAAAAACATTTCCCATATTTGCTTTTCTTTAAGGAGGTTTTCTATGATCGGAAAAATTTGACCCAAAGTAGGGAATACCATAGGATAATGAAAGACCCTACAGTCATTTAAAGGGATCCTATTATCAAAAATTGACCTATAGTTTTAATCAATTTATTTGTGATCAATTCATATTTTATTTATTTTTTTAAATCTTACTATTTTCATAATGGTCATTTTATACTCTAACTTACGGTTGTTTAATGAAACAATACATAGACTTTAGCAGCAATGAACAGTCCACAACCCTATCTTTTGCACTGAAATATGTAATGACTGTTTATAAAAGTCATTGTGAAGGGAGGGGTCAGCTGTGATATCACTTTTTGTAATCAGCTCTGTAAAGAGTTTTTGCCTGTCATTGTAATCCTGCCTCTGATGATAAGTAAACTGCTTTAAAGTCTTCCTGAAAGACAAGCGGGAAGTTGAAAGCTTAAAATAACTCCAGTGATCATTGTGAAAATTACCAGATTACTAATTTTCTTTTTAAATAAACAAATAAATAAAAATTATGATATGAAGAAAAAAGAATGCAAATTTTTATTTTAAGTACATGTTGTAGCAGCGTGTCCCTCCTGTGTCCTATGTTCCTGGACTCTAATGTAATCAGGCCTATGTCAACATCTCTTGTACTACAACTAGAGGTGATTCTGTGTATGTTCTTGTCAGCTGGGGGTGACTCCAATATGCAAACCTTTAAAACACAATGGAGACAGGAGCTTCTGGAAACTTCTTAATGTAGCCACATGTTCAAAAGTGGATGGGAACCCTCCACCATCCATGAGCTGATCCCAGTAGACAGAACAAAAGGTTAATGTTTTGGCCCAGTCAGTTGTGTGGTGACCTGTGAAAGGCTGTGACCTAAGGCTGCGGCCTAGTCCTGGTGTCTGTCTGTAGATGGTTAGAACCTGCCATGTGGGATTGTGTTGTGCTGCTCACCTACTGGATTCAAGGACTTAATTTTGAGACTATTTCTATATTTTCCCTGGCATCAGATTACCGGGTGGCGCCCGGACTTGTTTCTGCTGTTGTGGACTCATTACTGACTTGTTACTATTGTTGTGGATTCATTAAGGACTCTGCAGAATTACCTTCATTTGTGCTGTTCCATTTTCCCTGTTCAAAAAAATCTCATTGGATTGTTCATTGGCCTGGTGTCCTTCCTGCTCTGTCGCATACCTCATCACACACGTAACACAAAAATCTTGTTTACACAATAGGTCATTTCTGACAACACATTCCCTTTAAAGTTGAGCTATGGCTAGCAGGTTCACTGCCACTTCAGTACTTTTGTTTATTGTGCAGCAGTGGTGATGTGTTGTCTATGTGTCCACTGCAGACAATCACTTGCCATCCTGGTCTGGTAGTGTGCCTGTTAGACAATTATACAGATAAGGTCACATTGCTTTGCATTGTGTGCGATTTGCAAGCAATTATAGAATTTTTTAGTGTAAAGGCTGTCAAATTGTCTAAAGTAATAAAATGACTCACTGTACCTTGTCATCTCATTCCTTCCTATGGGGTTTGTAGTAGCAGATTGCAAATATTAGCGCCAGTGAATCTTTATCACACGTTTGCAGCTGCAATGTCACATCAAGGTTTTAGTCACACTGTATTTGTAGCAGTAAACCCAGTCATGACAGCTGAGATTCAGATCAGGATAAGTAAAGCTAAGAATGGAAAAGTTACTTTTGTTTTTTATGGTAAAATATACCCATATATAAACTGTAAATTCATGTTCAAAGGCAAACCTATGCTTGAGGCCGATGTTCTGGGATCCACGTGTGTTTTCAGGATGTCCTGATGTTTGACTTTTTATGTGTAATCAATATTTATCATTTTTTTCTTTAACATACAAAAAGTGTAGTCTGGAGGGCAAATAAAACCCAAATATAACAAACAAATGTCAACAGTAAAACAACACGGAGAAGTAACATATAATATAATGGTATACAGTTTGTTCTTATGGCAGATGGGCAAGTTGAACCATTTACTTGAAAATAATTTAGATCACCATAATAATCTCTGATCAAGCTTTTTGCATAAGCTTTATAGATTCTTGAGGTTTTAATTCTATGAAACTGGTTAAAGGGTTTCCCTGATCAAGTCATAATAAATATCAAATAAAAAAATTAAGAATAAAGTTCCCTATTCAGGTGACTGCCAAAAGGGGGTAAGGAGATTCATGGGGCGGACCTACTATGGTGCAGCTGGTTCAGCTGCACCAGGGCCCCAACCGGGTAGGGGGCCCCTCAAGCCTGCAGGGGGGCCCCCAGCCGACCCCCATGTCCCTGTGTCAGAGGTGAGGGTTTAACTGAGGGAAGCTTCCTGCTTCCCTCAGCTGATCCCACCCCTCCTCTCCTTCTCCAGCCCCGGCACCGAGAATTACAATGCGCACGCTCCCCCCTTACCAGCACCCCCTGCTTCTCACCACCAGCACCCGCAGCCTCTCGCCTGACGCTGGCAGCACCCCCCCCCGGTCCTCCCCTGACTCTGCCAGCATAACCCCCCCGGTCCTAGCCCGACTCTGCCAGCATCCCCCCGGTCCTCACCTAAGCCTGCACCAGGGCCCGGCAGGCTGTAGGTCCGCCACTGAGGGGATTTATAAACTTGGCAGTCCCTAGGAAAAAGGTATGGAAATAGCAACCGCCATAAGGAATAAAGCTGTATCTCTCCTGTCACCCTTTGGAAGTTGCATCCCTGCTGCCAATTCAGCTTGGATCCTGCTAGTTTCCCATTATCTCCTGCCAAGCCACCTATTTACAGTGCTCTCTTGTACTCATCATACTTTTCTTCCAGACCATCCTCTGTCTCCTGCTGACTAACTCACTCTCTCCCTGACTCTACTCCCTCCAAAACTACTGCCTCCTCCAGCCAACAGGTGGGGAATGCCCTCTAAAAGTGATCTCTTCCTCTCGACATCTCCTTGCCTGGAGTTAGGAATGGTGTTGGATGTAAGGTGTGTATGTTTCGGTATTGTGTCCCATCTTACCTGGGAGTGGGATTTCACACCTATGGATTAGGTGCAGTACATCTGTGGTGACCAGACCGCAGGGGCGCCACATATGCATGCCCTAAATCCACCATTCAGCTCATGCGAATTAGGAACCTGTACTGCAATAAATGGTGAAATCGGAGCATTAGCCCTAAATAGTAAATGACAATTTTGCACATTTGGCCATATATATCTGGATGGCGTGATATGAATCTGTAATTTGCAGCAATACACATGGGGAACCCAGGGTGAGTGTTAAGGGGGACAGACTGGGCAATCGTTCAGGGCTCTCACTCCTTTGGGGCCCCCAAGTGTCTACAGAAAGAGCTACACTGATAAAAGCATTAAAACAATTAAAACAGCATAAAAATACACATATTTAGTATTGTTGCACTCGTAAAAATCTGAGCCATCAAAATATAAATTGATTTGATCAGTAAGCAGAGCAACAAGAATAAAATCAAATTGCCAAAATTACATTTTTTGGCCGATAAGATGCAATAAGATGACGTCAAAACATCGCATCTACTCAAATAGGGTATTAGTAAAAATGGCAGCTCAGGGCACAAAATATAAGCCATCATACAGTGCCAGATCACCAAAAATATGTTAAATTCTGAAATTTCTCCAAAAAAATTTGCTTTTGTTGCCATTTTACTAACCCAGTAACGTTTAGAAAAATAGTGACAAAAGCAAAAAATGTTTTATACAGATTTCAGAATTTTTTCACCACTTACATAATAAAAAAAACACATACATGTTTGATATCTGCGTACTCGTATTGACATGGGGAATCACACAGTCAGGTCAGTTTTACCATATAGTTAACATGGTAAATTTAAGGAAAAAAAAACCTTTCTGGAATTGCATTTTTTGTTTTGCAATTTCAATGCACTTGGATTTTTTTTTTCCATTTTCCAGTACACTGTTTGGTAGAATGAATGGGTTCATTCAAAATTACAACTCATCCTGCAAAAAACAAGTCTTATTTGGCTATATGGATAGAAACATAAAAAAAGTTATGGCTCTTGGAAGATAGGGAGAAAAAAAAAACAAAAAAAAAAAAGGAAAATTGGGAGTGTAGAGGTTAAAAACCTTGTGATAGCCATATAGTATCAATTGGAGAGCTCCCTTGAGGCTTCATTCTTCAGATGTTCATGTTGAATTTACTAACAAACCACAAAAATAATCCTATCTATAAAATGTAATTAGGGTTAGGGACCTCCTTCATTCCTAAATTTGAAGACAGGCAGGCAGAACTGACCATTTCCACTAGTTGCCCCAGAACAGGACGTGTTGTCATAGGGATTCTGGAACCCCAGGATGGGGCTTAATGATTAAAATTTTACTTTTTTGTGCAAAAATAGTCATTAGTATGAAATATACAGGAGTTCATTGCTAACATTATATTTAAAGGGAACCTGTCAGGTGGTTTAGCCCTCCTAGCCTATTGCTACCTATCCCTACAGCTTCCTACTACATGATTAATCATCCCTGCCTCAGCTAAATGTCTACTGTTATGCTTTAATAAATGTTTTTAATAACTTATTTTCTGCAGGGTCTTGACGTGTGGGAATTTCCTATGTGGCTCCATGCCTTCCTCCTTCCCTGGTAATCACACCTCGGTGGGCGTATTAACATAGGCTCCAAGCGCGCTCCCATGTTCAGAAAGCTGTGTGCTCGTTCCAGGGATGACGCCGTCAGCATAATTACGCGACTACGTTATGTGTACCATATGAGGCTTCATCATGACCAGTACCCATATCCAGAAGCTTGTCATGGAACACCTAACACAGCACTGCAATGCTCAGGCCCGGAAATAACACCGGTGGCGTCATCCCTGGAACGAGCACACAGCTTTCTGATGCTGGGAGTGCACTTGGAGCCTATGTTAATACGCTCACCGGGGCGTGATTCAAGAGAAGGAGGACGGCATGAAGATACATAGGAAATACCCACACCTCTAGACCCTACAGGGGATATGTAAGTTATTAAAAGCATTTATTGAAGCATTACTCTAGACATTTAGCGGAGACAGGGATGATTAGAGATGTAGTAGGAAGCTGCGGGGACAGGTAGCGATAGGTTAGGCAGTCTAAACTACCTGGCAAGTACCCTTTAAGTAGATAATTCTATGAAAAGGTTCTTCCTACCGACTTTCCAGTTTGTAAAACCTTTTTTTTTTAAACATTTTTAGGTAATTCTTAATTACTATAAGGAGTCCTGTGTTCAGAATCCTCATCTCTTGGTCCAAGTATTCTGTAAGTGGTTGCAAAGAACGTCTCTCTCTGGTGGAGGTGTCCTGTATGACACAGATGGACAATGACGTAAATGGATGGGTGTGTGGTAGATCCTAGAATGTATGTATGATGATCATACTTAGAGAACACCAATGACTGTAGCACAGACAAAGATTAAAACTAAATTTTCTTTTCAATGCATTGATATACCTTCTAAAGTATAACTATGCTCATAGTGATGTCTGTTAATTTATGTACATATGTATATACTATTATTACATAATTATGTTTTGGTCATGTATATTTTTTCCCAATTGGGACACATTATAATTTTATATTCTGTAATTTCCAATGAATTGACAAAGGCCAAGGATAATGGCCAAAACATCTTCAGTAGTGATGAGCGAGAAGCGAAATATTCGAGCTCACTATACTCATAACGAGTAGTTTTTAATACTCATATATTCATTCGAATAGCAAGTCCAATATCAGTCAATTAGTGATAGGCTCCGCCCATAGACTTCCAGCTATAACACCTTGCTGTGCCCCCCAGAGAGACCCTAACTTTCAATCTGCTCTCCCTGAGGTGTCAGATCACTTTGTGCACTGAAGGGAGCTTTTAATTAGTGTCAGATCGACAATGATTGACACATTACTCACAAGCACCAGCATTACTCGCCGAGTAACAAGTATCACAAATACCGTACTATCTGTGCGAATAGCAACGAATACACTCGCTCATAACTAGTCTTCACCTACTAAACAAAAAATAATTTATAAATAAAACATCAAGTTTATTCATCTTCCATAGGAGTGCCTTGTCTTATATTTCAGATTAGACTACGGCGGCCGTCACACTCATCAATATCGTGAGCGATATTGTTAGCGATCACGTGCACGGGCGATCGCTAACGATATCGCTCACATCGCTGGTGAGCTGTCACTCAGACAGACTCACCAGCGATGTGGGCCAGTGAGATCGCTGGTAACTATGGTACACATCAGGTTACTAGGCGCTGTGCGGCGCTTAGTAACCCGACGTTTACCATAGATACCATCTCCCAGCATAGGCTGTGCCGCTGGGAGATCGTTCATCGTGGTGTCATACACCACGATGAAGCAGATTGTTCAAGCGTTTATCGCTTGATATGAGCTCCGGCTCTCATATCTGCGATGTCACGATCAAGCGATTTTACATTGTAAAATCACTTGATTGCACGCAGCGATGCACAAACGATATCGCTTAAGCGATCAAAAAGCAGATCGCTTAAACGATATCGTTAGCAATATTGAACCGTGTGACGGCCACCTAAGGCCGGGGTCAGACGGCTATATAACACAGATGACGCTCACATTGTAATGCACAGAGTGGCAAAAGCTCCCCTGACCCGAGCATGACAGCCTAATGAATTAATGTGCAGCTCTCATGGTCAGGTAAGTGGATATGTCGGTCATTCTGTGCTTTACAATGCGAGCATTTAGTCTCATATGAGACTTAGAAGAGAATAGCGTAGGCTGTGATTTTTTTTTACTCAGCTACTCAGCCTGAGGGAAAAATAGGACATCTGAATATCCCTGTTGAATAATATGGGTCATTGTACTGTCCTTGTGCTAGCTGATCAATAATCAGACAACAAACATCTGATTTCTATGCTCATCAGCACAAGTCCTTACATCAACATTCATCTGCGTGTCCACCATGTAATACTAAATTCACACATCCATGTAAGGTGTTCGTATATTTATTATTTTTTCCGTACAGCACACTGAATATAGAGTTTCGTTTAGATATGGCATGCCCACTCCAGGGTCAGGGAAGACTGGGTACCTGGCAGTTACTAGTTGTTCTCACGTCTTCACTTCTCGGTTCTTTTCACGGGGACAGACGGGGGCTGAGACCCGGTCCTGTGACCCTAGCGGTGTCATTTAATAAAGGGGGAGATGTTAGGGAAAGTCTGAGGGGATAAGGGATATTCATGACGCCACCTGCGGAACGCAGCCAGGGCAGCGGCTGCTGCTGCAGAACCTCTGGGTATGATGACCGGCAGCTTAGATAGACCTGCTTCCCGCAGGTGGACCGCAATCCCCAGGGCAGTGGAGTGGTCTTCCCCCAGTTTGTACCTCAGCAGTTGGTCCCTCGGTCATCAGTACCTACGGTGTCAAAAGTGGCCTCTGCAGTCAATGGTCGCCGCGAATAAAAGTCTCACATACCACAGCTGCAGTGCCATTACTTCAGGTGTTAAATATGGTCGCCGGGTACGCTCTCTGCCAGTCTCCGGTACTTTTGCTCTTTCTCTGGGGCCTGGTCGGTACAGTCAAGTCACGTTTGGTGCCCTTACTCTACTTTCTCAGTGTTACAGTCTCTGGTGGGTCTCTTCTCTCTCGGCGTTATAAGGGGTAACTTCCATCTGAGGCGAGCGGGTCGTTGCTCTGTTCCCCAGGCTCTCAACGCCCTCTGCTACACAGAGCTCAGGTACCGGTAGCCACGGGTGCTTGTAGGTCCCGAGCGCCATCAGGTCACTCTCCCGGGAGCTGCTCCCTAGTTCGGCCACCTTCCCCCAGATGTGTCGAGTGTTCAGCCACAGCTCCCGTTAGAAGTCTGAGGCCTCCAGTTTCGGCTCAGGCTTGAAGCTTCTGCAGGGCTGGTCCCTGTGTCCTCCACCAACCCATATGTCTCGTTAGATTCAGACATACGGGGGTCTATGCCTCGTCCGCCCCCTTAGGGCGTTCAGTTTATTTTCTTCAGTGAAAAGAATGGATGAGATAAAAACTGATGCAATTATGATGACACTTGAAAAAATAGCACTTCATTTCTCATGGAGGGTAACACTCTAATAGATGGGTAAATCTAGCCTAATTCTAGTCCGTCTATCTAAGGCTGGCTTCACACCATGGTAAAGTTGGTTCGGGGGTGTCAGGGATGAATATGACAGCCCCGGATCGGATCAGCACACAGAACCGGAGGGCATATAATGAATCAGGACCACGGCTCGCAGGGAGCTAGCCGCGGTCCTGAAACAAAAGCGGCGTGCAGCCGCAGGTGTCCGGTTCCCGGATCCTCCCGGAGCGGGACAATCCGGCCCCATAGGCTCCCATGTTAGGGAGCACCGGATTGCACCAGATTCGGGGGAATCCGGGAGAATCCGGGATACTGCAATTTGGGGAGATTTTTCTCCCCGGACACAAAAACGTTGCAAACAACGTTTTTGTCTCCGGTGAGAAAAATCCAAATTCTCCCAGATTCTTCCGGAGAGATGGAAACTGGATGGCAGATAGCTGCCATCCGGCTCCATCCGGCCCATAGGATACTATGGGGCCAAAATCCGGGGCTGTCCGGTGTAAACCAGACCATAGTAAACCGGACTCTGCCGTGGTGTGAAGCCAGCCTAATGGAAGAACGCTCTTAAAACAATTTTTGCATAGAAGAATGTGTAAAAAACAGAGGAAGGAGTGATGTCCAACCCCGTAAAACTCACTTTCCATTGTAACTGTTTAATTCCAGTCTATTGATATGTAATATCCTTTACATTTTTTACAAAAAGAATATAGAAACACATTTTTAAATATCCATGTGCTGAGGATTCCATCGGGGTAATATCTACCCATAACATATCCAACACAAAAACTAGAGATAACGTTCACCTTCTACACCATACTACTTTGATTGAGTTACTGTATAGTTTATATAAAGCCTGCCATGGGCATTCCTATAAGATGCTAAGCTCTAGCTTAGTAAGCTTTTTGCATTTTTCTCACAAATCCCAATGTAATTGTTATCCACGATTTAGAAGTCAGCGCTGTGCACTGACAGATAAGGTAGAAAAGCAAGTTGAAGTCTGCATGTAGTCACCCCTTACGTAATTAACTTTAGGCGGAAAATGCTGGTGTGTTATCTGCTGGTGACACATTGAAACAGTTCACTTCTTAATACCTAAGCCTATAATGTGGGCGCTACTGTGAAGATTGAACAGTTTAATATCTTTTCTGTATACCTTTTAGAACAATAAAGTAAATAAGAATTCAATTTAAATGCGATAAAGAAATTATTCTAACCTATCATTGATCATCAAAACATTTTCTATACAGAACACGTTGTTACACTAGATGTACAGTGCCTTGTGAAAGTATTCAGCCCCTTGAACTTTTCAACCTTTTGCCAGATTTCAGGCTTCAAATATAAAGATATAAATTTTAATTTTTTTTGTGAAGAATCAACAACAAGTGGGACACAATCGTGAAGTGGAACGAAATTTATTGGATATTTTAAACTTTTTTAACAAATAAAAAACTGAAAGGTGGGGCTTGCAATATTATTCAGCCCTCTTGAGTTAATACATTGTAGCGCCACCTTTTGCTGCGATTACAGCTGCAAGTCACTTGGGGTATGTCTCTCTCTGTTTTGCACATCGAGAGACTGAAATTCTTGCCCATTCTTCCTTGCAAAACAGCTCGAGCTCAGTGAGTTGGATGGAGAGCGTTTGTGAACAGCAGTTTTCAGCTCTTTGTACAGATTCTCGATTGGATTCAGGTTTGGACTTTGGCTTGGCCATTCTAACACCTGGATACGTATATTGTTAAACTATTCCATTGTAGATTTTGCTTTATGTTTGGGATCATTGTCTTGTTGGAAGATAAATCTCTGTCCCAGCCTCAGGTCTTTTGCAGACTCCAACATGTTTTCTTCCAGAATAGTCCTGTATTTGGCTCCGTCCATCTTCCCATCAATTTTAACCATCTTCCCTGTCCCTGCTGAAGAAAAGCAGACCCAAGCCATGATGCTGCCACCACTATGTTTGACAGTGGGGATGGTGTTTTGAGGGTGATGAGCTGTGTTGCTTTTGTCGAGCCCTAGGCTTTGGGGTACTCAGGTGTCAGGAGGCAAAAGGGTTAACTGTGTCACGGGGAATGGTAGCCGTGCATGACCCGTGTCCAGGGGTATCTTTCAAAAAGGGGTGATATTTACAGGGGATTATGTACAAAGTTTGTTGTCATGACGCCACCTGTAGTGTCTGGTGAGATGCCACCAGTGCCGCCACAGTCCGCCGGAGGTAGATGATATTGCGGATGAGTTGGTGAAGTCCTCCACAGGTAGGCCTGGACCTCCAGGGCAGTTTGGAGTGGAGTAATGGCTGAGATGAGGAGTGCTGGAGCAGTCTATGAGGGGCACTGGGAACGGAGGGAATGATGCACGCACACAGAAGAAGTCTCTTTACCTTCTACTGATGTTTAGCAGGTAAAACTTCCAGGGCACTGATGGGTGCACAGGTTGCACAGTGAGTCCCCACAGCAAGTGGGTATAAGGCCTCCTCTGCTTTGTAATGATGGTTGAAGCACAGCCTGCTTGCATCCAGACTTGCCTCCTCTCTCTTCCTCCTGACTCTGGTGTCTGTCTCCGGGTTAACTTCTCTGATCACTGTGGTGATGTCCTGCTGTGTTTGGCTCCCTCTCTTGACTCACAGGGGATAACCGGGTGGCCGAGGCCTCCATGTTGTGACGGGGATTTCTGTGGTCCTGAAGTATCCCACAGGTGTGGATCCCCAATATACGGTGGTTCTCTTTGGGTGAACTTCCTCCAGTTCCTTGCTCCCTCTTGGCTATCTGCTCCTCATCTTCTGTCCCCACTTAGGCTTTCGGGACATAGAAGGGCCACTCCGGGTCACTGGTTTGGGCCTAACTGTGGCACCGACCACCAGGACGTCTTTGCAGCAGTACTTATAGGGGATCTTGCCTAAGGTCAGCAAGTGGTGCTCCCTCTACTGTGCCGGGGTGGAAGGTGTTGTATGTAGTAGGTACCTGCTGTGGAAACCCAGCTGTGCATTAGAGAAGTCTGTGGCTACCTGTGTGAGCAGGGCGCTACACTTTTGTGCCAAACATATCGTTTTGCATTGTAGCCAAAAAGTTTGATTTTGGTTTCATCTGACCAGAGCACCTTATTCCACATGTTTGGTGTGTCTCCCGGGTGGCTTGCGGCAAACTTCAAACAAGACTTTTTATGGATATTTTTGAGAAATGGCTTTCTTCTTGCCACTCTTTCATAAAGGCCAGATTTGTGCAGTGTACGACTGATTGCTGTCCCATGGACAGACTCTCCCACCTCAGCTGTAGATCTCTGCAGTTCATCCAGAGTGATCATGGGCCATTTGGCTGCATCTCTGATCAGTCTTCTCCTTGTTCGAGATGAAAGTTTAGAGGGACGGCCACGTCTTGGTAGATTTGCAGTGGTCTGATACTCCTTCCTTTTCAATATGATCGCTTGCACAGTGCTACTTCAGATGTTTAAAACTTGGGAAATCTTTTTATATCCAGATCCGGCTTTAAACTTCGCCACCACAGTATCTCGGACCTGCCTGGTGTGTTCCTTGGTCTTCATGATGCTCTCTGCACTTGAAACAGAATCCTGAGACTATCACAGAGCAGGTGCATTTATATGGAGACTTTATTACACACAGGTGGATTCTAATTATCATTATTAGTCATTGGATTATTCAGAGATCCTCACTGAACTTCTGGAGTGAGTTTGCTGGACTGAAAGTAAAGGGGCCGAATAATATTGCACGCCCCACTTTTCAGTTTTTTATTTGTTAAAAAAGTTTAAAATATCCAATAAATTTTGTTCCACTTCACGATTGTGTCCCAGTTGTTGTTGATTCTTCACAAAAAAATTAGAATTTATATCTTTATGTTTGAAGCCTGAAATGTGGCAAAAGGTTGAAAAGTTCAAGGGGGCCGAATACTTTCACAAGGCACTGTATTTTGTCAATTAAAAAACCATCTACTTACATAATTGCGCTCTGACGCTTGTTCCCGACCTCTGTCCAGATCACGTGCTCTGCACTTCTGGACAGCAGCCATATTTCCATAACCAAGTGATGGGTATGGAAATATGGTGGTCCCAGCCCAGTTCATGCTTTCCTCTCCGCTCGCTCCAAGCAGTCCACCTAGTGTCACCTGTGCCTGGTCCCTGCACCCTGCAGTGCCCCCCACAAACCCATCACCGCAACCCTCCCCCCACTGCAAGCACAAAAGAATTAGATGTTCCAGGACCTGTGGTGCTGTCACAATCATGAGAGGAGTCACTGATCACATGACCCTGATGTAACCAAAGGACATTTCCCGATCTGTCTCCCGCTGTGCCCTGCAGATCCACCACAGGGGGAACAGCAACCTCAAGGGGAGGGCAGAGAGATAACATAGGGGGCAGACAGTGACCACAGGAGGGCAGAAAGACAGCACAGATGGGGAAGAGAGTGACCATAGGGGGCCAGAGAGTGACCATGGTTGGCAGAGACTGACTACAAGGAGGCAGAGAGCAACCATGGGAGGGCAGAGAGGGACCACAGGGGGACAGAGATGGACCACATGGGGCAGAGAGTGACCATAGGAGGCAGAAAACAACCACAGGAGGAAGAGAGACAAGACAGGGGGGCCAAAAACTGACCACAGGGGGACAAGAGAGACAGCACAGGTGGGGAGCCAGAGAGCATGCACGGGGGGAGCCAGAGAGCTCACAGGAAGAGATATCACACAGGAGTGAGTGAGATAGCGCACAATGAGGGAACAGAGAGCATACAGGCAGAGAGACAGCACAAGGGAAGAGAGCACACAAGGTGAAGAGAGAGCACAAAGGGGTCGAGACACCACAAGGGAATAGAGCGCCCAGTGTGGAGAGACAGCATAAAGGGGAGAAAGTGAACATGGGGGATAGACAGTACAAGGGGACAGAAAGCGTAAAAGGGGGAGAGACAGCACAAGGGGAGAGAGTGCTCAGGGGAAGAGACAGCAGAAGGGGCGAGAAAGCTCACCAGGGGGATATATAGCACAAAGAGAAAAAGCACACAGGGCTGAGCCAGAGCTCACAGGGGGTGAGAGAGAGTGCACAGGGGTAGAGAAAGCACAAGGGCAAAGAGTGCACAGAGGGATGAGAGAATGCACTGGGGGAGAGAGCACAAGGGGAAAGAGAGCACAAAGGTGAGTGACAGCACAAGGGGAGAGAAAGCGCAGAGGCGTATGGCAAGCAGCAGTGCCTACCAAGCCACGGCCATCCCGTGCAGCAGAGGGCTCCCCCGCCCTCCTTTATGGCTCTCCGATTAGTAGTGGGTGTAGTTGCACTAATATATGCAGTGCTGTGCAAATTAATTGGGACAAAGCAAGTTTTTCTTGCATTGATTTTATTATTTCTGATAATTGTTTTATCAGTTCTTGGTGTTGTTTTCCTTTTTCTTCCACATTTCCCTTTTCGTTTAGAAGAAAACGATCCAGTTTCATTGTGTGTGCGAATTATTCTTGAAACAGTAGATTTTCCAATACCAACGGTGGAAGTGATTTCTCTTATAGTCAGACTTGTATGTTCATTAAGAGTAATAATTCTAGACCTCTTCTGTGGAGTAACATCCATTTTTACAGGCACAAATCACACTGAGAGAAAAAGTACACTAAATCACTCCTCACAGAAACAAGCTCTCAACTGAAGCTGAGGGGCAGCTAGCTGTTATTTTCTGACTAAAACCAGTCAAACCACATTTTATTACTCAAGGTTGTACACTCACACCTGTTCAAAGCAGTTAAAACTGGTTTGAACCACTGACTGGTAACCAACTTACGATTTTACTTAAAAAATGCTTTGTCCCAATTAATGTGCACAGCACTGTAATTACACACTTTCTAGAATTGCCCATCTGATAGAATTGTGCCCCTGTTTAGTTTATTATGCTTATTACAAATTTCTTAAAGAGTCACCTTTGCCAAAATTTTTATCTCATACATCATGAGTACAAGTGAAAGTAAGCAACTATACAACAGATCTTATTAGAGAAATCAGCATCTTTCTCCCCTTGCACTGATCTTTCACTCACAATTCATTAGTGAAATCTGTATTCCGTGTTAACTGACTTTCACATTTGTGGGATAGAAGATGACAGTTGGTGTTTGTAAGATTTTATGTTGCTTACTCTCAGTAGGAGAAACAAGATAACAATCTTGTAGTTGTGATATCTTTTAATGGCTAATAAAAATAAAATAAATGATGTTATAAGGTGAGCTTTCGAGACGTCTCAGGTCCCTTCATGAGGCATATGACAATATATTGGAAGAAACTAAAATATATATATATGCATGTGGCGCCCTACATGGTCAGGCGTCACACCAGGGTGTTGCACTCGTAAAAGTGGTGTAATCTTCCCCAACTGCAAGTGGATGCTGGGCGGGACCCAATTCTGCACTCCCACACTAGACTAGTGGTGGGAGGTTACCCAGGAGGCATCGAGCCCCTCTTGGGAGAGTGAGGAGTAGAAGGGAGTTGGAGAGGAGTTGAGGAGGAGTGTGGAGCGAGGCGGAATGTTTACCCGGACAGCTCTTCGCTGATCCAGAGGGAAGATGAAAGGGAATCCTGAGGGGATCCTCAGAGAGGGTGCCTGACGCGTGAGTCTGGGCCCGAGAGAGAAAGGGGGAACCCCAGCGTGGAGCAACCATACTCCAGGGAATTCCCCAGTCCACCACGGGAACGCCGGACCCGAGGAAACGGCTAGAGTCCACCTCTAAAGTCGTCAACTGGCTGCTGTGGTCTGTTCACCGGCTGCGGCACCCTGCCAGACGGAGCGGTCTGCCTGCTTCTTCACTTCGAGGGAGGGGAGCCCCAAGACTACCTTCAAGGAGCCATTGGGTATAGACTTATCCTAGGCAGGGAAGAAAGCACATGGGTTCGTCAACTAAGGTATACCACGGGTACTACCATACCACCTGGCATCCACTTGCAGCCACCCATAGAGCTACCTGTTTCTGTAACAACTTTTGCTGAACTGTGGACTTGCATGCCGATGACAGTAAAGTACCTGGGAGAGAGTGACTTTGTCTCCGTGTCTTTGTGCTGCAGAATTCAACCTTTTTGCTTTCAGCAACGCTGTCCTGGAGTACCAGCTCCACCTGTAGCTTTACTACCCCAGCCGCATTGCCATCACCCTCCGGAGGACTGTGGCGGCGCTGGTGACGCATCACCAGGTACTACATAAGGCGTCACGAGACAACAAACTCTTATCCCCTGTACATAACCACTCTTTGAAGTGTCACCCAGGCCACAGGCTCAGGCACCGCCACCTGTGACATCCCCGTGAACCCCTCTGAGCCTGATACCCGAGTACCCCCCGGGCCTGGGGCTCGACATGCAGAACCAGAGCAGACGCAAGATATAATGAATGTGCATTTGACTAAATAAACAAAGAAAAACAAAGGCTCGAGAGGAACATCAATCAGCCAGGCTTAGTGGTGTCCAAGTATTTTTTATTAAATGGATGAGAGGAGGAGCGACAGTTACAGTTCTCCCTAGAACTTTAGGAGAACCAACTGCGATCTCCTATCTCAGTGGTGAGAAAACACTGAATACAGAGTATAAAGAGGACCTGTCACCCCCTCCAGGATTGCAATCTAAATGCAGCACTGAATGCGGCATGTATGCTACATTCAGGCAAGGGGTCCCCTATGTGTCTGTGTGCTGTGCAGCCCAAAAAATAGCCTTAGGAAAACTCACAGTTAGAAGTCATGAGGGTATTCCCTGTGGCTGGATTAAGCTCACTTCAAAGGGGCCATTCCCACCCCCTGCCTCATGTGTGTGGAGCCATCCTCGCCTGTCCCGCCTCATGCCCTGACATCAGCGCCTTTGCCCTTTGCTCTTTGGTATGCTGCATAATAACAGCAGGGTGGGAATCTGGCGCTTGCTGGTGCTACAGCCATTTGTGCCAACCGGCCGGCGCACTTGCGCAGTGATGTTGTAAACCTTAGCTACGCAAACTACGTAGCGAGATTCACAGAGATAGAAGTGTACTGCTACATTTCAGCAGAATGTATGCTGTTTTACTAATAGACGCGGCTGCTGCTCAGAGCGAAGCCGCGCTGTTACCAGCCAAACCCTGCTGCAATCAGAGCCAAGGGGGGGCTAAGGGACCAGGAAGAGACATAGCAATGAGATGAGGGGGTATCAGGGCAAATGGCTGCAGCTCCAGCCTAGCAAGCGCCAGATTCCTGCCCTGCTGTTATTATACACCATAAAAAGGAGCAGTGCAGGCAAAGGCGCTGACGTCAGGGGCATGAGGCGGGACAGGCGAGGATGGCTCCACACACGAGGCAGGGGTGGGAATGACCCCGTGAAGTGAGCTTAATCCAGCCACAGGGAACGCCGTGATGGCTTCTAACTGCTAGTCTTCCTAAGGCTATTTTTCGGGGTACACATCACACAGACACATTGGGGTGACAGGTCCTCTTTAACTCAGCATTGAAAATTTCATGAATGGCATCAGTTCAGGAGGAAAAATTAGCAAATTTGACTGATCAGATATATTACAAAATTGCTCATTTTTATGTGCACTATTGATTTATGAAATAAAACTTAAACAACAGTAATGCTTTAATGGAATTTTTGTGCGGTATCTGTATGAAAATCACCATAAACAAAAGCTTTGTCACGCCAGTGTTGATTCCAGTGGTGTAAATGCTGAAGAAAGGTTAACATCTCACAGTGTTATAGCTGGCCATAACATTTATTTTAGATTAGGTAAATTTAAATTAGTTAATAGGGTCATCTTAATTTTAAATGGGTCTTATTTAAAACTACATTCTTTGCTGCAGAGAGGCAACAAGAACTAGAAGATGCTGAAGATCAATTGCAGTGGACTATTATCTGTAAAGTATATTGCAAAGTATAATGTTTTGCAATTTTGAGCAGGATTTAATATATTTTTAAATCCAGAAAAATCCTTTTAAGGAAACGTTATGTCTAATGTGGGCTTTGTGTGCCATTACTACTCTTACTGTTTAATTTTTATACACTATCTTACATTACACAAAATGTCGCTAATGTTTGATGTGGATGAAACGGCATTTTATATTACTGCTGTACCAACAGTCCTTTATAAATTTGCTGGGCAAGCTTCCAGAGTTTGACTGTCCTCTTTAGATATAATGTTCAGTTTGGTGTTGCACGGTATGGTTGGTTATCAAACGGAATTTTCTAGTGTACTTTGAAGATTACAGACTTTGGGACTCACAATAGCATCATACACACACATTGCGTCAACACACTGCGATTAATGAATACATGAACTTCTTTGTGGCATTACACCTTAAAAATGTAAGGTACTTACCGTAATTAACATTTCTTGATCAAAAACATAAAAGTCATCCAACCATGCAATGTATAGTCCCTTACTATAATAATAATAGTAATAATGGTGTGCAAGTCCCTTTATTGTTTTTTTTTTTTTATTGTAGTATAGACTGTATATTGTAGTGTATATTGGAGGTGTGGACCCCACCCAGGCTGTGTAACCTGATTCACCAATCTTTCCTAAAAATGTTTTATTACAAGTTAAAGGGGATGTCTGGTCTAAACTGATGATTCTGCAGTCACTATGTGTGACTGCAGACCGGTTAATCCTCTCAGCGCGTGCATTGTGCAATGCAAGGATTTGCAGTTTCAAAACCATATCACAATTATGCAATACTAGATGGTGACCCGATTCTAACACATCGGGTATTCTAGAATATGTATGTAGTTGACATGCTGTGACTGACAGAACTTGTTCAGTCAACGTGAGTGAACTATATATGCGTATATATATATATATATATATATATATAGTGCAGTGCTATGGTATATGGTGGTACATTACAGCACATGTACAGCAGCACTTCAGTATATGGCGGTACATTACATTACATGTATAGCAGCGCTATGGTTTATGGCGGTACATTACATTACATGTATAGCAGCGCTATGGTATATGGTGGTACATTACAGTACATGTATAGCAGCACTATGGTATATGGTGATAGTCCGCACCATGCGGCTCCCCGCTCCTCCACAGTAAAAGTAAAAATAAAAAAATACTCAGTGAGGATACTCACCTGTCCGCCGGCTCGCTCCACCTCCGTCTTCTAGGTCCTACAGGCCTTTAGGATCTGTCGTTGCATGGGAAACCGATCAGCTGATCGGTCACATGACCGTTAACTGCCGGGGGGGCATGATGGTGACCGGGGGGGGGCAGGATTGTGTCAGGGGGCAGGATGGAGATGAGCGGGGCAGGATGGAGCCCTGGGGGCAGGATGGAGGCAGGTGGGCAGGATGGAGGTGGAGGGGGGGCAGGATGGTGGCAGAGGGTGGCAGAATGGAGGCGGAGGGTGGGCAGGATGGAGGTGGAGGGGGGGCAGGATGGAGGCGGAGGGGGCAGGATGGAGGCAGAGGGGGTCAGGATGGAGGCGGAGGGGGGCAGGATGGAGGTGGGGGCAGGATGGAGCGAGCGGGGCAGGATGGAGCCGAAGGAGCAGGATGGAGCCGGCGGAGCAGGATGGTGGCTGGGGGAGCGGGACAGGATGGTGTCTGGGGATGGGGCAGGATGGAGCGAGCGGGGCATGATGGAGTGAGCGGGGTATTATGGAGCCGGCAGGGAAGGATGGTGGGAGAGGGGCAGGATGGAGCCGGAGGAGCAGGATGGTGGCGGGACAGGGGAGGTAGGGTTGGATGGTGGCGAGCGGAATAGGATGGAGTGAACGGGGCAGGATGGAGCCAGAGGAGCAGGATGGTGGCTGGGGGAGCAGGACAGGATGGTGTCTGGGGATGGGGCAGGATGGAGCGAGCGGGGCATGATGGAGTGAGCGGGGTATTATGGAGCCGGCGGGGCAGGATGGTGGGAGAGGGGCAGGATGGAGCCGGAGGAGCAGGATGGTGGCGGGACAGGGGAGGTAGGGTTGGATGGTGGCGAGCGGGATAGGATGTAGTGAACGGGGCAGGATGGAGCCAGAGGAGCAGGATGGTGGCAAGCGGGGCAGGATGGAGCGAGCGGGGCAGGATGGTGGCGGGGGGGCAGGATGGAGTGAGCGAGGCAGGATGGAGTGAGCGAGGCAGGATGGAGCCGGAGGAGCAGGATGGTGGCGGGGGGCAGGATGGAGGCGGCGGGGCAGGAGGGAGCTGGCGAGGCAGGATGGAGCGAGCGGGGCAGGATGAAGCCGGCAGGGCAGGATGGAGCCAGAGGAGCAGGATGGTAGCAGGATGGTGGCGAGCGGGGCAGGATGGAGCAAGCAGGGCATGATGGAGCGAGCAGGGCAGGATGGTGGCGGGGGGCAGGATGGATCGAGCAGGGCAGGATGGAGCGAGTGGGGCAGGATGGTGGTGAGCGGGGCAGGATGGAGTGAGCGGGGCAAGATGGAGCGAGCGAGGCAGGATGGAGCGAGGGGGCAGGATGGTGGTGGGGGGGCAGGATGGAGCGAGCGGGGCAGGATGGAGCGAGCGGGGCAAGATGGTGGCGAGCGGGGCAGGATGGCGTGAGCAGGGCAGGATCGAGCGAGTGGGGAAGGATGGTGGGAGCGGGGCAGGATGGAGCGAGCGGGGCAGGATGGAGCCGGAGGAGCAGGATGGAGCCGGAGGAGCAGGATGGTGGTGGGGGAAGGGCAGGAAGGGGGGAGGGCAGGATGGTGGCGAGTGAGGCAGGATGGAGCGAGCAGGGCAGGATGGTGGCGAGGGGGCAGGATGATGTTGGGGGAGTAGGATGGTGGCGAGCGGGGCAAGATGGAGCGAGCGGGGCAGGATGGAGCCGGTGGGGCAGGATGGAGCGAGCAGGGCAGGATGGTGGCGGGGGCAGGATGGGGGGAGGGCAGGATGGTGGCGAGCGGGGCAGGATGGAGAAAGCGGGGCAGGATGGAGCGAGCGGGGCAGGATGGAGCGAGCAGGGCAGGATGGTGGCGGGGGCAGGATGGGGGGAGGGCAGGATGGTGGCGAGCGGGGCAGGATGGAGAAAGCGGGGCAGGATGGAGCGAGCGGGGCAGGATGGAGCCAGAGGAGCAGGATTGTGGCGGGGGGGCAGGATGGGGGGAGGGCAGGATGGTGGCAAGCGGGACAGGATGGAGTGAGCAGGGCAGGATGGTGGCGGGGGCAGGATGGGGGGAGGGCAGGATGGTGGCGAGCGGAGCAGGATGGAGAAAGCGGGGCAGGATGGACTGAGCGGGGCAGGATGGAGCCAGAGGAGCAGGATCGTGGCAGAGGGGGCTGGATGGGGGGAGGGCAGGATGGTGGCAAGTGGGACAGGATGGAGCAAGCAGGGAAGGATCGTGGCGGGGGGCAGGATGGGGGGAGGGCAGGATGGTGGCGAGTGGGGCAGGATGGAACGAGCGGGACAGAATGGAGCGAGCAGGGCAGAATGGTGGTGAGCAAGGCAGGATGAAGCAAGCAGGCCAGGATGGAGTGGGCGGGGCAAGATGGTGGTGGGGGGCAGGATGGTGGCAGGGGGGCAGGATGGAGCGAGCGGGACAGGATGGTGGTGGGAGGCAGGATAGTGGTGGGGGGCAGGATGCAGCGAGCGGGGCAGGATGGAGCGAGCAGGGCAGGATGGTGGTGAGCAAGGCAGGATGAAGCAAGCAGGCCAGGATGGAACGAGCGGGGCAAGATGGTGGCGGGGGGCAGGATGGAGGCAGGGGGGCAGGATGGAGCGAGCAGGGCAGGATGAAGCGAGCGGGGCAGGATGGAGCGAGCAGGGCAGGATGAAGCGAACGGGGCAGGATGTTGGCGGGGGGCAGGATGGGGCGAGTGGGGCATGATGGAGCAAACGGGGCAGAATGGAGCCGGCGGAGAAGGATGGTGGGAGCAGGATGGTGTCGGGGGAGCAGGATGGTGGCGGGAGAGCAGGATGGTGGCGAGCGGGGCAGGATGAAGTGAGCGGGGCAGGATGGAACTGACGAGGCAGGATGGAGCTGGCGAGGCAGGATGGAGCGAGTGGGGCAGGATGGAGTGAGCGGGGCAGGATGGAGCGAGCGGGGCAGGATGGAGCCGGAGGAGCCGGATGGTGGCCGGGTGGGCAGGATGGGGGGAGGGCAGGATGGTGGCGAGTGGGGCAGGATGGTGGCGAGGGGCAGGATGGAGCGAGCGGGGCAGGATGGAGCGAGCGGGGTAGGATGGTGACTAGCAGGGCAGGATGGTGGCGAGCGGGGCAGGATGGTAGCAAGCGGAGCAGGATGGTGGTGGGCGGAGCAGGATGGTGGCAGAGGAGCAGGATGGTGGCGGGGAGCAGGATGGTGGCGAGCGGGGCAGGATGGAGCCGGAGGAGCAGGATGGTGAAGGGGCGGGCAGGATGGAGGGAGGGCAGGATGGTGACGAGTGGGGCAGGATGGAGCGAGCGGGGCAGGATGGTGGCGGGGAGGCAGGATGATGGCGGGGGCAGGATGGAGGCGGAGGGGGCAGGATGGAGGCAGAGGGGGTCAGGATGGAGGCGGAGGGGGGCAGGATGGAGGTGGGGGCAGGATGGAGCGAGCGGGGCAGGATGGAGAGAGCAGGGCAGGATGGAGCCGAAGGAGCAGGATGGAGCCGGCGGAGCAGGATGGTGGCTGGGGGAGCGGGACAGGATGGTGTCTGGGGATGGGGCAGGATGGAGCGAGCGGGGCATGATGGAGTGAGCGGGGTATTATGGAGCCGGCAGGGCAGGATGGTGGGAGAGGGGCAGGATGGAGCCGGAGGAGCAGGATGGTGGCGGGACAGGGGAGGTAGGGTTGGATGGTGGCGAGCGGGATAGGATGGAGTGAACGGGGCAGGATGGAGCCAGAGGAGCAGGATGGTGGCTGGGGGAGCAGGACAGGATGGTGTCTGGGGATGGGGCAGGATGGAGCGAGCGGGGCATGATGGAGTGAGCGGGGTATTATGGAGCCGGCGGGGCAGGATGGTGGGAGAGGGGCAGGATGGAGCCGGAGGAGCAGGATGGTGGCGGGACAGGGGAGGTAGGGTTGGATGGTGGCGAGCGGGATAGGATGTAGTGAACGGGGCAGGATGGAGCCAGAGGAGCAGGATGGTGGCAAGCGGGCAGGATGGAGCGGAGCGGGCAGGATGGTGGCGGGGGGGCAGGATGGAGTGAGCGAGGCAGGATGGAGTGAGCGAGGCAGGATGGAGCCGGAGGAGCAGGATGGTGGCGGGGGGCAGGATGGAGGCGGCGGGGCAGGAGGGAGCTGGCGAGGCAGGATGGAGCGAGCGGGGCAGGATGGAGCCGGCGGGGCAGGATGGAGCCAGAGGAGCAGGATGGTAGCAGGATGGTGGCGAGCGGGGCAGGATGGAGCAAGCAGGGCATGATGGAGCGAGCAGGGCAGGATGGTGGCGGGGGGCAGGATGGATCGAGCAGGGCAGGATGGAGCGAGTGGGGCAGGATGGTGGTGAGCGGGCAGGATGGAGTGAGCAGGGCAAGATGGAGCGAGCGAGGCAGGATGGAGCGAGGGGGGCAGGATGGTGGTGGGGGGGCAGGATGGAGCGAGCGGGGCAGGATGGAGCGAGCGGGGCAAGATGGTGGCGAGCGGGGCAGGATGGCGTGAGCAGAGCAGGATAGAGCGAGTGGGGAAGGATGGTGGGAGCGGGGCAGGATGGAGCGAGCGGGGCAGGATGGAGCCGGAGGAGCAGGATGGAGCCGGAGGAGCAGGATGGTGGCGGGGGAAGGGCAGGAAGGGGGGAGGGCAGGATGGTGGCGAGTGAGGCAGGATGGAGCGAGCAGGGCAGGATGGTGGCGAGGGGGCAGGATGATGTTGGGGGAGTAGGATGGTGGCGAGCGGGGCAAGATGGAGCGAGCGGGGCAGGATGGAGCCGGCGGGGCAGGATGGAGCCTGTGGGGCAGGATGGTGGGAGCGGGGCAGGATGGAGCGAGCAGTGCAGGATGGTGGCGGGGGCAGGATGGGGGGAGGGCAGGATGGTGGCGAGCGGGGCAGGATGGAGAAAGCGGGGCAGGATGGAGCGAGCGGGGCAGGATGGAGCCAGAGGAGCAGGATTGTGGCGGGGGGGGCAGGATGGGGGGGAGGGCAGGATGGTGGCAAGCGGGACAGGATGGAGTGAGCAGGGCAGGATGGTGGCGGGGGCAGGATGGGGGGAGGGCAGGATGGTGGCGAGCGGAGCAGGATGGAGAAAGCGGGGCAGGATGGACTGAGCGGGGCAGGATGGAGCCAGAGGAGCAGGATCGTGGCAGAGGGGGCAGGATGGGGGGAGGGCAGGATGGTGGCAAGTGGGACAGGATGGAGCAAGCAGGGAAGGATCGTGGCGGGGGGCAGGATGGGGGGAGGGCAGGATGGTGGCGAGTGGGGCAGGATGGAACGAGCGGGACAGAATGGAGCGAGCAGGGCAGAATGGTGGTGAGCAAGGCAGGATGAAGCAAGCAGGCCAGTATGGAGCGGGCGGGGCAAGATGGTGGTGGGGGGCAGGATGGTGGCAGGGGGGCAGGATGGAGCGAGCGGGACAGGATGGTGGTGGGAGGCAGGATAGTGGTGGGGGGCAGGATAGCAGGAGCGGGGCAGGATGGAGCGAGCAGGGCAGGATGGTGGTGAGCAAGGCAGGATGAAGCAAGCAGGCCAGGATGGAACGAGCGGGGCAAGATGGTGGTGGGGGGCAGGATGGAGGCAGGGGGGCAGGATGGAGCGAGCAGGGCAGGATGAAGCGAGCGGGGCAGGATGGAGCGAGCAGGGCAGGATGAAGCGAACGGGGCAGGATGGAGCGAGCAGGGCAGAATGGAGCCGGCAGAGCAGGATGGTGGCAGGGGGGCAGGATAGTTGCGGGGGGCAGGATGGGGCGAGTGGGGCATGATGGAGCAAACGGGGCAGAATGGAGCCGGCGGAGAAGGATGGTGGGAGCAGGATGGTGTCGGGGGAGCAGGATGGTGGCGGGAGAGCAGGATGGTGGCGAGCGGGGCAGGATGAAGTGAGCGGGGCAGGATGGAACCGACGAGGCAGGATGGAGCTGGCGAGGCAGGATGGAGCGAGTGGGGCAGGATGGAGTAAGCGGGGCAGGATGGAGCGAGCGGGGCAGGATGGAGCCGGAGGAGCCGGATGGTGGCGGGTGGGTAGGATGGGGGGAGGGCCGGATGGTGGCGAGTGGGGCAGGATGGTGGCGAGGGGCAGGATGGAGCGAGCGGGGCAGGATGGAGCGAGCGGGGTAGGATGGTGACTAGCAGGGCAGGATGGTGGCGAGCGGGGCAGGATGGTAGCAAGCGGAGCAGGATGGTGGTGGGCGGAGCAGGATGGTGGCAGAGGAGCAGGATGGTGGCGGGGGAGCAGGATGGTGGTGAGCGGGGCAGGATGGAGCCGGAGGAGCAGGATGGTGAAGGGGGGGGCAGGATGGAGGGAGGGCAGGATGGTGACGAGTGGGGCAGGATGGAGCGAGCGGGGCAGGATGGTGGCGGGGAGGCAGGATGATGTCGGGGGCAGGATGGAGCGAGCGGGGCAGGATCTAGCGAGCGGGGCAGGATGGAGCAAGTGGAGCAGGATGGTGGCGGGGGGGCAAGATGGGGCGGGGGGGGGGCAGGATGGAGCAAGCGGTCAGGATGGAGCGAGCAGGACAGGATAAAGCCAGCGGAGCAGGATGGTGGCGGGGGAGCAGGATGGTGGCGGGGGAGTAGGATGGTGGCGAGCAGGGCAGGGTGGAGAGAGCGGGGCAGGATGGAGCGAGCGGGCAGGATGGAGCAGCCAGGGAAGGATGGAGCTGGTGGAGGCAGTATGGAGTCGGCGGGGGCAGGATGGAGCTGGTGGGGGCAGGATGGTGGTGGGGGGCAGAATGGTGGTGAGCGGGGCAGGATGGAGCAAGTGGGGCAGGATGGAGTTAGTGGGGGAGAATGGAGTCGGTGGGGCAGGATGGTGGCGGGGGGGCAGGTTGGTGGCATGGGGGAAGGATGATGGCGGGGGGCAGGATGGAACCGGTGAGGCAGGATGGAGCCGGTGAGGCAGGATGGTGGCGGGGGGGGGGGCAGAATGTTGGTGGTGGGGGGCAGGATGGAGCCAGCGGGGCAGGATGGGGGGTGGCAGGATGGTGGCGAGTGGGGCAGGATGGAGCCGGCGGCGCAGGATGGAGTGAGTGGAGCAGGATGGAGCTGGCGGGGGGCCAGGATGGATGCGGGGGGCAGGATGGATGCGGGGTGGCAGGATGGATGCGGGGGGGGCAGGATGAATAAGGGGGGCAGGATGGAGCCGGCGGGGGGCAGGATGGAGCCAGCGGGGGGGCAGGATGGAGCCGGCAGGGGGGGCAGGATGGAACCGGTGGGGGGGCAGGATGGAGCCGGCGGGGGGGGCAGAATGGAGCCGTGGAGCCGGCATGGGGGGCCGGATGGAGTCGGTGGGGGGGGACAGGATGGAGCCAGCAGGGGGGGCAGGATGGAGCCAGCAGGGGGGGCAGGATCGTGATGGCGGGGGGGGCAGGATGGTGGTAAGGGGGGCAGGATGGTGGCGGGGGGCAGGATGGTGGTGGCGGGGGGGCAGGATGGAGCCAGCGGGGGGGAGCAGGATGGAGCCAGCAGGGGGGGCAAGATGGTGCCGGCGGGGGCAGGATGGAACCGGCGGGGAGGCCAGGATGGAGCCGGCGGGGGGGCAGGATGGAGCCGGCGGGGGGGCAGTATGGTGGCAGCGGGTGGGGGCAGGGTGGAGCCGGCGGGAGGGCATGATGGAGCCGGCAGGGGAGGCAGGATGGTGCCGGCAGGGGGGGGCAGGATGTGAGGATACTTACCCATCCACCTCCGGCTTGTAGATCCCAGGACAGGACCTGTCGTTGCCTGGGAAACCGATGAGCTGATCGGTTTCCCAGGCAACGACAGGTCCTCAAGCCCTCTAGAAGCTAGAAGATGGAGGTGGAGCGAGCCGGCGGAGGCTAAGTATCCTCACTAAGAATTTTTTTATTTTTATTATTACAGTGGAGGAGCTGGGGGGAGGCAGTGGGAGCGGGGGGGCCGCGGGGAGTGGGGGGGGCAGGAGGAGCGTGGGGGGGCCACGGCGGGGGCATGAAAAACGGTGGTAACAGGAGGAGCGGGGGGGCCATGGGGAGCAGGGGGGCATGAGGAGTGGGGGAACAGGAGGAGCGGGGAGCGGGGGGGCATGAGAAACGGGGGAACAGAAGGAGTGGAGGGGCCGCGAGGAGCGGAGGGGGGCAGGAGGAGCGGAGGGAAGAGTGGGGGTGCTGCGGGGAGCGGGGCCAGGAGGAGTGGGGGGGCTGTGAGGAGAGCCGCCGCTGCAGCCACCGTGTATCCCGGCAACAGCAGCGCTAATGCGCCGCTGTCGCCGGGCTGCAAATAGGCGCGCAATTTGAACTTTGAATTCTCGTGCCTATTTGCATAGTCTGCACTCATTGAGCGGCCTCTATCTGTCGCACGATTTCCGTGACAGACAGAGAACATTAGACAGTTATATAGTAGATGCATGTTCCCGGCCAGAACCCCCAACTAGTGGGCATGTGCATTGCTCAATACAAGTGTATGGAGCAAGGCCGCACCCACTAGATGGTCGCTCCCACTAGTCAGACACATCAATTCACTTGTATTGAGTGACGCTGCGTCCTCTAGTTGAGAACTGAATACCACATAATTGTGGTACGTTCCCGGCTTAGAAACACACAGTGTGTGCGCTAAGAGGATTGATAAATCTGCAGTCACCATAGAGTGACTGCAGAATTAACAGTTTACACCGGACAACCCCTCTAAGGCTGGTTTCACACTACGATTTTATCAGTTCCGATGCTGTCCGATAAAAATCGGACAGCATCGGACCGATTTTTGCCTCCATGCAGGCCTATGGGCATCAGACCGAATCGGATGTGCACTAAATGCCATCCGATTGGTCCGATCCGATTCTGTCCGATTTTTTTATCGGTGCAAAAATCGGAGCATGCTCCAATTTTTGCACCGAAAATAAAATCTGACAGAATCGGATCAGACCAAATCGGATGGCATTTAGTGCACATCCGATCTGACCTGATCAATTTGACATGGGCCCTATGGAGCAGGGTCCGAGGAAACATCTGATGTCTCTTCGGACCCGATTTTAGTGTACTGAGCATGCTCAGTAGACTAAAATAGCTCCTAAAAGTGAATTAATGGGTTAATTTAAAAAAAAAAAAATCTATGCTCACCTGTCCACGAGGCCCCCGGCGTCTCTGGTGTCTCCAGGTGTCTTGCTGTCTGTGCTGACAGGACCTGCCGTGATGTCACAATCACATGACTGCCAGTAACCAATAACCGGCAGTCATGTAATTGTGACGTCAAGCGAGGTCCTGTCAGCACAGAACAGCAAGACATCGGGAGACGCGCGGGACCGTGCAGGAGTCGTGGACAGGTGAGAAAAGATTGGAGGAGAAGGGGAGGACATGAGGGGAGGAGGGGGAGCGCAAAGGAGGACAAGAGGGGAGGAAGGGGAGTGCAAAGGAAGACAAGAGGGGAGGAAGGGGAGCGCAAAGGAGGACAAGAGGGGGAGCGCAAAGTAGGACAAGGGGGGGAGCGCAATGGAGGAGACGGGGGGAGCGCAATGGAGGACCGGGAGAGAAGGGGGGTGGACCTGGGACCTTATTGGAGGACCAGGGAGAGACAGCTGATGACAGCTGACAACTAGCGAGGTGAGGGCGGGCATCAGATAAAATGTCGGAATCGGATGCCTATTTGGCATCCGATTCCAGGCATCAGAAGAATCCGATGCTGTCCGATTTATATCGGACAGCATCGGATTTTAAAAAATCGTTATGTGAAAGTAGCCTAAGCCTTCTTGGGCATATGAGGAGGTGAGTCACAAGGGATAGAGACAATCCATATTGAAGTACACCCTGACATGATTTGATGGCTTTAACACTTTTGGAAAAAAAATTTTCCTTACCTTATGTTTTATTGCAATAGGGAAGGTCATGTATTCATTAATTGCAGTGTGCTGTCGCACAGTGTATTTATGTTTGTATATTGGCCATATAGCATATTTGTGCACCAGTGCATTAACTTCATGCTAATTTTTACACCTGCGCAGGTGCTTCTCTGGCTGGCGCAGGCACACTATGCTCTGCTCTACTGAGCTTAAAACTCATGTAAGCATGCATATGTTGTTATTACATATGTGTGCTATTACTGCAATGTTAAGTATGTCTCCTTTTTGTGTTTACTACCCTTTATAGAAACTTTGGCACCTGTTCATATTACTAATTACTCTCTGCTTGAATATTTCTTATTGTTTAACACTGAGTCAGGATTACAGTGCATGGCATTTTACCTAACTTTCCATGGGCAATTTAATAATAATTAGAGATGAGCAGACCCATGGATGTGTGTGGGTTTGGATGGACTTTAGTTAAATGTCTGCTTTGGAACCTGGACTCACCCGAATTTGACCTTGGACCCCAAAGACCATATAGGTTAATGGCGACCTGAACTTTAGTGCTGTAAAATGGTTGTAGTAATGATTTGTAGGCTGCAAAATGAAGCAAAATGGGGAAAATTGGCCTGCAAACAATTGTGAATAGGGAATAAATAAAAAAACACAGCATGATGTTCCCCCTAGTTATAATAACCAGCCAAGGTAAAGGTGCAGTTTGGTGGCTGGTAATACCAGGCTGGAAAGTTCCATGGTTTCCCAGCCTAAATATACCAGTTTGCAGCTGCCCCATATATGTTGCATTGCATTAGATGTGCCAATTCTGGCGTTTAACTCCGATTTTTCCCAATTGCCATGGTGCAGTGGCAATTGGGGTAATATTTTTTGGGGTTGTTGTCAGCTATGAATTTTCAGCAGGCATTAATAACTCAGTAAGTGTATAGTTGCAATACATACACACTGGAAAAAATAGTTTATTTCATTTATTAAGAAAGATGTTCCACGAAGCTCCAACATAATTCACGAATCACAACTGCAGCCCCAGCGACTGTGAATAGCAGTAAAGTACAGATATTCACAGACACCGGTGGGATGACAGCTCCCATCACAGCTGCTGGGTCTTGCTGAGTATAGCATTGAGCCGTAAGCTCTGATGGGTGCTGTAGTCGTGCATCACATCGGATTTTTGTGGGAACATTTTTTTTTTTTAATTGGTAAATGAGGGAGTTTGATGGAGTCTATACTCAAATAAACAATTTTTTTCTATGTTATAATGGGCGCATGTGATAGACTGTTTGCCATTATTAACCCGAGCGTCATGCCAGCTGACAATATACATCTGAAATCAATCCCCGAAGTATTGCCCTGATTGCCAATGCAACAGGGAAATTTAGAAGAGCTGGGTAAAACACCAGAATTGGCACATTTAATGGATATGTGACTTTTGGGGGTTTGTGTATTTAGATGGGGAAGGGCCAAATTACCATGGGCTTTCCCACCCTAACAATACCAGCCCCTAGTTGTCTGCTTTACCTTGAATAGTTTTAAAATGTAGGGGGTTCCCTACATAGTTTTTATTTACAATATTTAAATAAGAAATTAAAAAAAAAAAACCTGTATGTGGCCCCCTCTATTTTTGATAACCAGTCAAAGTGAAACAGACAGATGAGGGTTGCAGCCCACAGCTGTCTGTTTTACCTGTACTGGTTAACAAAATGGGTTTGAAACCCTTGTCATTTTTATTTTTTTACCTATTGTTCACAGCAGCCTACAGGCATCTTTTCAATGACGAAAAGATTGTTGATTGGCTGCGCTGCAGCCTTTCAATAAACTTTATTAGCATACAAACCACACCAAAGCTCCAAACTCAGACACAGACTTTTTTTTAAGTCAGTGTTTAGGTCTAAACCCCGAACACCAGGTGTATGGGATGAACCCTTAACTTAATGTTCAGGTTTGCTCATCTCTAGTAATAATGAAAATGATTTAAAATGTGTCAGAATTCTCACTGAATTTTATCTTAAAAACTGTCAGATATGGCTTGTGATAGATTCAATAGATGTTTAGACACAGTTGGAAGAGCGGGGTTAAGCACCAGAGGACGGCGCTTCAATGAACGCGCCATCTTCTGGGGCGGCTGCGGGCTGCAATTTGCAGCGGGGGGTGCCCAGAAAGCTTGGGCATCCCTGCGCTGCGGATTCCAGCCCCCAGCTGCTTAGCTGTACCTGGCTAGACATAGAAATTGCGCGGAGCCCCACGCATTTTTTTTTTTATTATTTCATGAATTTCAGAGTCAGAGTCTCAGAGTCAGAGTCAGAGTCTCAGAGTCAGAGTCTCAGAGTCTCAGAGTCAGAGTCTCAGAGTCAGAGTCTCAGAGTCAGAGTCTCAGAGTCAGAGTCTCAGAGTCCCACGCATTTTTTTTTTAATTATTTCATGAATTTCAGAGTCAGAGTCTCAGAGTCAGAGTCTCGGAGTCAGAGTCAGAGTCTCAGAGTCAGAGTCTCAGAGTCTCAGAGTCAGAGTCAGAGTCTCAGAGTCAGAGTCAGAGTCTCAGAGTCAGAGTCTCAGAGTCTCAGAGTCAGAATCTCAGAGTCAGAGTCAGAGTCTCAGAGTCAGAGTCTCAGAGTCAGAATCTCAGAATTTCATGAAATAATTAAAAAAAAATGCGTGGGGCTTCGCGCAATTTCTATGTCTAGCCAGGTACAGCTAAGCAGCTGGGGGCTGGAATCCGCAGCGCAGGGATGCCCAAGCTTTCTGGGCACCCCCCGCTGCAAATTGCAGCCCGCAGCCGCCCCAGAAGATGGCGCGTTCATTGAAGCGCCATCCTCTGGCGCTGAACCCCGCTCTTCCAGCGGCCCTGGTGGCGGTGGCACGCTGGGTAATAAAGAGGTTAGGGCCAGCTTTGTATTATCAGCTGGCCCTAAGCCCGAAATTTATGGCGGTCACGCCAATATTAGACATGACCGCCATGAATTTCTATTAAATTGTTTTAAAAAAAACACAACACAGAGAAAATTTTTTATTAGAAATAAAAAAAAAAGCCATTAGGGACTCCATCTTTAATTAAAAAAATCCTCTTTCGTCCGACGTAGTCCAAAACGCGATGTCCTCTCTGCTCATCCCTGTGCATAGATATAGATGTCTATGCACAGGGAATGAGCAGACTGAGAACAATCTCAGCACTGCTACATCATCTCTGTGAGCAGGCAGGCTCTAGGACCCTGGAGCTGGCAGCCTGCAGAGAAGACAGGACTCTTATCTGTGCGAGTTTCCCAGCGATTACTTACAAAGTAAACGAGTCCAATGCAAATAAATGGCAAAACTAGGATTGCTTCAGGCTGAAGCTTCCGAGACACATCTGCGATTTGTAAATCTCACACTACTCGCTATTACTCGCTTCCCCATTCATTAACATTGGACTCGCTAGACTCGCAACGAATAGCGAGTCCTGTGCTCGGACTCGCTAGAGTCAAGCGATTCCGAGTAATTTAGGATTCGCCCATCACTAGTACATAGCCTTTAGTTAAGTTAAATCCTTGATAAGTCTAACATGTAGGTAAATTTGCTCCTGGTTCTGAGTGTGATTTACATACCCTGGGAACACTGAGATCGGTGCATTGATGTCGGCTAACAATGAGTGTGTGAAACTGTTATTGGTAATATTTTAAGGGGATTTTGAGATTTTTACATTCCATACTGAACCATACTTTGATCCCCATATCAGTAAAAATACTGTTGTTTATTTCTGCCTCTGTCTCAGTCTGTAACTCACTGGATCTTAAAAGGACCTCTGGTCATTACAGGTCCTTGGGTGGAGGTGAGGGTATCTTAGCCTAGGGTTGATTAGGAGCAAATAGCAATGGTGGTCATCCTCACCATTGGAGGTAAGTCCAGGAATAGAATGAGCCATGGACCCTCAGTCTAAGGATCAGACAAGCTCCCCTGATCCCCTTTTGTCCATCTTACCATCCTGATTCCTTATCTCCTTTAATATTTTACCACCTTGCGTGACAATATACCCTGTTAGCACATACAGATGTCTTTGTTGGAGTTTCCCATTCGGGACCTTACCTTGATTATCTAATACATATAGTATATATACATACTGGCAACGGTATTGATTTTGTTTTTATATTTTAAATGTTTTAACTATGATATTTTTCTGCATCATGTCATGTAATACAGTAATGATATGTCTTCTGCATACCTAGATTTTTTTACATGTTTCATTCAATTGAATATAAATTGTAAAGTTTACACTCCTGCAGTTGCATTTGGATGATAGATGCTCGAGATGCCTGTCCAAGCAAATACATCAAGCAGTACATTAAAATCCTTGCTATCTGGCATGCGCAATAACTCATGCTGTACAGTCATCTGCAACCTTCGCTGATAACCTAGAATCATTCACCAGGCATAGCAGGCTCCTGCTTCACTCCCAGATCCTCCAAGTTCCTTAGATTTCCTTATTCATAAAAAACTCTTAAGATCTGGCACACTCTCCTCCATTGCCCCAAGAGATCCTTCTTCCATATATGCATTCACTTGGATTAAAAGTGTTGTCTCTCACGTTCATATTTTGCATGATCATTGGATATCTGGGCTTCCTTTTACCATGACCATTCATTTACTTCATGCCATTTGACATACTATCACCTAAACTTAAAGGAACTCCTCTAGCCTTAGAAATGAATATGCACTGTAAATCATAAACAGATTATGAAGTAATAATAAGTATGAGGGCCGCTTTCCACACACCAACTTCTGTGACCAACTTCTGAACAGATCTCTGGTTGCAGTGAAATCATGGATACATTATTCCATTTTGTGGCTGTGTGCAAATGTAACAATGTGTCCATGATTTCACTACAACCAGAGATCTGTTCAGAAGTTGGTCACCGAAGTTGGTGTGTGGAAAGCGGCCCTTAGAGGAAAGCTTTATCAAATTGATAGTCTCTCTACGCCTGCTACCTACAGTTGGTGCGCATCCGGCTTGTCTATGGCATACCATTATGCTTCTTGCTTCATCCTGCTTAGATTAGTCAGAATACTTTGATGAAAGCCTCGATAAGTCCGGAACATTGGTATCTCTTTGAAACTAAGTAATGTTTGCATTCAATAAAGTGGACTTTTTTCAACATCAACCTTATCTTCCTCTATTACATTTCATGCTTGTGCCAAAGCATATAAATATATTTTGTTGAGCTATTTTTACTTCAGACACCCCCCATATAAAACATTGAGCAGACCTTTCTCATCTAGTTGTGATTCACAACTGCCTAAGGTAAGCTACATAGATAAGGTGCACAACCCAGGGGGAAAATGGTGAAGAGCACACCCCAAATGCACAAAACTGAAAGAACTAAATACAATTTAAATCAAGGGCCAGCACACCTGTTGACATAAATGTAATTTGTAAGTACAAATTCACAATGTGGCCATTAACTGACAAATATAACCTAAGATAGATAGTCTGCAGCAAGTAAATATATAATACTTATACATTTAAAGAACATAGGGTACTTAGTTGACATTTGTTTGCTAAAACAGTGTAAAAACCATCCCACAGTGACAATGGCCAGGGTCACATATGCGTTTTTTTTTTCAAAATCCTGATCCGGTTTTGAGCTTTCAAAAAGCTCAAAACCGGACCAGGAAACGCTCCTCATAGGAGCCAATACAAAACACCGGATGGCTTCACAAGCCATCCGGTGGCCGTATCCGGCACTGCTGCCTGCGTTAAAAATCATGCAGGCAGCAGTTTTCGCAGCGTTTCCCTGTACCGCACTGCAGTTGCCGGATGGCTCAGGATGTGTAATCCTGAGCCATCCGGCAACTGCATAGTTTGCGGATCCCGGCTATTGCCGGGATCAGCAAACTGTAGTATGTGTAGTAAAGAGTTAAATGTACAAAGTAAAGTAATGTTTGAGGTCTCTAGGGGGGGCTTAGACCCCCCTAGAGACCGGCCGCCCACTCCGGTGGGCTTGTACTACAATATCCCCCATGGCACGGGCTCCTCGGAGCTCCGTGCAAGTCCCTCAAACTCCCGCCCCCCATATCACTATACAGGGGTGGCTGCACCCGTCTTGTATACTAATTCCTGTATGTGTGCAAAAAGATGTATTAAAGTATAGTTAGCAGCTCATATTTACTTGTTCTTGTCGGCAGTGGTGTAGGAAATCCATGGGCGGGGCTGTTTGCTGAAGCCTCCGCCCCCTCATTCCTTATGACCGCCCCCTCTGTGCTTCATCCAGTGATGTGAGGGCGGCCGCGTCATGAAAGGGGCGGGGCTAACCACGGCACACCATTAGCCCCGCCCCTTTCATGACCTTTCATGAGTCATGACCCGTTGAACCGCACACAGCGCGAAACGGTGCCGTCGTCATCCCAGCCTCTGCTCCCTCCCTGTACCTTGTGAATTTGCGATTGCTGAATAAAGCACAGAAAAGCTCTGGTGAGTGCCGCCTCTCTTCGTAAAAATTACTTTGTACATTTAACTCTTTACTACACATACTACAGTTTGCTGATCCCGGCAATAGCCGGGATCCGCAAACTGTGCAGTTGCCGGATGGCTCAGGATTACACATCCTGAGCCATCCGGTTACTGCAGTGCGGTATTCAGCACACATTTTCGGAGGAAAATGTGTGTGACCGGCATTGCGTTCACCGCATCCTGATCCGGATGCGGTGAATGCAATTCACGTTTTAAATGTGACCCTAGCCATAGTCAAGGTGACACAAGAGCTGCACAACAACATAATGTACAGATAAATGTCAGGTTCTTGCAGATTTTCCTGCAGAAGATATAGAATAGGATGTTTTAGACAATTAGATACAATTTCATTATTACTGCAAAAAATACATGTATATAACCTTTGTATTATGAAAGTGTTTTTCACTTCACATCTTTTCTGCTTCTGCCTAATATCATTACACTGCCCTTTAATGCCTTTTGCTCCCTTATCAAACTGTCTATCTGAGGCTTTGTGAATGACGTTTTCCATCCACTTATCTGAATGGGGATCTCATTTGCACACTACAGTCACTGCCTACCACAAAAACTATAAAAATCAGCTACAAAATATTGATGTCAACACCTGAGAAATAATGTCATGAATTCATACCATTTAGTAGAGCATGAAGTACATTATGAAATGGCCAAAAGTCTCTTGGGGAAGCACCATCACTTGCTTTAAAACGGAAAAATCATGGTAGCCATTGCTTTCAGTATGTTCTGCAGCAGTAAGGTTGCAAAGGTGTTTATGACAGTTCACCAGTTTTACCAATCATGAGATGTTTCTTGTGTGGATTCTTGGTAAAGAGACACCATTTAAAAAAATAAAGAAATAACGCCTTTTTTTAATCAATTATTGTCCTAGATTCTTCTCCCTTCCCTTAATTTTCTCAAAAATCCATGATGGGTCAAAAGAATTTACGAACTGAATGCTCTGGTATAACCAGCAATCCATTTTATTATTGTATGCCTAAAACTGGGAGTTTACTCTCTAAAACCGTTGCTCATCCTTTCTTTGAAAAGGCTCATTTTATCCCTTTTCCTGTAGACTCACTTTCACTATTATGAACATAACCTGGAAAAAGGCTTAAACCATTAATTAGTGATGTAAGTAGGATGGTGTCCCTATTTGACACACCCCAACGCATTATTCGGGGATATTCAGTGATGCCACCCTATGGTGGAGACACAGGTAAGAATGCACAGCCCACTCTATAGTGGAACAAGGAACTGAAAGAATGGTTCTGGGCAGTACGTTTGGGAGGTCAGTTCCGTCCTGCATTCAGGCAACATTGCCTGCTGGGACCGGAGGAAGGTGGTGCTCTCACCCAAAGACAAAGCACAGATATCCATCACTTAAAAGCAACAGCAGGGAGGCACTCACCAGGTTGTCCAGCTTCTTTATTAGTGGAACATAGAAGCACTATGGACCCGTAGAAGCACTATTCAGGTGCGAAACAGCGCTGTAGTCTTGTGTCTCCTGCACCACCTTCCCTCCCCCCATCCTCACTGACACCTTTTGTCTCTGGATGTCTTTTATGTGCAAGTTCCACTAATAAAGAAGCTGGACAACCCACTGAGTGCCTCTCCGCTACCACTCTATAGTGGGTGATGCTTGTGTGTCATGGCACCAGGACTTATGCATTCCACCAGGCAGTTCACAGAATGACATGGGTGTCGCCTCCATATTTATGGAGGCATATTTGAATAAGACTCTGTAGCAACATGACAACCACAGTCAGCGGTGCCATATCTATTCAGTCTATTGAGACCGATACTGTACCACAACTTAAGCTCCCCTGATAAATCTGTAAAAAGGAAACTCATCAGGAGTATGCAGTATGCAAGTACAAGTGGCTTGAGGGTCCTGTGATGGGTGTAGTGTATAGGGAATGTTTTTGACACCCCCCAAATCTGAGGACCAGTGGACTACCTATGGATATCCCCTAGGTCCCACAGGGGCAACCATTAATAGATGAGAAGATTACCGTACATTTTTCTTATATATGGCATTAATGTTTTATTTGCATTGGGCATCACCAGTATAGTGTGACATATCGGTACCTGACACAAGAGGTTTTGTTCATATGTTTACTTGGCATCATGGTCAGGAGATTTTTTCACTGGTACTAATAAAGGTTATATTTTATATGTCTACATTTGCTATAGTAACATTTTATCTTCCAGTTGTAGACAATATTTTCTACACTGATTTTGCACCTCTTTTACTTCAGGTATTCAATTCTTTTTGCATGAGTTATTTCTCATTATTACACATAACTTATTATGGACATCTATGGTTTCTTTTTCTGTGTGATTGGATGGATTGTTACAGACATCTGGTGAAAAATTCATGTCAATACCACCTTTAGAAATATATTTATTTAATAAATTGGGAACATTTTCCATATTATCTCACCTGCTGTAAAGACAAATGAAAAGTACAACTGAACATCATCTAGACTAATGGCAGCCATCCCCTGTATAATTAGGGAAAAAGAAAAGAAAGGTTAATAGATACAGCTAAGCAATGATATCTTACTGAATAACTTTGATTTTGGCTCCCAGAATGGATTTTTATACCATTTATTCTTAGCAACGACTACACCGTAAGTACAATTTTGCTTTTTGTTAAACATATATATTCTGCAGAAACTTTTATGTACACTATAAAAAAGTAGGATAAATTACTTTTAATGACATTTTTAAATCTAGCACAAATTTAAGTTCTAGATTTGAGTAAAATATAATATCTATGACCTCTACAATGCTTGCCAAATTTATTTACATTGGCAAATTTACAAGAAATGGGCCATTAGCTTTTGAGAAAATTATGCTGGCAGTGCTCGGCCTGATGGCCCCATTTTTTATCCATCAGCTTTTTAAGTGAATGAGCACACATGCACACAACTTTCACTACTGAATGCTGTTACAGTATTTCCAATGTTGGATTACGTCCTGTCGCTGGTTTGTGCTGGCATCAGGATATTTTGTAGGCAGAGTTAGTGCACTCTGTGCTCCTCTTTTCTTCCTGCCCACAATGCAGCAGTTCCACTGTCTCCTATTGTATATCTAGGCATAAGACTGTTTGTCCTATGTGATATAAATATCAGTCACAGTGTAGCTTATGTGTGAAGGTAGCAGTTGCAATGTATCCTACATAATGTATATACAGTTGTAGCAGTGTATCCTATGTGATGCATATACAGAAGTCTTTGCATCTCCTATGTGATGTAAACAGCAGTCACAGTGTCTCCTATGTGTTATACGTACAGCGGTTGCAGTGTGTCATATGTATTGTACATACTGTACAACAGTCTCAGTATATCCTAAGTGATGTATACCATAGGCATCCCTCTACTTGAGTTTTATAAATGTTACGTAAACAGTGATGAGATTCCCTTTTTAAAGAGACATGTATTGAAATATGTATTGTGTTCTGAACAACTTATTACTGCAATGATTTTTTTCAAAACTCATCATTGCAAAGTGTCGACTGCACTCCAAAATAACCAACGTAAACCTGGAAAAACAGTTGCAGGTAGCAACAACCTTTATACCAGCTAATATCACATGCCTCGCCAAAATGAAGCAGTTCCAGCTATACATTAGGGGTAAATTAATTAAATGTTTGACCAGCAACAATATTATTTCTTATGAACACACATAACAGCCTTTTCTGAAAAACTACTTTAAATTAGTTAGGCTTTAAATAAGAAAAATAAAAAGAAAGAAATTGTAGTTAAAGGATTTATCCTCTATAAGAACCCCAATTCTCCAAAAATTGGAACTCTGTGTAAAGTGTAAAAAATTCAAGAATGCGATAATTTGAAAGGAATTCTCCTATAGCCCTATTATATTCACAACAGAACATAGAATGATCAGAAGTTAGACTTTCAAAAAAGTTGGGACAGGGATATGTCCACCATTGGGTAGCATACCTTCTTCTTTTTACAGCCATCTGTAAACATCTTGGAAGTGAGGAAACCAAATGCTGGGGTTTTTGGAGAGGATTGTTGTCCCATTCTTGTCTGATGAAGGAATCTAACTGCTCCACTGTCCTGGGCCTCAGCTGCATATTTTGCTCAATAATTTTCCAAATAGTGTCTTTTCGTGAACCATCTGGACTAATTCTCAATAAAAAATTTAAAATTTTGATTAATCTGACCACAGAACAGTTTTCTATTTTGACTGTACATTTTAAATTAGCATTGGCCTAAAAGAAAACGACAGTATTTTTGAATTGTATTGGTTTGATACTGTTTCCTCTCTGCATTATAAAGTTTTAATTTACATTTGAGAATTACATGGCAAACTGTGTTCACAGAAAATGATTCCTTACTAGGGATGAGCGTACCAAACACAGACATTACAAAAAACAATCAGTGTTCAGGTGTTTTATGTCTGCAAACCACTGAAGCGAGCATGCCTGTGCTCAGGTATACTTTGTGTTCAGCACAATGTGAGCCGCTTGCAGTGTTTGAATGGGTTGCACTATTGGTAAAATCAGCGTTATTGGATGTAGTATGTACCCCCCCCCCCAAAATTACTAAATCCTCCCTTCCCCCGGAAGTGCTTTGTTTATGGCTGTCTGTATGTGGATGGAGAGGTGAACTGCCCAATCAGTGACTTCTAAAGAGGTTCGGGTCAAGTGTGGGTCCAGAACAGAACTTTAGAAAAAGTGAAATTATGCACTGTATATAATGGGATATTTAAAGTCTTTGTAATTTTGTGTTAAAGAACATTATTCTGAAAGTGTTTCACAAATTTTAGAAGGAGTTCTTCATGGATTGTTGAACTTCTAACCATCTTTGCTCCTGATAGACTCTTCTCTAAGGCTGGCTTCACACCACTGCGCAGTCCAGTCCGGGGCTGTCAGGCATGAACCTGACAGCCCCGGACCGGATCAGCACACAGAACCGGAGGACCAAGTGTGCCCTCCGGTCCTGTGTGCAGCCGGACACAGCTGCAGCTGCTAATGATTCAGGACCGCGGCTCGCAGGGAGCTAGCCGTGGTCCTGAAATCACAGTGGCGTGCAGCCGCCGGTGCCCTGTTCCTGGATCCTCCCGAACCAGAGCAATCCAGCCCCATAGGCTCCCATGTTAGGGAGCGCCGGATTGCCCCGGATCTGGGAGGATTCGGGAGAATCCGGGAGAATCCAGGATACGGGTTTTTGGGGAGATTTTTTCCCCGTTCACAAAAACGTTTCAAGCAACGTTTTTGTGTCCGGTGAGAATAATCTGAATTCTCCCGGATTCATCTGGAGAGATGGAAACCGGATAGCGGCTCTCTGCCATCCGACTCCATCCGGACCCACGGGCTACTATGGGGCCAAAAACCAGTCCAGGGCTGTCTGGTTTACATCGGACCGGACACCATGGTGTGAAGCCTGCCTAACAGGATCCTTTCATACAGTCATTTAACTTACTGTAGTTGAGAATTGACCACCCAACTATTTTTCATTTATACTACTTACTTTTGCCGCCTTTTGTTAAGCCTATCCTAACTTTTTTGTTTTGCTGCAATTATTTTCTAAATTATTATTTTCAAATAGAAATAGAAGTTGAAAGACATTTTTCCATGTTCTGAATAAAACATGGCTATAAGGCGGCCGTCACACGCTACGATATAGAAAACGATGTGGGATACGATGTCGGATTTGCACATCGTCCGCACGATGTGTGTGATCGTTCACCGTACCGCTACACGAACAGACATCGCTCATACGACTCCCCGATGCAGCGATCCAGCGGTCGTCTGAGCGATCTACTTATCATCTGTGCACATCGTTACCAAACAGTCACACAGAAACCTCGTAAACGATGTGGGGGTAAATGTGGGCGTATTTAAAGGTACATTTGAGCACATAGGTGTGCCTCATGTATTACAAGGCGCGCCCCTCGCTCCATCATTGGTGGCCAGTACTGACTGCTCATTGGTCAGATGTTGTTGGAAACATGGCGCCCTAATTATCCGACTATCCTGTGATGTGCATCGCCATGTCCATGTGTAAACACGTACTGCTATCCCAAAAAGCCTATTAATGTAAATAGTGAAATGTTGAAACCGCTATCCCCCTTGTGCGCTGTGCCCAATCCGAACACTTATGCGTTGGTCAATGGTTGCCGTTTTGGTGACCCGTAAAGGACTCGCCCTGTTGCGGCCATGACTGTGCTGCAGTGTGCATGGGAGGAGCTAGCACCTTGCAGGCGGAATGAAACTGAAATCAAATTCAAGACGTCAGTACGACCGCTCGCGTGGGCCATACACATTGCAACGCGCCGGACGCGCTGTGACACGGCGAGGAACACTTCTACGACGCCTACGGGACAAGAACCCGGGGGCGTGGCGTAACGCAGCGTTGTGTAAAGCGTAACGCACACTCGTTGGGGGGGTATGACACCGTGCAGACTATATTGGGCCCAGGCCAAGACTGGAGTTTTTGAGCTGGCCGCCCTGGTGTCTGGCCGTAAATGTAAGCCAACAAGGCAGGATCAGCCAAACGGCGCCTATGTGTAGTAGTGCTGAAGTGACAGCTCTTCAAAAATGGCGGCCTGGGAAGTAAGAACCAATCGTCACGCAGGAGCTTCAACCAATAAGAGCTAATGTGGCGCCAGCCAATCGTAACGCATGAGGGTTCACGAATCACAACTGAGGAGGCGTGACACAGGTGAATTCCCGGCACGCCTACGTGTTAGATTTTGCCATCGCTCAATTCACAGCTTTTGTACGATATCATTCATTTACACGCATCGATTCTGCGTATCCACTAAGCCGACATCGTCAGATATGAGGTCCGGATCTCACATCTCGATCTTACGATCTGATCATTTCTCGTTGATCGTATCTTGCCGTCACACGCACAGACATCGTTCGGACGATGTTTAATCTGGTGCGTTTAAGCGATATCTTACCAGATATCGTAGCGTGTGACGGCCGCCTAAGAGAAATCATTACATTTTGGTCACATTACCTTTTTCACAGCATCCCAACTTTTTTGGAATTGGGTTTGTCTGGTACTAATGATCTATCCTAAGGATAAATCATTAATAAAAAATAGGCAGGGGTTCAACACCCAAAACTTCCATTGTTCAACAGATCTGCCTACAAACAGAAATAAGGAAAGCATTCACAAAAAAACATTATGACACAAGTAAAACATGCAATACTACTACCATACTACCTACCAAAGGCATATCGCTGGTGCTGCTGAACAGGCAAAACACAACATATTATAGCACATAGCATGACATAACAGTACAATAAATATGACAGTTGCATAAGGCAACTAAAGTAACCAAGTGGTATTTACACCAAAATATGGTCAACAGAATTGTATAGGAATTCACAAAGGATATCTCAGCCATTAACAGTTCAGAACACGACATTGGTAGATCTGGTGGTGTAAGTACTAGAGATGAGCTCATTGATTGTGGAGTTAAAATCTCCTGAAAAGTATGATTCCAAGTGTTTTAAAAAATGTTGCAATCCGATCCATCCACTGTTTACTGAACCAAAAAGTTCCAGCAAATGGTAAAAAAAAAAAAATACATTTAAAACTAATGAAAACATCACCTTTCAACTTTGGCCAACCTGCTTTCCACCATCTGGTCCTATGGGCCTCTTGTTTCAGTCATCACACACTTCATTTGTTTGTCCTTTGCTATAGCATGTACTGCATCTATATAGTCAATAATAGAAAGGTTCTCCTCTACTTTGAATCCTCTACTTGGAATCACCGCTCTCTCTATAATTGCACACATTATGGACAGTTACAAAGGCCAGGGTCACACATACCATCCGCTTTTGGCTGAAATCTGTTTTTGGGAACATTTTGGACATTTATTTTTCAAAGTCCAAAAATGCATATGCGCTAACTAGGGATGGGCGAATCTACTCGCTAGGACTCGTTACTCGGCGAGTAGTAAGGGACTCGCAGGACTCGGTACTCTGTGAGTTTCCCAGTGATTACTCGCACGAGTCCAATGCAAATCAATATCAATCCTAGTTTTGTCAGAAACGCTGAAAACTAGGATTGCCATTGTTTGCATTAGACTCTTGCGAGTAATCACTGGCTACTGTGCCAGTGATAGCAGGGAAACTCGCAGATAACTGCTGTTTCTTTGCGAGCTGAGTCCAGCTGTCTTCTCTGTGCAGCTCCAGGGTCCTAGAGCCCGCCTGCTCACAGACATTATGTAGCAGTGCTGAGATTGTTCTCAGTCTGCTCATTCCCTGTGTACAGACATGAATGTCTGTGCACAGAGATGATGTAGCAGAGCTGAGATTGTTCTCAGTCTGCTCATTCCCTGTGTACAGACATGAATGTCTGTGCACAGAGATGATGTAGCAGAGCTGAGATTGTTCTCAGTCTGCTTATTCCCTGTGCATAGACATCTATATTTATGCACAGGGGATGTAGCAGAGAGGACATCGCGTTTTGGACTGCGTCGGACGGAAGAGGATTTTTTTAATTAAAGATGGAGTCCCTAATGGCTTTTTTTTTTTATTTCTAATAAAAAATTTTCCTTGTGTTGTGTTTTTTTTAAAACAATTTAATAGAAATTCATGGCGGTCATGTCTAATATTGGCGTGACCGCCATAAATTTCGGGCTTAGGGCCAGCTGATAATACAAAGCTGGCCCTAACCTCTTTATTACCCAGCGTGCCACCGCTACCAGGGCCGCTGGAAGAGCGGGGTTCAGCGCCAGAGGATGGCGCTTCAATGAACGCGCCATCTTCTGGGGCGGCTGCGGGCTGCAATTTGCAGCGGGGGGTGCCCAGAAAGCTTGGGCATCCCTGCGCTGCGGATTCCAGCCCCCAGCTGCTTAGCTATACCTGGCTAGACATAGAAATTGCGCGGAGCCCCACGCATTTTTTTTTTATTATTTCATGAATTTCAGAGTCAGAGTCTCAGAGTCAGAGTCTCAGAGTCAGAATCTCAGAATTTCATGAAATAATTAAAAAAAAATGCGTGGGGCTCCGCGCAATTTCTATGTCTAGCCAGGTACAGCTAAGCAGCTGGGGGCTGGAATCCGCAGCGCAGGGATGCCCAAGCTTTCTGGGCACCCCCCCGGTCACGCCAATATTAGACAAGACCGCCATGAATTTCTATTAAATTGTTTTAAAAAAAACACAACACAAAGAAAATTTTTTATTAGAAATAAAAAAAAAAGCCATTAGGGACTCCATCTTTAATTAAAAAAATCCTCTTCCGTCCGACGCAGTCCAAAACGCGATGTCCTCTCTGCTACATCCCCTGTGCATAAATATAGATGTCTATGCACAGGGAATAAGCAGACTGAGAACAATCTCAGCTCTGCTACATCATCTCTGTGCACAGACATTCATGTCTGTACACAGGGAATGAGCAGACTGAGAACAATCTCAGCTCTGCTACATCATCTCTGTGCACAGACATTCATGTCTGTACACAGGGAATGAGCAGACTGAGAACAATCTCAGCACTGCTACATCAGGCAGCAGGCAGGCTCTAGGACCCTGGAGCTGGCACACTGAGCAGACAGGACTCTTATCTGTGCGAGTTTCCCAGCGATTACAGTTGCAAAGTAAACAAGTCCAATGCAAATAAATGACAAAACTAGGATTGCTTCAGGCTGAAGCTTTCGAGACACATCTGCGATTTGTAAATCTCACACTACTCGCTATTACTCGCTTCCCCATTCATTAACATTGGACTCGCTAGACTCGCAACGAGTAGCGAGTCCTGTGCTCGGACTCGCTAGAGTCAAGCGATTCCGAGTAATTTAGGATTCGCCCATCACTAGCGCTAACGCATGCGTCTATGCGTTTTTCAAAAAAACGCATGCATTTTTATGCAGCATCCCAAAAACGCTGCTAGCATCGTTTTTGGGGTGTAGTAAAAAATCGCATGCGTTTTTTTAAACATGGGGCCCTGTATATATAGGCACCATGCTTTAATGCATGTGTTTGGTGAAAAAATTTCCCAAAAACGTCCTGGACCTCAGGGGACACTATTGGCACGCTTAGAAAACCGGATCCGGTTTTCTAAGGGTTTAAAAAAGTGCATGGGCATGTGGCCCCATGTTAAAACAACGCATATGTGTTTTTGGACTTTGAAAAAAAAATGACCAAAATGTTCCCAAAAACGGATTTAAAGCTAGGGTCACACTTGCAGATTTTCCATGCTTTTTTGGAGACCTGCGTTTTTAAAAACGCATGTAAAAACGCACCCATAGGCCCCCATGCAAAAAATGCATGCCCCAATAGCAAAAACGCATGCCTTAATAGCAGAAATGCGTGCCTAAAGTGCCATGCATTTTTGGCATGTGTTTTTGCACTTATGTGAGGAGCTGCCTTCAAAAACGCATGCAAAAACGCTTGGTACATTAGGACCATTTAGTACCATGCAAAAACGCATGCGTTTTCCATAGGGGACCATGTTAAAAAATGCATGCGTTTTTAAATCAGCACCAAAAAATGGTGCATGCACTTTTTTTGGGTGCTGATTCAAAAACGCATGGAAAAACTCATGGGTGCCTAAAGGTACCTAAAAACACCCATGCAGAAATGAAAAAAGCATGCAGAAATGCATGCTTATTTTTAAGGCACTTAAAATACTCATGCCAAGTGTGACCCTAGCCTAAGCCAAAAACGAATGGTATGTGTGACCCTGGCCTTTCTCTAAGGCTAGGGTCACACTTGGCATGAGATTTTTAAGTGCCTTAAAAATCAGCATGCGTTTCTGCATGCTTTTTTCATTTCTGCATGCGTTTCTTTAGGTGCCTTTAGGCACCCATACGTTTTTCCATGCGTTTTTGAATCAGCACCCAAAAAAAGTGCATGAACCTTTTTTTGGTGCTGATTTAAAAACGCATGCGTTTTTTAACATGGGCTCCTATGGAAAACGCATGCGTTTTTGGATGGTACTAAATGGTACTAATGTACCATGCGTTTTTGCATGCGTTTTTGAAGGCAGTTACTCACATAAGTGCAAAAACGCATGCCAAAAACGCATGGCACTTTAGACATGCGTTTTTGCTATTAAGGAATGCGTTTTTGCTATTAGGGCATGCGTTTTTTTGCATGGGGCCTATGAGTGCGTTTTTACATGCGTTTTTAACCCTAGCCTAACATTACCTCACTGCTTTGGTCAGAAAACAGATTTCAGGGTATACAACACAATTTAATTCAACTCAATATTAGACCCTATGTCACAAATGAATGTTTTTATATTTTATATTGATTCTTAGTTTTGTTTAGTTTTCTTTACCTAAAGGATCTCACCACAATTTACCAGACTTTACTGCTCAAGAGCTCCAGCAAAATACACCTCCTTCCCCAAGGACAGATTTTCAGTGTAATGTACCACACAATTCAATTGGCAGATCACATTTGGAGACATGTAGGCAATCCGGCTTTCACTAGTGATGCTATCTGCTCACCACAAGTCTGGCATATATCACATCCCTAACAGGATCCTATATGCTCAGGTTCACAACTCTACACCCTTCTCTTGTGCCCTCTGTCCTGACACTATCTCTACAGCCATAGGAAACTACAACAGTACACTCAGCTGGTCCTTTTTCAGTGGTAGCCGATACAGAACACTTCCATGCCACCTTTGATTAGCTTTTTTAGGCTCCACAAATTACACACAGTCACAATACATTCTGTAGCTAACCATATGCTACATGTCAACCAAGCCTTTCTTTGTGCAGCAGGCAAAACACTCCCCTCCCCAAGACTTGCCCATACATGCTAAGTGAATCTCTTCAGTTTTTCTCTCCCTGGCGCTAACCCACTCCCAATTCTCTATAGGAAAATCACTCTGGTATCTAGTCCATTGCTGCTCTTGATTCAAGCCAGCTTTTAACATATTGCAACAGTTTTCACATGGTACATGTACCGACCTATGAACAGTACAGACCAGCTACACCTCCTGTAGGCAAGAAGTTGGTGCCAATCCATTCCATATGTCAATTCTTCAATGACCCTTCCATCAGGTCACTTCTGGCAGAGTCATTAGAGATATTTCCAGGACAAACCAAAACTCTTTTAATCTCTACTCAACTATCTGTTCCTCCCCCTGCAGATGACAGTCAGGAAGACTGTCATTCTCATGGCCAACTGAACAACCTTACTCTGTGGAGAAGAGTATTATGGATTATCAACTTAGCACAAACTAAACAATATATACTATGTAAAGGTAGAGACAAATAAACTTCTGAACAGCCATTGGTGTAATTTGAATATCAAGGCCCCAATGCAAAATCATTCCCAGGGCAGCCAATGATCACAGATCTTTGATAGCATTGGTGTTTTCAAATGGGTCAAAGAGACCTTTTTGCTCCATTAGGCTCCATGGCTTTGGTTTTATTGCAACCCCTGCACACACTATATCATGCAGCAGTAAACAACCCAATGAGTTCACTTAAAGGAAGATTTCCAGGATACATCTGTAGCCCTTATTCAATAACTGGAGAATATACAGGTAAGGGCCGCTTCACACTGCGGCTTGATCCGGTCCGGTTCTGTCCGGGAGGGCCCAGACAGCTGTGGACCGGATTTGCACAATGCACACAGGACTGGAGGGCATAATAGCCCCCCAGTCCTGTGTGCAGATCCGGTTCGCAGCTGTCTGGGTCCTCCCGGACAGAACCGGATCGGATTATGCCGCAGTGTGAAGCGGCCCTAACTCTAACAGTACAAGATAAGTAATATAATTTATTTAAAAACTACTCGTTTTATGCAAATTCATCATACATAAAAATTCAAAGACACCATATATGATTTAAGTAAAAATGCAAATATAAAGGAGCCTGGCTATAATATTTTTCTGCATTCTTCAAATAATAAATTGAGATACTGATATTTAATGTTAGTCTGTAAAAATTGTGAAAACCATCGCTGTTCATATAAATCAATTGTGCCAACTACCAAAAGCCTGGCGTCAGCAGTTTTAATTCATAGAAATGTAGGCTTTGTGTGCTGGCCTATTTATAACTAGTGATTGGACTCTGAACGAGATGACATAGAGCTTCCTTACACAAATGCAGCTGGTCTGGACTCCAAGTAGCTTAAAAACAATAGATCTAATCTATCACTTTCAGTTATATGTCTATACAGAACAATGGTGGTGAAACCAATCCCTCCCTCTGTCTTATTGTCCACACAATCAAAATGCTATAATATCTCCTTCCCTAGTAACTCTAATCAAGAAGGTCAGCTGCTCTCTTCTGAATTACCACTGTTGGACAGAAAGTGAAACATTGAGCATGTGCTACATGCAAAGTACATCAGAGACCACTGCAAGATTAATTCTATGTTTTTAGACTTTAAAAATATCTTTTTTCATTAATTAGGATACATTTTGTGATGACTATTTTATCTTTTCATATGTTTATCTACAAGTAATGGACACACATAAATTCTTCAGCATCATGTTTGTGACAGAAGAACCTCTATATGAAACATGGTAGGCAGTGGCGTAACAACCGCGGTCGCAGAGGTTACAAGTCCGACCAGGCCTGGAGGTACATAGGCCCGGAGGTACAGGGACCCGCCGACTCCGTCGACCCCTGCACCTGCTTTACATGGATGTGTGTCCCTGAGGATGTGGTCATTGTGAAGGGAGGGGGAGCAAGGGGAGCTGTGCAATCACCCACTGGGAATTTTGGATCCTGTCTTATTAATTGTGTATAGAGGTGTAACTTGTCTTTGTAATTCTACCTGTGATGATAATGAGGTGTCTTAAAGGTCTTTTGTATAGATGGACGAACTTGCAGATGTTCAGGTTCACGGGACCCAGACGCATTTGACCTGAACTTGAGTCCGAACCCCAAATCCCATATAAGTTTACGGGCATCCAAACTTTAGTGCTATAACATCGTGTTAGTAAGGGCTAGGTGGCTGCAAAAGGAAGCAAAATGTGGAATAAAGCACAACAATTATACTTACTGAGTTTAGGCACTGCTTGTCACACTGCTTCTGGGTCCGCTAATTAAACATTATGACTATTCTGCTGCTTCCCCCCGCTAACCCTCTGAGACAGTGTCAGTGATTGGTTGGAGTAAGACTTCACCCCCACCCTCTGGGCATATGTAACTGGTTGCCCTACAAAGTAGTCACTTAGAAATTATCAGTATTTTAGGAGGTAATATATCAAGTTTTTTAGGAATTATGGGTTACCAACTTTAAGTTTTGTTAAAAAAAAATACTTTATTAACATTCCAACAAAAAGGTCAAAGACCTACATAGAAAGACATCACAAAAAATGACACATTTTTGAATCCAAAGGAGCGTGTGATTAGGGGAGACTAAATTTCCCTCATTTGTTTACACCTACCTAACAATGGGGGATTTTCACAGTAAGTGTTTGGTGCCTCCATACCACGTCGGCACACCACGAGGTGAATGGCGGCAATAGATTGGGATGTCTACTAAACATATCCTCACTAAGGACTCTTTGATTCCACATTAGAATTCATGATTCTGTATGATGTCATATCATGGTCCTATCTTCAGCATATTGTGAACCATATTTGTTCACATGCTGGAGAAAAGATAAACAGATCTTTTGACCTTAATAAGACCTCCTAGACAGGGTCAATTCTCTATATCCGGAATGTTGAATAACTTACTCCTCAAATGTGGGAACTAGGTATATCAGTGAGAACTTAGTTTGCCGAGTACTTTCTTTACCGTGGTTGTCTTCTTGCCTTATATAATTCTATTTTGCATTCTGCACCCTATTTTTGAATATCTGGTTAATCTCGGGTATGATTCTTGATGGTCTATGTGTTTCACACCTGGGGATCATTTTGCACTCTAAAAAGGCAAGTCATTATCAATCACTCCACCTTCTGATGAGTCTGACAACATAAGGTCAGACGAAACGCGTAAAGATTGGAGAAATGCTGCATCTATCTTGAATCCACCGAGAAAAAACATGTGACGTCTCCTAAAAAACCACAATCGACTTATTTTAAGTTAAGTGGCACTGGGAGAGTTTTCTTCCCCTTAGGAACCCTGATGAGGTAAAACAGGGCAAGATAAGAGATAGCCGACGTGGTATGGAGGCTCCAAACACTTTGGGTGAAAATCCCCCATTGTTAGGTAGGTGTAAACAAATGAGTGAAATTTAGTCTCCCTAATCACACGCTCCTTTGGATTCAAAAATGTGTCTTTTTTGTGATGTCTTTCTATGTAGGTCTTCGACCTTTTTATTGGATTGTTAATAAATTATATTTTTTAACAAAACTCAAAGTTGGTAACCCATAATTCCTAAATAACCTACAAAGTAGTGTAAAAATAAATAAATAATTGAAAAAAAATGCTGTGCAGTCCCCTGTATTTTGATACCCAGTGCAGATTAAGCACACAGCTGGAGATTGCAGCCCCCATCCATGTGCTTTAGCTTGGCTGGGTATCAAATTACACGTGACCCCACACTTTTAAAAAAATTATTATTATTATAAATAATTATATGAATAATTTAAAAAAATGGCATTGGGTCCCCCCAAATTTTGAAACTCAGCCAAGATAATACAGACAGCTTGGGTTAGTATTCTCAGCATTTGGAGGCTCATGGCTATTGGTCCTCCCCAAGCAAGAAATAGCAGCCCGAAGCTGCCCCTAAATTGGCAAATCAATTAGATGTGCCAATCCTGGCGCTTATCCAGCTCTTCTGATTTGCCCTGGTGCAGTAGCATTCGGGGTAATGACAGCTGTGATTTGTCAAAAAAATCACTGCTGCCACGAAACCCCGAATTAGTAATGGAGAGGTGTCTATGAGACCTCCCTATTACTAATCATGTAAGTAAAAAGAAATTAAAACAAAGCACAGAGATCAATCCTTTATTTAAAAGAAACACAAAAACACCCTTTTTCTCAAATGTATTTACCCCAGAAAACAAATTGCAGTTCTGAAGTAATCCACAGACAAGACATCCCACAAAGATCCTGCCTCTGCTACATCATTAGGATGCAGTGCACGGTCACATTAAAAAAACATGACCACACACTGCGGCCTCAGGAACACACTGACTGAGCCGCAGCTGTGAGGCCACGAACACATTTTCAGTGTTTACTCAGTAGTTTACATTAGTATTTGTAAGCAAAAATCAGGAATGGAGCAATTAGGGCCGCTTTACACACACAGATATCTGTGACCAACTTCTGAACAGATCTCTGGTTGCAGTGAAATCATGGACACATTGTTCCATTTGTACACAGCCACAAAATGGAACAATATGTCCATGATTTCACTGCAACCAGAGATCTGTTCAGAAGTTGGACACAGAAGTTGGTGTGTGTAAAGCGGCCCTTAGAGGAAAAGTATAAGGGTATGTGCACATCAGTCGGTTTGTGGGCTGGTTTTGCACGTTTTCCGTCGGCGGTTCCCGCTGAGTTTTATGTTAATTTATATTAATCCTACCCACCGGTAGGATTAACATGCTAGTCAATGGAGTTTTAGAAACGCTGTGTACATTACAACGTTTTTCTTCCTGACGATTTTAGTTTATTCACCGGTTTCCGACCAGTTCTCAAAGATAGAGCAAGCGACTTCTTTTTAGCGTTTTTCCAGCGGGTCCTGCTGAACAAGTGCAGCAGACACCAGTCTGGAAATCGCTAAGGAAGACGCCGGGGAAATCGCCAAGAACACGCTGTGCGACCGCTAGTAAAGCGATCGCAAAACGTTAGCAAAACGCTAACAAAACCAGGGAGACTGGCGAGTGCAGAAACCTCAGTTTCTGCCAGTCTCCACCGGTTCCCGGTCGGTCTGCAAAGATGCAGAACCGACTGATGTGCACATACCCTAATAGAAACACGCCACCACTTCGGCATTTTTTTCCCTCTCCTAATTTTGGCTTACAAATACCGTGGTTAAATACTGACCAAATACTGAACATGTGATCATGGCCTGAGAATTGTGACAAGTTCCCATGGTACTCAAGCTGCAACCTCAGATGAACTCATTGAACTCAATTCCAGTAATCAGGCATTGAGTTCAATAGTGCCGGACTACCTGATTATTGACTTCAATGGAGTGGCGGATTACCTGATTATAAGGTGAATTCACTGACTTCAATGAGAAAACTCTGCATCAAATTGGTATCTCCTGGCTACATGTTTTTCACACTCTTTTAATGCATTTTTACAGTATTTTTGTCACAAAATGGCATTCAAATCCTTATGCCAGCAAAGTCAATGGGCCTTTTCACGTTTGCATTTTGGTTGCATTTGCCTGCGTTTGTATGTGTTCTTACTGCTAAAAACACATCCAAACAAATGTGTTAATGCACCCATAGGCTGCAATGCAAAATGCATTGCAAACACATGCAAAAATACATGTCATTTTTCAAAAACACAAGGCGCATGCGTTTTTGCAAACGCAGCCAAAAATGTGGGCTGCTGCATTTAGGGCGGCATTTGCAAAAGCGCATGTGTTTTTGCATGTATTTGCAATACGTTTTGCATTGCAGCCTATGGGTGCGTTAACGTATGCGTTTGGATGTGTTTTTAGTAGTAAAAATGCATACAAATGCAAATGCAGGCAAACCCAGCTCAGCCTTAAATGTGAACTGGGCCAATGAGAATTCCTAAGTTTTGAGTACATGTTGCTTTTCTTCCTTACAGATTTGGCGCAGAAACAAATCTGCAGGATGTCAATTTTTGCTGTGTTTTTGCAGCATATTTCCACTCTAAATGCATGAAAAACATATAAAAAATGCATCAAAAATGAGTCAAAAACGAGAAGCGTTTTTGATGCATTTTCCTGCCAGGTGATGCAGATTTGATTCAGAGTTTTCTCTTTGAACTGATTGTACTTAATGTTGAATTACCTGAATAGGCTATGTGTGCACGTTGGGTATTTGGTTGCAGAAATTTAAGCAAAAAAACTGCAGCTCCTGGCAAACGCTATGCATTTTTTATGCATTTGGTCTAGAGATATGCTGCAGAAACACAGCAAGAATTAACATGCTGCAGATTTATTTTTGCACCACATCTGCAAAGGAAGTAAAAGCAACATGTGCAAAACACTTCAGAATTTTCATTGACTTTACTGGTATAAGGATTTGATTGTGATATGTGACAAAACTGCATCAAAATGCATTGCGCTTTTAGTGCGTTTTTCAGCCAGGAGATGCAGATTTGGTGCCAAATTTTCTCAATGACTTAGGTGAACTCACTTTATAATCAAATAATCTGGCTTCATCCATGGAAGTCAATATTCGGTAATCCAGAACCCTTGAATTCAATGCCACATTTGAGTTCAATGCATTTGCCTGAGGGGAGTTCAAGTCAGGTTAAAGCTGGGGTACTGTGGAAACCACACAGCTGTGACCTCAGGTGAACTCACTGACATCACCGTTCTCACAGCTACTTCTCTGTCAGTGTGCTTCTGCAGCTGCAGGTATTGCCCACGTCATTTAATTTGACTGCACACTGCAACCTAAGGATGTAGCAGAGCCAGATGCCTCGTGGGATGTCTTGACTTGTCTTCGGACCTGCAGGTTAATATATTGGAGAAGAGAATAAATGATTTTTCTCCTTGTGTTGTGTTTATTTTTACTTACATAATTAGTAACGAGGGTGTGGGGGGGGTCTCATAGACACCTTTCCTATTACTAATCCAAGGCTTTGTGGCGATGATTTTTTGACAAGTCACAGCTGTCATTAATCTCTTATATGACCCTGATTGCCACTGCACCAGGGCAATCAGGTTGTGACGGGTAAGGCCGGCAGTTTTCAGCTGTCAGGTTCTGTCTGTTTTGCAGGATCCACTGGACAGAACCTGACAGCACAGGATGACCAGAAACTGTGGGCAAATTTGCCCTCCAATCCAGTTTTTTGCAGGATTCATTTCTGCTCGTTCCTGCTGCTCTCTGCAGTGCTGAAATCTCAGCCTGCATTTGCTGTGCTGCTGTTCATGGTGCTGAATGTTCAGCGCAGGCTTTCAGGTGCTGCTGTCCATGGTGCTGAATGAGCACGGCAGCATTGCAGAGCCTGCGCTATTCAGTACATGGCATTCGAGAAACAATCCAATTTTTCCCCGGATTCGGCGCCCGTACACTCCCATGTTATGGGCACTGGATCGCCCGGGAGGATCCCGTTTTGTTTGTTTTTTGCACCGGACACAAAAAATGATGCAAAACAGAACAAAATCAGATCAGGCAGAAAAAGCACAAAAGCTGATGGCCAAATAGGACCAATCCAGCACCACAGGGACACATGGTGGCAAAACCGGATCAGGTTCTGTCCAGTTCAAATTGGACAGAACCTGACAGCTGAAAACTGTGGTGTGAAGCCGGCCTAAAGCACTAGAATTGGAGCATCTAATGGATGCGTCAATTTAGAGGCAACTGCACGCTGCTATTTTCTAGTTGGGGATGGCCCAATAACCATGGGCATCCCCTGGCTATGAATACTAGGTTGCAGCTGTCTGCTTCATCCTGGCTGGGAATCAACATTGGGGGGACCCCACGCCATTTTTTAAGTATATTTATTTAAATACATTTTTAAAAAATGTGGGGTTCCCTGTATTTTGATAAAGATAAGATAAACACACAGTTGGGGGCTGCAGCCTCCAGCTGTATGCTTTATCTACCCTGTGTATCATAATATTGGGACCCTGCAAAGATTTTTTTTTAATTATTTATTTTTACACTGATGTATAGAGCTACCAATCACAGACACTGTCATAAAGAGTGGGTGGGGGAAGCAGTGGAATATTCATAAAGGTACCATTACACGGAACGATATTGCCCGCAACATCGCTTCAAAGTCCCGGGTTGAGCGATGTTGCGGGCGATATTGCAAGTGCGTCGTGCTGTGTAATAGGGCGATTCAACTACGATAAGTCGCTTAATCGGAGTTGACAAGTTTTTCAACATGTTGGAAAACCTGGCGATATCACTCAAGCGATCTGGTAGAATCGCTCTGTGTGACACGGTGATAACGATGTCCAGAGCGATTTCCCTTATTCACTACATTGCTAGGGATCGCTCGCTGGGTTGTGCATAACCCAGCGAACGAACGTTGCTGGCAACATCACAGGTGCGTCGCTGACGATATCTCTAAAAGTGACCCCTCCAAAGCGAACTTGGCAAAATGCCAAAAACGTGCGCACTCCCGTGAAATCATTGCCGACATCGCAGCAACATCGTGCCACGGTACCTTAAGGTTTACTGTGCGGACCTGGAAGCAGTGTGACAGCAGCATGGAAACTCAGTAAAACTTTCCTGCTTTAATCCCACTTTGCTTTCTTTTGCAACCCCCTAACCCTTTATCTGGGTGGCCGAACCCGAATAGTAACATAGACTTTCCTAAGGAGTCCATGTTCACGCTCCATGCATGTACACTAGATGTCCGATATGGACCTCAATCTTTACAGTTTGTGTTCACTCATCACTAACCTTCTGTAAAGAACTGAAAGTTGGAGTAAAAAAAGCCCTTATCACCAGTTTGAAATCCAAATGAGTTCTATGTGTAAATATGGAAATAAAATTGACTAAAATGTTTTAATAATACATTTAATACAAAAACCTGACTCAAACAATGGGTCATTTTCTGATGATGTAGTCACTTCTCGTGTTAATTCTGGATTAAAGTTGCACCTCATGATTAACTGCTAATTTACTTTTTCTTTTGATAAAACCAAGAGGACTTATAAAATTTATTGTTAGTTAAATCTGTTTGGAAATTTCGAATGCACATAAATAAAAAGATTACCGTAATTGGGATTTCATACATTTTAAGAATAGCACTGTTCTTTTTACAAGCTGGAATACCTTTAGGCTAAGTTCACACAGAGTTTTTGATGGAGATTTTTAAGTAAATTAATGTCAAAATCCACAGCAAAGAATATTCAAAGAGTATTTGAAGTGGTTTTTCATTTGGATTTTCAAGTAGCTCCACTTCAAAGAAACATATGCCAAATAATCCATGTGCACATATCTTGATGGTATCTTCCCCTACAATTTTTTTTCCAGCAGTGAAAAACTACAAGCTTTTTAAGTGGAAACTAAACTACAGGGCGAAGAAGAATTTTTAAATAAATTTTGCAAAGATTTTAACTTAATGGCCACTTTACATGTCCCGATATTGGCGTCCAACTCCGATAAAAAGTCACGTGGTTCGTGCGTTGGCCCCGATATCGTTCGTGCGTTGTATGGTGTAAATGTCTAATACGATGCACGAACGATGCCAAAACGATATCGGCGATCAAATGAGCCTGCTCTCCAACGGTCCGATATTTGATGGACAATGTGGCCGGATCGTGCTGTGTGAAAGCCCAACAACGATGTGGAGTACAACTTCCCCTATTCTCTCCCATGTTAAATGGTCGATCCTGGGTCGGCCGTACAAGGGGGCGTACACATCGCTGTTGCGTTGCCTGCCTATATCGCGCTGTGTAACAGCTCCTATGCGATCTTGGAAATCTGCCCAGAAAAAGGCACGCTCCCGCACCGTTGTATCCAACATCGGACCGATGTTGGGACATGTAAAGTGGCCATCACTGTTTTTGCAGATATTTAATAGGACAGTAACAATAATAAGGAAAAATGACAAAATACCCTAGAATAAATAAAAGTAAATTGCTAAAGTGCATGAAAATAAACAGGATACTTTGTGACATTATGTCATCAAAAAATGCGTAAGCACCAGTGACAAGGTGACCTCATCAGGACGGATCCTACCTAATAGTGTTAAAAAACCTTACCATGTGTCCTGCAACATGTATGGCAAGAGGTAAGTTGGTCTGGGTCCCAACTGAGAACACCAGCAGTAGGAGGCTGTGCACATTAAATAATGTCCAGCTCAAAGGCAGGTCACCCCTCAGATTGCATAAACAGCAAACATACATGTTGCAGGACATATGGTAAGGTTTTTAACACTGTTAGGTAGGGTCTGTCCCGATGGGGTCACCTTGTCATTGGTGGGACGGCTTGTGCATTTTTTGATCAAATAATGTCACCAAGTACCCTGTTAATTTTCATGCACTTTATAAATTTACTTTTATTTAATCTAGAGTATTTGCTCATTTTTCCTTATTGTTGTTTTTGCTATTATAAGACCAATGTGAACATGCACCACTGCATGATTACATTTTATTTCCAGCCATGGTTTGTTTCAATATAATAGGACATTGCTTAGTTTGGATAATTTCTGTAAGGAGCTGCTTTCAAAGAGGTGGCATGTACTTTTTTCCTACCAAACAGGCATGGTGGAGGTTCCATTTGCTATGTAATGTTTCTGCCTCCATTGCTTGTTCCCATTCAGCTAGTTCAGTATGTTTAGTTGCTGTTCAGTAAATAATATTGAGTTAATACACTTGAATCATAATGACATGCCCACTGCACTCCAATGAATGACAGGATTTGATTTAATATAAATTAATTAGTTAAACAAAATATTTCCTCTTTGCTTTATTTTTAGCAAATGTGTGCAATGCTTTATGTAATGAAGTATGTGTAGTACCCATTCATAGTTAGCTTTTCTGTTGTCAACTACTAGGACTACCCTTTCTGATTCCACATTCATAGTTAGCTTTTCTGTTGTCCACTACTAGGAATACCCTTTCTGATTCCACATGTTTACCCTAGGTAAAATAAAAAAGCCTGTACTCACCTACCTCCTATGCGGTGTCAGTAATTGTGACATCATGTGAGCTGCACGTCTAAGCCCTGCAGCTTTTGCCACCCTGCCTTCAGACCACTGAGTCAATCAACAGGAAGTTATGCAGTGGCTTCTGACCATTTCCTGTTGACTAACTAATTTGTTTAAAGGCAGTGAAGCAAAATACGATGCTCAGGGCCTCTGTCAGGGCATGATTGCTTTGACTCCTGTGAGGGGCCTGGAGGAGATTGGGGTTTGGACATCTTGGCATTGGCGTAATTACTTAGCACTTCATTAACCTGGCGCCCGGGCCCCACTCCATCCCCAGGCCCTGCCCTGTCACCTTTTCAATGGGCCCTTCCTCAATCACCGCCACAGCCCATGGCCACCACAGCAGAGAGAGCACGGCTGGCTGAGACCGACATCTTCAGTGATGTCAGGCTCAGCCAGGTTTGTACTGAGCATGCACCTAAAAGCCTGCCATGCACAGTACAAACAGTAAGGCATCTCACAGCATGCCAGAAGGATTTGAAAACATCAGAGCTTCTGCTTGTGTCTAGTAAGTATTATGGATGTCTGTGTCTGTGTCAAAAGCACAAAACTGTAAAAAAACACTATACTGTATATACAGGCCCACACTGCATCCTGTATTACACTTTATCTTGTATCTGTATATACTGTATGTATATAGTGTGGATCTATGTGTACAATATAGTGTTGTGTATACAAGATATAGAGCTAGCAGTCTATTGTGCATATGGCTACCAGCTGTATATTGTGTATACTGCCAGCAGCCATCTATTGTGCATATGACCAGCAGCTGTCTTTTGTGTAATATGCCCACAGCTGTCTATTGTATATACAGCCCACAGCCGTCTATTGTGCATATGGCCCGTAGCCATCTATTTTGCCTACAGCCCACAACCATCTATTGTACATACATCCTGCAGCCATCTATTGTGCATACGGTCAGCCAGCAGCAGTCTCAATTCTGTATTCTTTATTGTGTATATAGCTAGCATCAATGTCTATTGTGTATTCTCTATTGTGTATACAGCCATGCTAATATGGTAATATCTTCCCCTACACATAGTCCAACCACTCCCAGTAGCCATACCCCTTTCATAGCACTGCCCCATGTATAGTCCCACCCTTTCATACCTCCACCCCTCCACATAGTCCCGCCACTGGGACAAAATGGGCATGGCTATGTGGAGTGGGCAGGGCTAGACACACACATAGATACATACACACATACACTCAGATTTATATATTAGATATATTATGCTGAGGTGGAGGCAGAGCTGGGGTGGAGGAAGAGCAGAGTCTCATGGGAGCCCTGAAATTCCTAGTGGCAGCCCTACTGGTGGTTATTGGATGCGGGGCTTGCATGACATAACAATGTCGCGTGAGTCACGGAACCAGAATTACCGACACCGCTGTAATGGCGCCAGCGTGAGAGGTGAGTACAGGCTTTTTTATTTTACCTGGGTAAAACATGTAGAATCAGAAGGGGTTGTCCAAGTAGTGAACAACTCATTTAATAGAAAACTCTGTCCTTTAATCATTGGGTGATAGGAATCTGTTTTGGCTAGATTCACACAGAGTTTCACTTTTCTGTTCCATTATAAACAGACATCCGTTAGGCCAGATTCACACCATGGTTTTCTGCTGTCAGGTTCTGTCCGGTGTTTTGCAGGAAGCTCCGGTCAGAACCTGACAGCTCCGGAAAAACAGAACCGGAGGGCAAAAATGCCCTCCAATCATGTTTTCTCCCGGATTCATTAGTGAGTGGCAGCTGCCGCTGTCCAGTGCTGAAATTTCAGCCCTGGAGCTCTCCTCCCGGACAGGAGAAATCCGGATGGCAAATCACTGCCATCCGGCCCTATAGGGACACAATGGGGCCAAAATAGGATCCGGGGCTCTCCGGTTCACAGCCCCGGATCGTAAAAACGATGGTGTGAAGCCAGCCTTACAGAAACACTCATGAGGGTAAATGGATTTGTCTCATGATGGACACAAAAAGCATGAAGTGGACCATTGATAGTATGGTTGATTTGGTTTCCCCTATAGTATCTATCATTTTAACATAAAAAATAGTCCAGCACGCCACACATTTTCTTTTGCTGAAAACAATGGAGTCTTGTAATGGACATTTCATCACAACACAAGTGTGAACCTAGGCAAACAGGCTTCTTTTGGTAAAGATTTTTCCCTTGCATTGAAAGAGCATAATATCTACTTATATAATCCGCAGTTGGGATTTCGGGCGTTGTAGCCGAATCCCAACATGCTTTGCGCGGGACTGCGAGTGATGACGCGCAGCGTCATCACGAGCCGCAGACCCGCACTACTCTAAAAAAAAAAAAAATCCTCACCTCTACCCGAGCCCGCGCTGTCTCCCGCCGTCTTCTGCCGTGTTCCGCTAGGCTCCCGGTGGCTGTGCAGGCTCCCGGTGCCTGCAGTGATCTTCTATCTACTGAGAGTGAAGGACCTGTGGTGATGTCAGAGTCACGTGACACCAGCTTACTCCAGGCAAATCGCGGGTCACGTGACTCTGACATCACCACAGGTCCTTCACTCTCAGTAGATAGAAGATCACTGCAGGCACCGGGAGCCTGCACAGCCACCGGGAGCCTAGCGGAACACGCCAGAAGACGGCAGAACACGGCAGAAGACGGCGGGGGCTCGGGGTGAGGTGAGCATAATCTTTTTTTATTTTTTTTAACCCCTGCCTTGCACGAGCGCACCACAGACACCTCTATACTCCACCACCACACACGCCTGTACACTCTGCCACCACCACAGACGCCTGTATACTCTGCCACCACACACGCCTGTACACTCTGCCACCACCACAGACGCCTGTATACTCCACCACCACACACGCCTGTATACTCTGCCACCACACACGCCTGTACACTCTGCCACCACACACGCCTGTACACTCTGCCGCCACCACCACACACGCCTGTACACTCTGCCGCCACCACCACACACGCCTGTACACTCTGCCGCCACCACCACACACGCCTGTACACTCTGCCGCCACCACCACACACGCCTGTACACTCTGCCGCCACCACCACACACGCCTGTACACTCTGCCGCCACCACCACACACGCCTGTACACTCTGCCGCCACCACCACACACGCCTGTACACTCTGCCGCCACCACCACACACGCCTGTACACTCTGCCACCACCACACACGCCTGTACACTCTGCCACCACCACACACGCCTGTACACTCTGCCGCCACCACACACGCCTGTACACTCTGCCGCCACCACACACGCCTGTATACTCTGCCGCCACCACACACGCCTGTACACTCTGCCGCCACCACACACGCCTGTACACTCTGCCGCCACCACACACGCCTGTACACTCTGCGCCGCCACCACACACGCCTGTACACTCTGCCGCCACCACACACGCCTGTACACTCTGCCGCCACCACACACGCCTGTACACTCTGCCACCACACACGCCTGTACACTCTGCCACCACCACACACGCCTGTACACTCTGCCACCACCACACACGCCTGTACACTCTGCCACCACCACACACGCCTGTACACTCTGCCACCACCACACACGCCTGTACACTCTGCCACCACCACACACGCCTGTACACTCTGCCACCACCACACACGCCTGTACACTCTGCCGCCACCACACACGCCTGTACACTCTGCCGCCACCACACACGCCTGTACACTCTGCCGCCACCACACACGCCTGTACACTCTGCCGCCACCACACACGCCTGTACACTCTGCCACCACCACACACGCCTGTACACTCTGCCACCACCACACACGCCTGTACACTCTGCCACCACCACCACACGCACTCACCGCACACTCTGCCACCACCACACACACCTGTATACTCTGCCACCACCACACACGCCTGTATACTCTGCCACCACCACCACACACACCTGTATACTCTGCCACCACCACCACACACGCCTGTATACTCCACTACCCACAGACCCACCTGTATACTCTTCTACCCACAGAGCCGCCTGTATACTTTACTACCCACAGAGTCACCTGTATAATCTCCTACCCTCAGAGCCGTCTGTATACTCTGCTACCCACAGACCCGCCTGTATACTCTGCTACCCACAGAGCCCCCTGTATACACACAATTCATTTCACCCTGCTCCCGATGCAATTGCATCGGGCCTTTTTACTAGTAATATATAAAGCTGAATGTGTGTATGTGTGTATATCCGGGATTGGCATCTACACCGTCGCAACTACAGCCGCAAAATTTTGCAGAGTCACACGTCTGGACCCCGGGAGCGTCATAGGCTATGTTGTGAGGCGACATTTTAACCCTGCGTGTTCCAGTTCACCAAACAATTTTGCCCCTATCTACATAATGGGAAAAAAGGGAAAGGAAACGTGTGGGAGGAAAATCGACAGCTGTCAGCTATAGAGACAAAATTTTGCACAGTCACACGTCTGGACCCCGGGAGCGTCATAGGCTATGTTGTGAGGCGAAATTTTAACTCCGCGCATTCCAATTCACCAAACAATTTTGCCCCTATCTACATAATGGGGAAAAAGTGACAGTTACCAGTTGACAGTTGTGAATGAGAGGGACTTAATGATAGCGCCAAAGACTAACAGCACATACCAGCATATAGTCATTAAGGTGGGGCCCCAACATGAGATATTCACCACACACAGGGACATGTATACACACCACACGCACACAAAGAGTAACAGCAAGTGTATAGTCGCTAAGGTGCAGCCACAACATTGGATACTCACCACGCACCCGAACAAACACACACCACAAAGACACACACACACCCCCAAGGGGACACACACACACACTCTATAGCGACACATGCACTCACCACACAGGGACACACACACACCACAAAGAGACACAAACACACCACACAGACCCCCCCCACCGGGACACACACGCATAGCTACCTTATAGGGACACATGCACTCACCCCACAGGGACACACACACCACAAAGAGACACACACACACCACACAGACCCCCCCACAGGGACACACACACATACACACCCTATAGGGACACATGCACTCACCCCTCAGGGACACACACACCACAAAGGGACACATACAGCACAGAGACACACACACCCCACACAGACACCCCCCCACAGGGACACACACACACATACACACCCTATAGGGACACATGCACTCACCCCACAGGGACACACACACACACCACAAAGAGACACGCACAACACAGATACACACACACCACAGACCCCCCACACAGGGGCACACACACATACACACCCTATAGGGGCACATGCACTTACCCCACAGGGACACACATACCACAAAGAGACACACACACACCACACAGACCCCCCCACAGGGACACACACACATACACACCCTATAGGGACACATGCACTCACCCCTCAGGGACACACACCACAAAGGGACACACACAACACAGAGACACACACACCCCACACAGACACCCCCACAGGGACACACACACACATACACACCCTATAGGGACACATGCACTCACCCCACAGGGACACACACAAACACCACAAAGAGACATACACACACACACACACACACACCACAGACCCCCACACAGGGGCACACACACATACACACCCTATAGGGGCACATGCACTTACCCCACAGGGACACACACACCACAAAGAGACACACACAACAGAGACACACACCACACAGGCCCCATCCCACAGGGACACACACATACACACCTCAGGGAGACACACACCACACAGACAGACACAGATGTGCACAAATCACCTCACACAACTCGCCTCATACGTGTGCTATCTTTATTTTCCAAACATAAACATCTGATTAAAAACAGCCAATGTGCAACACATGTGCCATATAGGGAATTAAGGCAGGTGTCAGTCACATGAGCTGTCTATTATGTGTATGTGTGAGGTAACATATACTACCCGGCCAGGGGGAGGGTTTACTGTTGGCTGGAGATTTATTAGGCTGCCTATAGCAATCAATCACAGCTCAGCTTCTATTTTCCTACAGGTCATTAATATGACATATTCAAATTCTATTTTGTTATAGCTAACAACAGTTATTTATTAACCCGGGCGTAGCCAGGTACTACAGCTAGTCCACTATAAATCTGCAATATATAGAACATGCTGTATATTTTAGGATGGGAATCGTGTACCAAAAGCAGTGCAAAGTAGTTAACCTCTTAAGGTGCAATTAAAGCTGGAAGACAAATCGTAAGACATTAAGGTAACTTACATTAGCAGATGACATATTGGAGATACCGCCTCCTTAAATTCACATATTGCGGCACAGAACATTAGTAAATGTTCAAGGACCTGTATTTCCCAGTATTTTACTTTCTTTTAAGTGGAAATGCTCTTAAAGCACACTCATTGTCCTGGTAAAGGTTTCACTTTCCTGCATAAACAGGTATTAATATAGTGCAATGGATGAATAGAAGAAGCTTCAAACTGATCAATGCACTTCCAAGAACTCGCTCTTTCACATAACAAACAGTTGTGTTGTTTGTTATGTTGGTTATTAGTGACATATGCTGAAAATGTCAAATGCTGAACGTACTGGGGTAGATTAATATAATCAAATATAGCGTTCCTCCTGTTTTGTCATCATGGATTTTTACTATTACAAGATGCAAATAAGACATTTCCTAATTTACAATTCCCTGGCCAAATTTACTAAGGGTGACATTAAAATGCAAATGTCATTTAATTGAAACATTGAACAAAACAATACGGCCTATTCACATCTAAGCCTGGTCTGTGTTTTGCTTCATTTGCATTTCTATGGCCTAGTTCACATCTATGCGCCTGTGCGCTTGGCTGTCCTGCCTGCCCTGTGCTAGCGCAAATGCCAGCGCAGGTACATTTGGGGGCAGCTGCAGCAAAGCGCATAGGTGCATGGATGCACCGCACCTGCGCTCGGTTGCGCTCAGTGCCCCCCATTACCTTCTATGGCTGAGCGCAGGAGCTGACATCCCCGAAGTGCGAGTGTGACTGGGATGGGTTAAATTTAAGGTGCCAATAGTGTCTCCTGAGCTCCTGGCCGTTATTTGGACTTAGTCATTTTTTCACCAAAAGCGCATATGTGTTAACGCTGGTGCCTATATGTACCATGCGTTAACGCATAAGTTTCTCATAGGGCCCCATGTTAAAAAAACGCATGTGTTTTTTTACTGCACCCAAAAACGCTGCTTGCAGCATTTTTTTGGATGCTGCACAAAAACGCACTGACATATGCTTTAATGCATATGCGTTTTTGGACTTAGAAAAAAAAATGCCTAAAAAGATCCCAAAAACGAATCCAAGGCAAAAACATCTGCCATGTGTGACCCTGGCCTTTAATGTGAAAAGGGCCTACCTCACTGATTGTTAATGATGGATCACATACCAGGCAGGATAATGCTTTTTTGTGCCATGTGACTTGTATTCTTGAGTTTTTTTGTGCTCTTGTAAAAACAGCAATTTAGGGCTGTATGGGCGTGACCATAAGCTGATAGTGAGCAGTGCAATATGATAGCAGAGAAAGGGCAGGATCAGAGATTGTGAGCTGTGTAGGGAGCCAACATAGAAGGAACCAGATGACAGATCAGAGAGGCTTGTGCTAAGGAAAGGGGAGAGGAGTTTGCAGTGATCCTGACATTCTGACGATGCTCAGCAGTGTTGTGTAACCTGAGGTAAGTTGATACATTGTCACCTCATTAGCTACAGGAATGTGGATGCTGTGTAGGTCCCACCCCCTTACCCTTATATGGTTATGTTGTCATATTCAGCGTGAAGATGGATCTGATTGAGAATGAACATATGTCTGCTTCAGACACAGTCTGTTGGGGACATCTTGTGAAAGGTGTATGAATGGTTTTCTACCAGATTTCACCTATAATGTATACTTGAAAGTTTATAAAAATCTCTTCCTCTACATTATTATTAAATTAAAATGTAAAAAGCGGTTATGCTTTAACAATCCTAAAATGGAAATGGATTTTTAGCCCATATGTAGCCACAGTATACATCTATCCATAATCCAAGTCGTTAAATAAACTGTTCCCCCAAGTTACCTCATTAATACATTTTGGGGGTCCATTATAAGTTCTAAATATTATATCTTAAAACTATCATTCTATGAAAAATCTAATAATTGATTGAGAAGCTACCAAAGGTCAATAAAAGAAAAAGTTAAGATAGACGAAAAAGTTGACAACTAATACCTATAAAACGTGTTCGTACACATAAAGGTCAGACAGAGCTGCAGACAGCTAGGGAATCACTTTCTGGATGGGGATTTCTGAAAGGTCAGTATAATGCACACAGTGTAGAGTAATAATAATAAAATGAAGAATACTGTTTGTCAAGGAGGAAGCAGAATAGAACATATAGTACAGGTAGTAGAATGTATAGAACACATACCGGGTAAAGAAGAGTGTAGTACAGCTAGGTAAAAAGTAATGAATATACCACACAGGTAGAAAGCAGTAAAATACATGAAGTGCAAGTAACACAGGTACAGTCCTTGAAAAAGTATTCATACCCCATGAAATTTTCATTTTTTTTTCAGGTTACACCTACAAACTGAAATGTATTTTATTATGTTTTTATATTAAATGTATTTTATTGGGATTTTATGTGATATAACTATTAAAAGTAGCAAATATTTCTGAAGTGTAAGGCTGTTCGTTGAATCCGGGGGGTTGCAGGTAAAACCTGATTCATCTGGGATTTCCCAGAAATGTACAAACTGATGCACCCGCATCGGTATTATCACTGATCTAACTCATGTGGGAGCATACAGTTCTTTCCAGCTGCATAACTTTTCCGCTGGATAAGGGGATAAATGACATGCCCATCAGGGGGCGTGTCATTTAGAACTGCGGGATCCATAGTCTGACGCATCTGGGTTACATACAGTCCCATTTTAAATCAACTCGTAGTGCCTCAGATCAGGGTGCTTCCGGGTTTTGTCACCGAGACCAAAAAATGCACCAAAATACGTTTTTGGTCTCAGCGAATAAAACTGTGGCACCTGGATCAGGGGGAAACAGGAAAAACTGAATGCACCTGCAAGTTCATCCGGGTCCATTGAAAGTCAATGGGGCCAAAACTGATATGAGTGAATCCAGTTTAAACTGGATACACACGGATGGCAAAAAATGCTAGTGTGTAAAAAGCCTAAGGCTATGTGCCCACTCGAAGTTTGTGCTGTGTTAATGATCCATTTTATGGTGCTGTGTTTTTTTTGTAAACCTGCACTAAAAACAGATCAGTATCTGTGTCTGCCAGCAAAGTGAATGGGATTTTCAATTTGCTGTGCAGATGTCAGCATTTTTGACTGCTGCGTTAGTGGTGCAGAAAGCGCATTCAGAAAATAATGAGTATGTCAATTATTGTTCCATTTTCAGGCTGTGTTTTCTACATTGACTCCATTATAATAAAAAAAAAAAAGCATCACAAATGGGTTAGTATTTAGACAGTCTGTGATGATTTTTTAGTGCACTTTCCAGACCACAAACTCTGCAATTTCTTATCCTCACTGGCGATCCCACAGTGTGCTCCTGCGATGTTTTTCCTCCTGACACCGGGTAAGATGACCTGCGAGACCTGAAAAGGACATTCAGGTGTCAATAAAATGGGGGAAGGTTTATATGAGAAATGTATTTGTGACGCTACCAGTGGGTTTCGGCAATGGACATGGATGGCCAAAGCTGCAATGCAGGTCCTCTGGGGCTGTTGGTATTGCAGCTGAGGGGGTGTGGCTCTCCACCAATGGTGCAGTAAATAACTTGGAGGACACAGCAGGGTGCGGTCTTTAGTTTTACTCACTGTTCGTATACGTTTCCAGGTATTTTCAGCAGTTCGCGAAGCGCTGTGTTCTCCAGGTTTGGCTCCAGCCAACTCTCGGGTAACTTGGTGACACTTTACCCAGACCCCCTTCTTAGGTTCCTTCCCGGGTCAACTTCCTGCACCGGCTTTCTTCCTTCTGCCCCGCGCCTCACACTCAGTCTCGAGCCGGCAGCCTCTGGCCCTGGCTGGCGACGTCGTCCTGGTCCCCTTGACCCTCTGCAGCCACCTTTTCAACAAGTAAGTGTGGAGTTGGACCATGGCACATAAAGATACCTCGGTCCTCAGTTTTCTAGCTGAGTAGAAATGAGCGATGTTCGATTCGAAATGTTTGTCAATTTCAAATTCGAGCTGTTTTGGGTGGTGTTCGAGTCATTCGACGAATGCGAAAAATTTGCTTAAAATTCAGCAGTTCGAGGTTATGTTCGATAACTGTCATGCGCTTAGATGGCGCTGACATTGCTAGATGCTGCTGTGTATGTGTTTGTCTTTAAGAGCTGCATGGTTGATAGTTGTGAAGGTCCTGGGCCTCCTGTGTTGTGCTCCAGAACTGCATTCACTATGAGGTTCGGCTGCTGGTTGAGGAGTTAATGTGTGACTCACCTGGGCTACCCTCCCCCTGGCCTTTAAGTAGCCTCTCCTTCCTTAAGGTGTTGCTGCTGATAGAGTTTCACTCTATGCCTGGAAGCCGTGCTGTGCTGACCTGTGTGTTTGTGCTGCTGAAGTCCTTTCCTTTGCAGTTGCTGTATCCCAGTTCTGTGGAGGGAGGTGAGGGGGAAATAGTGCAGGGCTGGTGGAGGAGTTTTAGGGTGAGGCTGGATGCACGAACCTTCTCACCTTCAGAGATTCTTTCGGGATCAGGGCCATTCAGGGTTCCTAGACTAGGCTCAAACTAGTCTTCCTCAGAGCTGCAGTTGTGTGTCAGTCACGCACCCCTTCTGCTGCTGTGGGCGCTATAAAGTGTTAGTTAGATAGATAGTGAGCGAATCTAAAGTTAGATAGACAGATAGGTTTAGGGACTAGGGACTAGTTAGAATATCAGCCCTTTTGAGGGCTACTTCAGACAAGTAGGGTGTAGGGATTAGTTGTAAATATCAGCCTTTTTGAGGCTACTTCATAGAAGTAGGGACTAGTTATAATATCAGCCCTTTTTAGGGCTAGGTTAGAGCAGTCCCTATTAGTTTTTGCCAGGCAGGTGTGTGCCCGTGCTGTGCAAATGTTTTTCACAGCATCTGGCAAAATCTAGCTCAGGCAATCGTTTAGGGCAGTTAGTGTAGCACTGCTGTGAAGAAAGGTACACCACCTGTCTTTAGTAGCCAATTTTTTACTGCAGCTAGTCCAGCAATTTTTTTCTCCTGGTAGCAGTGTCTGGTAGTCAGCGGTATAGCTCAGCTGTAAAGTAAGCTACACCGCCTGTCTATCCAGTAGCCAATTTTTTACTGCAGCTAGACCAGGCAATTTTTTGGGGCTAGTAGCAGTGTCTGGTAGTCAGCGGTGTAGCCCAGCTGTAAAGTAAGCTACACCGCCTGTCTATCCAGTGGCCAATTTTTTACTGCAGCTAGTCAAGGGAATTTTTTTGGGCTAGTAGCAGTGTCTGGTAGACAGTGGTGTAGCCCACTTGTGAACCAAGCTACACCGCTAGTTCAGACTAAATTTTAACTGCTCCTAGCCCAGGTAATAGTTTGGGCCTAGTAGCAGTGTTATTTAGACAGTGGTGTGTAGCCTACTTGTGAAACACACTACACCGCCTGTCCAGTTCAGACTAATTTTTAACTGCTCATAGCCCAGGTAATAGTTTGGGCCTAGTAGCACTGTTTGGCCAGTCAGCTCTGCTCGATTTCCATCCAAATTTTTTTTTTGCCAACAACTGCAGAGTTGCCAATTTGTTCACATACAAAATGAATGGCAAAATGCCTGCTGCTGGTGGAAAGGGGAATAGGCGTGGTGGAAAGGGAAAAAAAATTTGTGTCCGTGGGGTAGGTGGTAAAGCAACAGTAACATCTGCTGAAGAAAGACCATCTTCCAGCCGAAGTAAGATGTCTACTTCTTTCCGTGGACAATCTGATATGATCCCTTTCGTACGGACACGAGTCAGACGACGATCGCTACCAATTGTAGATGAGGCACAAAAAGAGCAGGCGCTTGAATGGATAGCAAGTGCTTCTTCAAGTGGGATCTCCTCCACCTTAACTTCAACATCACAAATACACCAGTCCTCAGAGGTGTCACCCCAATCGCACTTATTCCTCACAACTCCCAAGTCTCCAGCCACCCGTCTTGAGTATGGGGTAATACAGATGGTTGAGTATGCAGAGCTGTTCACTCATGCTACAGCCTGGGAATTAGAGGTCTGCTCCAAAGCTTCTGTGTGTCCAGAAGAGGAAATGATCTGCACTGATGCCCAGAAGCTTTGTGAGTCAGATCCAGGCCCAGATGAAGAAGGTTCTGAGCAAGCATAATGTAGACCCTCATTCCCAAACTGTAAGTCCTGTTGGTAGAGACAATGAGGAAGATGCTGACGAGACTGAGATACCTGATTGGAACGACATTTTGACTTTTCGGTCAGGGCAGGAAGAGGTTGGCTCTGAGGACAACGGGTGTGAGAGCACACAGGGTGATGATGAGGTTGGAGATACCACTTAATCAACCCACAGTCAGCCAGTCGATGAGGGGCAGCAGAGGAGGTGGAGAAGGATGCTAGTGATGATGAGGTTAGGTTGTGCCTTCCTGGAAAGAGACAGAATACTGGAAGCACATCAACAACTGCATCCTCAACCACAACTCTACTTCTGAGCAGAAGTCATGGTTGCTCTTCTTCAGGTCCTATGGGCTCTAAGCCTTGCCAAGCCTGAGCCTTTTTTGAGATTGGAAAGGATGAGCCAACTCAGGATGACACAGGGGTAGAAAAGTCCTTGCGGATCCATGACTTGTTCATCTTGATGAACGTTAGTCTGTCTTCATTGTCACTGGACACAGCCGTGTGCGCTTATCTGTCAGCACACCACCAGCAGCGCTGAAGACACGTTCAGAGAGAACGCTTTTTGCAGGGCATGACAAGCTCTCCAAGGCATGAGTGGCGAGCTCAGGCCATTTTTCTAGATTGGAAGCCCAAAATAAGCAAGGGTCCAGTTCCACAGTCATGGCATCGATGTTCACTTGGAGATACTCCTGTGAGATTCACTATGTGCACCACTGGTGTTTTGTGGAAAAGCAGATCTAAGAGTCTGTAACAGCTTCTGCTGATACTCCTGCATACGTGAATCCCTTTCTATAGCAGGAATAATTTTGCCAAATATACTCTTGTACCGAGGATCTAAGAGTGTGGCAACCCAGTAGTCAGCATTACTTTGAATTCTGACAATCCGAGGGTCATGTTGCAGGTAGTACAGCAAGTAGGCACTCATGTGTCTTGCGCATCCAGGAGGCCCAAGTCCTTGTTGTGTGGGTGGCAGCGAGGAAAGAATCATGCTTCCTTCCTCTGCCCTCTCCCACCAACTTCGCACAACAGAAATGTGATCAAGATCTCCCTCATATGATGAGTCTTCCATGCCCATCGCCAGTTCGTCCTCCATTTGTTCCTCGGCTCCTGCACCTTTCTCAACAGTTTGGCTGCTACCATGCGCCCTCGTTAATCCCTCTCACCCACCCTCCCATTCCTGCCGCCTTGGTGCTGCCGACCGTCTGGACCTTGGAGATCTTGTTATCCCTTCTGCATACGACTCCTCCTGTACTTCCTCCCCCTCCTCTTGTCCCACCACCTGACTCCGAATACTGTTTAAAGTGTGTTGCAGCATGTAAATGACCGGAATGATCAGGCTGATAATGGCATCGTCAGCACTAAACATCTTTGTCGCCATTTCAAGACTGTGCAGAAGGGTGCATAGGTACTTGATCTGAGACCACCCGAGCAGCGTGATTTTCCCCTCCTCTGGATCTCATTGGCCCAGGTTATACGTCATAACGTATTGCACCAGGGCTCGTAAGTGCTGCCACAGTTGCTGCAACATGTGCTTAGTTGAATTCCATCGTGTCGTCACAACGCATTTCAGCCGATGAACTGGCAGGCCGAACGACTTCTGTAGAGATGCAAGTCGTTGAGCTGCGGGATGCGAACAGTGGAAGTGAGCACACAGCGACCGTGCCCTCTGCAGAAGCCCATCTAGGCCGGGAAAGTGGGCTAAAAATTGCTGGACAACCAGGTTCAAGACGTGAGCCATACAAGGCACGTGTGTCACATTGCCCCGGCGAAGGGCCACACCCAGCATTGCAGCATTGTCGTACAAGGCCTTCCCTGGCTGCAGGTTCATTGGAGACAACCATTGATGAAACCTGGTCTCCACCGCTGACCACAACTCATCAGCTCTGTGACTCACATTTCCCAGACATTTCAATGTAAACACCACCTAATGTCGTTGAGCCCTGTTGACAGCATAGTAAGGAGATGTGCAGGATTCCTTGTGCGCAGTTAGAACATGGGTGGCATTACCAGACAGGCTTTGGGTGCAGGTGGAGGACCGAGACGAGGTTGAGGAGGCAGAAGCAGTGGAGGAACTTCTACATACAGAGAATTGACGCAAAACTCGTGGCGACGGCAATACTTGGACAGCAGCCCCTTCTCCTGCTGTCACCATAGTTACCCAGTGCCCATTCACCGACATGTCCAAGTGTCTATGGTGAAATGCACCCTGTCACACACAGACTTTCTCAAGGAAGTGGTGATGTTGTGTGCGACACGCCGGTGTAGAGCAGGCACAGATTTCTTTGAGAATTAGTGGCGACTGGGCACCTGGTACTGGGGCACTGCGACGGACATAAGGTCTCGAAAATTCTCTGTGTCCGCCAGGTATAAAGGCAGCATTTCTGTAGACAACAGCTTGCAGATGGTGAAATTCAACCTCTTAGCTTCGTCATGGCTAGGAGGAAATTATCTTTTACTTGTACACATCTGAGGGACCGATGGCTGGCTGCTGTGCTGAGACGGCGTTGAGTAGGGTGTCCCCAACAAACTGCTGGTCTATGAGGAAGGTGCAGGCAGAGATATTATGTTGCCTTCATCCAAAGGTGATGCTCTCGATGTCTGACAGCGCTCAACACCAGCATGTGTTTCCACTTCCAAAAGAACTGATGACCTTCTAATCACACTGACTGTTGCGGGTAAAGAAGTGGAAGGTCTGCATCCAAAAGCATGTGTGACTGCTGTCCCCACATGTAAGAAGGAATATCACTGCACTCTCAGAGGCGTTATGATGCAACAGTGAAATTTTTGATCGTGAATGAACAACATGCGACCACTGACATCGTTTCGGTCCACAATTTTGGACCTTTCTCAAAGAGTTGCTTGTGGTAGTTTTAAGCTGATTAATTCTGGGGGTACTTAATTGGACCGTCCCATTGATGTAGTGCTGATCCACCTTATATATAGGTTGAAAATGTTCCCAGCACTCCCAGGTAATGACACACACCAACCACAGCGCAGGAGCGCAGGGCAACATACAGCATTCAGGTGCAAACTGGGTGCATTACCTTATACTTGTCCTACATACAAACTACATTACCTGGGAGTGCTGGGAACATTTTTAACCTATAAATAAGGTGGATCAGCACTACATCAATAGGACGGTCCAATTAAGTACCTCCAGAATTAATCAGCTTAAAACTACTACAGCGACACTTTGAGAAAGATCCAAAATTGTGGACCGAAACGGCGTCAGTGTTTGCATGTTGTTCATTCACAATAAAACCTTTCACTTTTGCATCATAACGCCTCTGAGAGTGCAGTGATATTCCTTCTTATATGAATACGGGTTTCAGCAATCCTTTCACTAGCACCTCAAGAACTCTATATTGCAGTGCACGCCATTTCCACAAGCATTTATGCTGTCCCCACAGTCACACAGGATGAAGAGGCCGAGGATGCACTTGAGGCCGCATTGTAGCACAATGAGCTTCCCACTGCGACTTTTGCTCAGGGGCATGTTTTTTGCTATTGGTCATTGGTAAGATGATAGGTTAGGTAGATCATCTTACCAGTCTTCCGCGCTTGTTTCCGGGCCGCTCATTATGCTTCATGCATTTTCACTGCACTGATCGGCAATAGCCAATTATGGATTCTCATTCTCTGTGAGAGAATCTGTGATTGGCTGTTGCAATCTGGATGGTGTCTGTGCTTGGTTTCCATACTGATTAGTGTACAGCAACCAATCTTCCATGATAGTGTGTAAAATAAATAAATAAAGGAAAAAATGCCAAGGTCTTCACAGTATTTTTCATTCCCAGCACAGATAAAGCAGACAGTTATGAATTGTCACCCTCAGCTGGCTAGTTAAACCTTGAAAGGCAAAAAAAATGCATTCTGGTATTCTCAGCGTGATGAGCGCCAATCATTATTGCCCCCCCATGCCTTAGTATAGCAGCCCCCAACTGCCCCAGAATTGACATTCATTAGAAGTGCCATTTCATCTCTTCCTGTTGCCCTGGTGCCGTTGGCAAACTGGGTAATAAAGGGGTTAATCGCAGCCGATAATTGACAGTTTGTCAATAAAGCGAATGTGTCAGGTCAAAAATCTATATGTAACTGATATTATTTTCGAATTCCTTTTTCTAAGCTCTGTCTGTTCATGGTTTTCTATTATTTATGCTAACTCCTATCCTGTGTAAACTTCAAAATAAAAGATTCATTCCATCTGTCAATCACAGTAAGTTCTCTGCTACACACAAGGAGTGAATATTCATGCATCACTACACTGCCCCGCCCTCCTGTGATCTTTATGTTGTGTGACTCATTGCAGACAGAGGACAAAGGAGGAGGTGTGTGCTCTTAGCAGAGTAGATTTGAGATCTTAATTGTGTGTATCCCACAGTGCAGGACAAAACACCTCCCCCCTACCGAGCAGATTGCACAACATTTCAGTGACTTCAGTACAGAGCACAGAGAGGAGGAACAGAACACCAGCTTAAATAGGCATGGATTTTTAAATATCATTTACACAGCTGGCCTCATTGCCTGGACTAATACATGTAGCAAGGAAACTACAAAGGGTACAATAATGATTTTACATGTTCTTAAAAGGTCTGCCCAGGCACTATTCAAGGGTAATATTAGTACCATACTGAAAAATGACCTGACAGAGTCCCACTTATTACCAATCCAGTAAGTGAATAGTTAATAAACACATACACACAAAATTTCTTTATTAGAAATAAAACACAGAAAAACATCCTTTTAATAAAAAATAAAAAACACTGACAAGCCATACCTTTCGATGATAATCCAACACAAGTTCCCAACACAATCTAAACTCTTCTGCATCAGAGGCCATGGTGTAGAAGGAGCCTACTGTCATTGCCGTCTCCGAACACATATTGATAGAGGTGAGAGCCGTGGTGAGGTGAGGATAGGATTCATATTGGTTACCATGGTACCAGACCTGTATCATGACATGAGTCAGTGAGGTCACCCGAGGACATAGTTCAGGTAACCATGGTAACTGCTAAGGTTAGCGGGTACTATGGTTACCTGAGCTGTTCTCGGGTGATCTCAGTTGCTCACCACAATACCAGCCACAGCTCTTGGTTCACTCATTCTGTGCTCGGCGGCCGTGGTGAGAAGATGTCGCAGAGGATTGTGGAGAATATATAGGAGCAATAAATATTGAATCAAGATATGTGTTTGTGTTTTTGTTATAATAAAATTTGTCTCTGTAGGTTGTGTCTTATTTACTATTTAATAGAGATTTCTAATGGCTGGGTCTAACATTGGCCCAACATTCTCAATCTTGGGTTCAGTGCCACCTGGCAATACAAAGCTGGCATTATCCCCTTATTACCCATTTTGCCACTGGCACCATGGCAACTGGAAGAGCTGGGTAACATGCCAGGATTTGTGACTTCTGATGAATGCACAAAATTCTGGGGTGGCTGCGGGCTGCTATTCTATAGCATGGGGGGCCCAATAACGATGGGCCTCTGTCATGTTAGAATATCAGGCCCAGCTGCCTAGTTTTACCTTGGCTCAGAATTCAAAATACAAAATACGGCAAAACCCTATGCATTATTTTCCCAGACAAGGTTTAACTAGCCACGTGAGTGTGACAGTTCGCTTTATTTATGCTTAGACTGAAAAATACTGCAAAGCCCTATGCATTTTTGTCCCATTATTGATTTATTTTACACACTATAATGGCAGGTTGGTTGAAGTATACTAATGTATATGGCAACCAAGCACAGACACTGTCCATATTGTGTTAATGCATTCTAATTGCAACAGCCAATTACAGATGCTCTCACAGAGAATGAGCGTCTGTATAGTTGTCTGTTGCCAGTCAGTGCACTGAATATGCATGAAGGTTAATCAGTGGTCCTGGAAGCAAGCAGCGGGAGACTGGTAAAGTCTATCTATTTATAGCATGGGAAAGATCATGTTAAAAACGCATGTGATATGCATGTCATACTTATGACATGCACATGACATATGGATGCTAGGTGCGGGAAAAATGCACACTGACATGTCATACGTGTGTCATACAAGTATCAAAACGCATGACACTCGCATGACACTCTGCTACTTTTCTCGATGTGTAAAGGTACCTTCACTCTAAATATAATATGCAGATCTTTTTTAGTGAGTGGTTAAAGGGGAGGGGATAAAAGGTAGAAATCTAATTAAACTAAGGAATTAAGTGAATCACTTCAACTAAAGCTGTGAATGAAGTAATATGATTGATTTAATTTATGGTGTATCTGGTGATATATATGAGAAGGTTTGCAATTTACTTTCTGTGGGCTTCTCAATATTTAATTTGCGATTGAATGCATTATCTCATGGACTAAATTTGAGAGATTATTTTTATGTGTATTTCTCCCTAATAGATAAATTGTACTCGAAAATATTGTGAGTCGAGGTTATTTCAACAACTTCTGTGATTGAAGGTGGAGTAGTTTGCTTCAGTAGAGCAAGGGTGGGGAACCTTTTTTCTGCTGAGGGACATTTGGAAATTTCTACCAACGATTGGGGGCCGCACATAATTATCAGCTTGAAAATTTCCCTGCTGTATTTGGGCAAACAATTAATTAACTCACCCCATACAGCACTGGGGAGGCCTGGGGCAAATACAGCATTGGGGACTGTGGTGGCCTAATTATCACTACGGAGGTTGAGGGAATATACACACTGAAGGGTACATAGGCTGCTGGGGATGCATATACTCTGCTAGGGAGAGGGCACATAGGTAGCTGGGATGGGGTCACATATATTGCTGGGGGAGGCACATACACTGCTGGGTTGGGAGCACATAGTCTACTGGGATGGGGCATATAAACTGCTGGGGTGGGGTCACATACACTGCTGGGATGGGAGCACATGCACTGCTGGGGTGGGGTCACATACACTGCTGGGATGGGAGCACATGCACTGCTAGGGTGGGGGCACATACATTGCTGGGGTGGGGGCACATACACTGCTGCTAGGGCACATAGGCTATAATGGGGGCACATAGGATGGGTGAAGCACATACACTACTGGGGTAGTGGCACAGGTTGCTGGGATAGTGGCACAGACTCTGCTGGGGGAAGGCAAGTATTAGGCTGAGGGTGCCAATACTTTTGTCTGGCCCATTTTTGGAGTTTTGTGTGAAATGATCAATGTTTTGCTTTTTGCTTCATTTTCTTTTGTGTTTTTTCATTGAAGACAAATTAAATAAAGATAATAAAACCAAAGAATTTGTGATTGCAATCATTTTCAGGAAGAAACTGAGTATTATCTGACAGAATTGCAGGGGTGTCAATACTTTTGGTCACAACTGTATATACAGGGTGGGCCATTATTATGGATACACCTATAAAATGGGAATGGTTGGTGATATCAACTTCCTGTTTTTGGCACATTAGTATATGGGAGAGGGGAAACTTTTCCAGATGGGTGGTGACCATGATGGCCATTTTGAAGTTGGTCATTTTGGATCCAACTTTATTTTTTTCAATGGGAAGAGGGTCATGTGACACATGAAACGTATTGAGAATTTCATAAGACAAACAATGGTGTGCTTGGTTTTAACATAACTTTATTGTTTCATGAGTTATTCACAAGCTTATGAACACTTATAAAATGTGATCAAAGTGCTGCCCATTGTGTTGTATTGTCAATGCAACTCTCTTCTCCCACTCTTGACATACTGATTGAAACACCGTTGAAGAAATTCTAGTATAGGCTACCAGTATCTGTTGTTTCAGATGCTGCACATCTTGTATCTTCACAAAATTGATGGTATGGTGTGGTGTATGGGGTACAAAGATAGTGTGATCATTCTTCTTCAATGGGAACTTCAATGCCACTGGATATCTGAAATTGCTACATTATGATGTGTTGCCCTCTTTATGCACTGAAGATGGCATGTTTCTTGAGTTTTTCCAACAAGCTGGTGCACCACCACTTTATGGGTATCAGGTCCGAGCATTCCTACATGAACAGTTTCCTGGAAAGTGGATTGGTCGGCCTGGGCCAGTTGAATGGCCACCAAGGCCTCCCGATCTGACCCCTTTAGACTTTTATCTTTGGGGCCATCTGAAGGCAATTGTCTATGCTGTGAAGATACGAGATGTGCAGCATCTAAAACAACGGATACTGGAAGCCTGTGCTAGCATTTCTTCTGCGGTGTTGTTATTAGTGTGTCAAGATTGGGAGAAGAGGGTTGCATTGACAATCCAACACAATGGGTAGCACTTTGAACTTACCGTATATACTCGTGTATAAGCCGAGTTTTTCAGCCCAAAAATTGGGCTGAAAAGTCTACCCCTCGGCTTATACACGGGTCATATACGGTATGTGATGTGGTGGGGGCTGTGGAGGCTGCAGGAGGCGGGGGAGGCTGCTATATGGGCGGCCCCGTCACGTGGGGCCGCTCATTAAATATGCACTGCTTCCCCCTGTCAATCAGCGGCAGGGGGAAGCAGTGCATATGGCCCCCAAACGCTGCCACTCGCCCCCCCCTCTGTATCAGGGCCCCTCCGCTGCTGTAAGGGCCCCCCCGCTGCTTATCTTACCATACGGTATTCTGATCAGCGCTGCTCCTCGCTGCTCCCGTCCTCGCGGCATCCGGGATCCCCGGCCGTCGCAGGTATGACGTCATCGTGCGACGGCCGGGATCCCGGATGCCGCGAGGACGGGAGCAGCGAGGAGCAGCGCTGATCAGAATACCGGATGGTAAGTTAAGCAGCAGGGGGGGCGAGTGCCAGCATTTGGGGGCAGCAGTGTACCCCTGGGGGTGGCTATATACCCCTGGGGGCGGATATGTACCCCTGGGGGCGGCTATGTACCCCTGGGGCGGCTGTGTACCCCTGGGGGCTGCTATATACCCCTGGGGGCAGCTGTGTACCCCTGGGGGCAGCTGTATACCCCTGGGGACGGCTGTGTACCCCTGGGGGCTGCTATATACCCCTGGGGGCAGCTGTGTACCCCTGGGGGCAGCTGTATACCCCTGGGGACGGCTGTGTACCCCTGGGGGCTGCTATATACCCCTGGGGACAGCTGTGTACCCCTGGGGGCAGCTGTATACCCCTGGGGACGGCTGTGTACCCCTGGGGGCTGCTATATACCCCTGGGGGCGGCTATATACCCCTGGGGGCGGCTGTGTACCCCTGGGGGCGGCTGTGTACCCCTGGGGGCTGCTATATACCCCTGGGGGCGGCTATATACCCCTGGGGACGGCTGTTTACCCCTGGGGGCTGCTATATACCCCTGGGGGCGGCTATATTCCCCTGGGGGCTGCTATATACCCCTGGGGGCGGCTGTGTACCCCTGGGGGCTGCTATATACCCCTGGGGGCGGCTATATACCCCTGGTGGCTGCTGTGTACCCCTGGGGGCTGCTGTGTACCCCTGGGGGTGGCTGTGTACCCCTGGGGGCTGCTGTGTACCCCTGGGGGCGGCTGTGTACCCCTGGGGGTGGCTGTGTACCGCTGGGGCTGCTGTGTACTGCTGGGGCTGCTGTATGCCCCCGGAGGCTGCTGTACACCCCCGGGGCTGCTGTATATACTGCTGGGGCCTGTATACCACTGGGGCTGCTGTATATACTGGTAGGGTCTGCATATACCACTGGGAAGGCTGCTGTATACCACTGGGGCTGCTGTATATACTACTGGGGCCTGTATATGCCACTGGGGAGGCTGCTGTATACTACCACTGGGGGGCCTGTATACCTGTGCTGGGGTCCACCCTCGGCTTATACACGAGTCAATAGATTTTCCCAGGTTTTGGGGGCAAAAGTAGGGGGGTCGGCTTATACACGGGTCAGCTTATACACGAGTATATACGGTATTTTATAAGTGATGATAAACTTGTAAATAACTCTTTTCTTTTACTTATGGATGTATTTCTGTGTTATTTTATAGACCATAACAGTCCGTGAACAAGACATAATTGTATTGCCGAAACGTCAAAATTATCTGTGACTGTGAATTTTTGTGCTGCTGGATTAATAAAGAACATAAAAGAAAATTATCCGCAATTACTGTTTTTCCTTTTTAAGATATACTCTTTTGTGTGCCAAGGCAAGGCTGTACATTAACGTCTATATTGATTTTCCTTGAGCACCAGATTACAATACAGAGTAGCTGGGCTTCTTTCTCTATGTATGCACATTAGAGACTGCCAGCTGTATACGCAGAGAATGACAGCTTTATACACATTAGAGACTGACAGCCAAATACAGAGAGACTGTTGGCGTTATACACATTAGAGACTACCGGCTGTACACACATAGACTGCGGGCTTTATACACATTAGAGACTGCTAGCTGTATACACTTTAGACACTGATGGCTGGATGCACATTAGAGATTGCCAACATTATACACATTATGGCCACTTTACACGCGGCAACAGGAAGATAGAAAACGGCAGGTGTCGGAGACAATTGTACCTTTTACCTTCAAAACACCTTGAAGTGGCTGTGTGTAAATCGGGTATTTGCAAGATGTTTTGAAGGTAAAAGGTACAATTGTCTCCGACACCTGCCGTTTTCTATCTTCCTGTTGCCGCGTGTAAAGTGGCCATTAGAGACTACTGGCCATATACACTGATACTGATGGCTTTATACACATTAGAAACTGCCAGCTGTATATCTTGTATATAGGGATGAGAGAGTACCGCACTATTCAGGCTCGCTATACTCACAACGAGTAGGTTCTGGTACTCGGTACTCGTCGCTAGTATAGCAAGTCTGATTACTTTCGCAGTGTATCTATAGAAAGTACCCTAAAAGTGAATAAAAGTTGTTAAAAATAATAAAATTACATACTCACCAGTCCGACGCCTGCATCGGGACCGTGCCAGAAGACCTGCGATCACCGGACAAGGACCTGTGACTTCCAGCCAATCAGATGGCCGGTAGCGATCTGGCCAATCTGATGATGACATGTCACAACCACGTGATCGCTAGCGGCCACCTGATTGGCCAGATTGCAAGGTCCTGGCAGTACACCTAGGACCTTGCAATCTGGTCAATCAGGTGGCCGCTAGTGATCAAGTGGTAGTGACGTGTCGCCATCTGATTGGCCAGATCGCTACCGGCCATCTGATTGACTGGAAGTCACAGGTCCTTGTCTGGTGATCGCAGGTCTTCTGGGATGGTCCCAATGCAGGGGTCGGACAGGTGAGATGTAATTCTATTATATTTAACAACTTTTATTCAATTTTAGGGTACTTTCGCAGTGTATCTATAGATACACTATGAAAGTAATCGGACTACTCGTTACTCCCGAGTACTCATAAGATACTCGGGGAGTAGCGAGTACCAGAATACCGCTACTATTCGTTGAGTTCCGAATAGTAGCGAGTATATTCGCTCATCCCTACTTGTCTACACTGCACTATGCTGTATATACAGGTCCACACACATAGCTCTGCTACATTCTCATACATGGCCCTGCAGCATACACAGACACAGTTCTGCAACATACACAGTCATAGCTCTGCAGCATATACACATACACACATAGCTCTGCAGCATACACACATACAGCTCTGCAGCAAACACATAGTTTTGCAGCATACACACACATCGCTCTGCAGCAACCACACACATAGCCCTGCAGCATACACACACATAGCCCTGCTGCAAGCTCTTCCATTATTGATAGTGTATGTGCAAGTAGTGGAGTCCTATGACTCAGGTGCACAGTTTGAAGTCTCCTATGCCCTGTAGCTCACGCCCCTCCATTATTCACTCATGGGGCAGTTCTCTCACAGATAAGAAAGTTAAGTACCGTATGTGAAACATATCAGTGCAGCCTGAGACCGAACTCCACCTACAAAGGTCACATGATAAGATATAAAACCTTGATCGGCATTATACAGTAGCACCCCTGGCGAAAATATCACCACTCAGGGGGTAATTTGCACAATCTCCGTACAGACAGCATTTATAAACTGGAGGAAAACATGGAGTATATTGCAGTAAAAAAATTCTTTATTCAATCATGTGTAAAAAAGCGTGATAAAAAGTGACACAGCAGAGGTTCTGAGATGCAACTCAACCGACATGTTAAGACCAAGATATAGAACAGTTGTACTTGAAAACTGAACACATGTAGGTTTTACAATGTACATACAGGGTATATTTCAATAGTACACATACTACAGAGAATCACATACCGTAATAAATAAATAAAGTGCACCATTCTGGTAGAAATTTTCACTACTATCTACAGACCTCTCCCTGAGGAAGCTGTGTGGGCGAAACATATGTAGGGCTTTAGGACCTACTCGCTCTCTACCCGGTTTGCTCTCCCGCAGTTTTGACCACATAGGTATGATCCTTTGGATGCTTTACTATGTTCAGTTGTTACTGTGACTGTTGGTACTGTTATTTTTACTTTGGGTATAACTTTGTATGTACAACCCAGTCTTATACTCGTTCTGAGAATCAATAAGGTGGAAATTTCTACCAGAATGGTGCACTTTATTTATTTATTATGTGATTCTCTGTAGTATCTGTACTATTGAAATATACCCTGTATGTACATTGTAAAACCTACATGTGTTCATTAGTCAAGTACAACTGCTCTATACCTTGGTCTTAACATGTCGGTTGAGTTGCATCTCAGAACCTCTGCTGTGTCACTTTTTATCACGCTTTTTTACACATGATTGAATAAAGAATTTTTTTACTGCAATATACTCCATGTTTTCCTCCAGTTTATAAAGGTCACATGATGGTGATGTCATCAAAGTTCCTTTAGCTCAAGAGATAAGGGGGCAGAATCTGTAGGTGATTGGCAGGAAAGGGGGCCTGTAGATGAGGTGAGAGATATAGCCTGGAGGAGATTGGGCCACACCCCCTCTCTTCTTCTGTGGGCCCCCTTTCCCGCCAATCACTGCAGGGCCCCCCACAGCTGTCAGAGCTTTCATGTCCTGATGATGGCCCTGGGTACATATTATGTTAAATGCATTTTGTATTTGGGAGTCATCAATGGATTTATTTAAAGGGGAACTCTGGGGAGATAAAAGTTTTTTAGTACTGTACCTGGCCCTCCTACATGAGGAAGCACAGCTGGGCAGTACAGTTCTAGGATCTATAGATCACTTATAAATCTATAAAATTATGTCTGCTCCTCAGCCCTCACCCCTCCCTTAGGGGACAGTGAAATTCATTGATGCTTCTGCAGAGAACAGTAGGTGTGTCAGGGGTGTGGACATGGAGGCTCTGGGATCATGTTACATTCCAGCCTCCTCATACATTTGTATGGGCAGGAGGAGTGGCGGGGGCATGGCAACTGGACTCCTGTTCACACTACAATCCTGTCCCTGATGATGGAACCTTGGGGTTTATACCACGTTTAACAGATGCTGGAGAGGCATCTAGATGTTTGCTGTGACTCAGGAGAAAGTGTAAGGGGACAGGATTGTAGTGTAACCATGAGGCCGGTGACCACGTCCCCTGCCATCCCCCTGCCCATACAGAAGTGTGAGGGGGCAGGTATGTAAGATGATTCTGGAGTACCCAGGGTCCATGTCCCCAACATACCTCCTTCACTGCTGGAGCCTGAGGCTGAATTTCACTGTCCCCTAAGGGAGAGGTGACAGCTGAAGATCAGATATGATTTTATTGATTTATAAGTCATCTATAAATCCTAGAACTGTAGTGCCTATCTCTGCTTCATCAAGTAGGAGGGCAGAGACAGTTCAAAAAAGTTTAATCTCCCCACAGTTCCCCTTTAATTATTTCTCCTAGGCGGCGATGTTGGTGCCTCTGCGTATATTTGAATCTTCATTCAAAATTTGGTATAAATTACTTATTTTACAAAGTGTCATACTCTTTGGATAATTTAGTAATATTACAATAGGAAGAGGTAAACTAAATACTTTTTCCAGTTGTTAAATTCCTTTGATGGTATATTATACATTGTACATCAGTAAAATTAGTTAATTTCTTGTCTATGATTAAGTTTTTAAAATTTGCAACTCCATTCCTTTTCCATAAGGTAAGATTTAATTTTGGCATAAAAATTTTGAAGTGTCTAATGGTATTATATGTAGAGCGCATTAGGGGAGTTTTTCTTTGCGATTTGTAGATATTGACTCTTGGACTCTTGTCCTTTACTGTCCACATATTCCTCAAGGCCAAAGTCGCACAAATACTGTGACCCTTCATTTATCAATGGATTCTCCATACTTGTTCATGTGACCTGCATTTATGGGATACCTTGATAAAGGTTAAGGCCCCATTCACACACTGCTTTTTTTGCTGTGTATTTTTACGCAGAAGCTCAAAAAAAGCCAGGAGTGGATCAATCAAAACCGGGAGTGGCACACTCAGAGGAAAGGTCTCAGGGCCACTTTACACACACCAACTTATCTGTCCAACTTCTGAACAACTTACTGGTTGCAGTGAAATCATGGACACATGGAACTATGTGTCCATGATTTCACTGCAACCAGTAAGTTGGTCAGAAGTTGGACAGATAAGTTGGTGTGTGTAAAGTGGCCATAACAGAAACAAGTGCTTCACTTTTATGTTTAAATCACCCACTCCTGGTTTGTGATGAGCTTGTGCTTAAAAATACGCAGCAAAAAAGCAGTGTGTGAATGGGGCTTAAAAGGTGAAACATCAGTAACATGTTTTGATGCTACTGGGTTCTCTTTCACATTGTACTAATCTTCTCCTGAGCACCCTGTACATACAATGGCAAAGACAAGATTAACCAAATTAATTCCTGCATGAAAAGTGTTATAAGGAATCACTTATTCCTCTGTATCTTGAAAATTAGAACCTATCAGCAAATGTAAGCATCATATTAGTTTTCAGCACCCGAAAATTAGTTAAAGGGACTCTTCTAGGTAATTTTTCAATATTATACTAATAGTACCCTTGAATAGTACTCGTGTAGTGCTTGTTAAAATAATTGGTGTACCCTCTGTAGTTTTCTTGTTAAAAGCATCTTCTCTCCCAGCAGGCACTAGTCCAATTTATTACTTTTAATGCCAAATAGTCCGCAGTATGTAAATGTTCATTTATTATTCACTCCTTCCCAAGCCGATATTCCCTCCCTCCTCCCTGTGTTCTGTGTTTCACTACTAGCTTTCATTTTCATTTCCCTGTCCTGCAAGCTGCTTAGGAAAAGGAAGGAGATGGAAAGAATGCAGGCACATAGCTGACTGAGCTATCAGATAAGTCTCCTCCGTCTCTGCTGACCTCCTGGTGCAGAGGGTGCTTATTGCTCTGAGCACATGCCAGTGTTGCCTGTGAGAGATTCTTTGTGTTTGTTTGAACATTTGTTTTCCTGTGAGAATCCCATGTGAGTGATTTCCACTGAACTTTGGCTGTATGTTTGCAGATCAGGGCATTGCAGTGATGTCACTACATGAATAATCATTCCCTGTGGAGTGGGCAGCAGAGAATTAAGTGATCACTCACTGTAATTAACAGGTGTAATTAATCTTTTTTTGGCAATTTACAGGGGATAGGGGGTGAGTATAAATAAAAGAAATATATGAATAGAAAGAGCTTCACCAGAGGAATTGGAAAATATCAGTTACATAAAAATCCATATTTTTGACCTGACAGATTAGCTTTAAGTCAAACTCTCTAAACTAATTTGGCTGTAGAACCGTGTTTCATGAGTTTTATGAGTCAAAAGCTATATCAATTGGAATTTCATCTCTGTGTGCCACCGATCTGCACTGACTATTTCATTGGCAAGTTACTTGAAGTGTCAAGCTACAAAAGCTACAATGGGTAATGAAGGTCACTATAAGGTAAAATGTTGTAATCTAAGGGGCCATTCTATTTAGAATTTGCTTTTCATTTGACAAAGGCCTTGCCAATATTGTTTAATTTAATGAATCCATGTAGTGCCTATTTTTTCAGTGTAATAAGTTATGTTTATACATTGGCATTTAAAACTGTAATTTGACAGGGTAAGAGTCAAGGTGATACAATGTATATTTAATAATTTACAGAGGGTAGTCAGTGACATGTGTTGAGTTTCAAGAGTCTATTGAAAGAAAGCTGTAAACGTGCCAACATGTCATCAATATACACAGCTTAAAGTAGTCTATACTTACTATGGTGTCCTTGTACATACACTACCTCACATATGATTGGATAGACAAAGAGGTATAGGAACCATCCCCACCACCCACTATCTTCTGTATTACATACGCATTATAGAAGTTGCATAACCGTCTTCCTTTCGAGCAGGACTGAGTCACCAGTATCTCCAATGACTCATAGCAACTAGAAAAATATGGTTTGTTATAAGAATGAATTACAGATTGACTGTTTCCAGGATGTCTTCAGTTTGATGTTCTCTTTTATATACTGCACATGTAAGCTACTGAATAATGTATAAAGTACCGTACTTACTATAGTAAGGAAATAATTATTTGATCCCTTGGTGATTTTGTAAGTTTGCTCACTGACAAAGACATGAACAGTCTATAATTGTAAGGGTAGGTTAATTTTAGCAGTAATGGTACCTTTACACGCCGCCACAGGAAGGTAGAAACCGCCAGGCATCGGACACAATTTTGGCTGTTGCCATGAAAAGACCACGAAGTGGCGGCGTGTAATTCTGGAATTTCCTTCCTGTGTCTTCTTATACCTGTGTCTGGGCCGTGCTCAAAAACAAGAAGGCATAATACCTATGGTGGCGGCGTGTAATCGGGGCACAGGCAAGGTATTTGCGTGCCCTAGTGAATTCCCTGGGGTGTGCCACAGCGTCATGTATAACACGCCCCATCAGCTATTATTGGTGGGGGCTACTGTGTAACCATTGGCTGTCCCTGCACAGGGTGCCATATTTAACGAGCTAACCAGTCACACTACACATTTGCAATAGCGTCATGTATTAGCTAGCCTTCCTGCGCAGGCTGGCCAATCATGATGCTATTGCATTGTCCAATCACCATACGAGCGTCACGTAATACACAACTATGTCACGCCTATGTACTTGCGGCGCCTAAGATGTACGCCCATATTCCCTTGTGGTAGCGGCGTGTAAAGCAGGGAAGGTACTCCACAGAAGGTAACCCGCGGCATCCGTCGGCACTTTCGGGAACGCAAATACCTTCTGTGGAGCACTTTGTGGCAACGTGTATATGCGGCATCGGGAACCGTTAGCAACAGGTAAAAACGCGCGCGTGCACGTGCGATGCCTACCTGTTGCTACCCTCTGTGGCGGCATGTAAAGGTACCATGAGAGATAGAATATCAAAAATAAAATCCAGAAAATCACATTGTCTAAATTATATGATGTATTTGCATTTTGAAGAGAGAAATAAGGATTGGATGCCCCTGGTCAAAAGACTTAATACTTGGTGGCACAACTCTTGTTGGCAAGCACAGCAGTCAGACTTTTTTTTGTAGTTGATGAGGTATGCACACATGTTAGGTGGAATTTTGGTCCACTCCTCTTTGCAGATCATCTAAATCATTACGATTTTTAGGCTGTTACTTGGCAACTCAGAGTGTTAGCTCCCTCCATATGTTTTCTATAGGATAAAGGTCTGGAGACTGACAAGGCCACTCTATGACCATAATGTACTTCTTTTTTAAACCACTTCTTTGTTGCCTTGGCTGTATGGTTTGGGTCATTGTCATGCTGGAAGACCCAGCCATGACCCACTTTTAATGTCCTGGTGGAGGGAGGTTGTCACTCAGGATTTTACGGTACATGGCTCCATGCATTGTACCAGTGATACGGTGAAGTAGTCCTGTGCTCTCAGCAGAGAAGCACCCTAAAAATAATGTTTCCACCACCATGCTTGACTGTAGGGATGGTGTCATATGCAGCATTTCTCTTCCTCTAAGCATGGCGAATTGAGTTAATGCCAAATATCTCAATTTTTGTCTCATTTGATTACACACATCTGCCTTCTTGAGCAGTGGGTCTTTGCGGGCACTGCAGTATTTTAATCCTTTATGATGTAATGTGTTACTAATGGTTTTCTTGGTGACAGTGGTTCCAGCTGTCTTGAGATCATTAATAAGTTCCCTCTGTGTAGTTTTAGGCTGATCTCTCATCTTCCTCATGATCTTGGATACCTTACGAGGTGAGATCTTCTATGGAACCTCAGATCAATGTTGATTGACACTCATTTTGTACTTCTTCCATTTTATTACTATTGCCCTAAAAGTTGTCTCCTTCCCACCTAGAGTCTCACTTATGGCTTTGGAGTCCATTTCACCTTTGGCAGAGTCTAGGATCTTTTACCTAACATCCTTAGGCAGCTCTTTGGTTTTGCCCATGTTGTAGAGGTTAGAGTCTGACTGATTAATTGAGTGTGTGGACAGGAGTCATTTATACAGGTGACAATTTAAGACAACTGTCTTTAATGCAGGTAATGAGTTGATTAGGAGCATCTAACTGGTCTGCAGGAGCCAGAACTCCTAATGGTTGGTAGGGGATCAAATACTTATTTGATCACGTAATCTCTGGTCCTCCCAAGGCCACCTCCTCTCCTCCACACTCATTTGTTCCTCACCCAATCGCCTCCAAGACTTCTCCCGAATACCACACATCCTATGGAATTCTGTGCCCCAACATATCCAATTAACCACCATGCTCAGATCCTTCAGACGGAACCTGAATACCCATCTGTTCAGGAAAGCTTACAGCCTGCAATGACCCTACTGGTACCGGAGCTGGTGCTTCACCACAACCTCCGCGCAGCCGCTTCACCACCACTGGACTTGCTGCAACCCCCAACCTACTGTCTCCTCCCCATCATCCTATAGAATGTAAACCCGTAAGGGCAGGATCCTCTCCCCTCTATACCAGTCTGTCATTGTTAATTTGTTCACTGTAACCTATATCTGTTTTTGTATGTAACCCCTTCTCATGTACAGCACCATGGAATTAATGATGCTATATAATAAATAATAATAATAATAATAATAATCATCACAATAATAGTCACAAAGAACTGGAGGGATCATAAACCTGAAAAGGTTATTGAAAGTGAACATGCAAAACTACTATGGGACTTCCGAATTCAGATAGATAAAGTCTTAGAACACAATAGTCCATACCTTACCATTGTAATAAAAAAGGAAGTGTGGATCGTCAATGTGGCAATACCAGGTGACAGCAGGATTGAGGAGAAGCAACTTGAAAAACTTACAAGATATGAGGACTTAAAGATCGAACTGCAAAGACTCTGGCACAAGCCAGTGAAGGTGGTCCCAGTGGTAATCGGCACACTGGGTGCTGTGCCTAAGAACCTTGGTCAGCACTTGAAAACACTTGGAGTTGCCAAAATAACAATCTGTCAGATGCAAAAGTCCTTTCTACTGTGCTCTGCATGCATCATTCGCCGATATATCACGCAGTCGTAGACGCTTGGGAAGTGTCCGCCTAATGATTTAATACAGAATCCAGCATAATGATCTTATTTGCTGTGTGTAACTGTTATAATAACAATAATAATAATAACAATTTCTCTCTTCAAAATGCAAATACATTTAGAGAATCTGATTTTCTGGATTTTATTTTTGCTATTCTGTTTCTCACTGTTAAAATTAACCTACCCTTGAAATTATAGACTGTTCATATCTCTGTCAGTGGGCAAACTTACAAAATCAGCAAGAGATCAAATAATTATTTCCTTCACTGTACCCTAAAACTGAGAAATTTAGAGTGAAAAAAAGTACATGTTCAATATGACGACGATTATCAAATTCTGTGGAGTACCTGTCGGTTCACTTTGCTCACTATACCACCAGTATAAAATCCTACAGGGATCTTTTTTTCAAATTGGGATCTTTTGTGGGGGATTTCTGTTCTATAGGTAGCTTAAGGGCCCTGCAAATGTCACATGGTGCCCGCAATCTATTTCAGCTTTTTCAAAATTGTAATATTTCTCTTTTCATTCTGAGCCCTCCCATTTGTACAAACAGAACTTTTTGTCTACATGTGGGATGTCACCGCGCTCATAAGAAAGTGGGTAACAAACTGTGGGATCCACTTTTAGGTGTTACTGTGTTGCCCCGGGGTGTGGGGTACTCGGGTATCAGGCGGCAGAAAAGGTTAAGCCTGTCACGGGGAATGGCGGCCGCACCTGATCCTGTATCCTGGGGACGGTTCTCTTGAAAAGGGGTATTTACAAGGGATTATTTAGTTTGTAGTTGTCGTGATGCCACCTGCAGTTTCTGCTGAGTAGCACCAGCGCCGCCACAGTCCGCCGGAGGTCAGTGGTATTGCGGCTGATATGCTGTAGTCCTCCGCAGGCAGGACTGGTTCCTCCGGGGCAGCGATCCTGTGAAAGGAATAAGTTCATAGGAAGAAGATGCAGCAGAGTCAAAGTCACTTCACGCCAGGTACTTTACTGGAACTTTAGCAGTGACATTACAGTCCTCAGTGCAGTAAGATGTTAAATGACAAGTGGCTACGGGTGGCTGCAAGTGGATCTCTGGTAGATGGACGGAACCCCCAGTGTGTGCCTTTCCTGCTCCTATTATTCCTGTTTCTCAGTAGTCGGTGTGAAGTCTGACCCCAAAAAGTAGATCTGACCTTCTGCTGTCTCTCATTCTCCTCGCTCCCATCGGGTTGCCTTCTCTGGACACTGCGGCTCTGCCCTGCTGTGTCTGGTACCCTCTTTTGATTGCTTGAGAGTCGGGGCATATATAGATATACCGCCGTACATCGGATTTTCTGCAGGCCTTAAAGGTTCCCACAGGTGCGGGCTCCGGTACCCGGTTTCACTCCTGGGGTGAACTCTCTCAAGTTCTTCTGTCCCCCTCTCGTTCTCTGTATCTGAGATCTGTCCTTGTGGTCCCCGGGTCCCTCAGGCGAGAGACCATCCATGCTCCTTCAGGCCATCCGCCTGACTGCCTTCTCTCTAAAACCTCCCTCCTTCTCTAACTAATCCCCCTAGAGGTGGTTTTTGTACTCCCTCCCGGTTACCTCCCACTGTGTGATCTAGTGTGGGGTATCGGTTTAGGGTTCCGCCTATCATCCCGAAATCCACTTGCAGCTGGGGTGACTACACCTCTTTTACGGGTGCAGTACCCTCTGTGGCAGCTACATAGTGGGGCGCCACATTACCTCTTGAAAAAGTGAAAAATTTGGTGCTAAAGCAACACTTTTGTGAAAAAAAGAACATTTTCAATATGGCGACCTATTGTTATCAAATTCTGTGATGTACGTATCTGTTGAAAATGCTCACTGTACCCCTGGTTAAATCATTTGACCTGAGTGGTGTTTCTGTTGTTTAGGTACTTTAGAGGCCCTGCAAATGTAATATGGTGCCTGCAATCTATTGTAGCCAAATTTGTGTTCCAAATTTCAAAAAGCGCTCCTTCTGCTCTGAGCCCTCTTGTTTGTCCACATAAAGGTTTCTGACAACATGTGGGGTATTGGCGTGTTCAGAAGAAACTGGGTAACATATTTTTGTATCCATTTTCTCATGCTATCCCTTGCAAAAGTTAATAAATTGAGGCTAATGCAACATTTTAGGTAAAATGTAAATGCATTTATTTTTTCATTCCACTTTGCATTCATTGCCGTGAAGCACCTGAAGGGTTAATAAACTTTTTCAATGTGGTTTTGAGCACTTTGATGGGTGCAGTTTTTAGAATGGTGAATGAGAACGAAAAAAATCCTTGTTGCAGTGGCGCTTACCCTCCCAAGGGATCTCTGTTAATGTTGGTATAAATCAATTTCCGCTGTATTTTCACCCCCAAAAATACATTTATTAATAGAAACACAGTAAAGACAATGGTACAATGCATTTCAGCTATGGGTAAAAATATATAGCTTTCTTCAGACACATGAAACATCTCTATATATTCTGTGAGCTTCCTTTTAGACGGTGCTCACATACATTGCACTGAGCAAAGGAGGGGCTAGGATAATGGCTGAGCGTGTGCCTTACCCAGCTAATTAGCTGACCGTAATCCCGAACAGATAACAAATAGCTTTTTTCAGTGGAGACGTGTGTTATCATTTTAAAAAACAACTTTTTTTGATCAAAATCCTAAACTTTTATCAAACTTATAAATATTATTTCTTTAAAAATTCAGTTGACTGCTTTGAGATAACTTATTTTTGATAAAAAAAAACTTTTTTTTTAACTTGTAATCGCATGTGCCCAATTTTATAAGGAATCTTTACGTCTAAAAATTACTAAAAAGAAATAATTTGCTCTCATAAACACCTTTGTAAAGGATTTTTTCAATTAGTAGATTTTTATAAGAAATTATATATATAAAAATTTCAGAATTTTTTTTTCCAAAAAACCTCTTTCAAAGATAAGAAAAGATTTTGAAAAAAAAAACAAAACAATAAAACATTTTTCGGCATTCTGTGCGAACATCAATACAGATTAAACATACTTTATGTTAGATTTAAAACATAGTAGGCTGATATCGTTTACACGTTCCTAATATATACAGCCCAGATCATCCTCCAAATAATATATATAGCCCAGCATAGCCTCCACATAATATATACAGCCCACCACAGCCTCCAAATAACAGCCTTGGCACAGCCTCCAAATAATATATACAACCCAGCACAGCCTCCAGATAATATATGAAGCCCAGAACAGCCTCTAAATAATATATACTGTACAACCCAGCAGCAACTTCAAATAATATACACAGCCCAGAGCCTCTTTATTATATATACGCAGCCAGCAAGCTCTATCTTATATATACACAGCACGCAGCCTCTATATTATATATACAGCCCAGCAATGGCCTCTTTATTATATATACAGCCCACCCCGGAGCCTCTATATTATATATACACAGCCAACAGCTTCTATATTATATTCATGAATATGGTATGTGTTATAGGGCCCACTGAGACTGTTTCACCTGGGGCCCACAAAAGCCTGGAGCCAGCCCTACAACTGAGTATTGACACCTTGTCATTACACCCAGAGTGATAATGTTCAGGTTATCAATCGTGTGAGTAAATAGTTTAAAAACACAACACACAGATAAAAATCCATTATTTCAAATAAAACACACATGATCCTGGCTCTGAATCATTGAGAGACTGCAACGATGGAACAAGTGTCCTCTTGCTGCAGTCTCTGTGATCACGCTGATTGTCAAAGAGGAGCAGAGACGTCATTCAATGACTCACTGAGGGCTCCCCGTGGGTAGTGAACTCCATGGACCCCATTGCTGTATTATGGTAGGTTGAGTCTATCACCCCGATGCCACAGCACCAGGGCATTGAGAAGAGCCTGCAAAAGGATCAGGAATTGGTGCTTCTAATGAATGCATCAATTTCTGGGGCAGCTGCAGGCCGCTATTCTGTAGTCTTCAGGGGCCCAATAACTATGAGCCTCACCATGCTGAGAATTCAATCTCCAAGAGCCTGTTTTTTACCTTAGCTGGCAAAGTCCACACATTTTTTAAATTATGTAAAAAATCCCTGTCTGAGCTCATAGTGTAATGTGAAAGGTGAAAATAAGCATTTATACACTTACATTTAGTCTACACCTTGGAGGAGGGGACTGTCTGGCAGGATAATAGTTAACTCACTATTAACTTGCATGGCTAAAGGACCTGTGTGATGTAACGTTCATGTGACCATAGTGGGCGGAGCTAAGCAAGCAAACGTATTATGTCCTATAGGGACTTAGCTCCGCCTATTGTAGTCACATGGTCATCACATCACATCAGGTCTCCCAACATGTTCTAACATTGATTGATGCCCTGAAGAAGATAAAACTTTGAAACGTTCGTTGGCTGGAGGGGTGAGGAGCCTGTGTAGCAGAACAGCGATAGCACAGCCTGGAACTCAAGGTAATTACCAGCAGGAGTCTTAATTAATGTGTTGCTGGGGGACCCTGTCTATTAGTGTGTAGTAGGGTATTGATTGTGCCCCTTGGAAAAGTATTAGGCTGGTTCCAGGCTGTATGTGACGGTGAATATATACTTTTATTAGCACCAGAATTTAAGCTATCTGATGACATATACTACATAGGTGCACCCTTTGTTATACTGTTGTTTGCTTTGAGAGGTATTTATATAGGAATTTTTAATATTATGGATTTTAACCTGTAACAATTTGGGTACCTTGATGTATTTAATTGCTAATATTAATAAAACGAATCAATTGTGTTAAAGAGACAGTAGTTTCATTTGTCTTCCGTGGGAAGGACGGTAGATTTTGGTTTTATTCGTGTTGAGTGAAACAGAGTATTATTGGACAGTGGATTTTATGTTCTAACATAAGGCTGAAATATTAACTATTAACCTGCCAAACAGTTCCCGTCCTCCAAACTGGGGACTGACTGCCTCATTACATAAGGAAATGTAAGTGTATAAATGCTTTTCTTTCACCTTTCACATTACACTGAGCTCAGACAAGGATGATTAGACTAGTATTATGAAGCTTCAGCTACAGACAGTGATAGCTGAGGGGCATAAACCAGCTGACAGGTTCACTTTAAAGGGGTTGTCTGTGCTTTTTCTATAATTTATATGTATATCTAGGCTGCAAAATGTTGACAGTTTGTAATATATATCCTGTCAACATTCAGTCAACATTTTGTAGGGTTTCCTAGATATCACTGATATCACTTCAGGCGGATTGCGGAGTGGCAGCTCGGTCCCCAATAGTAGCTTCCCCCTAAGTCTATAGGCAGTAAGCCGGGTCCTCTCGGTTGCTGCTGTGCCCCCACCCTATATTGGGAACACATACCTGGAATCTGTGTCCCCCTCAGTTTGTCTGGTGAGCTGGTTTACATCTTCAGTCCCCCTCAGAGCTGACACTCTGGTTTTAGCCTAACCTTAGGTATCCCTGTTTCACAAGGGATCACCGGGTCCTTCTCTACTTGTGTAACTTCCCAGTAATATCAGGAGAGGTTCTTCTGTCAGTTATCTGCCGTCCCTCACGTCTACCCTGGACCTGATGGTATTGGTCCGGTCTTTTCTGCTCAGCACTTGCCTACTGGATAACTGCTTCCTGTTTCTCCCTTTTATACTTGTCTGTTACCATGACTACGCTTCACCCACTCATATCTAGCCCTACTACCCCTTGCCTGCCTAGAGTCCCAGGCTCCGGGTTAGGTCCCTATGTCAGTGGATATGTGATTTGAGGTGTTTGCTATACAAACTGTCTACCCTCCTGCCTGGCTGCAGTTTCTACCTGTGGCCACCCTGTTCGCAGGGGTTCCACATTTAGCTTATTTTTACAGCCCCCAGCTGAACCAAAACAGTACACAGACTTCTCAGGGGGTCACACTAGGTGTTTGGAATGGACCCCGAACTTTATAGTTCGGGTTTGCCCATCACTATACTTCACTACTTCTCTTAGCCACGTTCCATTTACAGCAACATTTTTAAAACTTGCACAAAAAGGTGTCTGTCATAAAAATCCCTGTACATTATATTTTTTACCAAGATTTGAGGCAAAATTCTGGATCTGCTTACCTGTACCATTTTTAATCTGTCCGATTTGTAACACTTCAGACAGAATTTTGTTTACATAGATTTACAGTAAATTCTCCCTTCTCCCTTCTGATCTGAGGTCCAGATTAGTTTCCACACGTGAGGTTTAGTTGGTAATATGATTAGGGAGCTGAGGTTAAAAATGGAGCTGACTTTACGAAGGTGCTCTAGGTTTTAGATCTAGACAATGGAAGGACAACACAATATGATTGATCAGCTTTTCGGAAGCCAATGGTACACAAAAGCCGTGTTATACACGTGATGTAAGATTACAAACGCCCATAGGCATGCTGTGTTCAAGTGAAACAAGTGGCTGTGAATGTCAGTAGAATTCTCTGCACAATAGAAAGCCACACAATGGCCGCTGTTCTTGAAAACGGAGGCTTATTCTATAGCAGCATGGCACTTACATTTTTCTTTATGCTTTGATGTGGCAATGTTATTGTTTTTCCCTAATGCACAGAATTCTCTCAGTATACTTACATATGTAATGTTTCAATAATATTGTATCTAGAAGAAATAGAAATCTATCTATCTATCTATCTATCTATCTATCTATCTATCTATCTATCTATCTACAGTCATGGCCAAAAGTATTGACACCCCTGCAATTCTGTCAGATAATACTCAGTTTCTTCCTGAAAATGATTGCAATCACAAATTCTTTGGTATTATTATCTTCATTTAATTTGTCATCAATGAAAAAACACAAAAAGAATTGTCCTAAAGCCAAATTGGATATAATTCCACACCAAACATAAAAAAGGGGGTGGACAAAAATATTAGCACCCTTAAAAAAAATCATGTGATGCTTCTCTAATTTGTGTAATTAACAGCACCTGTAACTTACCTGTGGCACCTAACAGGTGTTGGCAATCACACTTGCAGCCAGTTGACATGGAGTATAGTTGACTCAACCTCTGTCCTGTGTCCTTGTGTGTACCACATTGAGCATGGAGAAAAGAAAGAAGACCTAAGAACTGTCTGAGGACTTGAGAAACCAAATTGTGAGGAAGCATGAGCAATCTCAAGGCTAGAAGTCTATCTCCAAAGACCTGAATGTTCCCGTGTCTACCGTGAGCAGTGTCATCAAGAAGTTTAAAGCCCATGGCACTGTGGCTAACCTCCCTAGATGTGGACGTAAAAGAAAAATTGACAAGCGATTTCAAGCGATTTCAACACAAGATTGTGCGGATGGTGGATAAAGAACCTCAACTAACATCCAAACAAGTTCAAGCTGCCCTGCAGTCCGAGGGTACAACAATGTCAACCCGTACTATCCGTCGGCGTCTGAATGAAAAGGGACTGTATGGTAGGAGACCCAGGAAGACCCCACTTCTTACCCCGGGACATAAAAAAACCAGGCTGGAGTTTGCCAAAACTTACCTGAGAAAGCCTAAAATGTTTTGGAAGAATGTTCTCTGGTCAGATGAGACAAAAGTAGAGCTTTTTGGGCAAAGGTATCAACATAGAGTTTACAGGAGAAAAAAAGAGGAATTCAAAGAAAAGAACATGGTCCCTATAGTCAAACATGACGGAGGTTCCCTGATGTTTTTGGGTTCCTTTGCTGCCTCTGGCACTGGACTGCTTGACTGTGTGCATGGCATTATGAAGTCTGAAGACTACCAACAAATTTTGCAGCATAATGTAGGGCCCAGTGTGGGAAAGCTGGGTCTCCCTCAGAGGTCATGGGTCTTCTAGCTTGACAATGACCCAAAACACACTTCAAAAAGCACTAGAAAATGGTTTAAGAGAAAGCACTGGAGACTTCTAAGGTGGCCAGTTATGAGTCCAGACCTGAATCCCATAGAACACCTGTGGATAGATCTAAAAATGGCAGTTTGGAGAAGGCACCCTTCAAATATCAGGGACCTGGAGCAGTTTGCAAAGAAGAATGGTCTAAAATTCCAGCAGAGCATTGTAAGAAACTCATTGATGGTTACCGGAAGTGGTTGATCGCAGTTATTTTGCCTAAAGGTTGTGCAGCCAAGTATTAGGCTGAGGGTGCCAATACTTTTGTCTGGCTTTTGGAGTTTTGTGTGAAATGATCAATGTTTTTCTTTTTGCTTCATTCTCTTTTGTGTTTTTTCATTGAAGACAAATTAAATGAAGATAATACCGTATATACTCGTGTATAAGCCGACCCGTGTATAAGCCGACCCCCCTACTTTTGCCCCAAAAATCTGGAAAAACCTATTGACTCGTGTATAAGCCGAGGGTGGACCCCAGCACAGGTATACAGCCCCCAGCAGTGTGGTATACAGCAGCCCCAGAGGTCTATACAGCAGCCCCAGTGGTAGTATACAGCAGCCCCAGTGATAGTATCCAGCAGCCCCAGAGGTATATACAGCCCCAGTGGTAGTATACAGCAGCCCCAGAGGTATATACAGCCCCAGTGGTAGTATACAGCAGCCCCAGAGGTATATACAGCCCAGTGGTAGTATACAGCAGCCCCAGAGGTATATACAGCCCCAGTGGTAGTATACAGCAGCCCCAGAGGTATATACAGCCCCAGTGTAGTATACAGCAGCCCCAGAGGTATATACAGCCCCAGTGGTAGTATACAGCAGCCCCACAGGTATATACAGCCCCAGTGGTAGTATACAGCAGCCCCACAGGTATATACAGCCCCAGTGGTAGTATACAGCAGCCCCACAGGTATATAGAGCCCCAGTGGTAGTATACAGCAGCCCCACAGGTATATACAGCCCAAGTGGTAGTATACAGCAGCACCACAGGTATATAGAGCCCCAGTGGTAGTATACAGCAGCCCCACAGGTAAATACAGCCCCAGTGGTAGTATACAGCAGCCCCACAGGTATATAGAGCCCCAGTGGTAGTATACAGCAGCCCCACAGGTATATAGAGCCCCAGTGGTAGTATACAGCAGCCCCACAGGTATATAGAGCCCCAGTGGTAGTATACAGCAGCCCCACAGGTATATACAGCCCCAGTGGTAGTATACAGCAGCCCCACAGGTATATAGAGCCCCAGTGGTAGTATACAGCAGCCCCACAGGTAAATACAGCCCCAGTGGTAGTATACAGCAGCCCCACCGGTAAATATAGCCCCAGTGGTAGTATACAGCAGCCCCACAGGTAAATATAGCCCCAGTGGTAGTATACAGCAGCCCCACAGGTATATACAGCCCCAGTGGTAGTATACAGCAGCCCCACAGGTAAATATAGCCCCAGTGGTAGTATACAGCAGCCCCAGTGGTAGTATACAGCAGCCCCAGAGGTATATACAGCCCCAGTGGTAGTATCCAGCAGCCCCAGGGGCTGTATACAGCAGCCCCAGAGGTATATACAGTACCAGTGGTAGTATCCAGCATCCCCAGGGGCTGTATACAGCAGCAGCCCCAGGGGCTCTATACAGCAGCAGCCCCAGGGGCTGTATACAGCAGCAGCCCCGGAGGTATACAGGCCCCCCCCATCAAGCTCCACGGACACCCCCCCCCTTGCGCGGCAGCCTGTAAGGGAAAATCATACTTATCAGTGTCCCGCGATGTCCCGCCGCTTGCCGACACACGATCCCGGGCTTCAATCCGCGAATTCCGGCTTCCGGTGGTCGCGGGCAATGACGTCATTCCCGCGACCACAGGAAGTGCGGAAGACGCGGAATGAAGCCTGGAATCGTGATGTCGGCAAGCGGCGGGACAGCGCGGGACACTGATAAGTATGATTTTCCCTTACAGGCTGCCGCGCAAGGGGGGGGGGGGTCCGTGGAGCTTGATGGGGGGGGGCCTGTATACCTCCGGGGGCTGCTGCTGCACATAGATTACAGTATATACTCGCATATAAGCCGAGGGGGGACTTTTCAGCCCAAAATTTGGGCTGAAAAACTCGGCTTATACGCGAGTATATATGGTAATACCAAAGAATTTGTGATTGCAATCATTTTCGGGAAGAATCTGAGTATTATCTGACAGAATTGCAGGGGTGTCAATACTTTTGGCGATGACTCACTCTATCTATCTATATCTATCTATCTATCTATCTATCTATCTATCTATCTATCTATCTATCTAGTGAGCATCTTACTAGAGCCTAAAATCACAGCATCAACCAAGAAAAATCCTAATTTTTTAAGCTATGTCTACTAATTAAATATCCTTAACACCTTCACCCCCGGGTGATTTCCTTTTTTTGTTTTCCATTTTTCCTCCTCTTCTTCCAAGAGCCATACCTTTCTTACCTGTCCGTCGATATATGATGTCTTGTTTTTTTGTGGGACAAGTTTTACTTTTCAATGATATCATGTATTCTACCATATACAGGGTGGGCCATCTATATGGATACACCTAAATAAAATGGGAATAGTTGGTGATATCAACTTCCTGTTTGTGGCACATTAGTATATGGGAGGGGGAAAACTTTTCCAGATGGGTGGTGTCTATGGCGGCCATTTGGAAGTCGTTCTTTTTGGATCCAACTTTATTTCTTTTCAATGGGAAGAGGGTCATGTGACACATCAAACGTATTGAGAATTTCATAAGAAAAACAATTGTGTGCTTGGTTTTAATGTAGCTTTATTCTTTCATGAGTTATTTCAAGTTGATATCACCAACCATTCCCATTTTATTTAGGTGTATCCATATAAATGGCCCACCCAGGCAATTGTCTATGCTGTGAAGATATGAGATGTGCAGCATCTGAAACGCCTGTGCTAGCTTTTCTTCTGCGGTGTTGCTATCAGTGTGTCAAGAGTGGGAGAAGAGGGTTGCATTGACAATCCAACACAATGGGCAGCACTTTGAACACATTTTATAAGTGGTCATAAACTTGTAAATAACTCATGAAAGAATAAAGTTATGTTAAAACCAAGCACACCATTGTTTTTCTTATGAAATTCTCAATATGTTTGATGTGTCACATGACCCCTCTTCCCATTGAAAAAAATAAAGTTGGATCCAAAATGGCTGACTTCAAAATGGCCACCGTAGCACCACGCATCTAGAAACGTTTTCCCCCTCCCATATACTAATATGCCACAAACAGGAAGTTGATATCACCAACCACTCCCATTTTATTTAGGTTCATCCATATAAATGGTCCACCCTGTAGTTTACTGAAAAATGTGAAAAAAATTCCAAATGTTGCAAAACAAAAGTACAATTGCATGATTGTTTTTTTTGTTTTTTTTAGTCACCATGTTCACTGTTAAAATTGAACTGTCAGGATGATGCCTCGGGTCAGTACAAGTTAGATACCAAACATGTATACTTTTACGGTTATCTAAGTGATGAAGTAAAATTCAGACGTTTTTAAAGAAAAAGATTTGCGCTTTTGGCACCATTTTCCACATCCCGTGTCGTTCTCATTTTTCAAATCTGGGCTTGATCTTCATGTTCCTAATGATACCATTTTTTTTGTAGGTGCGCTGTTTTGATTGCCTACTATTGCATTTTATTGCAATGTTGCAGCAGCTATAGAAATGTAATTTTGCCATTTTTACTTATTTTTCTATTACACAGTTTACAGATCTGATTTCATATATGGATAGGTAATATTTCTGAACACGGCAATACCAAATATGTGTACTTTTTTTAAATGATTTTATTTTCAATAGGGAAAAAGAGGGTGATTTGAACTTTTTTAAATCTAGCTTTATTTTACACTGCCCCTTAGGGCACCTCAACATTGCACAGTTTGATTGCTTCTCCTGTTCAGAGACATGCTGATGCACATATATGACCAGGAGAAATTATCACTTTCTGTGGATGCAGGCACTTGCTGTGTATCCACAGGAAGTGAGTCATGACAGTCCAGGGTCCTCACAGTTCTTGGACTTTCATTGCAATGCATCGAGGCCCCATGATCACATCACAGGACCTCCAGTGTCAGCAAGGAATAGCGTGATCCCCGCCGCGGTGCTTTTGACCGTACTTTCAGTAGTTTACAGCATGATACAAAAGGTTAACAGTACTGATCGGATTGCTGATCTGATCAGCCTTGTTAGCTACACATTTCAGCTGATCAAATCAGCTGATATATGTTGGGGATGATGCAAGTTCAGGGTGTGTGCTCACGTCTAAGGGAGCGAGGCGACCTATGATGTTCTTATACGTCATAGGTCGTGAAGGGGTTAAAAACATAGAGAAATATTATGTATAACATAGAAAATCATAGCGCCTGATTCATCAATCAGATGCTTAAACCAACACTTTAGGGTCATGATATCACAGTCTTGTCTCAACTTTGCAGTTGCCACAAGTCACACAGTACATGCGACAGTCAAGACTCCGGATCTTCTGATCCCATTTTGTGCATTCTTGCCCTTTTTCAAGATGACATCCTCTGCTTCATTTCTCTCCATGTGTTTTTTGTCTCCCATATTTATAAACCCCAGTCTGTCTATTAGTCCTCTACTAGAGTATTCTGCCAGGATTTCAGCCCTTGTTGCATCTCAAGCTTGTTCCTCCTCCTTCTGCAAAACCTGTGTGTTTCTCCTGTGACTGCTCACCAGAGCTTTTGCTTCCTACATACAGTATGTTGCCAGCTTGTCTTGTGTTTCAAATTGCTCCTACTGTTTCCTCTGCTTTGGCTCTTGCTAGACCTGTCCTGTGTCATGGAAGCTTGTTGCTTAATAAACTCCCTGTAGCTTGCTCATGTATTAGAGATGCAGTAGCAGTGTACGGGCCTGTTTAGTGTATAGGAATTTTTAGTAACACTGCACTGCATCTTATTCTGAACTTGTTTTTTTCAGAGACTACTGTTCCCAGGCTTACTGGGGATAAACCTTGTTTCGGTTGTGTCTTGCTTCATTTTCCCAAGCTATCTAGTGACCTAGACAACCTGACAGACTTGTTCATCCATTCTATTCATTTGTGTAGACAGTTGTGTAGGAAACTGTCTCTTACCCTAGAGACTAACTCCTCCTATTGTGGGCTTGTCTCAACACTTAACTAGTGTTTGCCCTACAGTCTGTTGGTGGGCAAACGTCCTAAAGCCACTTCACACACTACAACATCGTTAACGATGTTTTTGCAACGTCACAGATTTTGTGACGTAACAGCGACTTCTCCAGTGATGTTGTAGTGTGTGACAGCCACCAGCGACCGGGCCCCTGCTGTGAGGTCGCTGGTTGCTGCACGTTGCTCAGGACCATTTTTTGGTCCCAAGTCTCCCGCTGGTCAGCACACATCGCTGTGTGTGACCGCAAGAGACGAGCGAACCAGCGACTTCACAGGCTGGTATTCATGATAAACAGCGGGTAACTAAGCAGCTCGCGCTGCTTAGTTATCCGCTATTTATCATGGATACCAGCTTTCTTCCTGCTTAGCGCAGCCTGTAAGCAGGGAGGACGCTGGTAACCATGATAAACTGCAGGTATCTAGGCAGCGCTGCCTAGATACCCACAGTTTATCATGGTTACCAGCGTCCTCCCTGCTTACAGGCTGCACTAAGCAGGGAGAAAGCTGGTATCCATGCTAAATAGCGGGTAACTAAGCAGCGCGCGCTGCTTAGTTACCACTGTTTATCATGGATACCAGCGATCTCACGGGTGCTGAGTCGCTGGTGAGTCGCTGGTGAGTCTTTCTGTTTGACAGCTCACCAGCGACTCAAGAGAGACTTTTCAGTGATCCCAGCCAGGTCAGAATGCTGGTGGGATTGCTGGAAAGTCTCAGTGTGTGACGGTACCCTTACCAAACATCCTATATAATAGTTCTATACATCTTATATTATACTACATATCTTATACTACTACATGAGTAAACATCACTATGCTTTTCACATACATACATTACTTTACCTTATCGCTACATTGTGCATTAAACACATAAACATCCCTGTGCATGATATATATCACATGACATTACATTACAGTTCACATTATACAATATATACAAAGATGCATGACACGATTCATGTTACAATATAACGGAGTGATTGGTGACTTCAGGAAGACATGCAACTAACAGTCCACCTTCTTATATCTGCAACACATCAGTAAATATACCCAGCTTCAGTAAATCTATGTAATGTAGATGCAAAATGCAAAACCCAGCAGAATACATATCAAGCAAAGGGAACATTTGAAAAATATGAGTATAACGTATTGGCTTGATAAGAATTGTTAGCATATTATGTCCTGTCAGGTCATTGTTTGACAGTAACCCTAGATGTTTGAGAAAAATAAGCCCAGAGTCAAGACTATAAACACAGCTTATTTCCTGTTTAGTCGCAGATTTTAGATGCTGGGAAATGACTAACCAGAAAATATGTAATTTCCCTTGCTTAGTGTTTTTATTCATATATTGTATGGGACAGAGGAAAATATATTCAATGCTGGAAAAGCACCAAGGAGACTCCTGACATTTATCACTCACCCCATCAAGAATATTATTCCTGTGTCATACAGCTAAACTGAAAAGTCTAAGACTCTGTCCACACGGTAGTTTTTTATGCATTTTTTGGTGCAGATTTGCTAAAAATCGGCCTGCCCATCCTGAAGCCAGTAATGTTTATGAGAATGAAGCATTGTGCACGTTTCATATTTTTTCCTTGCAGGTTTGGTGCAGAAAATAATCTGTAGCATGTCAATTGTTGGTGCGAATTTGCCTGTGCTTTTTAGCCCTTCCAGCCATTGACTTCATTAAGAAAAATGCAGGGCACAATTCTGCACCAAAAAGGCACAAAATCTGTACCGCGTTTTTAGTGTGTATTTCTGCTATGAGATAAAAATTTGGCGCAGAAATGTCTGCACTAAATCAGTGGCCTGGGCACATTCCCTTACACAGCATGTACAATATTATTACCATAAAGTATCCACAAAACTGTCAGCAAATTCTCAAGATCACGGCATGATATGCATGATACAATGCCTAAAAAGAGTGCAAATCAGAACAAAACGTATCGACTGACTTAGGGCCCTTTCACATCAGTGTTTTTTGAAATTCGCGGCAGATGCGGTGAAAAAAACGCATCTGCCGCGTTTAACGCATAACCGCGACACTTGCGGCACACTTGCGGCAAGCCCCATGCAATGTCTATGGGGCTTGCGGTAAGGGTGCGGCAGGTGCGGCAAGTGCGGTTTCGGCACTTGCGGCAGGTGCGGCCGCGAAAAAAAATGCTGTCAGCCGCGTTTTTTTTCGCGGCTGCACCTGCCGCAAGTGCCAAAACCGCACTTGCCGCACCTGCTGCAAGTCCGCCTATACCTTGTATGGTGTTTACCGCAACCGTGCCGCAAGTGCAGCCGGTATGCGGTAATCGCGGCAGATGCGTTTTTTTCACCGCATCTGCCGCGATTTGAAAAAAACGCTGATGTGAAAGGGCCCTAACACATTCAGCAAACAGACTCCTGTAAGTCCCTAAACAAAAACAATATTTAAGTATTTCCTCTTCTTTATTTTGGCCCTGATACCTCTGATGTTATGCTTAGTTTGGAACCAGAGCAATGGCGAACTTGAAGCTCATAGGCCCTGTTGCGAAAGCTCCAGCTGTGTGCTGGTGCCGACCAATGAGCATAGAGCCTCACTGCCCATTGAGATACATGGAGGACTTTGAGTTTCAAATTTACCGCTGTAAGTGAGGCACGAAGCTCATTGGTCGCTGTGTGCTGGCGCCGACCAATGAGCATAGCGCCTCACTGGCCATTGAGATACATGGAGGACTTTGAGTTTCAAATTTACTGCTGTAAGTGAGGCGCGAAGCTCATTGGTCAGCGCCAGCATACAGCGACCAATGAGCTTCGCGAGCCATTGCGCACGTACACCCCGCCAGAACGCCAGCTCCGGCGGTGGCTACAAGCGCCGAGCAATGAGAATGCAGCTACAGACTTCGTCGCTCCGACCGACGAGAGCCGAGCGCCGTGGCCGAAAACAGAACCAACTGCCTGGCCATACACAGCTCTAAAGACCGCTATGTATCTCAATGGGCAGTGAGGCGCTATGCTCATTGGTCGGCGCCAGTACACAGCGACCAATGAGATTCGCGCCTCACTTACAGCGGTAAATTTGAAACTCAAAGTCCTCCATGTATCTCAATGGCCAGTGAGGCGCTATGCTCATTGGTCGGCGCCAGCACACAGCGACCAATGAGCTTCGCGCCTCACTTACAGCGGTTAATTTGAAACTCAAAGTCCTCCATGTATCTCAATGGCCAGTGAGGCGCTATGCTCATTGGTCGGCGCCAGCACACAGCGACCAATGAGCTTCGCGCCTCACTTACAGCGGTAAATTTGAAACTCAAAGTCCTCCATGTATCTCAATGACCAGTGAGGCGCTATGCTCATTGGTCGGTGCCAGTACACAGCGACCAATGAGCTTCGCGCCTCACTTACAGCGGTAAATTTGAAACTCAAAGTTCTCCATGTATCTCAATGGCCAGTGAGGCGCTATGCTCATTGGTCGGCGCCAGTACACAGCGACCAATGAGCTTCGCGCCTCACTTACAGCGGTAAATTTGAAACTCAAAGTCCTCCATGTATCTCAATGGCCAGTGAGGCGCTATGCTCATTGGTCGGCGCCAGCACACAGCGACCAATGAGCTTCGCGCCTCACTTACAGCGGTAAATTTGAAACTCAAAGTCCTCCATGTATCTCAATGGCCAGTGAGGCGCTATGCTCATTGGTCGGCGCCAGCACACAGCGACCAATGAGCTTCGCGCCTCACTTACAGCGGTAAATTTGAAACTCAAAGTCCTCCATGTATCTCAATGGCCAGTGAGGCGCTATGCTCATTGGTCGGCGCCAGCACACAGCGACCAATGAGCTTCGCGCCTCACTTACAGCGGTAAATTTGAAACTCAAAGTCCTCCATGTATCTCAATGGCCAGTGAGGCGCTATGCTCATTGGTCGGCGCCAGCACACAGCGACCAATGAGCTTCGCGCCTCACTTACAGCGGTAAATTTCAAACTCAAAGTCCTCCATGTATCTCAATGGAAAGTGAGGCGCTTCTCTCATTGGTCGCAGCATCGCCCAATCTGAACAGCGCCTCGCGAAAGCCGCCATTTTATGAATTCAAATTTCGCGGCCGCCATTTTAGACTGCGAATTTTGAATTTTTACCTCACACATCATTCCTACTTTGACAATCCTATCAGACCGACGTCGAGAAGCAAGCTCCTGTGCATTATCAACCCTAAATCATATAATATATCTTTTTTTGGTTAACAGTATTATTACTGCGTATATTGTACTCATGACAGTAGCAACATTAACCCCTTACATTCCGTTTTATCCGTAATTTCTATAACACAGTGTGTAGTTGTACTGCCACTGCGAAGTTAACCCCTTATATACCATTTCTGCCTTAACTCCATACTTTGTAGTCTCTATTACTACTGCCAGTAGGAACATTAACCCCTTATATTCCATTATTGTTGTTATTTCTATTACACAGTGTATAGTTGTAATGACACTGCGAAATTAACCCATTATATACCAGTTCAGCATTAACTGCATATTTGGTAGTGTTTATAACTACTGCCACTGGTGTGTATATATGTGTGTATGTAGTCACTTCTGTCACTTTGTCCGCACTTCCCTCACTTTGTCCGCACTTCCCTCACTTTGTCCGCACACATACACACACACACACACTCCGCTATACTTACCACCGGCCCTGCATCAGCCGCCTGGATCCTCAGTCGACATGTCGCCACCCCCCAACTACTGGATCCAATATAGCATCCAAGAAGTCTCGCCAAACTTCCCGGATGCCATATTGGATCCAGTCGTCCGCGGGCGGCGACATGTCGACTCAGGATCCAGGCGCCGGGGAAGACGCAGGGTCGGTGCTAACTATAGCGGAGTATGTGTGTGTGTGTGTATGTGTGTGTATGTATGTGTGTGCTGACCACTCTGCCCACGGCGCTGCGCTGACCACTCTGCCACGGCGCTGCGCTGACCACTCTGCCCACGCCACTGTGCTGACCAATCTCACCGCACTCACTGCTAACCACGGAGCCACTGCACTCACTGCTAACCACTGAGCCACTGCACTCACTGCTAACCACTGAGCCACCCCACTCACTGCTAACCACTGAGCCACCGCACTCACTGCTAACCACTGAGCCACCGCACTCACTGCTAACCACTGAGCCACCGCACTCACTGCTAACCACTGAGCCACCGCACTCACTGCTAACCACTGAGCCACCGCACTCACTGCTAACCACTGAGCCACCGCACTCACTGCTAACCACTGAGCCACCGCACTCACTGCTAACCACTGAGCCACCGCACTCACTGCTAACCACTGAGCCACCGCACTCACTGCTAACCACTGAGCCACCGCACTCACTGCTAACCACTGAGCCACCGCACTCACTGCTAACCACTGAGCCACCGCACTCACTGCTAACCACTGAGCCACCGCACTCACTGCTAACCACTGAGCCACCGCACTCACTGCTAACCACTGAGCCACCGCACTCACTTCTAACCACTGAGCCACCGCACTCACTGCTAACCACTGAGCCACCGCACTCACTGCTAACCACTGAGCCACCGCACTCACTGCTAACTACTCAGCCATCGCACTCACTGCTAACCACTGAGCCACCGCGCAGTGCTAACCACTGAGCCACCGTATACTCTGCTACCCACTGAGCCACCTGTATACACACAATTCATTTCACCGCACTCCCCTAACTATTAGTAAATAAAACTATATATGGATTCTAGACTACCCGATTCTTTAGAATCGGGCCGCCATCTAGTAACCACATAAATGCCCTTTACTTTCAAATGTAATTAATTTGCATTAGTTTACAATATTCCTCTACACAGTAACTTTTGATATAATGCTAGGTCTGTAGAACTATATTTAATTGTCTTTTTATTTCACCTATGTGATCACTACAGATGTCTTCAGTGTTAGATTACAGAAAATCTTATGCTAATGTTCTGCCCCTTCATTACTACTGTTTCAGTTGTTGGAGTGGGTCTCTCCAGTCTGTCTGTGTTCAAGAACTGGGCTAAGTACTGTACTGTACACCGTCTATAACTATGAAGCTGTATACACAAAACAGATGTGATTAACAAAACCAGATTTGGCATCATTATAAGTATGCTACCTGCCCCTATAGATACCTATCCTAGGGATGGTGCAATAGCAAGTCATCTTATATATAAAACCCGAAGGCCACTTCCGGTCTATCCGCTCAACTTCCGTGATGGCCTGCGCCCTGTGACAAAGACCGGAATCGGAAGTAGCAGACCCACGAGCGGTGAGCGCTTAGCGCTCACCGCGAGCCACTGTCAAAATGGCACAGCGCCTCGCGGTGGGCGCTAAAGCGCCACCACTCGCCGTTATCCCGCCCTGCACAGAGCCCCGTGTGCGCCCACCCACATCCGGCCCACAGCCCCCGCTGCCCCATCACCCCCCTGCCTGTCACCATAGCCATCCTCCACTGCCCGCTCACCCCCCGCCTGTCACAACACTTCCCCCCGCTGCCCCATCAGCCCCCTGCCTGTCACCATAGCCGCCCTCCACTGTCCGGTCACCCCCAGCCTATCACCACTGCCCCTCCGCTCCCCGATCGCCCCCCTCCACTCTCCGGTCACCCCCCCGCCTGTCAGCACAGACCCCCTCCACTGTCCGGTCACCACCCCCGCCTCTTACCACAGCTCCCTCCAGCCACCCGCGATCTCTCTTCATCCTGCTTGAGGACCTCTGATGACGTCACGATGATGGGTGGAGTCACAGATCACATGACCGTGACGTCATCAAAGGTCCTGTCCCGATCTAACCTACTCTGCCTACTCATCCCCCTGCGCTGCACACTGACCCACAATCTGCTCCCTCACCCCCCGCTCTGCCCACTGACCCCCACTCTGCCCCTGACCCTGCTCTGCCCACTCACCCCCACTCTGCCCACTGACCCCCACTCTGACCCTGCTCTGCCCACCCACCCCCACTCTGACCACTGACCCCCACTCTGCCCCTGACCCTGCCCACCCACCCCCACTCTGACCACTGACCGCCACTCTGCCCCTGACCCTGCCCACTCACCCCCACTCTGACCACTGACCCCCACTCTGCCCACTCACCCCCCAACTCTGCCCACTCACCCCCCAACTCTGCCCCCTCACCCCCTCTCTGCCCCCCTCACCCCCACTCTGCACACTGACCCCCACTCTGCCCCTGCTCTGCCCACTGACCCCTACTCTGAGCACTGACCCCCACTCTGCCCACTCACCCCCAAACTCTGCCCACTCACCCCCCTACTCTTCCCCCTGAACCCCTCTCTGCCCCCTCACCCCCACTCTGCACACTGACCCTCTCTCTGCCCCTGCTCTGCCCACTCACCCCCACTCTGACCACTGACCCCCACTCTGCCCACTCACCCCCAAACTCTGCCCACTCACCCCCCTACTCTTCCCCCTGAACCCCTCTCTGCCCCCCTCACCCCCACTCTGCACACTGACCCTCTCTCTGCCCCTGCTCTGCCCACTCACCCCCACTATGCCCACTGACCATGCTCTGCCCACTCACCCTGCTCGGCCCATTGACCCCTCACACTGGCCACTCATCCTGCTCTGCCCACTCACCCCTCACTGCCCACTGACCCCTCATACTGACCTTGCTCTGCCCACTGACCATCCTCTGCCCACTGACCCCTCACTGACTCTGCTCTGCCCACTCGCCCTGCTCAGCCCACTGACCCCTCACACTGCCCACTGACCCTCCTCTGCCCACTGAACATGCTCTGCCCACTGACCCCTCAATGCCCACTCACCCTGCTCTGCCCACTGACCCTGCTCTGCTCACTGACCACTCACCCTGCTCTGCCCACTGACCCCTCACACGCCCCACTGACCCTGCTCTGCCCACTCACACTGACCCTGCTCTGCCCACTGACCCTGCTCTGACCACTGACCCCTCACACTGCCCACTGACCCCTCACACTGCCCACTCACGCCTCACACTGCCCACTGAACATGCTATGCCCACTTACCCCTTACACTGCCCACTGACCATGCTTTGCCCACTGACCCCTCACACTGCCTACTGACCCTGCTCTGCTCATTTACTCCCGCTCTGCCCACTCACCCCCGCTCTGCCCACTCGCCCCTGCTTTTACCACTCACCCTGCCCTGCCCACTGACCACCCTCTGTTCACTCACCCCCCGCTCTGCCCTTTCACCATGCCCACTGACCCTTGCTCTGCCAACTGACCGTGCCCACTCACCCATGCTCTATCCATTGACCCTTCTCTGCCCACTCACTGTGCCCACTGACCGCCGCTCTGCCCACTAACCCCTGCTCTGCCCACTGACTGTGCCCAATAACCCTTGCTATGCCCACTAAACCCTGCTCTGCCCACTCACCCCCGCTCTGCCCGCTGACCTCTGCTCTGCTCACTGACTTTGCCCACTCACCCCTGCTCTGCCCACTCACCCCTGCTCTGCCCACTGATTTTTCCCACTAACCCCTGCTGTGCCTACTGACTGTGCCCACTGACCCCTGCTCTGCCCAATCACTCTGCCCACTAACTCCTGCTCTGACCACTGACCCCCGCTATGACCCTGCTCTGATCACTGACGCCCCAATCCTGCTCACTGACCCTGCTCTGCCCATTCACCCCCCACTCTGCCCACTCACCCCCGCTCTGCCCACTGACCCTGCTCTGCCTACTTACCCCCCCCCTCTGGCTACTGACCATGCCCACTGACCCCAGCTCTGCCCACAGACCCCAGCTCTGCCTACTGACCCTGCTCTGACTACTGATTATGCCCACTGACCCTGCTCTGCCCAATGACTCTGCCCACTAACCCCTGCTCTTCCCATTCATCCCCCACTCTGCCCACTGACCCCCGCTTTGCCCACTCACCCCTAGCAGATCAGTTTCCCAGCCAACAACAGGTCCTGTCCTGCCACCTACAAGACGGGTGGAGCGAGCCGCCGCAGGGTAAGTATCCTCACTGAGGTTTTTTTATTTTTATTATCACCATGAAGGAGCGGGGAGGGGGGTGTGCAGCCCCAGAGGGAGGGGGGCCGCAGAGACTGGAGGTCCAGAGGGATGGGTGCCGCGCGGAGCGGAGGGGGTCAGGAGGAGCGCCTCCATCCTGCCCCCCCTATCCATCCTGCCCCCCCTATCCATCCTGCCCCCCCTATCCATCCTGCCCCCCCTATCCATCCTGCCCCTCTATCCATCCTGCCACCCCTATCCATCCTGCCACCCCCACACACATCCTGCCCCCCCGACTCCATCCCGCACCCCCACCACCATCCTCACCCCCCGCCAACATCCTGCCCCGCCGCCTACATCTTCCCCCCTCCCTCACCACCATCCTGCCCTGCCGTCTCCATCCTGCCCTGCCGTCTCCATCCTGCCCTGCCGTCTCCATCCTGCCCCGCCTTCTCCATCCTGCCTCGCTCTGTCCATCCTGCGCCACTCACCTCCATCCTGCCCCTCCGGCTCCATCCTGCCCCTCCGGCTCCATCCTGCCCTTCCAGCTCCATCCTGCCCCTCCGGCTCCATCCTGCCCCGCCCCCTCCATCCTGCTCCGCCACCCACCATCCTGACCCCCTTGCTCCTTCCTGCCCTGCTCACTCCATCCTGCCCCGCTCGCTCCATCCTGCCCTGCTCGCTCCATCCTCACCCCCGCTCTTCTTGCTTCCCCGCCTCCATCCTGCCCTCACGCTTACTCATCCTGCCCCGCTTGCTCCATTCTGCTCATCTGCCTCCATCCTGCTCCTCCCGCTCCATACTGCTCAATTCTGCCCCTTCGGCTTCATCCTGCCCCTCCGCCTCCATCCTGCCCCGCTCAATCCATCCTGCCCCCCGCTCTTCTTGCTCCCCCGCCTCCATCCTGCCCCGCTCGCTCCATCCTGCCCCCCCTCCCCCGCCTCCATCCTGCCCCCCCTCCCCCGCCTCCATCCTGTTGCCCCGCCTCCATCCTGTTCCCCCCGGCTCCATCCTGTTCCCCCCGGCTCCATCCTGTTCCCCCCGGCTCCATCCTCTTTCCCCCGGCTCCATCCTGTTTCCCCCGGCTCCATCCTGTTTCCCCCGGCTTCATCCTTTTTCCCCTGGCTTCATCCTGTTTCCCCCGGCTCCATCCTGTTTCCCCTGCCTCCATCCTGCCCCCTCCCGCTCCATCCTGCCCCCCCTTCCCGCTACATCCTGCCCCGCTCGCTCCATCCTGCCCCACTCGCTCTATTCTGCCCCCCCAACACAATCCTGCCCCCCCTCCCCTCCTCAGCTGATCGCTTGCCCAGGCAACTACAGGTCCTAAAGGCCTGTAGGACCTACAAGGCGGAGGTGGAGCGAGCCGCCGGACAGGTGAGTATCCTCACTGAGGATTTTTTTATTTTTACTGTGGACGACCGGGGTCCAGGAGGAGTGGGGGACCGCGGTCACCGCAGTATTGCCATATACCATAGTGCTGCTATACATGTGCTATAATGTACTGCCATATACCATAGTGCTGCTATACATGTACTGTAATGTACCGCCATATACCATAGCACTGCTATACATGTACTGTAATGTACCGCCATATACTATAGTGCTGCTATACATTTACTATAATCTATTGCCATATACTATAGTGCTGCTATACATGTACTGTAATGTACCGCCATATACCATAGTGCTGCTATACATGTGCTCTAATTACCACCATATACCATCGTACTGCTATATATATATCTTATATATAAAACCCGAAGGCCACTTCCCGCCAATCCGCTCAACTTCCGTGATGACCTGCGCCCTGTGTCAAAGACCGGAAACGGAAGTACCAGACCCATGAGCGGTGAGCGCATAGCGCTCACCGCGAGCCGCTGTCAAGATGGCACAGCGCCTCGCGTGGGCGCTAAAGCGCCACCACTCGCCCCGTCTGCGCCCACCCACATCCGGCCCACAGCCCTGCAGCTCACCGCCCATTCTCCATCAGGGACCGCCATCCTGCCACTGGCTCCGCACACAGCCTGGTGTGCGCCCACCAACATGCGGGAACCGGCCCGGACCGGCCCACACTCCGGTGTGCGGCCTCCGCCGGCACCGCTCCCAGTCCTGCCGCTCTCTCCACACACCCGGTGACTCTCCTCCATCACGGAGCTAGCCCCGCCCGCACTCCGGGCCCGGCCTCTGGAACCGCCGACAGCCCAGTGAGTGTTCAGCCCTCCAGCCTCCGTTCTCCTCTGCCCCCCCAGCCTCTGCTCTCCTCTGACCCCCCAGCCTCCGCTCTCCTCTGACCCCCCAGCCTCCGCTCTCCTCTGACCCCCCAGCCTCCGCTCTCCTCTGCCCCCCCAGCCTCCGCTCTCCTCTGCCCCCCCAGCCTCCGCTCTCCTCTGACCCCAGGCTCTCCTCTGCCCTCCAGCCTTCCCCCCTCCTCTGCCCCCCCAGCCTCCGCTCTCCTCTGCCCCCCAGCCTCCGCTCTCCTCTGCCCCCCAGCCTCCGCTCTCCTCTGCCCCCCAGCCTCCGCTCTCCTCTGCCCCCCAGCCTCTGCTCTCCTCTGCCCCCCAGCCTCCGCCCCCTCCCTCCTCTGACCCCTCCAGTTTCTGCCTCCTCCGTCCTCTGCCTCCTCCCTCCTCTGCCCCCTCCAGCCTGTGCTGCACTCACTGCTGACCACTGAGCCACCGCACTCTCTGCTGACCACTGAGCCACCGCACTCTCTGCTGACCACTGAGCCACCGCACTCTCTGCTGACCACTGAGCCACCGCACTCTCTGCTGACCACTGAGCCACTGCACTCACTGCTGACCACTGAGCCACCGCACTCACTGCTGACCACTGAGCCACCGCACTCACTGCTGACCACTGAGCCACCGCACTCACTGCTGACCACTGAGCCACCGCACTCACTGCTGACCACTGAGCCACCGCACTCACTGCTGACCACTGAGCCACCGCACTCACTGCTGACCACTGAGCCACCGCACTCACTGCTGACCACTGAGCCACCGCACTCACTGCTGACCACTTTGCTGACCACTGAGCCACCCCACTCACTGCTGACCACTGAGCCACCGCACTCACTGCTGACCACTGAGCCACCGCACTCACTGCTGACCACTGAGCCACCCCACTCACTGCTGACCACTGAGCCACCGCACTCACTGCTGACCACTGAGCCACCGCACTCACTGCTGACCACTGAGCCACCGCACTCACTGCTGACCACTGAGCCACCGTATACTCTGCTAACCACTGAGCCGCCTGTATACACACAATTAATTTCACAGCACTCCCCTATTACTAAATAAACTCTATATAGATTCTAGACTACCCGATTCTTTAGAATCGGGCCACCATCTAGTACTCCATAATTATCATATAACTCAAAAGAAAAATAGAGTACCAAGCAGTAAGTTTCAGCTGGCCGAGCATCCCAAGATACTCATGTACTCGGCCGAGCACCGAGCCCAATGTAAGTCAAATAGTGACAGGCTCCGCCCACCGACTTCCGGCTATAAAACGAGTGTTTCTGGGAACGGGCAGAAGGGTGGGTTTTTTCAAATCGACGCAACATACAACACCTTGCTGTGGCCCCCAGAGGGACCCTAACAATCAATCTGCTATCTGTGAGGTGCCAGCTCACTGTGTGCACTGAAGGAAGCTCTGTATTTGTGTCAGATCGATAATTATTTGCGAGGAGTCCGAGTGACTCACCGTAGCCGGGGTGTTCACGTCGCAGGCGTTGACTCTCCTCTTGTCACGGAACCGCGCCTGCGGCTGTGAGGCCCGGTGGTCCAGATCAATAGGGGGGATGGCGGAACAGTAGGGGTTAAATGTCTTCGTGACGCCACCTGCGGGTGTTCGGTAACGGTACCGACGCTGCTAGGCCTCCGGGGGATGTTAGGCAGCAAGATGGAACGCTCCCACCAGGATGAGCGGGAGTCCCCGGAGCCGGGAGCTGCACAAGATGTTGTGAGGCAGCTGCGGTAATACTGCTGTTAGGCCCAGGAGTCAGACACGCCAAAGTCTTTTAAGTACCTTTACTGGTGGTAATCAGGTACGCCAGACCGGGTTAGTGAAGTTAACACTCCTGGAGGTTCATAGCAAGCAGTTAGTGTAGGCTTCCTTCTCTCTGTACTTCTGGTGCTAAGGTCGGGTGGATGTGGAATCCAGCCGGACCGGGCAGTATGTTCAATGGAACGGATTTCACCTGGGTAGCTGCACTGAGGGCACTGTAAAAGGGTGATGATAATTCTATCTTCTTCCCTGGGCTCTCGCTGGTAGGTGCGGCAGGTGAACAGGGGACTAGACTCCCTGTGTAGGATGCTGGTTCTCTGTGGTGGCTATATAGTTCCCACAGCTTCGGTTCCAGTAACCGGTTATTAAGGGAGAGAGTTATGATCACTCTGGTGTCCCTGAGAGGTGCTTCTCCTTTTCCTCTAACCCCAATTGCAAGGGTTTCCTCACTGGCTGGATGGCTGGTTGGGCCTAGAGTGTGTCTCATAAGGTGGAGATCACACACAACCTGTAGCTCTCCTAGCGTCTGCACACTCTGAAGTTTCTCCCTCCAAGACCCTATTTATAGGAGGAACTGGCTCAAAGTGACCAGTGGAGCTCGGGGTGAAACCAGGTGTTCTAAGGTGTTGTAAGTGTATTGTGAGTGTTGCTTTGCTGTTAGCTCCATTTATGCCCCAAGGAGTTCTGTGGTGCCCAACAAGGTGCCAGGGTGCCACACGAGCATCTCGGCGGTACTCGGTGCTCGCTGAGTATCCAGAATACCGAGATATTTGTGCGAGTACTGAGTAGTGACAAGCATACTCGCTCATCTCTAGTCATTACCTTGTGTTTAGACCACCAGAACCCAGTGTATCAAGGGTTAATCATGCCCAAATGGGGGTAAATGAAGAGAGAACATGGAAACCCAATGTACGTTTCTCCTGCTTAGTGCAGGTTTCTTCAGGGGAAAGTAGAAATTCCGGTGTGCACTAACACATTCTCGGGGGCTTCTTATATGCCCCTATACACCCATAAAGTAATTTATTACATCTGTGCACTTGCCGCTTGTAATGGCGCTCAGCGTCGGAAGAGACTGCAGATTGGATGTCATTACTTTGTCTGATTAGTGTGCACAGGTCACTTTACTTGGGAACAATTTGTACAAGCGGTGCTGATGGACTAACATATTTATTTTATGACTGTACCTCTAGTGCAATTTTGTACAGGGTCCTTGCATGGACACCTTTATGACTGCCTAGTTACTCACTGTACTTTGATAATTTATATTTGGGTATTTAGCTGAAGTGTTGTGGGTAAAAACTTGTTTTTCCTATTTTGTGACACCTCTTCCCTTTAAAGCTAATAAAAAAGCTGAAATTTACTGCTTGTACTCTATTTTTCTTTTGGTTTATACAAAACAGATGTGAATGGAAGCTGTATACACACAATAGGATATTTTAATCAATACAAAGTTTCTGCATTTTTCCTAATTTAAAAGAGATTTCAAAACAAAGAAATAAATAAACAAATATGCCTAAGTACTAACAGGCAGGTAGCTGCCACCCACCTGCCTGTTGTGCTCGGCACAACTTACGACCAACTCAGATGGTCTTTAACCATTCCTTTTGGAGATTTTGCAGCTTGTGCTTATCTTACATCTACAGAGGGGCTGCTTCTTTGCTCTCTTGACAGGTGTCAAATCCGACATCACGCTTATTGACAGTTGGCTTCCCCAGTTAGGTAGCAAGGAGCTTGCTGTCAATCAGCATGATATTGGCTGCCCCATCCCATTCCACAGAGCGGAGTAGAAAAGAACCCACAGCTTTGTTGACACAGCTATTTTATCCCCAGCAATAGAGGTCTGCAACCACTCTGTGCCAGCGTGAACAGCATCGAGCACAAAAGGCAGGTAGGTGGAAACTATCTGCCTGTTAGTGCTTGGGCACATTTGTTTTTTATAAAAATCTCGGACATACCCTTTAAGATGCATTGCAGCCAGTGACATACCTAGAGTCTTATGGGCTCTGATGCAAAATGTGGACCTGGGCCCCTAAACTCATGTTGATCAGATCCATGGGCCCATGTAATAATGTCCCCTATTCTGTAGTAATGTCCCTTATCCTGCAATAATGTCCCTCATCCTGTAATAACGTCCCCTGATCTGGGTTCATTATTTAATTTCAACTGAAAATGGTGCTGGTGTCAGCAGGCCCTCTTTCTGCATAGACCTGGTCATGGTTGCACACTCTGTGATCACAATTATTTGCCCCTGTTGGCAGCAAATAAAACAACATCAAAAGCATGTAAAGATTTTATTCAATACAGCATGGGGGCCCATAATGACATTCCTGTCATGGAACTTTACAGTCACTTTAAAGGGATACTGTCACCTCCAGAACGCCTCATAAACTACCAAAACACGTCCCTGCAGCATATTATCACTAATCTCACACTTCTTTTGTCTCCTAAAAACATTCTGTGAAAGTGCATAAAAACGTTTTAATACTCACTCATTAGTGATTATAATTAGCAGGCGCTATATTCTTTAGCCTTTAGGGCGTATTGTTTTGCAGCCAGAATGATCCACCCTCTCTCTGTCTGTGTTCCTTTGCTTGTGCAGGCATTGCCCTCCCCCTCTCTGTCACTCACAGAATGCAAATCATTAGTCCTGCCTTCAGCTCCACATCACAAAAGCACAGGTATAGAGAGAGGGTGGATCATTCAGGCTGCAAAACAACATCCCCTGGTGACTAAAGAATATAGCCCCTGCTAATTATAATCACTAATGAGTAAGTATTTAAACGTTTTTATGTACTTTCACAGGATGCTTTTAGGAGACAAAAGGAGTGTGAGATTAGTGATAGAATGGTGCAGGGACATGTTTTGGTAGCTTCAGAGTCATTTTGGAGGTGACAGGATCCCTTTAAAGTGGCTCTAAACCAGAGCAAACAGATTCTGAAAAGATAGAGTCAAGGTGTCTATATTTTTTACACTTTGATCTGCTCTTTTGTACAATGTTAACTGACAATGCCATATGGCCCCGCATAGCGTGGTAGACATCCTGCTAAGTCACTTTGTTTCTCCCTGCCTCCGATAAAAAGCAATGCTGCCTTCGATAAATGTAACTTAAGATAGAGTGGTGGCTAGAAGGATGCTTTCTGCCCACTGCACTTAAAGGTCACCATGGTGGCCCAGTCTTCATCCCTTTTCCTTTGCAACCAAGGTGTCCTGGGATTAAATGCCACCAAGAACAACACCTTCAAGGAGTTTGTATATTCATACTGGGTTTCCTTCAACACTAGAAAGACATACTGATAAGGAATTTAGATTGTGAACCCCAATGGGGGCAGTGGTGATGGTTTATGTAAATCATTGTCGAATTAATAGAAATATATAAGTGAGTAAAATTAAAAAAATGAAGGCCATAATAAAGCACTTAGTCGATTAGAGTGACCAACTTAAAACTCAATTGGCAGTAATATCACTAGCTAACTCTCGCTGCAATGTTTATTAAATGTACTTGAAAGAATGGAATGCAATACATAGAACAGCAGAATGCCAGACCCATGAAGTTATCAAATCCTATCTTTGTCCGCTTGTAGAAGGATGCAGCTGTCATTTCCACCTTATATTGGCTGCTGGCAGTCACAAATCCCAGTGGATTACTTAGTGTCCTACAATGCTTTCTTAACAGACTGGAACAAATATAGTATGTATATCTTTGTTTGGAGTGAAACAATTCATAGGAATATATTTAGTTATATTTTCAAACTAGATGGGTGCCCAATGCTATCTCATTGGAATGGCGGTGACTTCATGATTGGGGGGGCTCTGTGGTGCTGTGGGTGGTGGCCATCTCCCACCTGTCTGCTCTCCCTCTGCCCTGTGCTGTCTTTTCCTCCCTGTGCTCTCTCTTTTGATCTGTCTCCTCCAGGGGTGTAACTAGAACTGGCAGGGCCCCATAGCAAACTTTTGAGCGGGGCCCCCTCCAAGACACGCCTCCCTGATGACACGCCCCCTTCAAGACACACCCCCTTACCGATAATGCATACAGGGGTCACATTAAGTGCCAAAATTAGAAATAATGTAACAAAATTGTTCCTAATCCTGAATCTCAGTCAGCTCCCAGAGTCCCGGCGTGCGCACTGGGTATACAGCTCCCAGAGTCCCGGCGTGCGCACAGGGTATACAGCTCCCAGAGTCCCGGCGTGCACACAGGGTATATACAGCTCCCAGAGTCCCGGCGTGCACACAGGGTATATACAGCTCCCAGAGTCCCGGCGTGCACACAGGGTATACAGCTCCCAGAGTCCCGGCGTGCACACAGGGTATATACAGCTCCCAGAGTCCTGGCGCGCACACAGGGTATACAGCTCCCAGAGTCCCGGCGTGCACACAGGGTATACAGCTCCCAGAGTCCCGGCGTGCACACAAGGTATATACAGCTCCCAGAGTCCCGGCGTGCACACAGGGTATATACAGCTCCCAGAGTCCCGGCATGCACACAGGGTATACAGCTCCCAGAGTCCCGGCGTGCACACAGGGTATATACAGCTCCCAGAGTCCTGGCGCGCACACAGGGTATACAGCTCCCAGAGTCCCGGCGTGCACACAGGGTATACAGCTCCCAGAGTCCCGGCGTGCGCACAGGGTATACAGCTCCCAGAGTCACACCCCGCACACAGGGCATATACAGGCCCCCCCCCTCCTCACAGTGTCCCTGGCAGCAGCACACACAGACACAGGGAGGGTATATACAGGCCCCCCCTCACAGTGTCCCTGGCAGCAGCACACACACAGGGACAGGGTTTATACAGCCCCCCCTCACAGTGTCCCTGGCAGCAGCACACACAGACACAGGGAGGGTATATACAGGCCCCCCCCTCACAGTGTCCCTGGCAGCAGCACACACACAGGGACAGGGTTTATACAGGCCCCCCCCTCACAGTGTCCCTGGCAGCAGCACACACAGACACAGGGAGGGTATATACAGGCCCCCCCCTCACAGTGTCCCTGGCAGCAGCACACACAGACACAGGGAGGGTATATACAGGCCCCCCCCTCACAGTGTCCCTGGCAGCAGCACACACACAGGGACAGGGTATATACAGGCCCCCCCTCTCACAGTGTCCCAGCCAGCACCACACACAGACACAGGGAGGGTATATACAGGCCCCCCCCTCACAGTGTCCAAGCCAGCACCACACACAGACACAGCCAGGGTATATACAGGCCCCCCCATGCTGCCGGCTGCTCACTGACACACTGTCATTCAATAAATATTATATTGATTTGTTATTAGCGGCACCTCTCACCTCCGGCCTCAGTGCAGCAGCAGCAGCTCCTGCCTCCTGCTGCTCCTTCCAATCCTGCTTGTTCTCTGGCTGCTCTGTGTGCTGTAAGTGACCGCCGGTCACTCGGTCACTAAGTTAGGAGGAGGAGTCGGACAAGTGAAGGAACAGGAAGGACTCGGAGCGAGCGAGGTCACAGGCCGGCCAGGGGGCGGAGATCTGCAAAAGAACAAACACACAGCCCGTCAGGCAGGCAGCAGCAGGCTACAGAGACTGGCGGCGCCGCGGCGGCAGCCCCTTGATCTCTCTGTGCGGCGCCTGCGGCCGCTTTGAATAGGAGCGGCTCGGCTGCGGCATCCACCTCGCCAGGGGGGGCCCGTCGGGCGCGGCCGCCCCCGGCCGGGCCCCCACCCCCACACCTGACGCGACCACACAATGACCAGAGGTATATCGCAGCCAGGCGCAGCTGCCGGTATAGCAGCGGCTGCGTGCTGGGTCCGGGCCCCCCACAAGCGCCGGGCGGCCCGGGCTCCAAAGCGACTGCTACGGCTGCTATTCCGGTAGTTACGCCACTGGTCTCCTCCCTGTGCACTCTCTCTACTCCTCCCATGCATTCTCCAACCTGTGCTGTCTTCTCTCCCTCATGTGCTCTCTTCTTTGAGCTGTCTTCCCCCTGAGCACTCTCCCCTTGTGTGTGGTCTCTCTCCCCTCTGTCCTCTCTCATTTAAACTGTCTCTTTGCCCCCTTTTGCGATCTCTCTGCCCCCTGTGTCTTGTGTCTCCCCTGTGCGCTCTCTGCCTTGTGCACTCTCTCCCATGCGCTGTCTCTGCCCCCATGTGATGTCCCCCTTCTTGTGCTTTGTCCCCCTGGGCTGTCTCTAAGTTTCGCCTCTTTATGGCACTTGACAATCTCCACAGGTCCTTCACCATGGCTAATCCATTCACTGCTGAGGTCTGCCCCCTCCTGTACTGATCACATGGCGGTTACATCATCACAGGTCCTTCATCTCTTGTCTCCTGAGCTCAGCTACCTGGTCACATGACAGTGACATAATCAGAAGTCCTCCAACTTCCGCAGTGCTCTTATACCCAGGAGATAAGAGGTGAAGGACCTGTGATGATGTCATCACTATGTGATCAGTACAGGAGGAGGTGGAGCTCAGCATCGATTGAATTAGTCATTGTGAAGGACCTGTGGAAATGTGATATGTCATGTGACATGTCATGTGTGCATGGGAGACTGTGGCCGCCATGTTTTGACTCCCGCACCACTATTGCGCATGACAGGGTGTACAAACATGGCAGGTGCATGTGCATTCATGCTGCTGCCATGTTTGTTCATTGTCATGCGCAGTAGCTGTGCTCCAAACATGGCAGTCACACGCGCAGACTCCCAGATGGTGCAGTAGCAGTACGAATGGAGGCAGTGGTGGAGGACCTGGACCTGGAGGACAGTAGCAGTGTGTGGCTGGTGACACGCCCACTCCAGGGCAAGGGGGATACTCGGAACCGAGCCCGGTGTTACGGTTCTTTTGCATTCTGGGGATGTCAAGGTGGCGACCCGGCTCCGTGGCCCTCGCGGTGTCATTTATTAAAGGGATGCTGGGCATTGATGACTGGGGGAATTGGGAAAAGGGGTATTCATGACGCCACCTGTGGTATGCGACCAGTGCGGCCGCCACTGCTGCAGAATGTCTGGGAATGATGACCAGCAGCTTGCATGGTTTCTCTCCCTGCGGGCGGAGCGGGGTCCCTAGGGCAGTGGGTAGTGAAGTCAGTTTATTCTTGGCCGGTGTTCATCAGATCATCAGCACCTCGGTGGTTCAGGCGTCCTCTGCAGCTGGTGGGCGCTGCAAAGAAAAGTCTCACACACTCCTTTTTTTTCTTTTAATGGTCTTTTTATTGAAAAGTTAAAAGATACAATCAAACATTCAACTTTTTTCATTCCCGAACATAGGGAAGAAAGCGTAACAGTTAATACAGATGATGTCAATATTCATAAGTATACTCGTGTTACGAAATCTGTAAACTATTTTGCTCCACAGGGATGATTGTAATAGAAAAAGTTTGATTAAACACTCTATATCAATAGCAAGAAATGTAAAGATGGGGAAGATTCAACAAGGGGGGGAATATAGGGAAAGGTAGGGGTAAACAGGATGGGGGTGGGGGGCGGTTATGCGAGAGAGATCTCGGTATTTTCCTTACTCGGAGTCATGTAATGACATAAATTCGGGAGTTGAGCGGTACCACATCCAAGGTGTCCAGATTTTCTCAAAGGTTTCCTGCGAACCGAATGAGAGGGCCGCCAGTTCGGCTGCACGATACACCATGTCAACTTCTCGCATTATTTGGGCTTTCGTCGGAGTCTTACCAGATTTCCAGAGGGTAGATATAAGAAGTCTACATACTGCTATGATGTTAGAAGCTAATTTGGATACGTATAGTTCTTTCGGCCATATGAAAAAATTAAGAAGGGCTGTAAGAGGTGTAAGAACTGCTTCCCTTTGTAGAACATCTGTGAGTATTGTTGATACTAATGACCAATAAACTTGGATAAGGGGGCATTGCCACCACATATGGAAATATGTCCCTGTTCCGGAATTGCATCTCCAGCAGGAGTCTGACATCTGTGGGTGCCATCTATGTATTTGTGAGGGGGTGCGATACCACCTTGTTACTACTTTATAAGTGCTTTCTTGAATTTTTACACAGGAAGGGCCATGAGATCCTCTGTATATCTGTCTTGTTTGTTGTTCTGAAAATTTTATTTGTAGATCCCGTTCCCATAGGCCCAAAAAGTCTCTTTTAATATGGTCCACGTCTAGCGTTAGTTGTTTATATAGTAATGATAGTACTTTTTTGGGATCAATTAGTTGTGAACACAATTGTTCAAACAGTGTCAAAGGTCTCATGAAGTCTAGATTTTTCAGGTGTTTGTGTATAAATGTTTTCAATGTACCGTATTGTAGAAAAGACAAATTCGGTAGTGAATCGGATTGCTGTATTTCTTTGTGGGAGAGCAGTGCTCCATCCAGTAGAAGGTGGTCGATTGGGATGGGGTCAGCAGGGTTCTTGTTTGCTTGGGAACCCGTCGGTAATCTGCCAACGAGATCCCTCAAATCCAGAATTGGGGTCATTGGAGGGAGCAGCCGACCACCTTCTCTTTTCCAAATAGCTACGATAGTTTTTGTAAAGGTGTTGCTAATTAATTTTGAGTCGTTATAGTGATCTGGAAGCAGTGCCAGAGACCTTAAAGGTATTGGTGACATAGTTTCCTCAATTGACAACCACAATTTATGAGGTGGTCGTCTAATCCAGTCTACGATTCTCGTCAGCATAGCTGCCGTGTAATATTTACGTATACCTCCATTGTCTCTTGGCAGGGTAAGTGTCTGGTATTTGATACGTGGTTTTTTATTGTTCCAGATAAAATTTGAAATAAAGTTGTGGATTTTGTTTAATATATATTCCGGTATGCGAATTGGGAGCATTTGAAATAAGTAAAGGAATTTTGGTAGAATTATACTTTTAATTAGATTTTTTCTTCCTATCCATGATAGAAAGGGTGCTCTCCATGATTTAATTGTTTCTTTTGCTTTTTCTAATGTGGGTAGTACGTTTAGAGAAAGAAGGTCTTTATCTGTGTGTCCTATCTTTATACCTAGGTATGTGATGTATTTCTCTGGCCATTTGAAGGGGTATATGGATTTATATTTGTCTATGGTAGGTTTGGGAATGTTGAGGCCTAGTGCCTCTGATTTAGTCAAGTTAATTTTATAATTAGAGAGTTGGCCATATTTTTCTAAAGTTTGCACAAAGGCCGGGATGCCCCTATCCGGTTCAGTTAGAATTACCAGCAAATCATCTGCAAATGCTGCTGACTTGTGGTGTATATTATTCAGTTGGAATCCTTTAATGTCTTTATTCATTTGAATGCTCCGTAGCAATGGTTCCATGACCAAAACATATAATAAAGGGGACAAGGGGCATCCCTGTCTCGTACCGTTCTTTATTAGGAAGGGATCTGAAAGCGTGTTGTTAATTTTCAGTTTAGCTGATGGGGAAGTGTACATTTTGAATATGGCCTCTATTAGTGGGGAAGGTATATGAAAAGCCATTAGGGTGCTACGAAGAAATGTCCAGTCCACCCTGTCGAAGGCCTTCTCGGCATCTGTGCTCAGAAGGACCATCCGTTTATGGTGTCTTTTGGCGTATTGCATTAAGTGTAATATTCTGCTTGCGTTGTCTCTTCCCTCCCGTCCTCGCACAAATCCCGTCTGCTCCAGCGAGATCAGGTGGGGGATCAGGTCCGTCAAACGTCTTGCTATTAAGCTAGCGTATATTTTTAAGTCTATATTGAGCAAGGAGATGGGCCTGTAATTCCCGCATTGTGTCGGATCTTTGCCTTCTTTATGCAGAAGAGTGACATGTGCTTCTAAGGACTGTGGGGGAAGAGAACTGCCATTAAGGACTGCGTTGCACATCTTTACCAGGTGCGTGTTTAATTCTGGAGAGAACGTCTTATAATAAAGTAGTGAAAAGCCATCTGGCCCTGGGGATTTGCCCGATTGGCCCTCGGACAGGATGGACTGGAGTTCCTCCGGTTCAAAGGGTCTAGTCAACCATTTCTGTTGTTGTTCACCTAGTTTTGGTAAGGATAAGGATAAAAGGAACGAGTCTATTTCTTATTGTCTTTGAGTTAGATTTACTGCATGGTTGTGCGTTGGAATCTGATATAGATTTTTATAAAATGTTAAAAATTCTGAGATAATTTGTTCATAATTTTGTGTTATTTGGCCCGTATCTGTTTTGATCCTGTGAATGAAGGTTCGAGATTGTCTCTTTTTAATCAATGAAACCATTAGCTTAGAAGCTTTATCCCCATGTACCATAATGCGATTTCTCCAATTTGTAAAGTGTCTAGCTGCATTTTTATTGAGGAGATCTTTAAGGCGTTGTCTGCATTCTGTAAGTTTTATCATGGTTCGATGGTGTAGTGTTGTCTGGTGTTGTTTCTCTAGGTAAATAATATCTTTATACAATTTTTCTATGTCGGCTTTCCTTTGTTTGTTTCGGAACGATGCTATAGATATAATAATACCTCTTATTGTTGCCTTATGTGCTTCCCAAATAATCGTGGGGTCTACGTCAGGAGTGTTATTGTGTTGAAAATAGTCTTTAATGGCCGTTTGGATTTTAAGTTTAATCTCATTAGATTTTAATAAGGATTCATTTAACCTCCATGTCCTATTAGGTTGGATAGTTCTTCCCCATTCCAGTTTTATAGTCACCATTGCGTGGTCTGAGTATAATGCCGGAAGTATTTCAGTTTCTATAACTGTTGGAAGAAGGTTTTTGGACACAAATAAATAGTCTAGCCTATGGTAGTTTTTATGGGGGTGAGAGAAATATGTGTAGGTTCTATCTTGTGGGTGGTGATATCGCCATACGTCTATCAAGTTTGCTGTATGGAAAGAAGACCTGATTTGGGCTAAATCTCGCCTTGAGATGTTGCTGTTCCCTGGTGAGGTATCCAACAAAGGTTCTAACGTTATATTTAAGTCTCCGCCAATCAAGACTGAGCCTTCAGCAAATAGTGAGAGCTTATTTTGGACCTTCTTTATCCAGGAAGAATATTTTGTATTTGGAGCGTAAATACTTCCCAATGTAATCAGGGAACCCTCCAGTAAACCTTTTACAAATATATATCTACCTTCATCATCAACTAATTTATCTATGAGTAAGAAAGGGACATTTTTTGTTAGGGCAATAGCTACTCCCCTGGCTCTTTTTTGGGGGTGAGTATGCATGGTACCACGTATTATAATGATTCTTTTCGAAATTAGGTGATTTAGTTTCAATAAAATGGGTTTCTTGTAGCAATAAGATGTCATAGCCTGCCTTCTTGAGGAAGTGTAGTGTTTGAGACCTAGGAACAGGGGAGTTGAAGCCATGTAGATTATGTGATACCACTTGGTATGACTTACGGTTGTTGGTCATGGCGGGTGTTCAATTTCATACTGATGGTGAAGTAGAGACTCTCTCGTGGGGCTTTGTGACAAGGAAGGGTGGGAGAGAACAGAGGGAGTAAAAGGGAACAATAGAAAAAATTTTCCTGAAAACACAAAACAAGGTAAGATCAATGCGTATACATACATTGTAGAAATATACTTTTGTGCGTGATAAATCTGAATAGACAGATTCTTCTCTATCGCGACCATCCCGGCACTGCGTAAGATCCGCATGTGGTGGAATAGGCCGACAGAGAGGGTTTTACCTTTTATCATGAGATATAACTAACAGGCTTTCGCGCCATAAACATGTTGACAAGATAGTCTCTTGCAGGCTAGCCTATGTATGATTAAAACCTACTACAAGAACCAGAAGAAATTGGTAACGTTATTAGAAAGTAAACATGGGGAAGTGTAACCACCCCAAAGGCGCCCCTAGGGGCTAACAAGTTAGTGAATGTTTGTTTGTCACAATGGTTATTGAAAACAGTTTGGATTGTAATTCCTGCCGACCACAACATGTGGCTTCATCAAAAAGTAGAGTTATGTTCAGTTCTCTACGTGGATTAAGGAAGGGGACAGGAATATTGGCTTCCCAGGCTAGCCATGTAGGTAGACGTTCGCAAGTACATCAATGTCATAATGAGAGGCCTTGGGAAGCAAAAAGAGACGTGTTCGATCCTCTGTTTTTATCATCCGTTTGGGCTGTCTTCGCCTCGGTGTTCGGTCAGCTTAGAGTTTTTTCGTTTTGTTCTTTGAGACTTTGGCGTCAGGTGAGTTTGCCACGGTGGTGGTTGCTGCAGAGGTGTCATCTGGTATGCAGCTCCCACTTCCTCCAGATTGGGATAATGTTCTAATTCAATACTCAATTCCTGACACATCCATTTGATATCTGCTGATGTTCGACCTTGGATCCTTTTCTCTCCAGCTGTAACAGATATGCCGAAGGGGAATAGCCATCTGTATGGGTAGTGTCGTTGGTGGAAAATCGTAGTTAACGGCTTTAGGAGTCTCCGTTTAGTTAGTGTTATCCATGAAAGATCTTGGAATATTTGAATTGGGGAGCCACTGCATGTGACGGTGGTCTTCTCTCTGGCCCTCTTCATGACCAACTCCTTTGTTCTATAATCCAGAAAGCGGCAGATTACATCTCGTGGAGATTCTTCTGGTTGTGGCTTCGGGCGTAATGCTCTGTGGACTCTCACCAGTTCCATATCGGTCGGGTCGTCTGGCTGTAATAGTGAACGGAATGTATCTATGACGGACGGGGTTAAGGCATCTTGTGTTATTGTCTCAGGAACCCCCTTCAAGCGCAGATTATCTCGCCTGTCCCTGTTCTCATGGTCCTCCAACATCGAATATATCTTGTTAAGATGGTCTTCATGGTGTCGGAGGCCAGAAAGGGTAGCGTTGGCTTGTTTGACCACCTCTGTGTTGGCTGATTCTAGGGTCTCGACTCTGCGGCCAGTCTGTGTAAGGTCTTGTTTTATATCCGCCATCTCTTTTGCCAGGGGTTCTAAAGCTTTATGCAATATCTTTTTGAGGTAAGCTCTAGTAATTGGGAGTTCCTCATCATCCTCTGTTTCCTCACAATCACTATCTTGGTCTGGTGGCATGTTGTCTTCAACTAAGAGTTGTCTCGAAGCTTTGGATAAGGAGGATAGGCCAGCTTGTTTTTTTAAATATTTATCCAGATCCACTTGTGTAGTAGTAGTGGTCGCCTTAGTAGAGGATTTTGTGGATTTTGTGCTGGATTTAACCATTGTGACGCAATAATATATGAGAATCTATCCGGTTCTTGTTCTCTGTCAGCCCCCCAGAGTGTCGCGCGGTCCTCACATTCCGGGGTTTGGCAGTATACGGAAAGAGTCTGTTAGTAAAAAGTCAGGTAGGGATCCAGAAGATGGGCGAACTTGATGGAGAAAAAGTTCTTTATATGGTTTCCACTGAGCAGGATGGGTAGGTGGGGAGTGCTGTATTATTTCAATCAAAATTTGTAGAAGTGTGCATTGGGTGTTAATGTGTAGCACCTTGAATTCTGAGAAATCCTTATTGGGTTGATATAGTTAAAACTTTAGGATAGGTCTGTGATGCCCCCTGCTGGTAAATGGTGGTATGAATCCTTGTGTAGAGCCAGGGTAGTGAGAGGGTTAATCCAGCACACAGTGTTCTCCTATATGTAGGTATGAGGTGAATTATTATAGGATATTGTTGGAGGCAATGCTCTTTTCAGTGTAGTGTCCTCTGAGCTTTATCAAAGTGGTGAAGGTTAATAGATAAGTTACACTGAGTGCTACTACTGGGGAGGGGGGAAGGTGTAGATCGGATCCCCAGTTATCACAGTACAGGGATCTCTATCAGTCTGCTGTGGCACTTTTCCTTCCCTGTATTCTCCCTTCCTTCCCCCTGTGTCACTCCACCAGACCGCGTTTCCCTCCTCTCACCTCGGGCAGCAGATCAGCCAGTCTCCCCTGCGTCCTCTTTCTCAGTCTCTCCTTCGCCCCGGCGGTGTTAGAGGCAGGGGCTTCACCCACAGCCACGGGAGGCCGGGTCCGTGCACTTGTCTGTTGGCTTCCCGCTCTCTCCAGTCAGCCCCTGAAGTCGGTCGCCGCCTCCGTCCGTCCCCGCAGCTTGTGAGGAGCGGGGTCGGTAGCAGTAGGCGACTCTTGGCCACGGTCCCTTACCAATGGCGGGCGGCGGGAAACGCTGCTCCCTTGCGTGGCTCCTCTCCTTTGCCTCTCCCCAGGTCTGTCCTCAAAATGTGGGGTCCGCAGCGGGGTCTCCAGCATCGGTGTCTCCTGGTGGGTAGGTCAGATCACCGCTGCTCTGCCTCCGGCCTTGTGCACAGACAGACTCCTCATGCAGGGGGGAAGGATGGTGCAGCCTTCTCCCACGTGTGTCTCTTATGTCTTGTGCTCCAAAATATCGGGGTCTCCACAGGCAGTAGTGTCTGATATATGTCCCCCGGTGTAAGTCAAGTAGATTCAAGGGCTTTTAGGGGTTGGATGCCTCAGATTCAGAGCAGGTCTGCAGAGCTCTCTGAAGCACATCCTGCTCAGTCGGCGGCCATCTTGGATCCCCGTCTCACACACTTCAATTGGAGTTCTGTACCTTTTATTTCAACACTTGTACCAGGCCGCCAAGTGCTTCCCTCTGTCACTCTCCGGTCCAGCTGTTTCTCAAGAACCGGGACAGTGTCATCGAGACTCTTAGGTGTTCTTTTCTCTCTCTCGGTGTTTCTTTTACTCTCAGTGGTACACTCAGCACCTATAGCTTGTCTTGCTTCTTTTGTCAGCGCCTCCGTGCAAAGAACTCAAGTACCGACAGCCATAGGCATTAATTAGCACCGCTTCCTAGTGCCGCGTCTTAGTATGGCCACCTTATCCGAGGTATGCTGGGTTGTTGGGCCATAGTTCCCCTTTAGGACCTCATGGCCTCCGGTTTCAATGGTTCAGTTATGGATCCCCGTGCCGTGTTCAGGGTTGGTCCCCTATTTCATCCACCAGCCCCTCTGTTCCTCTGCCAGATAGGGGCGTGCGTGGTGATCTTATCCTTTATCCGCACCCCAAGGACTCCTCTCTTCTTCACCCTTTCGTCTTTCCCTCCCGGGGCGAGCGTGACCGTGCTCCAGCCCACAGGAGCTAACAGCTCCACCCCTTCTCGACTCCCACTCTGACTTCCTACTCCTTCACAGTCCTCCTCACAACTTCTTTCCACTTTCTCACCCGTGTCCCCCTCTCTGAGACTGGGCCCACCCTCCCGGGTCCACCCTGCCTGGGGTCCTACGTGTGTGTGTTGCAGTGTCGAGTCTCAACTTCACCATCCCAATTCAGAGAACAGGAGCACAACCCTCCCGCTAATGGAGGAGTGCAGTACTCACGGTGACGGCCAGGCCAGTGGGGCGCCACATTGGCATATTGGCATATCACTTTGGTGTGATGTGCCAATATGGCGGCCGCTTTCTTTTTTTGTCTTTCAGGTGGACCAATCGGATGCCGGTCAGGTGAACTAATCAGATGGCGAATATCAGGCATATCCAGACACTTCTAGTTCAACTGCAATTATGTAAATAAATTCTATCTGGAGCTTTGTTAAGAGAGCGTCTATCTACTGCTGCTATTTTAATGAAAAGTGACTTGGACCAATATTTCATTGTGAATTCCCCATATCTCACCCCCTCTTAATTCTTATAGTTATTGATAATTTCAACCAAATAGTTTTTCTTTATATTATATCCAAATTTTACCATGTACCTGTATTTCACTTTCTTTGTAATTTTTGGTTTCATCTTATAAATAAAGTATGTGTGTGTATGTATGTATGTCCACTAAAGGAATCCACACCGTCACATTTAAAATTTACAGCCACCCATTTGGACTCAGGGAATGTTATAGACTATGCTTTAAGGGAAAATTTTCACCCTGCACTTTACAGTCAGCTGCTCAAAAAAATAGCTAATTTACTGTTTTTTGGTGTCAAATAATAAATACTGCCTTGGCTTTTTGACAGTTAGCCTGAATAGTTATCAGGCTTATTGTGGCGCCCCTGCGTCCAGAAGGCCACAAAAGGGAACTGCAGCCAGGCAGGTAGGACATTGTTAAACACTAACACCCTCACAGCCCACACAACCCACGTGTCAGAGAGGTTTACATCCAGCCCTGAGATTAGGACTATATGAGATCGGAGGGGTGGTGGATCAGAGGAGTGGGTTGGGCACACCAGAAGGTTTTGTGACTGACAGTATATAGTGAGGGGGAGGAGTGAAGGAGTTCAGTAAGCCATGGTGCTGAGATGCAAAGACCAGAAGCAGGCCAGAGAACAGCAGCAGGCTGAGCTGAAGCTGAGCAGGAGAGAGCCACACGTCCTGCGAGAGCAAGGCCGAGGAGTGCAGACCCGTACTGAGCCAGTGCGAGCCAGATGGGGGGGAAAGCCCGTCCAACGCTGAAGCCACCAGGAGTGTGAGAGAGCCGAGAGGGACGGTGTAACCCGGGGCCCTAGACACACAGCTAAAGCAACCAACTGCAGGCGGAGTAGCCCTCCTATATACAGAAAGGAACAGAGAGAGAAGGAGCCTGGTATCCTAGTGCTGAGGATTACTGGAGGCTGGGCAAAAGTAGAGTGTCGGCTCTAAAGGGGACCGTAGTTCACCCGGCATCCCCAGACAATACGACGGGGGGTCTGAGTTCCAGATTGAGATCCCTAACCCAAAGGACAGGCAGCTCAGTGACATACTAGGACTCACAGAAGCCCGAGTCACCGCCATACTGTCCAGTGTCGCACAACATAGAGAAAGAGAATGCAACAGCCCGGGAAGGGACACTAAAGACTGTGTGAGGGGTCACAGGGAGAGAGAGGCCTGGCTGCAGGAGAGAAGGGAACCCGGAAAGGGAGAAAGCATCCGTGTATTGAGTACTGTAACTGTGCTGTAAGAACTGCAAATGACTTGTAACCTGCTGAGAGAGAACAACTAAGAGTAAAGCTTTGGAAAACCCTGAATTGCCTCTCTTGTCTGCCTCTATCTGCACACCATCTTCCCTCATACAGATCCAGCCTGTCAGCACCAGCCAGGAGGAGAGATCCCTGCAGCCTGCAAAGTAAGTGTGCTACAACCTGCACCAGAGACTTAACCCCTTACTGCCCCGGGGGATACAGTTCTCCCCACTAGAACTATACCATCTCCGCTGCCATTCCATCACCCCCGGAGGTTCTGCAGCAGCGGCGGCCCCATCACTGGCCGCACCAAGTGGGTGGCGTCACCCGTGACATTTCCCTTGTAAATAATTCCCCTTTATTGCCGAGCCAGGGACACGGTCCGGGCCAAGTCACCTGTGACTTCCCCACTACCGTCCGGTCCGGTACCAAGTACCCCAGTCCCGTGGGGCCCGACATTATAGCAACCAATCACAGCTCAGCTTCTGATTCTTACTGTAATACAGCTTATGCATGTCTGTGAACCATTCAGGGTAGCTTGCCAAATGCAAGGACTTTTATATAATGCCACACACTGGCTCATGACTATTAGTGAAGGAGCAGCTGCACAAACTCCAAAGTGACTAAGACACCTCTTTGCTATTCTTCTAACAATCTGCTGCACATAGCCCTTAGTATATAGAAGGAGGCCACACAGCCCCCATTATAAAGCATAAACCCCCACACAGTCCCCAGTAACAGAAGAAGCCTGCACATAGTCCCCCGTATACAGCAAGAGATCGCACACAGCCCCCAGGAAACAGCAGGAGCCGCACATAGCCCCCATTATACAGCAAGAGACTGCATACAGCCCCCAGTATTTAGAATGAGGCCACACACAACTCCCAGTATACAGCAGGAGCCCACACACAGCCCTTAGTATACAGCAAGAACCTGCACACAGGCCCCAATATACAGCAAGAGCCCACACATCCCCCAGTATACAACAAAAGGCCACACACAGTCTGCACTCTGCACAGGAGGCTGCACAAAGCCTCCAATATACAGCAGGGGGCCACACACAGTCCCCATTATATAGCAGAAGGACGCACACCGCCCCTAGTATTACAGTAGGAGGCTGCACACTGCCCCTAGTATACAGCAAGAGGCCACACACAGCCTCCAGTATACAGCAGGAGGCCACACATAGACCCCAGTAAACAGCAGAAGGCCGCACACAGCCCCAAGTATATAGCAGGAGGCCGAACATGGTCTCCTGTATTACAACAGGAGGCCTCATATAGACTCTCTATTACACCAGGAACTCTCACATAACCCACAGTATTAGAGTAGAAGCTCACACATAGCCCACTGCATTACAGCCCGTGCTCACAAATAGCCCTCTTATTACAGCAGTAAAACATACATAGCCCCTGTATTACTCCAGTAAAACACAGTAGAACACACGTAGACCCTGTATTATACTGGGAGCCCACACATAGTTCCTGTGTGAGTAAAAAGGAATATATTCTGGCCTATCAAAAAGGTAGTAGTACATGACACCCTGTATTACATTTACAGACTGTGCCTCACATAGCCCCTGTATTAGAGTCTATGCCCTATATATCCCCTGTTTTACAGCCAGTACCCACATATAGCCTCTGTATTACAGCCTGTGCCCACATATAGCCTCTGTATTACACCAGGAGCCCACACATATGCTACAAGTGTAATACAGTGGCTATGTATCTCAGCAGAGAGAAGCAACACTTTGTTAACCCATTCTATTTTGTTATAGGTAAGAACATTTAGTTACCATTCTGGCCAACGCTGGGGACTCCAGCTAGTAAGAATATGAAGTTCCAAACTGTAGATATGGTTATCTGGCTTACATGCAGGATAGTACATAATTATTCTGAATACTACAGATGAGCTGGTATCTAGTTTAGTCTGCCGTAGCAACCGGACCAATGTTCATTTCTGCGTAATGTAAGAAGACTTGGCAGTCAAAGTCAATGAATGTGAATTAAATTTAATGAAGAATAGCAATCAAAAATAATTGTAAGGAGAATCAAATATCAAGGAAGCAGTTGTCGGTTGTGCTGCAGTATCCACCACAGTGAGCAGGAGAATGGCGCCACTCCTTGATATTTGATTCTCCCTGCAATCTGCACACTGAGGAAGTTCCATAGGTGACCAAAATGTTGGTGCAGTATTTTGGATTGCTATTCTTCATTAAAATGAATTCAAGCTCATTGACTTCAAGTGGCAAGTCTTTCTTACATTACACTTTATGAGATTAGATCCTACTTGAGCACAATACCATCAGAAGAGTCATGGTACTTCTCTAATGTTCACTTCTGCATCTGCAATTCTATGCAACAAATTATGGGCAATTTTGCTGCTTACATCATGATATCACCGGTGCATAGTAAACAACAGGGGCACTGAGGATGCCGGAAAAAAAATTGTTGGTGTGTCAGTGAACACTGTACTGCACCACCTACCATAGAGGACCATGGATGCCAAAGTACAGTCATTTGAATCTTTTTGTTCTTCTCTTTAATGCTTTTTATTGACAATCTGACACTGTTTAAGTACTGGAGTAATGTTACCCACAACATGGCGTTTTTTCATGAATTAATAGAGAATAATTTAAATAATTGAAATAGTGAATTTAATTAGTAGGGAGCACAGTAGTTCAGCAGAGATGTTAGCCTGGGAAGTCACTGGCATTTTTGCTAAATTGGAGTGATCGTTTCAACAATCTGGTTTGTATTCAGTAAAATGTTTATTACATAGATGTACTACTTCATTATCCAGTATTTAATAGGTCCTCCAACAGCCATACTCCAGAGGACACTCCTTTTCTTACTGACCGCATCATTCTAGAATAGATCTCACCAATATCCTGCTTCATCCTTGATGATTTCACAACTACATCCAGTATAATCACTATACAGTAGTTGTACCTTCTCATAGGAAAGTCTATTTGCTGGCTCTGGAATACTCTACTCATTTAAAGAGGTTGTCCAAAACAAATCTGAATTTAATATTAAGTTCTAAGTAATAAATGTGAAAAAAAACCTAAGCAATTTTTTAATGTACTTCAATAAAAAATTCCTACCCTTACCCCCCTTACCTTTCCCAGACCACTAATCATTGTATTATTGTTCTGTCTGTTCCTCTTTTCTTGGAATTTTGACTTTACTTTCCCAGCTCCTCTCCCCCTCCCAAGACTGACTCTGCTTTACATGACTTGTCATATTTACTGCATCATCATCTCACCCTGCTTATGTACCATATTTTTCGCTTTATAAGACCCACTGGATTATAAGATGCACCCCCGCATTTGATAAAGGAAAAGAGGAAAAAATCATTTTTAATGTTAAATGGGGTTCGCCTTATAATGCCAGTGTCCGTCTTACAATCAGTATATATGTCCTCCAACTTGGTATATATATCCCCCATGCTGGTACACATAGCCTTCATGCTGGCACTGCCCCTCTCGCAATGCTGGCACACTGTCCCCATAAGGCTGGCACACTGCCCCCATAAGGCTGGCATACTGTCCCCATAAGGCTGGAACACTGTGCCCATAAGGCTGGCACACTGTCCCCATAAGGGTGGCATACTGTCCCCCACGCTGCCGCACAATTAAAATAATAAACATTCATACTCACCCCTCTCCTCGCTCCTTCGCCGTCCTCGCCATCCCCGCTCTCTGTGCTGTGTCGGTCCTGTGAGCAGCGCGCAGGTGATGATGTCACTTTGCAGTAACGCTCACAGGACCCGGATGCTGGCAAAGACAGTGGGGATGGCGCGGACGGCGAGGGAGCGAGGAGAGCGGTGAGTATGATCATGCTCCCAGGAATAGTCAGTGCTTTCCACGCTTTCATTGTGTGGAAAGCACTGACTATCCACGCAGGACAGTAGCCACTAGGCTGCGGTCCCGCTCCTGCAATATGGGCTACTCCCGTTGGTGATTGACAGTGGGAAGCAGTGCATATTACAGGAGATAATGAGCGACCCCATTTGACCACAGGGCTGCTGCTGCAGCCTCCTGACAGCCCCCAGACACAGCTCCACAGCCCCACCCCACAACAGTATTGTTTCACATTATAAGACGCACCCCCTACTTTCCCCCAAAATTTGGGGGAACAAAAGTGCGTCTTATAATGCGAAAAATACGGTATATATGCGTGTGTCTTCAGAATTTGTGTCATTATCAGCCTGATGAAGGGGCCAAAATGTCTCAAAAGCTTGCTTCACTTAGCATCTTTTCAGTTAGCCATTAAAAGGTATCAACCACTGAGGACTCTCAGATTCTAATATTTTTCTGTCTACTAGCTAACACGGTACAAACATGTTTTACCTTCCCCTTCCCCCTTTACATTACCTTCCTATCTGTGTTTCTCTTTGTTTAGATTTAGTGACATTTTTTTGTGTCTCTGAGAATATACTGGGGATTCTCAAGTAAGATGTCATCAGGGGCTGGTAGTGTGGTCATTGCCCACCTTCAGACGGATCATCATCATAAATGACCCTTTCATGGACTGGGCTATTATCTGCTACAGTCATATGAAAAAGTTTGGGCACCCCTCTTAAGCTTACTCTTTTTTTTTTTTTTTAAATTGTTTTTTTGCAACAGCTATTTCAGTGTGATATATGTAATAACTGATGGACACAGTAATATTTCAGGATTGAAATGAGGTTTATTGTACTAACCGAAAATGTGAAATATGCATTATTTCAAAATTTGACAGGTGCAAAAGTATGGGCACCTCAACAGAAAAGTGACATCAATATTTAGTAGATCCACCTTTTGCAAAAATAACAGCCTCTAGTCGCTTCTTGTAGCTGTTAATGAGTTCCTGGATCCTGGATGAAGGTATTTTTGACCATTCCTCTTTACAAAACAATTCCAGTTCAGTTAAGTTTGATGGTCGCCGAGCATGGACAGCCTGCTTCAAACATCCCACAGATGTTCAATGATATTCAGGTCTGGGGACTGGGATGGCCATTCCAGAACATTGCAATTGTTCCTCTGCAGTATACATGGTATACATGCAGGAACATAGGCACAAAGAGGCCCTGGAATCTGACAGGCTCCTCTCTCACATTATAAAGCACTACTTATCTAAATTGTATGTTAAATAAGTGGTCTATTAACAGACTTTCCATAGGGTTGATAAGGTTTTAGTGGAAACAAAATTGAAAAGGAAAAAAGAAGGAAAAAAAACAACTTGTAATAATTTTAAACTTAAAAGATGAAGTCCTACAGTGCCAATATCCTGGAATATATCCACTGCTCCCCCAGCATATCAGGCTGCTGTTTACTACACATTATACATGCTTAGTAGCAGCTAATATAGTTGATGGCTCCATTGCTGGATGACGACATTGTGAACCTGTGGCCTTTCAGACATAGATTTATCGGTTTGCTTCTGAATATCATGATGACATTTCCCATAATCAAACTTAACTCTTGTCTTTATGTAAACTGTATTGTAGGGTATCGGGATTTACAGTATGATATGGTTGCAAATGTTCCCAGTACTAAGTTTTCGCTCGATTATGGCCCTACATATTTTGAAGTTACTAATATGAAAAATGGGGAAGGTTTGCACTGTATAAAATTCAATGCTATAAGAAAATTACTGGAAGGGCACTAGCGAACATCTCTTTGAAGCAGCGCTCACACAAGTATATAACTCAGACAGGTGTTATCCAATGTATTTGGACCAATGATATTCTATGGGGCAGAGCCGAACAGAGTATTTTTTCTCATACAGACTCATAGCATGATGCCACTGACAGCACAAATCGGACAGTGCTCACCCTTTCGAGTGTATGGGAGCAAGAAAGAGACTGGACTACACTCGGATGTCATCTGAGTGCAGTCCGTTATACAGTAAGCTGGGACAGGCAATGGAGAAGATGGAGAAATTAAGAAATCCACCTTCACCTCATCTGTGACCCCATTCTCTAATGTGAGTAAAATGCATAAGTGTAAACTGACATTCAGATAAAACTCTGATTAGAGGTTAAGCCGAGTGTCATTAAGAAATAACATACACTCTTGCGACCCTGGCCTTATCAGAAGACTACAAGAGGAGTACTACCAAGCATCTCTTTATAAGTTCACTAATATCTGTTTATAAATACGCCAAGTGCAATCTGATTAAAAATCTCATTGCTCTAATGTTAAGGCCCAGCCACACATAACAACGCACCAGCAATACAGATAATGATGTGCAGAGATTGCTGGTGCATCATTTTTCACATCGCTGGTAAGATGTCAAACAGGTATCTCACCAGCGATGTGGAAAATGAAGCACTAGTGATCCAGAATTATACGAAGGTCGTTGTGAACTGTCACTCCATAGCGTAGCATTGAGATCATTGGTCATTGTCCCTTTCAAACACAACGATGTAGCGTTCCCAGCAGGAACGCAAAGACGTAGAAATGATCAAGGGCAGTGTGTAATGCTCAACGATCTCACAGCAGGGGCTAGATCGTTGGTGCGTGTCACACATAACGAGATCGCTAACGGGATCGCTGTTGCGTCACAAAATATGTGACATTACAGCAATCTCGGTAGCGATCTCGTTATCTGTGACAGGGCCTTTACTCATTGAGTTACTCAAAGTGTTACATTGTTTTCACATGCACAATTATTGTGTTTTCCATATAACAAGGATTTACACTTCTTTATTGCTTTGGCCACTTTAGGATTTTAGTTGGGATTTTAACATTACAGCATCTCACAACTAAAATTTTAATTTGAAGAAACAAACTGTGACTGGTTTCTATATCAACTGAAACATACAGTTAGGGCCAGAAATATTTGGACAGTGACACAAGTTTTGTTATTTTAGCTGTTTACAAAAACATGTTCAGAAATACAATTATATATATAATATGGGCTGAAAGTGCACACTCCCAGCTGCAATATGAGAGTTTCCACATCCAAATCGGAGAAAGGGTTTAGGAATCATAGCTCTGTAATGCATAACCTCCTCTTTTTCAAGGGACCAAAAGTAATTGGACAATGGACTCTAAGGGCTGCAATTAACTCTGAAGGCGTCTCCCTCGTTAACCTGTAATCAATGAAGTAGTTAAAAGGTCAGGGGTGGATTCCAGGTGTGTGGTTTTGCATTTGGAAGCTGTTGCTGTGACCAGACAACATGCGGTCAAAGGAACTCTCAATTGAGGTGAAGCAGAACATTCTGAGGCTGAAAAAAAAGAAAAAATCCATCAGAGAGATAGCATGCAAAAGAAAAAACAAAGGTTGCGCCACGCTGCATTGGGGAATCTAGATTAAGCAATATTCAGGATTTTCACTCACCTTTACTAGTTGTGCCGTATCCGCACAACTAGATTGTGGACATGTGGTGAGTGAAGGTCCACATTCACTGATCTTCTGATCTTTGGTGTTCCCCTTCAACGTTTTTAATATAAGGTTCCTGCCTTCTCCCTAGCTGGCTCGCGTGAAGGATCACGTGCCGATTTTAAGGATGGATAAATGTAGCCAGGTCCTGCTCCGGAGCAGCTCACAACACCACGCTCCCCGAAGGGAGATTGTAGATAAGCCGATGAATAAATGTGGTATAATAATAGTAAGCGCTGAGAGCTAAAACAGGATACACAATGCTCTTAAACATATTACCTTTGAGTTTTATTCATTCAACAAATAAAAGCCCTCCTGCCACAACGCGTTTCGACGCTGACTGCGTCTTCCTCAAGTGGTCCACTTGAGGAAGACGCAGTCAGCGTCGAAACGCGTTGTGGCAGGAGGGCTTTTATTTGTTGAATGAATAAAACTCAAAGGTAATATATTTAAGAGCATTGTGTATCCTGTTTTAGCTCTCAGCGCTTACTATTATTATACCACATTTATTCATCGGCTTATCAGAGAGATAGCAGACATGCTTGGAGTAGCAAAATCAACAGTTGGGTACATTCTGAGAAAAAAGGAATTGACTGGTGAGCTTGGGAACCCTAAAAGGCCTGGGCGTCCACGGATGAAAACAGTGGTGGATGATCACCGCATACTTTATTTGGTGAAGAAGAACCCGTTCACAACATCAACTGAAGTCCAGAACACTCTCAGTGAAGTAGGTGTATCTGTCTCTAAGTCAACAGTAAAGAGAAGACTCCATGACAGTAAATACAAAGGGTTCACATCTAGATGCAAACCATTAATCAATTCCAAAAATAGACAGGCCAGAGTTAAATTTGCTGAAAAACACCTCAAGAAGCCAGCTCAGTTCTGGAAAAGAATTCTATGGACAGATGAGACAAAGATCAAAAGATCAACCTGTACCAGAATGATGGGAAGAAAAAAGTTTGGAGAAGAAAGGGAACGGCACATGATCCAAGGCACACCACATCCTCTGTAAAACATGGTGAAGGCAACGTTATGGCATGGGCATGCATGGCTTTCAATGGCACTGGGTCACTTGTGTTTTATTGATGACATAACAGCAGACAAGAGTAGCCGGATGAATTCTGAAGTGTACCGGGATATACTTTCAGCCCAGATTCAGCCAAATGCTGCAAAGTTGATTGGACGGCGCTTCATAATACAGATGGACAATGACCCCAAGCATACAGCCAAAGCTACCCAGGAGTTCATGAGTGCAAAAAAGTGGAACATTCTGCAATGGCCAAGTCAATCCCCAGATCTTAACCCAATTGAGCATGCATTTCACTTGCTGAAATCCAGACTTAAGACGGAAAGACCCACAAACAAGCAAGACCTGAAGGCTGCGGCTGTAAAGGCCTGGCAAAGCATTAAAAAGGAGGAAACCCAGCGTTTGGTGATGTCCATGGGTTCCAGACTTAAGGCAGTGATTGCCTCCAAAGGATTCGCAACAAAATATTGAAAATAAAAATATTTTGTTTGGGTTATGTTTATTTGTCCAATTACTTTTGACCTCCTAAAATGTGGAGTGTTTGTAAAGAAATGTGTACAATTCCTACATTTTCTATCAGATATTTTTGTTCAACCCTTCAAATTAAACGTTACAATCTGCACTTGAATTCTGTTGTAGAGGTTTCATTTCAAATCCAATGTGGTGGCATGCAGAGCCCAACTCGCGAAAATTGTGTCACTGTCCAAATATTTCTGGCCCTAACTGTATAATACCTCCAGCTAACATTATAGAAATGTATAGTCCCAAATCGGGGTGAATTGGCTGAATCCCATCACTGCTTCCATTCATGGAGTCTTACTGTTTCTTAATCTGTGGAAAATCAACTTTTTGGCCAACTCCAACAAATCTCCCGAACATTGATCATATATGTATCTGTTTTCTTTCACCCTAAATCCCCTGTTTAAGAAGGGCTCACAAGTTCTCACTAGGGTTTTAGTTAGGTTAGGTTTTTTTTTAAATGTAGTACCCAGAACATTATGTAATGGTGCTTAAAGAGGACCTGTCACCAAACCAGGCATGGTGATCTAATTACAGCACTGGATGCAGCATGTCTGCAGCATGCAGGCAAGCGGTCCCCCAGCACTTGAGCAGCCCTGTACCCCGAGATAATACACTTAGAAAACTTACATGCTCCAGCCAAATAGGAGGTGGCTAGGGGCTGCAGCCAAGGGCAGATTCACACCCCCTGCATGTTTAATCTACCCACTGCTGCCAATCATTCTCTCCCTCTTCAGCAGCATTTAAAGGGAACCTGTCACCTGGATCTAAGCCCGTACACTATCACTACCTGTCCCTGCACCTTCCTAGCTGCTCCCTATGTATCCCTCTCTGAGCTAAATCCGCCCTATAAAACAGCAGAAAAATAACTATAACTTACAGCAGTCCCTGAGGCTGGGGACTGAAAAGGCGGCCCCAGGCTCCATTCTGCCCTCGATGCAGCAGCACACGCCCCACTGGGCGGCATTATTCTTTCTTCATCGCTGCCTCCTCCATTTGGAATCTCCTGCCTGCTTTACACCCATCATGTTGTGGTGATGCGACCTCGATGTGTCCCCTGACCGGGACACAGCATATGGGAGATTGTATCTTCTGCTCGGTAGCAGCACACACAGGGTTAGCTGCTGCTGGAGCTGAGTGCTGATTGAAAGCACTGACACCCAGGCGTGCGGGTGAATAGGAGATGATATGAACTGCCCCCGGCTGTGGGGAGGGGTTGGAGTGTGTCAGGACAGCAGCTGGAGCTGCTGTGTAGAGAGCTGTGTGAAGATTTAACACAGCCTGTGAGCTCTCTCAGAGTGGACGTTCATGAGGCTAATGAGCGGACGGTGAGGATAAAAAGGTTGTGTGCTGACCTAACACAGCCTACCCGGGCGAAGGTACAGAGCTTCTATATCAGCTGTTGGGATTGTATGAGGTTGTACTCGGTTGCGCCCCGGAACCTGGAGGTCTGTGAATACCTGAACTGTGCCATTAAACTGTCTGCTGTGTGAGTAAATACCTGTGTCACTGCCTTCTGTCGTGCCGATCCTAACCGCTACCTTACAGTGTAAAGCGGGTGGGAGATTCCAAATGGAGGAGGTGGTGATGAAGAAAGAATAACGCCACCCAGCGGGGCGTGTGCTGCTGCATCAAGGAGGGCAGAATGGAGCCTGGGCCCGCCTTTTCAGTCCCCAGCCTCAGGGACTTCTGTAAGTTATAAGTTATTTTTCTGCTGTTTTATAGGGTGGATTTAGCTCAGAGAGGGATACATAGGGAGCAGCTAGGAAGGTGCAGGGACAGGTAGTGATAGTGTACGGGCTTAAATCCAGGTGACAGGTTTCCTTTAAACAGAGTTTTTTTTTCCTCTCCTAGAAAGTCCGTTTGGCCCTGCCCCTCATGCGGGGCTAAACGGACTTTCTAGGAGAGAAAAAAAAACTCTGTTTAAATGCTGCTGAAGAGGGAGAGATTGATTGGCAGCGGTGGGCAGATTAAACATGCAGGGGGTGTGAATCTGCCCTTGGCTCCTGCCCCTAGCCACCTCCTTAATGGCTGGAGCATGTAAGTTTTCTAAGTGTATTATCTCGGGGTACAGGGCTGCTCAAGTGCTGGGGGACCCCTTGCCTGCATGCTGCAGACATGCTGCATCCAGTGCTGTAATTAGATCACCATGCCTGGTTTGGTGACAGGTCCTCTTTAAGCACCATTACATAATGTTCTGGGTACCACATTTAAAAAAAAACCTAACCTAACTAAAACCCTAGTGAGAACTTGTGAGCCCTTCTTAAACAGGGGATTTAGGGTGAAAGAAAACAGATACATATATGATCAATGTTCGGGAGATTTGTTGGAGTTGGCCAAAAAGTTGATTTTCCACAGATTAAGAAACAGTAAGACTCCATGAATGGAAGCAGTGATGGGATTCAGCCAATTCACTCCGATTTGGGAGATTCTGTCAAAATTGCAGCCGATTCCCTGAAATGGCAAGACGCAGCACCCAGATCAGCTCTCAGGACCTGACAGCTTAAGTTGAAATGTAGTGCAAAAAAACCCTTTCTGCACCACAATAGTTAAGATAGCCACCGGCCTATTAGAGGAATATTATGGACTAGATGGTGGCCCGATTCTAACGCATCGGGTATTCTAGAATATGTACGTATTTTATTTGTGAAGATTTAAGAATAATACGACTGAACGATGTCACAATATGGCTGACATGACTTGTAAAAATTAGTGAACTGCGTCACACTGTGAGTTGCTGTTAAATTCCGCGCCTACATCGCTGATTGGTCGCCGCACTATGCGGCGACCAATCAGCGCTCTTGGCGCCTGTTTTAAAACACGCTTTGCTGCTTGGTCGCCGCGGCTGGCGGTGACCAATCAGTGAGGTGGCGTGCGGCTTGGCGGGGGATTTGAATCCTGCGCTGCTGATTGCACGCCGCCAGCTGCAGCGACCCATCAGCGAAGCGTGTTTTAAAACAGGCACCAAGAGCCACGATGACCAATCAGAGAAGAGGCACACGGCTTGGCGGAGAATTTGAATCCCGGCCACCATATCACAATACCCATAACGTGAGTGTTCCAATATGACGGTCGGGGTACTACCACTGCAAGCAGCTGGGAGATGACAGGCTGCCTCGCCACGAACCTCTGTGCGGCAATTAGCGAAGCGGGATTCATATTCCCCGCCAAGCAGCGCCACTTCGCTGATTGGTCACCTCCAGCCGCAGCGACCTATCAGCGCTCTTGGCGCATATTTTAAAACACGATTCGCCGATTGGTTGCCACGGCTGGCGATGGCCAATCAGCGAAGCAGAGTGCGGCTTGGTGGGGATTTTGAATTCTGCACCGCTGATTGGTCGCCGCACTCAGCGAAGCGGAATTCATATTTCCTGCCAAGCCGCGCTGCCTCGCTGATTGGTCGCCGCCAGCCGCGGCGACCAATCAGAGAAGAGGCGTGCGACTTGGCAGAGAATTTGAATCCCGGCCGCCATATCAGAATACCCATAATGTGGGTGTTCCATTATGGCGGTCTGGGCACTACCGCTGCGAGCAATGTGCTGCAAAAATGCAGTGCCCTCCCAAGCCTAGCAAGCCCAAAAGCCTTAGCCTAGCAATCCAGGCCCAGGAATTTCAGCACTGATGAAGCTTTTCTGAACATGTCAAGGGGACAGTACGAGTGGCGGTGAGGAGAGGAGGGTCCAACAAAGTGAGCAGTGAGGTCCATATAAGGATTTTTCTTTCACTTATTATGTTTATTATGCTGTAGAGATTCCAGGGCCTAATAAGGGATATTAAATTAATGGAGAATAATTTCCCTGTGTATCGAATTTCCCAGGAAAATCTCTGTGAACTAGCATTTCCAAGATTTTCCTGATCTTATCATTTCTATCAGTTGTTCATTTGTCTAGATCAGAGTTTTTAAAGGGGCTTACCATATTATGGCTGCTGTTTTCACACACTATTTAGACAGTCGTGGCTTGGTTGTAGCCAGGGGTGCATCAAGCCCCACTGCCACCTGAGCCGTGATTACGGGGGGGTGGGGGGTGCATTTGGAGCCCAGCGCTGCCGCCCCTTCTGCATGCATTGGTCCCCCGGCGGGTCGCCACTGCCGCCTGAGCCGCGGCAGTGATTACCAGGCGCGGCAGTGATTACCGGGGGGGGGGTGCTGGTGAAGCCCAGCGCTGCCGCCCCTTCTGTGCTGGTCCCCCGGCGGGTCGCCGCTTACCTGCGGTGCGCGGGGTGAGCGGCCGGCGCCATGACAGGGGGAGGCTGTTTGCATGAGGCGCCGCCCCCTTCTGCACTGCCGCTCCCCCTGCCTCTTGCCGCCTGAATGACAGGGCTCACACTGTCCAATGGACGGTGCGGCCCTGGTTATAGCTGTCAAATGATGTTACTTGTGCCAGGAAACTAGCTGGAGACACAATGGACTGTTAAGTGAGTACCGCTCTTTTTTAATTCCCCTTCCACGGTCCTTATACAATAACTTTTAATTTAATGAAAGACTCCTTTAAAAAGGGGCACAACCAGGTGCAGGGATAGCAATTGCACCCAGTCCCTGGAGCCTGGGGGGCCCCAAAAGTCACTTTGGCCTATTGAAAAAGACTAATTCTGTTAAAGATTTGCAATTATTGGGGGCCCTGAGGAGAGCTGATCTTCTGTCATGGTGGAGAAACTGGCTTTGGAAGAACAGGGCTGAGCAGTTATGAGGAGGGGCATAGGGGGCTGTTGGCCAAAGCTTTCGCTGATGTTATCAATCTGCTTAAAGAAAGAGGCAAAGTCTTCAGCAGAAATGAGAGGAGAGGGGGAGAGTTGCTGGGGGACACAGTAGAGAATTGAATGTGTTGAAAAGCTGTTTAGGGTTGTGAGACAGGGAGGATATGAGGATTGAGAAGTAAGTTTGTTTTGCAGCAGACAGTGTGGATTTGAAGTTGGCGAGGGCATGCTTGTATGCGACAAAGTGCTCGGCAGAATGGGATCTCTTCCATCTCCGCTCATCTCAGTTCTTTAGCCAGGCTGGACCGCCAGGGTTGCCTGTTGATTGTAGGAGTTTTGCTGTGCATTAAGGGGGCGGCCAAATCGAGTGCTGCTGTTGTTGTGGTGTTATATAAAGTGTCAGCAGCATCTGTGTCATTTCAGGAAGCCATGTCTACAAGAGGGAGAAGGGACTCAGAAAATGTGTATAAATGAAGGCTTTTAAGATTTCTGTGAGCATGATTGAACTTATGGAGCGGCTGTTGCGCACAAGGGTAGGAGAGGGCAGAGAAAGTCAGTAGGAATTATGTGTCTATAGTAAGCTACTCAAAATAATTAAAGTAATGCTGCTATATCCTGGCACTAATTCATATAGGACCAGTTTGCTGCTTTTACAAAAATATAGCCATGTACCGGAGCATGTAGATAAAGTAAAGGCAATGCATATCTTGGACATTGCTTGTTCTTACTAACAAAGATCTGTTTTTCTTGTTTCCAAAAAACAAGAAAGAAAAGTTAATAAGTTTAAAGTACATCATTCTGGAAATTGAGGAAATGATTTCTTTGAGATGTGCATTGTCGATCTGGAGATGTTTGACGTAAAACCAAGTAGTAAAACTAAAGAAGGGACAAATAGATTTAAAGGTTAAGGATGTTTTCTTTCTGTGATGAATCATTGTAGAGATTGATGATGAGATGGAGTCAGACAGATGTCTCTAGTACTTTCTGGTAGAACATTCACCAACTCTTCTCTTAATTCTTAGCTATTTTCTATGCGGTGTATGGCAGTTCAATATTCACACATAACAATAGTGTTAAAACATTGAGCTAAGAGCTTCACTTCCTCCAAAGGTTAAATGTGACGAAGACAGTGAAAAGTGAATGGAGAAATTAATGGACTGTAAAATGTAAACGTTTGTTAGAGTACAATGTGCTGATTTTTTCTATATTTTTTCTATAATCACGCTCTTCCATGAGTATTTTATACAGCGCCTATGGGGACAAGCGAGACAGTCCTATTTTTGGGGAAACAGGGTATGTTGTAATCACATTATATTACATTATCATGGTATGTAGATGATAAACATTTGTTATTTAGCATGCTTGACTTTACAGGGACAATCTGGTATTAAAATAGTTTTATCTTCAGAAACCATTTCTATACAAACATTGGTACAAATTTGGAGGTGCAGATGGATTCTTAACATTCGTGGTCTAAAATATGGAGGTATTCATAATTACAGTTAACATTTGGAAACCCAAGCAGAAAATGGAATGTTCTAGTTTCTGCATTGCCCCCAGGTAAACAAATACAAATGGCATATATACTTATAGGGCCCAACTTGATCTCCAACCCTTCTTAACGTAAAATCCACATTTATCTCTGCAATAGGATTGTGATCCACATCATGACCCCCTTACAGTAGTGACACCCAAAGACCCCATTATTGGTATAATGACAGCCAAAGCTTTTCAATAGAAATCCCACTGAACCAGTACACCAAGATCCAGGGGTCACCGCCTTACCCTTATTGGCGATCTTGCAACAAGCACTTCAACCACACTGTTGCATCAATCTTGTAGCACTCCCTCTTACAGTTTACCATACTTAACGGATCTCTGAACCCCCCATTTTCTTCCAGAAAATATTTAAGTGTTTTTAACAGTTATGGCTCTGGAAGAAGCGGAGAAAAAAACAAAAGCACAAAAAAGAAAGATCGCCCAGTCCTTAAGTGGTTAGAGCACCACTCCAGTGGTTATTTTTTCTTACTACATTGCTGGAGTGGGGCATTAAATCTAAGTCCCCTGACCCCTGTATTATAATCACCTTCTGGGATCTTCACCTTCCATCACTGCCATTCTGTCTTTGTGACCTACTGGCAGCTCCATTGTTTCATTAAGTGTGCTGAAGGGGACAACATAATGCATCTCTATGAGTGCCTCGTTCTGGTCTCATTCTGGCTTTCACACAGATACATTGAGAGCTTGTCATGTAACTTCTGACTTCTAGTCAGTCAGACATTACTGTCACAAGATGGCACCGCAGGACCGCAGTGGTCTTGGTAAAAGGAGAAGAACTTGGATGGCGAGTATATGACAGGGAGTATGAGACTTAGATTTAAAGCACCACTCCACCACTGGATAAAAAATGCTGAAGTTGCACTTTGAATGGTTTCTAATGTACAGAGTATTTCCAAGGTTGAAGGTAGAATTAAGTCTATCATGTTCAACACATAGCCTAACATATTCATCCAGAGGAAGGCAAAAACCCCATGGGTCAAACCCTAAGCTCCATAATAGGTCAATCACAGAATCTAGTATGCATAAGTGGCCTTGCTTACATTTTAGTAGTGAATCACTTATTAGAACATCATGTGGCAGAGAGTTCCATAGTCTCACTGCTCTTACAGTAAAGAATCCACGTCTGTGATTATGATTAAACCTTCTTTCCTCCAGATGTAGAGGATGCCCCCTTGTCCTGGTCTCAGGCCTAAGAGTAAAAAGATCATTAGAAAGGTCTGTGCACTGACCCCTCATATATTCATATATTTGTACAATGTAATAAGATCACCCCTAAGCCTTCGTTTTTCCAAACTGAATAACCCCAAGTTTAATGACTTGTTTTGGTATTGCAGATAATACAAATCTTTAATATTCTTGCTCATTTTTCTCTGTACCCATTCTATTTCAATTATGTCCTTTTTATATACCGGAGACCTAAATTGTGCACAGTATTCTGTGTGGTCGCACTAGTGACTTGTATAAAGCTAACACTATGTTCTTCCCATGAGCATCTATACCTCTTTTAACGCATCATATTACTTTATTAGCCTTGGCAGCAGCTGCCTGACACTGGTCAGAAAAGTTGAACTTGCAGTTTGCCGTCCACCATGCTCCCAAGTCTTATTCAGAGACAGTTTTACCCAGTGTTTTATAATTAAGTACATAAATATATACATTGGGTACAGAAAGTATTCAGACCCCTTTAGATTTTTTACTCCTTGTTTCATTGCAGCCATTTGTTAAATTCAAAAAAGTTCATTGTTTTCTGATTGATGTAACATTCTGCACCCCATCTTGACTGAAAAAAACAGAAATGTAGACATTTTTGCAATTTTATTAAAAGAGAAAAACTGAAATATCACATGGTCATAAGTATTCAGACCCTTTGCTCAGTATTGAATAGAAGCACCCATTTGAGCTAGTACAGCTATGAGTCTTCTTAGGAATGATGCAACAAGTTATTCCCACCTGGGTTTGGGGGTTCTCTGACATTCTTCCTTGCAGATCCTCTCCAGTTCCGTCAGGTTGGATGGTGAACATTGGTAGAAAGCCATTTTCAGGTCTCTCTACAGATGTTCAATTGGATTTAGGTCAGGGCTCTGGCTGAGCCAGTCAAGAATAGTCACAAAGGTGTTCTGAAGCCACTCCTTTGTACTTGGGTGAATTTATTTTTCCTTCAATTGCAACCAGTTGTCCTGTCCCAGCAGCAGAAAAACACCCCCATAGCATGATGCTGCCACCACCATGTTTCACTGTTAGAATTGTATTGGGCAGGTGATGAGCGGTGCCTGGTTTCCTCCATAGATACCGCTTATCACCAAAAAGTTCGATCTGCATCTCATCAGACCAGAGAATCTTATTTCTCCTAGTCTGGGAGTTCTTCATGTGCTTTTGTTAGCAACCTCTATGTGGGCTTTCATACAGTATGTCTTGCACTGAAGAGAGGCTTTTGTTGGACCCCTCTACCATAAAGGCCCGACTGGTGGAGGGCTGCAGTGATAGTTGACTTTGTGGAGGCCACTGTGCTCTTAGGAACCTCGGGTACTGCAGAAATTCTTTTGTAACCATGGCCAGATCTGTGCCATACCACAATTCTGAAATGAAAGAAGAAAAAAAGTAGGGGCGCTCCAATGGATGATACCCGGTGGTCTAGTGGGGTGGCAGGTTACCACTAACCGTTCCTTGTTGTACCACCCGTACAACCAGGATCTCCAGCGTGCAGTGTATTGCCACTCACCAAGCAGGCCTCAACCACAATTCAGTCTCTGAGCTCCTTGGGCAGTTCCTTTTATCTCATGATTCTCATTTGGTCTGACATGAACTGTGAGCTGTGAGGTCTTATATAGACAGGTGTGTGCCTTCCTAAATCAAGTCTTATCAGTTTAGTTAAACACAGCTGGACTCTAATTAAAGAGTAGAACCATCTCAAGGAGGATCACAAGGAAATGGACAGCATGTGACTTAAATATGAGTGTCTGAGCAAAGGGTTTGAATACTTATGACCATGCTATATTTCAGTTTTTCTTCTTTAATAGATTTGCAAAACTTTCTACATTTCAGTTTTTTTTTTCAGTCTGGGGTCAGAGTGTACATTAATGAGAAAAAAAAAACTTTTTTGAATTTAACAAATTACTGCAATGAAACAAAAATTGAAAAATTTAACGGGGTCTGAACACTTTACATACCCATTGTATTTTATTTCCTCTGCCCTAGTGCATGACCTTACATTTATCACACATTAAATTTCAATTGCCATTTCTCATCCTAATCCTCCAATTTACATAAATCATTCTGTAATATTAAATTATCCTCATCTGTATTGATTACACTGTAGAGTTTAGAATCATCTGCAAATATTAAAAAAATATTAGAATCTAAGATTCCTCAGTGGTTGATACCTTTTAATGGCTAATTGAAAAGATGGTAAGCAAAGCAAGCTTTCGAGACACTATGGCCTCTTCATCAGGTAGTAATGACACAAATTCTGAAGACACACACATATATACATATGCAGGGTAGGATGATACAATAAATATGACAGGTGATGTAAAGCAGAGTCAGTCTTGGAAGGGGGAGTTGAGCTGGGGAGGTAAAATGAAAATTCAGAGATAAGAGGAACAGATTGTGGATATCTGAAAATTCCTCAGTGAATGTAGAGAGCCATAAATCCATGCGAGACAGTTCAGTAAGAAGTTTGAAAAGTTCATTGTCCTCTAATTGAAGTCTGTTCAAAGTTGTGATATCCCCAAATGCCCTTTCAATAGATGTAAAAACGCATGAATCCATGTAAGACATTCAATCCTGTTTTGAATGTGTCAAAGGTTGTTATCAATGAACACTTTAATCAAACAAAACTTTAATCAGTTTCATCCCACTATCAATTTAACACTCAACTACTCCTGCACTGAAATCAGCTTTCTGGACACCATCATTAAGCTATGGAACAATGAAATAGAGACATCCTTGTACCGGAAGCTAATTGACAGCCCAACATATCTTCAATGGGACAGCTTTCATCCAAAACACATAAAAAACTCTATTGTGTTTAGCCAGGCCATCAGATACAATTAGATATGTTTCAACCCTACAGATAGAGACAATCACCTTGAGGACCTCAGAAAGACATTTTTGAATCAGGGCTACCATCCAAGAGCAATTAAAAACCAGATTTCAAGAGCCACCAGAATATCAAGGAATCTTCTTCTATAATACAAAACTAGAGAAGAAAACAACCGAGTTCCTCTTGTAGTCACCTACAATCCAAGTCTGGAGGTGATAAGAGGAGTTGCACAGAAACTACAACCACTCCTACAAATAGATTCCGGACTAAAATCAATATTTCCGGATCTCCCACTCTTGTGTTTTAGACAATCTCAGAATCTAAAAAACATCATTGTCAGAAGCTCCCTGTCCTCTCCAGCAGCTAAAGGAACTTTCCTTGCAACCTGATCAGGTGCAAAACCTGTCCATCTATAATGACAACGGACAAGGTAAGGATTCCTGTGACAAATCAGGACTACAAGATCCCAGGTAACTTCAGTTGCATCATAAGCAATGTGGTGTATTTAATTATATGTACCACATGTTCAACAGGTGGCATGTACTTAGGGGACACCGGACTACAATTCAGAACAAGAATGAATTCTCATCGCACACAATAAAAGAAAGGCGTATGGATCTACCTGTAGCAAAACATTTTTGCAGCTCTGACCACAGGTTAACAGACATGAGTCTGCTCATTTTTTTAAAGTAACTTCAAATCTCAGAAAGAGAGTAGAATTTGGGAATACAAATTGATAATGACCTTTGTCACATTTAAAACAGGATTGAATGTCTCACATGAATTCATGCATTTTTACATCAATTGAAAAGGCATTTGGGGATATCACATCTTTGAACAGATTTCAGTTAGAGAACAATAAACTTTTGACACTTCTTACTGAACTGGCTCGCATGAATAAGCATTCATTCTACACTCACTGAGGAATTTTCAGATATCCACAATCTGTTCCTCTTATCTTAGAATTTTGATTTTACCTCCCAAGCTCCTCTCCCCCCTCCCAAGACTGACTCTGCTTTGCGTCACTGTAGTATTTACTGCATCATCATACCCTGCATATGTATATATGTGTGTTTCTTCAGAATTTGTGTCATTAGCCTGATGAAGAGGCCATAGTGTTTCAAAAGTTTGCTTTGCTTACCATCTTTTCAGTTAGCCATTAAAAGGTATCAAGCACTAAGGACTCTCAGTTTCTAATATTTCTCTATCTACTGGCTAACATTTTTTACCTTATCTGCAAATATTGAAATTCTACTTTGCATGCGCCCAACAAGTTCATTGTTTAATTTAAAAAGAAGAGGGCCCGAAACTTTCCCATATGGTCCCCCACTGTTAACTGTGACCAAGTCTGAGTGTGTTTTATTAATAATCATCCTTTATTTCCGGACACTGAACCAGTTCATAACTCAGTTACACATATTTTCCCCTATTCCTATTACCGTATTTTCCCGAAAGTAAGCCCCCCCGATTGTAAGGCCGCCTAGGGGTAAAGGGGGGGCCTGCTAATGTAAGGCCTTCCCCGAATATAAGGCCTTACAACCGGGGGGGGCTAATGTAAGGCCCCTAGCGGGGGGAGAGAAGTGGGAGCGGGTCGCACGTCACGTGCGCCCGCTCATTAGATATGCACTGCATCCCCCTGTCAATCAGCGGCAGGGGGAGCAGTGCATTATGTATATGGGCCCCCTCCTGCTGGCACACTACCCCCCAGCCGGTGTTCTGAGGCCCTGCTGCTGCTGCTCACATCTTACCCTCCAGGGTCTTCTTACAGCAGCAAGCGCGTCGGTCCTCCGATCCCGTCCTCAGCTGTCTCCCGGATCATGTGACCAGCCGGTCGCAATAGCGATGACGTTATGCACTGCGACGGGTCACATGATCCGGGAGACAGCTGAGGACCGGATCGGAGGACCGACGCGCTGGCTGCTGTAAGAAGACCCTGGAGGGTAAGATGTGAGCAGCAGCAGCAGGGGGGGCCTCAGAACACCGGCTGGGGGGTAGTGTCCCAGCAGGGGGGGCCTCAGAACACCAGCTGGGGGGTAGTGTCCCAGCAGGAGGAGGCCTCAGAACACCGGCTGGGGGGTAGTGTCCCAGCAAGAGGAGGCCTCAGAACACCGGCTGGGGGGTAGTATGCCAGCAGGAGGGGGCCTGTATGCCACACTGGCTGGGGTTGTATGCCACACTGGCTGGGGGCTGTATACCACATTGGCTGGGGGCTGTATACCTGCTGGGGGCTGCCAATATAAGACCCCCCCCTGAAAGTAAGACAGGGGGACACTTTTGGCCCCCAAAAAAATGTAAGACAGGGTCTTACTTTCGGGAAAACACGGTATTCTAATTTTATGTACCAACCTTTTGTGTAGCACCAAATCAGACGCCTTTGAAAAGCCCAACATCCACTGCATTTCTCTGGTTCAACCTGGAACTTACCTCGTCATAGAAACTGATCAGATTAGTTTGATAGGACTGATCCCTCATAAATCCATTTTGATACTGGATCATGACGTTATTCTTCTTTACATACTCCAGGTTAACATCTCTTAGAATAGCTTTAAGGATTTTATCCACAATAGAGGTTAAATTTACTGGCCTATAATTTCTAGGATTTTATTCCCATTCTTAATTTTGGCACAGCATTTGCTATGTGCCAGTCTTGTCGTATAGGCCCTATCAGTATTGAATTTGTGGAGATTAAAAATAATGGTCTGTGTATCCTCGGGAATACTTCCTGCAGTGCTCAGGGGTGTATGCCATTGTGACCTTTGGATTTGTAAACTTTACTGATTTTGAGGCAGCACCATACGTCCTGCTGGGTTAAGCGGGAGACATTTAATGGAGAGTGTATGGTATCCCTGATCATGTCATCTGTCATGGCAGTTTCTTGTACAAATACTTTATAGACTATTTTTGAGGGAGGCAATACTATAGTTTTTCAGTTTCTTACTGTTTCTGTGGTTGAAAAATATTTTTAGATCATTTTTTACTTTGTCTGGTAATAAATCTCCAGTTCTCAAACTTTGCTGCCTTTATTTGCTTTTTAAAGAATGTATTTAATATTCTATAATTATTTAATGCTTCCTCACTACCTACTTCCTTTAATTCCCTAAATGCTTTCTTTTTGTCACTTATTGAGCCCCTTACAGCTTTATTTAGCCATAGTGGTTTCCTCCTATTTCTAGCATGTTTATTCCCATAGGGATTTATGTTGTGCACAGGTCCTATTCAGGATTCTAATAAACGTGTCCCATTTGCTTTGTGTACTTTTATGTCTCAGGACATCGTCCCAGTTTATTACACTTAGATCATCTCTCATCCGTTGGAAATTTGCCTTCCTGAAGTTTAATATCCTTGTATCCCCTCTACTACACATCTTATTAAAGGATACTTGAAAACTTATTATTTTCTGATCAGTATTACACAAGTGACCTCCAACCCGTATATTTGATATGCGGTCCGGCCTGTTGGTTAATATTAGGTCCAGCAGTGCCCCCCTTCTTGTTGGGTCCATAACCATTTGTGAAAGGTAATTGTCTTTTATTGTTGTCAAAAACCTATTACCTTTGCTGGAACTGCAGGTTTCTGTTCCCCAATGTATTTCATGTTGAAGTCCCCCATAATAATGACTTCTCCCTGAGTCGCTGCTTCATCTATTTGCTTTTTGAGGATATTCTCCGCCGCCTCCATTATTTTTGGAAACTTATAAAAACCTCTATCAATATATTATTATTCGTTCTCCCTCCCATTATCTTCACTCATAGCGACTCTACATTTTCATTAGCCTCACATATATATTATCATGCAGGATGTGTTTTAGGGATGATTTTACATATAAACTCACACCTCCCCCTCGCCTATTTGTACGGTCATTTCTGAACAGACTGTAGCTCGTAAATCAACAGCCCAGTCATGGCTCTCGTCCAGCCATGTCTCCAATATCACCACCATGTCATAATTATTTTACAAAAATATTAAAACTAATTCCTATATCTTGTTGGTGAGGCTACTGGCATTAGCGTACTTGCACTTTATGTATCTCTCTGTAACTCTATTCCTTCTGACTGTATTGACTGTCTCAATCCTTCCCCCAATGCCAACCCCAATTTCAATACATATGCCCAGGTCACTATTTGCACTATTTTCCCTTCCTGTATAGTGAATGCCCCCCCATCCCTAGTTTAAACAATACTCCAACTTTCTAGCAATTTTTCCCCCTAGCACAGCCGCAACTTTCCCATTGGAGTGCAGCCCATCTCTAGCATACAGCCTTATTGCAAAAAGAGAATTTGGCCCAATTCTCCAGAAACCCCAAACCCTCCTTCCTCCATCAATATCTGAGCCATGTATTTACCTCCTTAATTCAATACCTTTCTGGCATGGCACGTGGTACAGGCTGTATTTCAGAAACTACCAACTTTTGAGGTCCTTGCTTTAAGCTTACAGCCTAATTCCCTGAAATCATATTTAAGTACCTTCTACCTACCTCTAAGTTTGTCATTTGTGCACCATGACCACTGGGTCCTCACTAGCCTCTGCCAGTAATCTGTCAACCCAATCAATGGTGTGCCGAATATGAGTACCAGGAAGACAACAGACTGTCTGCAATCCATGTCTTTGTGACTTATTACCTTATGTGACCCTTAATAATGGAGGCCCTCACTACCAGCAACTGTCTGGCCTGCCCTGCTCTCCCATTTCCCCCCTTACTAGAGCAGACATTCCTACAGTTTTCAGAGGATGTGTCTTGCTTCAGCAGTGCTACTCCTGTACTGACACCCCCCTCATCTGCACATTTAGCAAACAATTTGATGTGAACCAGTCAGGACTAACCTCCTTGGCACTGTTCCCTTTATCCTTCCACCTTTTAACTGTCACCCAGCTAGTTGCTTCACTGTCCTGAATCTCTACTACAATCCTCAGTGAGCACCTACTCAGTGAGCAACAAACTCCTTTCTATATTGTCTATGGTTCTCAATGTTGTCATCAGACAATTTAGATTCAGTACATGGGCTTCCAAATGTCCAATTGCACACATCATGAACAGCAGTATACACCCTCAAATCACTTTTCAAGAATTGCATTCATGTGATAAGATGTGTACTGGATGGCATTCTCTAAAATGGAGCACATTTTCCTAATGGGGATTGAACCAGACAGAAATGTTAAAGGGAATCTATCAGGTCCTCCTTACCCCCAAGTCCACCAACAGTTGTGGTCACATATCAAAATTACCTGCCTTAACACTACCTTTACTTTTTTGCATACATAACAAATCTTTAAAAAATATTTCTAAAGTCCATTTATGATATGCATCTGATGGCTTTGATTAGTCGAGGTGGTCCAACTATTTATACTGAACTGTATACTGGCATCAGAGAGTTGTAGTTCACAGGATCAGAAGTGCGGGAACTTGATCATATGCAGTTAGTATCTCTGAAGCCAGGACGTGTATACCCAGCTTCAGAAGCTCATTGTTGTAAGGGGAGCAAAGCCACGTGCATGCACAAGCTCTGTATAGTGCTGGCAAAGACACCGACTTTTGTAAAACATTTTTATCACATGATATTATTTAAAGTGGCCGACTATTTGTGGAGTTAAAACCTAGTTAAACATACTAGTTAAAACCCTTTTTTTGCATATCATAAACGGACTTTAGAAATACTTTTTCCAAAAATCTGTTTATGTGTGCAAGGAAATCAAGGGACTGTTAGGCAGGAAATTTTGGTATGGGCCTAAAACTTTTGTTGGTAATGGGGGCACAGAGGACATGAAAGGGAACCTATAAGTACCGTATATACTCGTGTATAAGCCGAGTTTTTCAGCCCAAAAATTGGTCTGAAAAGTCCCCCCCTCGGCTTATACACGGGTCATACGGTATGCTGTGGGGGGGGGGGCTGTGACCGGGGGCTGGAGGAGGCAGGAGGGGACCGCAGGCGGTCACGTGGGGTCGCCTCATTAGTGCAATGAATATGCACGGCATCCCCCCGTCCATCAGCGGCGGGGGGATGCCGTGCATATTTCACTACACAGCCCCCCTCCTTAATATGGGTCCCCCAGTAGTAATAAACAGCCCCCCCCCCCTCCTTATGTCCCCCCCAGGCTGCGGCAGCTGTCAAAATAACAAACACTTTATACATCACCTTCCGGCGCAGCTACTCCGCTCCTCCGGTCCTCCGCTCCTCCGCTCGCCGGCTTCTTCTTCCTGCTTGTGCCGGTGTCATGTGACCGGGCGCAGGAGATGGCGTCATTTCCTGCGCGCGGTCACTGAAGTCGGCACAAGAAGAAGAAGAAGCCGGCGAGCGGAGGAGCGGAGGACCGGAGGAGCAGAGTAGCTGCGCCGGAAGGTGATGTATACAGTGTTTGTTATTTTGACAGTTGCCGCAGCCTGGGGGGGGGGACATGATAAGGAGGGGGAGGGGCTGTATACTACCACTGGGGCTGCCGTATACTACACTGGGGCTGTATATACCTCTGGGGCTGCTGGATACTACCACTGGGGCTGTATATACCTGTGGGGCTGCTGTATACTACCACTGGGGGCTGTATATACCTCTGGGGCTGCTGTATACTACACTGGGGCTGTATATACCTCTGGGGCTGCTGTATACTACCACTGGGGCTGTATATACCTGTGGGGCTGCTGTATACTACCACTGGGGCTGTATATACCTCTGGGGCTGCTGTATACTACCACTGGGGCTGTATATACCTCTGGGGCTGCTGTATACTACACTGGGGCTGTATATACCTCTGGGGCTGCTGGATACTACCACTGGGGCTGTATATACCTGTGGGGCTGTATATACCTCTGGGGCTGCTGTATACTACACTGGGGCTGTATATACCTCTGGGGCTGCTGGATACTACCACTGGGGCTGTATATACCTGTGGGGCTGCTGTATACTACCACTGGGGCTGTATATACCTCTGGGGCTGCTGTATACTACACTGGGGCTGTATATACCTCTGGGGCTGCTGTATATTACTACTGGAGCTGCTGCTGTATATACCACTGGGGCTGCTGCTGTATACTACCACTGGGGCTGCTGCTGTATACTACCACTGGGGCTGCTGCTGTATACCTCTGGGGCTGCTGTATACCACACTGCTGGGGGCTGTATACTTGTGCTGGGGTCCACCCTCGGCTTATACACGAGTCAATAGGTTTTCCCAGGTTTTGGGGGCAAAAGTAGGGGGGTCGGCTTATACACGGGTCGGCTTATACACGAGTATATACGGTAATTATCAAGTAAATACAACAGGGCTTCCAATAGAAATTTCAGGCCCCTCACTTGCAAACTTTTGGGGCCCACTGTGACTATGCCCAGGCTCCACCCAAGCTCTGCCTCTACCCAGGCTCTGCTTCCACCCAAACATACATACATACACACACACACAATTGAGATTGCTTTAGGCTGAATACAGAATAGCTGTATACACAATAGAGACTGCTGCTGGCTGTATACACATCAGAGACTACTGGATGTATACACAACAGAGACTGCTGCGGGATGTATGCACATTCAAGACTTCTGGCCGTATGCACATTCGAGACTGCCAGCTGTACACACATTAGAGATTGTCGGCTGTATATATTTTATACATAGCACTATACTGTATATACAGGTCCACACTATATACATACAGTATGTAGGCACGCTAATACAGCATGTAGTGTGGACTTGTATATACAATAGTGCTATGTAGAGACAGACACAAAGACAGGCAGACAGACATACAGACAATACATCATACTTACCACCACAGCACCTGTGATGCTGTTACATGGAGGGGAGAAGTCAGGGGTCACATGATCAGCTTAGGGAGGGATTGGAGATATGATTAATATGGTGGATGGACCCGGGCTGTGCACCTGATGATCCGGATTAGTCTGAGTGGGCCCTGCTTTGAGGAAATGGCGCGCCACCTGCATGTCTGTGGCCCTGCCCCTGAACATCCATGACTCCACCCCCTGCATGCTATGGCTTTCCGGGCCCCTCTTCTTCAGTGGGCTTCTCATGGGAATCAGGCCAGTGAGCGCCTGATGGCGGCCCTGAAATACAAACAGAAATTCAGTACAAATTCCTCCCTTACAAAATCTCTGAATCAAAAGTCATTGAATCACAAGTCAAAGCAGCAACCCTAGGGACAGGGGAAAAAGAAAAGAGACAGCACCGCGCAACCTCTAAGTGTAGATGTTAGGTGCAACAAACTGACTGAGCACAGTAATGTACTCACTAGATTCAAGTTGCCACAAGTCACACACTAAATCCAAATCACACTTAGGCCGGCTTCACACCATGGTGTTTCCCTGTCAGGTTTTGTCCGGAGTTTTGCAGGATGCACCGGACAGAACCTGACAGCCCCGGACAAACAGAACCGGAGGGCAAATATGCCCTCCAATCCGATTTTCTGCCGGAATCAGCGGCTACCGCTGTCCAGTGCTCAAATTTTCAGAATAGCGGCTGAAGGGGAGGTAGCCACGGTGCTGAAATTTCAGCCAGGGAGCTCTCCAGGTGCTGAAATTCAGCAGTGGCTTTTTTTTAACAGCCGCCACTCTTTCATCACCCGCGTCTGGAAACTGGTCCAATTTTTTTGTCGGATTCAGCACCCATAGACTCCCATGCTATGGACACCGGATCCTGCAAGCTGCGATTTTGTGTCCGGGGCAAAAAGGGAAATTACCCAGATCCAGCCGGACACACTCCAAACCTGATGGCAAATAGCTTCCATCCGGCCCCATTCGGCACCATAGGAATACAATAGGGCCAAAATCGGATCCGGGCTGACCAGTTTACACCGGACAGCCCTGGATCCAAAAAAACGTGTTGTGAAACCAGCCTTTGGCTTAAATCACACTCACTAGCAAATTCACACTCGCAATGGATGATGATTTGAATATTTTCCCTTAACTGCAATATAATCTACAACTCACTGCAATGTTTGCATTAAAGATGGTAACAAGATCTCCTCCAATATCCAGAATCTCTATGTCTCATAGATGTTCACCTTTTTAATCTATTTCAAATTTTAAACATATGCAAATTCATCTATAATGTAATATTTTAGTCATTGACTATCCAATATTTTCCATTTATAGACTAGAATAATGACTGTTGGAAATATGGAAACAATTCTTACAGTTAAACTAGCTGGGTGCCCGATGCAGATGCATCGGGATTCTAGAAGAGCGAGTCTCTGACTCGCAATGGCCGCTTCGCGGCCAATGCTTCGCGCTGCTAAGGCGACTCGCCATGCCCGCTGCGCGGGCATAGCGAGTCGCCTTAGAACTGCTCGCAATGGCCGCTGCGCGGCCAATGCTTCGGTCGTATCCACATGACCACGCTGACTCGCAGCGCGAGCGGACTCAAAAGGGGCAAAAAACCCATTCGTGATTATATAATAGATATAAACTCATATATACTTTTAAAATCAATTTAAAGCCTGTTTGATTCATGTAATAACTCGCTTCTTCTAAATGGAATCTTATGTGTTCATTTTTAGATGTTGCTATGAAGAAAGAGGTCAGAAATGACTGATGTGGAGCCTGTGGTCACAGATTTCGCAGCATCGGGAAGGTCAGGTCGCCGCAATGCCTTACCAGACATTTTGGGTTCTCCAGCAGGAGCTGAGACCTCAGATCTGCCACAGAAACTAGCGGAGCTATGTGTATCTCAAGGTAATTACATTACGAAATTTTTCATTCTACTTAATTAAAGTGAACCTGCAGAAATTATCCTTACAAAGTATAAAAGACTCAATCTATCCCTCACTCCAATACTTCACTTCAGAATGGAAGTGATAATATCCCAACATCCAGTAACTGGACCTTTAAGCCAATTGGTGACCTCAGTGGTCAGGTGACTAATCATTGGTGTTATGTCATCACTTCTTGTCTGGGGGAGACCCACAGATCAAGGGGTAGATTTTGGTGGATCATTTTTAAGCATGGCTTCTTTATGTAAACAAATATAAAGCAAAAATATATGGGACTGATGCTATTGGGTCAGGAGGGCAGTCTCTATGCACTGTGCCTTTCCTCTCTGTGTCTGTCTCTCCCTGTGTGCAGTCTCTTCTCTCTGTGCCTGTCTATTCTCTCTGTGCCTGTTTCCCCCCCTGTGTGGGTCCCTCTCCTGTGCCTGTCTCTCCTCTCTGTACCTGTCTCTCCTCTCTGTACCTGTCTCTCCTCTCTGTACCTGTCTCTCCTCTCTGTACCTGTCTCCACCATGCGCTGATTCTTCCCTGTGCCTGTCTCACCCTGTGCGTTGTCTCTCCTCTGTACCTGTTTTCCCATCTGGGCTGTCTCTCCTCTCTTTATCTGTCTCCTCCCAATGTGCTGTCTTATCTTCTCTGTACCTGTCTCTGCCATGTGTGATCTGACCTCTCTGAGTGCTGTCTCTCCCTTCCGTGTGCTGTCTCTCCTCTCTGTGCACTTACTCTATCCTGCACCTATCTCTCCTCTCTGTGGCTGTGTCTCTCCTGCACCTGTCTCTCCTCTCTGTGGCTGTCTCTCTCCTTTGTTTCCATCTGTCCTCTCTATGGTTGTCTCTCCCCTCTGTGTCTGTCTCTACCCTTTGGCTGTCTCTCTCTGTGGCTGTCTCTCCTCTCTGTGGTTGTATCTCCCCTGTACCTGTCTGCCTCCTCTGTGTGCCGTCTCTCCCCTCTGTGAGCTGTCTCACCCCTGCACATATCGGTTCCCTCTATGGATGTCTGTTCCCTCTGTGGCTGTCTCCCCTACCTGAGCTGTCTATGCCCTGTACCTGTCTCCTCCCTGTACCTATTTCTTCTCTCTGTGCACCTGTCTCTCCCCTCTGTGGCTGTCTCTTCCTCCCCTGTAGTTGTCTGTCCCCTCTGTGTCTGTCTCTCCCTCTTTAGTTAAAAATGTGAACATTTTCACAATTTTCAAACTTTACATTTTTATACCCTGTGAGGTAGCACCAGGGGAACCCGCTTGCGTAACGACAAAAACACGTGTTTATAATTTAACCAATGTCTATCCGTTTATTTTTCACATATTAATAACATAACCCGGGTAGCATGTTTGACACATTGCACATTGATTATAAACACCATACATAAATACATCATACATTTACATAGAACATTGCATAACGCATATATTGCACATAACATCATATAGTCACCCGGGACCTGTAACCACCTCTCTGTTCCCATTGGAGCTCTACTGACAGCTCCCGTGGTGATCACGGCCTCCGGCCTATCTACACTTTACACATACATTTATAAGTTTACCATATATAGACATATCAACGGGCCCTGTGGGTCCCAATGGCGGTACCCGCCGCCTGGCTTTAGTCACCCAGCTCAATGACTCCATAGTTACCCCGTAGACAGGATTCCGGCCTGACTGGGACCTTACATACCACATGTGATCCATCCTACAATATTCATGGACCCCATGCCTCAGGCAATGTAGATAAGGAAAAGGGGGGAGGGAAAGACAGCTCTCCAGCTGATAGTATAGTCCTGCCCCGCTTGGATACTCACTCGCACGGACGCCATCCTGGGGCCAGTAAACGATATGTGAGGGAAAAGATTCCAGCGAGAGGATCTCCACTTGCAGAATTTATTGTGCATATATAAAAGCTTCAATCCATACAGTGAGGTACATGGTGCTTAAGCAAAACAAAACAGCATAACCCCTCATAAGTGACCTTATTTTACAAACTATATCTCTTAATTAAATCAACTAATGGTGCAGTGAGTATATTGACACCACACATGTCTCACGAAAAGTTATGCTATTGGGTGGTGAAGAAAAATTATTATATTTTTACCACTAAAATGTTGCTTTAGCCATAGATTTTACATTTGTCAAGGGGAAAAAGGTAAAAAAATGTCTGAATAATTGTTACACAATTTCTGGTGAACATGACAATACCCCATATGCGACTATTTGGCAAGAGTCAGGAGGGAAGAAGTGCTATTTGACTTTTGTAGCACAGAGTTTCCTAGAGTAGTTTGCGGACTTCATATACAAAGCTCCCAAGTGCAAGAAGAGCAGAAACCTCTCTCAAGTGACCCAAATTTGGAGATTACACACAACTGGGAATTCATCTTTGGGTGTAGTGATGATTTTGACTACATGGGTGTTTTCAAGAAATGGATGATGTCAAATGAAAATGGACATCTGTAGTGCCCAGCACATTGCAGTGCCAATACATTATGCCTAGATTGAGCTTCTGGAAACCTGCACCCTGTAAACTAAGTACAGTCATATGAAAAAGTTTGGGCACCCCTCTTAATCTTACCAATTTTTTTTGGTTTAAAATTGAGTTTTTGCAACAGCTATTTCAGTGTGATATATGTAATAACTGATGGACACAGGTTTGAAATGAGGTTTATTGTACTAACCAAAAATATGAAATATGCATTATTTCAAAAATTGACAGGTGCAAAAGTATGGGCACCTCAACAAAAAAGTGACATTAATATTTAGTAGATCCACCTTTTGCAAAAATAACAGCCTCTAGTCGCTTCATGTAACTGTTAATGAGTTCCTGGATCCTGGATGAAGGTATTTTTGACCATTCCTTTTTACAAAACAATTCCAGTTCAGTTAAGTTTGATGGTTGCCGAGCATGGACAGCCCGCTTCAAAACATCCCACTGATGTTCAATGATATTCAGGTCTGGGGACTGGGATGGCCATTCCAGAACATTGTAATTGTTCCACTGCATGAATGCCTGAGTAGATTTGGAGTGGTGCTTTGGATCATTGTCTTGCTGAAAGATCCATCCCCGGCGTAACTTCAACTTTGACACTGATTCTTGAACATTATTCTCAAGAATCTGCTGATTCTGAGTAGAATCCATGCGACCCTCAACTTTAACAAGATTCCCAGTGCCGTCACTGGCCACACAGCCCCAAAGCATGATGGACCCTCCCCCAAATTTGACAGTGGGTAGCAAGTGTTTATCGTGGAATGCTGTGTATTTGTGGCGCCATGCATAACGCCTTATTGTATGACCAAACAACTAAATTTTTATTTCATCAGTTCACAGGACCTTCTTCCAAAATGAAACTGGCTTGTCCAAATGTGCTTTTGCATACCTCAGGCAACTCTGTTTGTGGCGTGCATGCAGAAATGGCTTCTTTCGCATTACTCTCCCATACAGCTTTTCCTTGTGCAGTGTGCGCTGTATTGTTGACTGATGCACAGTGACATCATCTGCAGCAAGATGATGCTGCAGGTCTTTGGAGGTGGTCTGTGGATTGTTCTTGACTGTTCTCACCATTCTTCTTCTCTGCCTTTCTGATATTTTTGTTGGCCTGCCACTTCTGGCCTTTACAAGAACTGTCCCTGTGGTCTTCCATTTCCTTACTATGTTCCTCACAGTGGAAACTGACAGGTTAAATCTCTGAGACAACTTTTTGTATCCTTCCCCTGAACAACTATGTTGAACAATCTCTTTTTTTCAGATCATTTGAGAGCTGTTTTGAGGAGCCCATAATGCCACTCCTCAGAGAAGATGCAACTAGGAGAACAACTTGCAAGTGGACACCTGAAATAGCTTTTCTTATGATTGGATACACCGGGCTCTGAAGTACAAAGCTCAATGAGGTTACCAAACCAATTTAGTGCTTCAGTAAGTTAGTAAAAAATAGTTAGGAGTATTCAAATCATGAAAATCAGAAGGGTGCCCATACTTTTGCACCTGTCAAATTTTGAAAAAATGCATATTTCACATTTTCGGTTAGTTCAATAAACCTCATTTCAATCCTGAAATATTACTGTGTCCATCAGTTATTACATATATCACACTGAAATGGCTGTTGCAAAAACCCAATTTTAAACCAAAAAAAATGAGTAAGATTAAGAGGGGTAGCTAAACTTTTTCATATGACTGTAGCTCTCCTCACTACAGAAATGCCAAACATGTGGATTCTAACTGCAGTTTAGGCACACTGTGGTGCTATAATATTTTTTAATCATTTTCTATTTTGATTTTTGGGATGCAGAATTCAGCAATTCACAAACAGTATTTTGGGATATTTTTTATGTCGTTCACTGTGGTAAAATTGTAAGGACAGATTTATTCTTTGCTTTAGTACGATTATAATGATATCACACCTACATCTTTTTTTATGGTTTTCCACTTTACACCATAAAAACTATTTCATAGAAGAAGTATTGTTTTGCATTTCAGAATCCTGAAAGGTTTAGATTATTTATTTTACCACTGATGGAGCTGTGTGGTGGCTTACTTGTTTTTAGCAATCCCATTTTAATTTACATTCGTCATTTTGATCACTTTTTTCCAATTGTATTTTGCAGTTATAATATTTTTGCCATGTTTTTTAATTTTATTTTTTACAGTGTTCACTTTACAGGTTACAGGTTATATAGTGCGACAGTTTTATACATTGTGTCACTTTGGATGCCGTGATAGTAAATATGTGTATTTTATTAGTTAATTATTGTTTTTACAAAAATATTCAAATTTATTGGTATAATACTTATCTTTATTTTGTGGGATTTTGTCTTTGTTTTTCTTACATTTTTTTTACTTTTTTTCTAGTCCCTGTATGAGATATACATTGCAATATACATGATCTATTGCAATACATGAGACCTGTCAAACTCTGACAGAATGTCTCCTGGGCCACCAGGACGTCATTTTTGGACCTCCATGTGCCACGATAGCAATCGACCCACCATGATTTCATCAAAGGGGTGCTGTTGGTGGTGAGAGACAGAGCACCCTTCCTCTCATAACCATACATATGTTGCAATTGCTATCAATTGTGGCATCTGAAGGATTAATCAGCCAGTGGTTGTGCACAGGGACTGCTGTAATTGGCCTCTGCATCTCATGCCCTGTGACAGCTGCCGACACGGAGCTGTCACTTTGTGACAATATAAATACATGATGGACATAGCACATCAAGATGCAGGAACGGACACCTACTCATGATGTGCTATATCCATCATGGGGAGTTTAGGAGTTAAAAAAATATTGCATATTTAGCTAAAACAACTTTTGTCCATATGTCATATTAGTGTACAGCTTAACACGTAATCGTCGCTAAAAATTTTATTTAATAGTAATGTAGAGCAAGTGAATATAATCAACTTTCACATATACATCATTAATGAAATCAGGAAGTAAAGCATTAAGAAACCTCCCACAAGATGTCCTCTGCAGGCTTTGTGTGAAGCTAATTCTCACCTCCATCTTCAGAGGGCGTAGCCTAAACAGAGTTCACAATACAGACAAGACCACTGTCAAATTACCTCATACCTGCACCCTGTTGAGCTCAAACAGGTGCTGTGAGATCTTATCTGACTTCTCCATCCACATGGCCTCTGTTCTGTGCTCTGTGATAACACCCAGCAGAGCTATGTGAACTGAGAAGTCAGATAAGATTTCACAGCAGCTGCTTGAGCTCAGCAGGATGCCGGCATGAGGTAATTGACAGTGTCTTATCTCTATTGTGAACACAGCTTAGGCCACACCCCCTGAAGACGAAGATGAGGAGAATTAGCTTCACACACAGTCTGCTGAGGACATCCTGTGGAAGTTTTTTAATACTTTCCTTTCTGATTTCATTAATAAAGTATATGTGAAAGTTGATTATATTCACTTGCTCTACAATCTATTAAATAAAAATTTAAATGACAGTTACGCTTTAAGCTGTATCCCAAGGATGCTCAGAACTTAAATGAAATATGTATTACATTAGAAAATCTGCAAACTGCAGGTTTGGGGTATGGAAATGAATAAAGGGATGAAGATTGCAGACTGAAACTTTTTATCTGAAGGTAACATATGTAAAAATATTTGTTTTCCTTGTTAAAACTGTCCATAACACTAATTTATTAAAAGTTATCCAAAACTGATAGAATGTAGAAATGTAAATTTGATGTTTTACTCCTCATCCCTCATTTAGTTATAGGATCCTATTAAGGTACCTTTGCACACCGCAACCAGAAATCTGGCCAGCGATACGTCACCCCGGTACCATCAGAGAAAAATTCAATGATTTCAGTGACAGCAGATGTGTCACATAAGAACATTTTCCAGTTGTGTGGGAACAATGCAAAATCCAACTCAAATTTAGGGAAATCTGTGTATATGTACCCTGTAAGTTCAATCCTGGAGAAAGGTCTAAGGGGGAATTTTCTTTTTGTGGAGAGTGTCAAGCTGGATTGAAGAGAAATTTCCCTCCATAGAACCCTAGTCAGAGGCCACTCACCTAGCCAAATCAGATCTCCTACTTTGAACTGATGAAGGGCAAGCACCACTAAACACATGCCTGCGATGGAAATGTCTGGTTTGGCTGCTTTTCCTAAGGGTGCCTTCACATTTGCGTTTGTGAACGCAGCGTATGCTGCGTTCCCATACGCAGTCAAACGCATGCGCACTGCGTTCCTATGTTTAACATAGGAACCCATAGTGCCTGCGTTTGCTGCGTTCGGGTGCGGATGCGGAAGATATCTGCTCCCTCCAGGGTCTCCCGTCCGCACCCGGGACGCAGCATGTTGCATTTTTTGTGTGCTCGGGGACCTTGGAAAATCAGCAAGCTTCCCCAAGCGCACAAAAAAAGCATTGGTGTCAATGGGTCCGCAGTGTTCTGCGCTTGACAGCGCAGGAGAACGCTGCGGACCCATTGAAATCTCTCCCGGTGGCCGCCGGTGATGTCACAGGAGATCACCGACGGCCACCGGGAGATCAGCTCAGCCTCTGATGATCTCCTCCTCCCCGCCGCCAGTAATCTGCTAGCGGTGTCGGCGGGGTTAAACAGCTGATGTGACAGCTGTTTGAATCTTCCCGTGCTGACATCTCCTCTCGGTGTCGGCGCGGGAGATTAAAACAGCTGTCAGATCAGCTGTTTCTCCCCGCCGACACGTCCCGGAGGTTACCGGCGGCAGGGAGGAGGAGATCTCCGGCACTGATCTCCGCCTCCGGCCCGCCCCCGGACACCTCCGATTGGCTGGCCAGGCTGCACAGTGATGTGTCCGCAGGCGGACATTCTCCGCTGCGGACACATCAAAATGACATGCTTTTGACTGCGTTTGTGTCTGCATGCCATCAGCATGCAGACACAAACGCAAATGTGAAGGCAGCCTTAGTCATGTGTTAAGGCTCGTTAACAAGTTCATATTGACTTTTAGGATTGCTACCTCCAATAGGTACTAATATTATATATCTATTCATTTATATAGCGCTATTAATTCCATAGCACTTTACATACATTTGCAACACTGTCCTCATTGGGGCTCACAATATAAAGATCCTATCAGTATGTCTTTTAATTGTAGGAGAAAACCAGAGTGCCCGGAGGAAACCCACACAAACACAGGGAGAACATACAAACTCCTTGCAGATGTTGTCCTTGGTGGGATTTGAATTAAGGACCCCAGCGCTGCAAGGCTGCAGTGCTAACCACTGAGCCGGTAGCACTATATTTTAAGTTCTCTTCTCTGAAGAGCCAATGAATGAGGAAATTAAATCCAAAATCAAATCAAATTAAATGTATGATTTTTTTTGGAATGGATCCAAAAGCTCCTACACTCACTAAATTATCAAGGTTACCTTTGTGTTTCATAGTGTCTATGACATTCTTCAAGTACTGTATATTTCCTTTGATTTTCTTCTTGATGAGTGATTGGTTAAAGGAAATATTCAATGAATCATTATTAGTAGAATAAACATCTCGAATATATTTGTAGGCTTTGTTAAAGAAAAACACTTGCATAATAATAATTTGTTTTATTTTTAGATGAAGGAGCAGAAGGAGGAGGGATAACTTCAGGAGAAACTCCTGCTGAAACTCCAGAAGAAAAATCGGATACCTAAGAGTCATCTTGAGACAGATATAAACAGAGCTGACCTTTTCCGATGGACAATGAGCCCGATTTATTATTGCTGGGCTATGAATGGACTATGCAACACTTTATATGGGCGTAATATATCTCTTAGTACTTAGCTCTCTGGAATAGAAATATATTTTCTACTCCATATGGAGATAGAATGACACATTTAGGAAGGAGCTATATGACAAAGAATGTTCCTTGGGCTGTGTTGGTCTCCAGCCTTGGACGTGATAGCTACGGGAGTAGTGTCGGGTATTGTTTTATTGCTTGTATCCTTTAATATAAGTACAGAACAGTAACGGTTTGGTGTTCGGTATACTTAGGAAGCTGTTTCATGAGTAATGCCACCATGTCTCAAAGAGTCTATTTCACTTTTAATCACCACAGGAATTAGGTCACCAGAATTATTGTCTGTCTCTGAAAGAGAGAAAACCATAAAGGCAACCATGTTCCCAGTGCCTTAATGTCATTAGTTTTCTATGTGACAATCCCGCACCCTAAAAGCTGAGCCCGTGAAGAATTGGTGGATCAGTAGCCAGCAACTAAGCTGCCTCTTTCTGTAATTTTGTCAGCTAAAAATGTAGCATTGTACGTGGTTTCACTTGTTTGATATGAAAATAAAAATGATCTTGTCATTGCTGATGTGGTGTGCAACGTGTAATGTTACTTGCTCGATCCTCGGGGATGCATAATTAGACAAGATATTTCTTATTAAACTGTTTATCTGCCTAACGAGATCATGGCTATAAATAAAACACTGATTTGTAAGCAGGATGAACACATTTACAAGAGATATTTGTAACCCAGCTGGGAGTAACATTCTGTGCAGTTGCTCTACATCTGCTAATAATGCAAAATACAATATGCCTAGAGAAAGAGAAGGGGAACATGGATCTGTATTATGTAATGACTGAACTGTAATCCCAGTACATATATAGAACAGATGTACCATCAGTTCCAGATTCCGTTGCCATGAATAACCCTAAAACGCAGTGTTTCTCTTATGTGACCCTAGAGACAGCGCTAAGAGAGACGAAAATATGGAATTGATTATGATATGCGTATCCAATAATTATTTTGGAATGAGGCTGTCAGTTATTATAATGAGGCAATTATTATTTAGTTTCAGGCATAATGGACTCGTTCCTTCCACTTGGTTTCACTATGATAATATTTAGAATACCACTTAACACATCTTTCAGTTGTCTCTCTGTCCTCATATGAGTGTAACCCTGTAATTTCTGATATGTTTTCCAGTGGTTACATCCCTAATTGCTCTTAAAAGTGTAGCTAAATGGAATATTTGGACATCAAAATAGTAAGGTTTAATTGCCTCTGCACAAGGTCAATGGACGGCTCCAGTGAACACTAAACATTGAGGATTTACTACAGCTAAAAAGGGCCTTTCAGCTTTACTGTCATGTTATTGTTATGTTAGTTTGTATAGTGCCATCATTACCACAAACTAAATAGTTATCCGCTGCACACTAAACATTACAAATGACATATTGGCTAAAAAATGAATAACTAACATATAGGAAACTAATGCAAATTTGGATGAGGAAAATTGACATTGCGGAAACTGCTTCAGGATACACAATGAAAAATGAGAATCTTAGTTGATGCATTGGCCATTGCATGTTAGCCCAATAACCTGCGTCAAGGTGCTCTCATGTCTATCAGGTCCCTATCTCCCTTACCTTGTGCCTCTGTCTGTGGTACAAATGCCTATGAGGATATGTGCCTTTGAGTGCAATTAAAACCTGCGTGTATAGATGTGGTAGGAAGCTTGACTACAACAAGATGGTGAACTAAACATGGTAAACTAGACAAGGCTATCGGGGGAAGGGTGCTTAGCAGTCAGAAAACTGTAACTATATTAAAGACGACTGGCAAGATGGTGAATTAAACAAGGTAAACGTACATGCAATGGCCAATGCATCAACTAAGATTCTCATTTTTCATTGTGTATCATGAAGCAGTTTCTGCAATGCCAATTTTCCTCATCCAAATTTGCATTAGTTTCCTGAAGAGGTTTCGAGAAGTATGGTTAGCTGTTAGCTGAGTGCACGAGGGAACAGTGATGGGTCTGTCACCAATAGCACCAATCTTGGGTCGTGCAATGAGGAGGCCATCCCCACATGTCATTAGAGATGTCTTCTGGGGGGAATTCAACCCTGCATCCAACCATAATCAAAGGCACTCTCGCTCCTAAGCAGATGTCACAGGAACTGGAACATGTCTCTACGATATTTTGGAAAGTTTCTGAACTTCAGGATACAGGATTCTTAAGATTTGGATGGAGCTCATCTCTCAAATGTCCTCATGTTTTCAATTGTCCTTATGACATAACTGCACCACCAGATCTACCAAAGAGTATTTTTACCATAGCTAATGGAGACCCCTGGTGGATTTGAAACCGACATTGCAGAGTAACCTCCACTATCTCACACTGCCACTGAATCTTGCTGCAAGTCTTTTGCAGTCACTTCAGAGTTTTTAACCACCTTCATTCTCAGGTATCTGGTGGCAGCCAGTGATGGATTATTTTCACCATCTCAAGGTTAAACCAAGGGTTCCTTTACCCTTGAACATCTAACCTATGCTTCCAAATGTGTCTCTGGGAGCTTTCAGTGCCTTTGTGATCTTTTCGTATCATGCTGCTTGTTTGTATAAGGATATAATGTCTTCCAATAACTTTTTAGACCATTCACTCAACAATCCAGGAATGTTAGTGAATTAAAGAACATTCATTGCCCATTAGGAATGGTCTAAGTGTCTTTAAAAATGCTGCCAGAACCTGCTGCCTGGCTATGCCGCTGGTCATAACAACAAAAAGGGCCATCCTAAGTATTAGAGACGCTTGTCATGAAGAGGTTGTAGAATTTTGAAACAGCAGTAGTCATTAAACAGTGTATTTTCTGTTGAATGTGGATAAACCTACTCAAGGAGAAAACCTTTTGTTATATTAGATGAGTTTTTTTTATATTTTTATTTTCTAAATAGTCTATTGCAAACATCAGAATGTTTGTCAATTTCACTAATAAACCTCTTTTCCAATGGTGCTTAAAAAGAGAATTTTGTTTACGTACCGTAAATTCTTTTTTCTTGAATCATCAATGGGAGACCCAGACAATGGGGTTTAGGGCACTGCCCTCCGGAGGCCACACTAGGTACTACAAGTTTGTAGACACCGCCCCCTCCGCTTATAAACCCCTACCGCAGGGAACATCCTCAGTTTGGTCCATAAGCTGCGAGGAGACAAAGAAACCACACCCGAAACATCGGGAAAGAAACCGTACACAGACGGTCCAACAACCCGGAATAAAAAACTGTCCCAACAGGGAACAGAGCAAATGCAACAACATGCAACGGAACAACTGGGTGGGTGCTGGGTCTCCCATTGATGATTCAAGAAAAAAGAATTTACGGTACGTAAACAAAATTCTCTTTTTTCTGATCATCATAATGGGAGACCCAGACAATGGGGATGTCCTAAAGCAAACCCCAGGGCGGGAAGAGTTCCTCAAAGACGTTGAAATACACGGTCCCCCTCAAATGTGGGCAACCGCCGCCTGGAGGACCCGCCTGCCCAAACCTGCATCCGCAGAGGCATGGGCATGCACCATATAGTGCTTAGAGAAAGTGTGCAGGCTGGACCATGTGGCCGCCTGACACACCTGCAGAGCTGAAGCGCGATGTCGCAAAGCCCAGGAAGCACCGACTGCTCTGGTCGAGTGCGCCTTCAAGCCCACCGGGAGAGGCATGCCTGAAGAACGGTAAGCCTCTTGAATGGGTGCCTTGATCCATCTGGCCAAGGTCGATTTTGATGCCGCGGACCCCTTACAGCGACCCGCCGTAAGGATGAACAACGAGTCCGAACTCCGGAAGGAGGCAGTCCTGGACACATAAATGCGTACAGCCCTCACGAGATCCAGAGTGTGGAGGTCACGCTCAATCTGATGAACAGGAGCGGGACAAAATGATGGGAGCACAATCTCCTGGTTCAAGTGGAAAGTGGAAACCACTTTTGGCAAAAATTCTGCCCGCGGGCGCAACACCACCTTGTCCTGGTGAACCACCAGAAAGGGTGACTTGCACGACAGTGCAGCCAACTCAGAAACCCTTCTCAGAGATGTAATTGCCACCAGAAAGACTACTTTCTGGGACAAACGAGAAAGGGAGACTTCCCTCAGAGGCTCGAACGGCGGTTTCTGCAGAGTCGTCAGAACCATGTTAAGGTCCCAAGGGTCCAGCGGTCGCCTATATGGCGGGACCACCCGAGACACCCCTTGCAGAAACTGACGGACCTTAGGAAGGAGCGCCAAACGCCTGTCAAACAGCACTGAAAGAGCTGATACTTGACCCTTCAGGGAGCTGAGGGATAAGCCCAATTCCAAACCCGATTGTAGGAAAGCCAACAACGTCGGGATGGACAAGGGCCACGGAGACCGGCCACCAGAGGCACACCAGGAGAAAAAGATTTTCCACGTCCTGTGGTATATCCTCCGCGAAACAGGCTTTCTAGCCCGATTCATAGTGGCAACCACTGTAGAAGAGAAGCCTCTGGATGTCAGAAGCCAGGCCTCAAGAGCCATGCAGTCAACCTGAGGGCCCTGGAATTGAGATGGAAGAATGGGCCTTGCGCGAGAAGATCTGCGCGTTCTGGAAGAGCCCACCGATGTCCGCCTGACAGTTGCCACAGGTCCGGATACCAGGACCTCCTGGGCCAATCTGGAGCCACCAGAATGGCTACCCTGCATTCCGACCTGATTTTCCACAGAACCCTGGGAATCAGAGCTAGAGGAGGGAACACATATGGTAGATGGAAGCTGGACCAACTCAGGATCAGGGCGTCTGCCCCCAGAGACTGAGGATCCCATGATCTCGCCATGTATTGCGGCACCTGATGATTCAGCCGCGAGGCCATCAGATCCACGTCCGGAAAGCCCCATCTGCTGCAGATGTCCCGGAAGACGTCTGGATGAAGGGACCACTCTCCGGCGTCCATCCCCTGCCGGCTCAGATAGTCGGCCTCCCAGTTTTCGACCCCTGGGATGTGAACTGCGGAGATCAGGCAGTCGTTGTCCTCCACCCAGGATAGAATGCGGTGGACTTCGGCTAGGGCCCGCGCACTCCTGGTTCCTCCCTGATGGTTTATATAGGCGATGGCCGTCGCATTGTCGGATTGAACCCGAATGGGCTGTCCTGAGAGGAACGTCTGAAAAGCCAGGAGTGCCAGATAGATCGCCTTGATCTCCAGCACGTTGATTTGCAACGCTGACTCCGACTGAGTCCAGAGGCCTTGAGCCCTGTGGTGGAAGAACACCGCTCCCCAGCCCTTCAGACTGGCGTCGGTGGTCACCACTAACCAAGACGGTTTGAGGAAAGACCGGCCCGGTGACAGGTGACCTGGCCGGAGCCACCACTGCAGGGAGTCCCTGGTCGGTTGGGAAAGGACCACCAACTGATCCAGAGAGGACGTCCTCTTGTCCCATCTGCTGAGGACTTCCAACTGGAGAGGACGGAGGCGAAACTGTGCAAAAGGCACCGCCTCTATTGCAGCCACCATGCGCCCGACCAGCTTCATCAACACCCGCAGAGATGAATGTGGTGACATGAGGAGATCGCGCACCCCCGATTGTATGGCTAGCTGTTTGGCTTGCGGCAGAGACACCAGAGCTGAGTCTGTGTGAAAGTTCATGCCCAGGTAAGTCAATGACTGGGTCGGAACCAGGGTTGACTTCTGAATATTGAGAAGCCATCCAAATTGTTCCAGAGACCGCATGGTCACATCCAGGCTCTTCTGACAAAGGGTTTCCGATGGCGCCCTGACCAGCAGGTCGTCTAAATAGGGTATGACGGCATGTCCCTGCACATGTAGGAGGGCCATCATGGAGGCCATCACCTTCGTGAATACCCGCGGTGCCGAGGCCAGTCCGAAAGGCAGCGCCACAAACTGGTAGTGTTCATCCCCCACTGCAAATCTCAACCAGCGCTGATGAGCTGGTGCAATGGGCACGTGAAGGTACGCGTCTCGGATATCTATGGACGCCAGGAAGTCTCCCTGCGACACAGCCGCGATCACGGAGCGCAGGGATTCCATGCGGAACTTCCGAACCAACACGTGACGGTTGAACAACTTGAGGTCCAGAACCGGGCGGAAAGAGCCATCCTTCTTTGGGACGATAAAGAGGTTGGAGTAAAAACCCCGGAACCTCTCCCCAGAAGGCACTGGGACCACTACTCCGTCTCTGCGGAGTCCCTCCAACACCAGGTGAAAGGCCTGAGCCTTTTCTGGGGATGGGACAGACCGATGGAATCGGTGTGCCGGCTGCGACGTCAGCTCTATCCTGTAGCCTCGCGAGACTACGTCTCTGACCCACTGGTCTTGCACGTGGAGTAGCCATCTGTCCTGAAAATGAGACAGGCGGCCCCCCACCTGTGGGGAGGCAGGACGAGAGAGCGAGTCATGCGGAAGCGGGTTTGGGGGTGACAGCGGTTGCCCCTGCCAGCTTCTTTTGGCGACCCTTGGGGCGCCACTGAGTAGAGGGCTTGCCCCCTCTGTCCGCGCGAGCAGACGATGCTGATGGCTGCGAGCTGGAACGAAAGGACCACTGTTTAGGGTTCCTTTTTACGGAAAACCGTGGCTTAGGTTTATTCTGTGGGATCTTTGACTCCGCAGAATCCTTTATCCGCTTGTCCAGCTCGGTACCAAAAAGCCTGTCACCAGAGAACGGAAGATTTTGCAAAATCTTCTTAGACGTGGCATCTGAGTCCCAAAGACGCAGCCACAACAACCTGCGGATCGCTATAGCGTTGGCCGAAGCCACAGCAGAGCGGGTGGCAGTTTCCAATGTTGCCGTCCTGGCGTAGTCCGCATAGGCCCTTGCCCTATCGGTAAGTGCCAGGACCTCTGGACTGGACCCTGCCAGATCAGTGATACCATCCAAGCAGGTGGTGATCGCCTGCAGAGTCCAGACCGTGGCAAAATTAGGGGCAAATGAAGACCCCACAGCCTCATAAGAAGACTTGGCGAGTTGCTCGACCTGTCTATCAGTCGCATCCTTCAACGAGGAGCTATCAGAGGCAGAGAAAAGGGAGCGTGCAGCAATCCTGGTCATGGAAGCGTCCACCTTCGGGGACTGCGACCACTCCTGAAGCACCTCCTGAGAGAAGGGGAAGCGATTGTCCTTAGATTTGCGGACATAACGCCGCCCAGGATAAACCCTGGGTGCTCTAATCACCCTTCCAAAGTTAGTGTGGTCCATAAAGGAACCACTTGGTCTAGCCTCCGGCCGCAGCCATTGATAGACCTCCTTCGGGTGAACTGTCACCTCTTCAGGGGGTGTCACGAGACGCAAAGTCTCGTTGATGGAGGACACCAGATCCTCCACCCCATCTGGTGGTTCTGACATAGACCCGAGCATTGAACCCCCATCATCCTCATCACCATCAGAGAGACGCTCCTCCTCAGAGAGAGCCTGGAGCTCGGGTGAATCATCACGTCGAGTCCGCTTAAGGGGTCTCACAGTCGAGGAAGGAGACACCCGGGGGTAACTGGAAGGAGTAGCTGGGCTTTCCAGTCTCCTATTAAGTGCCTCCAGGGATTGCGACATGGAGGACAGCTGGGATAACAAAGATTCATTAATCTTATTCTGTGTTTCCCATGGCCCTGGGATCACCTGAACCTCAGGGTACAGCACCGGAGCTACTGTCTCAGCAGTATCAGTCCGGGCCTCTGGGCGTCCGCAGTTATTGCAGGACCCCTCAACCAGTGTCCCGTTGCATGTAGCACAGGCAGCGGTGGTAATGGTCGCTTTAGCAGCGCTCTTCCTAGCTGAGGACATACCCACAGCAGGGGAAATAAGCCAATCTAGAAAAAAACCGGTAGAACCGGTGGCTTGCCGACCGCAGTAACGCGGTGGGAGGAAGCGGTGTGCGTGTGTGGCCTCCGCGAGGGCTTCCGGTCTCCCCTGGAGTGCAACAGTGCACTTCAATCAGATCCCAGCCGGGAAGAGAGGGGAAAGATGGCCGCCGGCAGAGAAACTGTGGGCGGCGCCGAAAACACGCGGGAAGCCCACACGCACGCCCATCGATGACGTCACCACCTGGGCTGCTTCTCTCCTCAGGCAGCCTCATAATGTAGGCGCCGGAGCCCGCAGCGCGGGAAGTATCGTGACAAACACAACACAATACTAAGGCTGCAGACAAAAGTCTGAAGCCTACAGCCGCAGCCCCTGTGTCACACAGGGCGGTCAGCCAGGGTGATCCCAGCACAGGGTACACCGCCAGAACCGCGGACCCGAGGGTTGCGCGCGGTCTGAGTGTCAGAACACATAAGATGTCAGACACCACCCCCAGGCACACCGGAGACACACAAGGCATCTCAGTGCCGGTCCGGTCTGTAAGCACCATTTAGGGAGGCCTCGGACGGGGGTGCAGCACCAGTCCGGTCTGTAAGCACCATTTAGGGAGGCCTCGGACTGGGCTGGCTCCAGTCCGGTCTGTAAGCACCATTTAGGGAGGCCTCGGACGGAGCGGAGCTGTGCGAGGCTCCAGTCTCCCACTTTCCAGAGCCCCCAAGGAGGGATGGGAAGGAGCGCGACAGCGTACCGGGAGGACACGCAGTGTCCAGGCTCTAGGCCCTCCGGTACCTCAACCTGCGTGTTCCCCGAGGGTGAGCAGGGAGACTGCCGGAGGTCCCCGACCGGGACCATTTTACCTTGTCTTCATACGCCATCACGTAAGATGTGAGAATGCAGTGAAGTGCAAGCAAAGCGTGTGATCCTCCGAGCACACTAAGTTTAAAACTGAGGATGTTCCCTGCGGTAGGGGTTTATAAGCGGAGGGGGCGGTGTCTACAAACTTGTAGTACCTAGTGTGGCCTCCGGAGGGCAGTGCCCTAAACCCCATTGTCTGGGTCTCCCATTATGATGATCAGAAAACACAGAATATTCTGTAATTGTAATAGACAAGTTTATTATTTTTTATTTAGTTTTAAGGGTTTTTTAAAGGTTAAGAATAGAGCTGATCCCTTTAGGTGGATCTGTTACCAAATTTCACAATACAGACTGCATATATTATTACTAGCTGTGAGCCCGATGCAAATGCATCGGGTGTCTAGAATATTTTTACTTTCTATGGGGAGTGCTCGCACTCAGCCAGCGACTCGCAATGCGGCGCGATTGCGGTAATCCTTATGGAAGCGGGCATTGCGAGTCGCTGGCCGAAAATAGAACCAGAGGCTCGGCCACAAAGCTAGCGATTTCCCGCTGAGGCTAGCGACTCGCTACCTGAGCGGGAAATCGCTAGCTTTGTGGCCGAGCCTCTGGTTCTATTTTCGGCCAGCGACTCGCAATGGCCGCTTCGCGGCCATTGCTCGCACAAACCTAGCGACTCGCAATGGCCTCGCGGCCATTGCTCGCGCAGCTAACGACTCGCATTGGCCGCGACGCGGCCAATGCTTCGCCGTGGTGACGTCAGAGTGTGACATATCCACGACGTGCCGGGGTCCGACACAAAACGTGCTACGGCAATTATATAGTATATATAGATCCCTTAGACTAGATGAGGCTGGTGTACTCTCTTTGAAAAACAAGTTCAGGATCTACTAAGGCTGGGGTCACACTTGGGCTAGGACCCACGTTTTCAGGCAGCGCTAAAATCTTAGCAATTTCTGCCTTTGCAGACAGCGTTAATGGCAAGCGCTGCCTGGCAACGGGGCCCCATATAAACCCTGTGTTTACCTTAGTTGCAGCTGCACACAGAGCTGCAGGAGGTGTGCTTTAGCTGAGCACACAGGAAACGCTGCCTGCAGCGTTTTCCTGTGCGCTGTTATAAAGTGACCATCCTGGAGCTCTGTGTGCAGCTGCAACTAAGGTAAACACAGGGTTTATATGTTTATATGGGGCCCCGTTGCCAGCCCAAGTATGACCCCAGCCTAAGTAATATATAAAGCGTGTCTTGTGAAATTCGGTGACAGATCTTGAGTATTAATGTTTGTTATCACTTTGGAGAACTGCTTTAGTTATTTCTGTGCCAGAACTTAAAGAGGACCTGTCACCCCCCCAAAGATTTCAATCTAAAGCCAGCACTGAATGCAGCATGTATGGCAAGGGGTCCCCCATGTGTTTCTGATGTTTTAATTATTAAATACATCCTTTTAAAATGTGTACGACAAAGTCAGGAAGGCATTACCAGATCCATGAGCCAGCTCCTGCCTGGGGACTATTCTCGCCCCCTACTTCTCTGTTCCTCCCTCCTCCCTCTCCTCGCCACCTCCTTGGTGCCTGTCAGCTTTCCTCACTCTGCGCCTGTGTCTCTATGTGCGCCTTCACGCAGGCACAGAGCGAGGTGTAGCTACTGTCGGCCGCTCGCTCCTGCTGCTGCCTCCCGTCCTGACAGCAGAAATTATTCCCACCCTGCTCCATGTATAACACAGAGCAGGGTGGGAACAAGTGCTGATGCCCCACGCTCCTCTCCTGCCTCTCGCCCCGAGAAGGAGCTGGCTCATGGATCCGGTAATGCCCTCCTGACTTTGTTGTACACATTTTAAAAGGCTGTATTTAATGATTAAAACATCAGAAACACATGGGGGACCCCTTGCCTGAATGCAGCATACATGCTACATTCAGTGCTGCTTTAGATTGAAATCTTTGGGGGGGGTGACAGGTCCTCTCTAAGTGTAGCAGTCATCGTGACACAAAACTAAATGTCCAGAACCCATATTTGTAAAAGAAAATATGTAGTACTTAACTAACAGTAAAAATACCAGTCATATCACTATAAAAATAGAACAGCGAATATGAGGAGCAAATAAAAATGTAAGGAAAAAGGAAGAGACATTTTATAGTCCTGGCAAAGAAAATGCAATAATTTTAATTTTGAAAATATACAGTAAATAGGATAAAACTGTTGAATGTGAAGTTATTATGCAGACAAAAAAAATAATTTTGCAAGACGAAATGCTTAAAGTATGTTACTCAAAAGTAAAGAGAGAAGGTAAAAACATAATAAAAGATACAAATTCATTAGAGCATGGAGCCCATGTAGCTGGACATTGAGAGGATGTAGACGTTATGTGATCTTGGTGTGGTGTAGATTAACCATTTGTGCTTTTCACACCATGACAACCAGGGTTCCTCCAGACCTCCAGACACCAGGAAACCCAAGATCAACGCCACAGCAAACAAAGGAACACAATAACAATGGTAGCTTTACAATTAACAATAAATTAACAATTAACTGACCAATATGAACTGATCTGGAATTTGTTTTTACGTGCTGAAAATATGTTTTTTAAACTTTTGCTAAAATAAATGGATATTTTGTAAGAACTCGAATTGCTGACAACTCCATTTACTCGCTGGGCCTACTTCTGAAACTTACAATAACAATGGTGGGCCCTGACAGAAGAAAGCAGGACATCGGATACCTCCAGAACTCAACTGAGGCAGTACCCTGATCTGCCTATCGTTCCTATACGGGTTCTTTCACCCCATTGCTGAGCAGGATACCTAGTCCCTTGCTAGCCCAGAACTTACCCCTCACTAGTGAGATGGCTGGCGAGAGCACTAGTCTCACCACTGCACTAATAAACACTTAGGAAAGGGAAACATACAGGGGAAAACACCAAAGGACATGATACCAACGTCATGACTGTAGTCAGACACCGGGACTGCAGCCTACACCAGCTGGACAACAAAATTGGAAGGACACCTGCAGTAATAACCTTCCTCCCTTCCTCCTCACTGGCTTGAGCTAAAAAGAAGAAAAGCGAAAATATATACAATCTTATACAATTAACCCCTTCCCGACCTATGATGTTGTGGGGCATCTTAGAAGTCGGTGCCTTTCCGACCTGTGATGTCCCACAATGTCATGGTGGTTACCACGGTCCGTTGCTGCAGTAACCGTTATCCGGCCTCGCTGTTCTGATTCCTTTCACAAAACATCAGTGCTTGATGTGAGGGGAGGTGGATTCCCCACCTCAGCCCCCCAATCACCATGATTGGTTGATGAACAATCAATCACGGCGATCCTCCTATCCAGCTCTGGAAGGGGTTGTCATAGCCCCTTCCATAGGTTGGTGCACTGGAGGGGGTGGGTATTGCCCCCTCCAGGCTAATGGGGAGTGATCTGATGATCACTCCCATAAGCATCATCAGCATGGGGGCTCAGCAGGGCACAAGTGCCTGCCACCTGCCGCCTGCTGCCCACCGCCCTCTGCCGCTTCTCTGCAGCCTGAACTCCCTGCAAGGAGATTGGACTGCAGAGAAGCGATCTGGCCACCCAGGGACAGTGATCCTCTTTGTAATCACTGTGCCTGGGCTGTCAAATTGCTTCTCTGCAGCCTCATCCCCCTGCAAGGAGATCAGGCTTAAGAGAAGGAATCTGACAGCCCGAGCATGGTGATCACATAGTGGATCACTGAGCCTGGGCTGTCAGGTTGCTTCTCTGCAGCCTGATCCATCTGCAAGGAGATCAGGCTGCAAAGAAGTGATCTGACAGCACGAGTACGGTGATCTGCTATGTGATCACTGTGCCCGGGCTGTCAGACCACTTGATTACAGCCTGATCACCCTGCAAGGAGGGCAGGCTGCAGAGAAGCGATCTGACAGTCCGAGTATGATGATCACATAGCAGATCATTGTGCCCGAGCTGTTAGATTGCTTCTCTGCAGCCTGATCCCCCTGCAAGGAGATCAGGCTGCAAAGAAGTGATCTCGCAGCTCAAGCACAGTGATCTGCTATGTGGTCACTGTGTCTGGGCTGTCAGATCGCTTCCCTGAAGCCTGATCCCCCTGCAAGGAGATCAGGCTGCAGAGAAGGCTTTCTGGTGCTGTACCATGACTCTTCCAGTTGCCCTTGTGCTGGTGGCAATGCTGGCGGCACACAGGCGCTCTCCATACGCAACATGGTGTCCGGTAACAATTTAAATGGAAAATTAGCTCCAATTGTTAGCGGACACCATGTCTCATGTTGAGAGCCCCTGTCCGTCTAAACATAGGAGCTCCCCCACAAGTGACCCCATTTTGGAAGCTAAACCCAATAAGGAACATATCTAGATGCACAGTGAGCACTTTAACCCCCAGGTACTTCACAAATTGATCCGTAAAAATGAAAAAAGTTTTTGTGAAAAAACAAGTACTTTTCATTTTTACGGATCAATTTGTGAAGCACCTGGGGGTTCAAAGTGCTCACTATGCACTTATATAAGTTCCTTGGGGGGTCTAATTTCCAAAATGAGGTCACTTGTGGGGGAGCTCCAATGTTTAGGCACACAGGGGCTCTCCAAACGCGACATGGTGTCCGCTAACAATTGGAGCTAATTTTCCATTCAAATCGTTAACGGACATCATGTCATGTATGGAGATCCCTGTGTACCGAAACATTTTAGCTCCCCCACAAGAAAACCCATTTTGGAAACTAGACCCCCCAAGGAACGTATCTAGATGCATAGTGAGCACTTTGAACCCCCAGGTGCTTCACAAACTGATCCATAAAAATGAAAAAGTACTTTTTTTTCACAAAAATGTTTTTTTAGACTCAATTTTTTTCATTTTCACATGGGCAACAGTATAAAATGAATCCTAAAATTCATTGGGCAAATTCTCCTGAGTACACCGATACCTCATATGTGGTCATAAACCATTGTTTGGGTGCACGGCAGGGCTCGGAAGGGAAGGAGCGCAATTTGACTTTTTGAATGGAAAATTAGCTCCAAAAGTCAAATGGTGCTCTTTCCCTTCCGAGCCCTGCCGTGCACCCAAACAGTGGTTTATGACCACATATGAGGTATCTGTGTACTCAGGTGAAATTGCCCAACAAATTTTTGGATCTATTTTTATCCTGTTGCCCATGTGAAAATGAAAAAATTGAGGCCAAAAGAACATTTTTGTTGGAAAAATTAAAATGTTTTTTTTTTCCTTCCACATTGCTTTAACTACTGTGAAGCACCTGAAGAGTTAATAATCTTCTTGAATGTAGTTTTGAGTAGCTTGAGGGGTGCAGTTTTTGGAATGGTGTCACTTTTGGGTGTTTTCTGTCATGTACGCCCCTCAAAGGGACTTCAAATGTGATGTGGTCACTAAAAAAATGGTTTTGTAAATTTTGCTGGAAAAATGAGAAATTGCTGATGAACTTTGAACCCTTTATAGCTTCCTAATGAAAAAAAAAATTTCAACAATGTGCTAATGTAAAGTAGACATGTGGGAAATGTTATTTATTAACTATTTTGTGTCACATAACTCTGGTTTAACAGGATAAAAATTCAGAATTTAAAAAATTGCGAAATTTTCGCCAAATTTTCGATTTTTCCACAAATAAAAGCAAAAATTATTGACCTAAATTTACCACTAACATGAAGCCCAATAAGTCACAAAAAACAATCTCAGAATCGCTAGGATCCGTTGAAGCGTTCCAGAGATATTAGCTCATAAAGGGACACTGGTCAGAATTACAAAAAATGGCAAACTGACATTTACACTAGCAGCACCAAAGAAATGGAAAGTACGTTTAATGTGAAGCGTCTCACCAAGGAAATGAGACTCAGGTCCAAAACCTGTCACAAGTCTCAGAGGTACGAAAGACCATCATGATAGTGTTAAAATAAATTGCATTAATAATTCAGAAAGGGTTTGCAATCTTTCCTTATCTGTTCTTTGTTTAATACTAAATATCTGCTTGTCAAATTTGCTGACAACTGACAGTAAAATACTAGAATCTAATTTGCCCTTAAATTTAGCACGTTCAATGCTATAGTGCACTCCTGCATATTTGTGCCATTTCAAAAATTAATAGGTGTGAATATTCAGTACCTTGGTATGGCCACTATACAATTGATGAAGATATGCTGTTCTGCTCCACAAGAATGTTCAGCTACAACTGACACCTGGAACAGCTACCCCGACACCCCCACCGACTTGATATCAATGACCTAAGGATAGGCTATCAAATTAAAAGTATCAGACAAGCTATTTAAGTGTCAAGAATAGAGATGAGGGATCATCCTAGTGTTTTAATTCGATTCGGTTTGCCGAATTAGGCGTTTGTTCATCGAATGTTAGTCAAATGTTCGTCGAACACCGTCAAATGCCATTGAAAACAATGGCAGCCAAGCACATACAAATATATAGAAAACACCTTCTAAAGTGTCTAAAAGGTGACAAACTACTCAGATGATGCAACAAACATATGGAAAAGTGAAAACTACAGTTGTGGCCAAAAGTATTGACACCCCTGCAATTCTGTCAGATAATACTCAGTTTCTTCCTGAAAATGATTGCAATCACAAATTCTTTGGTATTATTATCTTCATTTAATTTGTCTTCAATGAACAAACACAAAAAGAATTGTCCTAAAGCCAAATTGAAAAACTACAACTGAGCCAGTGCACAATGTGAACGGGTCTGAAGGATTGCGTTCACACCACCACATAACTAGACCACAGAAAAAAAACAGTATAACAAACTTGTGGAAGTACACTGCTATAAAAAGGTAATAATAAAAAGCAAGTGCTTAGTAAAAACAGTATCAAAAACAGGGGACTTAGTTAATACGTTTTTTGCAAAAAATGTACGTAAGCCGTTCCACCTCGCCACGGTGACCCTTATCAGAACGGTCCTATCTAACGAATTTAAAACCTGATCCTATATAAATATACCTATAATGGATACAGGGTGAAGACGGGCCAGAAACCAATATGGACACAGTGCAGCAGACAGCACTTTATGTGCATGGCTCAGAAAAGGAGGGGGGGGGCACTCCCTGCATTGCTAAACAAGAAAATAAATGAAAGACTACAACTGAGCCAGGGCACAATGTGAACAGGTCTGTAGGACTGCGTTCACACCACCACATAACTAGACCACAGAAAAAAAACAGTATAACAAACGTGTGGAAGTACTCTGCTATAAAAAGGTAATAATAAAAAGCAAGTGCTTAGTAAAAAACAGTATCAAAAGCAATTTACTTAGTTAATGTTTTTTTCTGTGGTCTAGTTATGTGGTGGTGTGAACGCAGTCCTACAGACCTGTTCACATTGTGCCCTGGCTCAGTTGTAGTCTTTCATTTATTTTCTTGTTTAGCAATGCAGGGAGTGCCCCCCCCTCCTTTTCTGAGCCATGCACATAAAGTGCTGTCTGCTGTCTGGTGTCCATATTGGTTTCTGGCCCGTCTTCACCCTGTATCCATTATAGGTATATTTATATAGGATCAGGTTTTAAATTCGTTAGATAGGACCGTTCTGATAAGGGTCACCGTGGCGAGGTGGAATGGCTTACGTACATTTTTTGCAAAAAACGTATTAACTAAGTACCCTGTTTTTGATACTGTTTTTTTACTAAGCACTTGCTTTTTATTATTACCTTTTTATAGCAGTGTACTTCCACACGTTTGTTATACTGTTTTTTTTTCTGTGGCCAAATTGGATATAGTTCCACACCAAATATAAAAAGGGGGTGGACAAAAGTATTGGCACTGTTAGAAAAATCATGTGATGCTTCTCTAATTTGTGTAATTAACAGCACCTGTAACTTACCTGTGGCACTTAACAGGTGTTGGCAATAACTAAATCACACTTGCAGCCAGTTGACATGGATGAAAGTTGACTCAACCTCTGTCCTGTGTCCTTGTGTGTACCACATTGAGCATGGAGAAAAGAAAGAAGACCAAAGAACTGTCTGAGGACTTGAGAAACCAAATTGTGAGGAAGCATGAGCAATCTCAAGGCTACAAGTCCATCTCCAAAGACCTGAATGTTCCTGTGTCTACCGTGCGCAGTGTCATCAAGACGTTTAAAGCCCATGGCACTGTGGCTAATCTCCCTAGAAGTGGACGGAAAAGAAAAATTGACAAGAGATTTCAACGCAAGATTGTGCGAATGGTGGATAAAGAACCTTGACTAACATCGAAGCAAGTTCAAGCTGCCCTGCAGTCCGAGGGTACAACAGTGTCAACCTGTACTATCCGTCAGCGTCTAAATGAAAAGGTACGGTATGGTAGGAGACCCAGGAAGACTCCACTTCTTACCCTGAGACATGAAAAAGCCAGGCTGGAGTTTACGTGAGAAAGCCTAAAACGTGTTGGAAGAATCACAACCAGTGTAGTGGGGTCACTGGAGCTTGCATTAACATAAGCAGGGCTTAATTAGGCAGCAGCTGAAAGGTCTCTGAGATTGCTGTGCTTCCAATCTCTATGGTACTGGGTAACTAGCTGAATATGGTTACAGACCTAGCGCTTGCCTTCACACTTACTTAAGGTAAGGAAGACTTTAAACTAAATGTATGATATCTTAAAACTGTTTATTACAAAAATCAAAAACATGATTTAAAAATGAGTACATAAAAATATATTAGATTCTGAAAATAAAATAAAAACTGTGCTAGCAGTTTGTGTTCAGATATGCCGTGTAGCGTCCTGGCAGTATAAGGTGCCTTCTACTAGTGCTTCTGAATAGTGGTGCGATAGATGATTGTCGCTAGTTCCACTGCAATCTGCACGACCTCCTCATTTGCTGTGAAAAATAGAGGAACTGTGTTACTGGACTAAACCAGTCCACCTCACTAAAACTAGTACTTTTTACAGTATTGTTCTCACCGGTTGCTGTGCTGTATGATATATGTATTTCCAGCTTGTTCGTTCCTCCTTCCTGATTCCCTTCTCCCCTGGAGGTGTGATTCCCTCTATAAGACGGTAGTATATATACTGAGGGGGTCACAAAAACAAAATTAGCACTAATCTCCCATTTAATATTAATCTTGCTTAAAAATGAAGATGCTCACCCAATAACTTGGTATGGTGGGTAGGTCTTCTTAAAGTTCGTTGTATGTTTTTCCTGCTAGAGAATGAATATGTGTATAGGCTGTCATGCGTATAATCAGTGTGCCAAAAGGGTAATGATTGCAGATCTTGTTTAGATTGCTAGTCCTATATACACATAAATAATCTCCCTTGTTCTGATGTGTGTACTTACTATTTGTAGATGGTAATGGGTGCTCGCATCTGTCATGGGGCGGTTTCCCAAGCTGTCTGGTCTGTTGTGTTGGCTCGTCTGCACCAGAGCACAGGCAGGCACTACTGCGGCCGATAGTGTGCACCTGGCTTGCTGATAGATGATGTTGCAGGAACTGGTCACAGTGAGCTCAGCACAGCCTCCGGCTTCTTGTGATGGGACACCCCGTCTGTCTATCAGTCAGGCAGTCTTAGCACAGTCTGGGCAGAGCTATCAACATGTTTCGTTGCTCACGGATAACTTTCTCAAGATACCCGCCCACCTGTGCTGATCTTAGTTATATCTGCCTCCTGCCTGCTCCTCCTGCTCTTATTGGTCCTCCTGTGTCCACATGATCTGCTCCTGGGTGTTCTGTTACACTGTGCTCCCTGTCTCAGCTGATTCCTGTTGTCTAGTGATATGGCTCTAGTTCTGCCCTATGGCCAGCTCTATCTGATGTATGACATCTAGTGTAAGTGATCCTTCCTCTCAGCATTTGTTCACATCCCCTCATATTAAATGATATCTTGCCTTATCTTGTATATGTGTTCCATTGGGAGCTATTATCAGGTCTCTGTCAGGCATGCAAAGTGAGACTGCATAATATCTTCCTATACCTGTCTATCCATATTATACCTGATTTCTGGCTATCTTACCGCAGCATATTTCAATCCAGCATATCCAGCTCACTGACTACCTCTCAGTTGGCTCAAAGTCAATTGTTGTATTTGACTATCTAACTGCACCTTGTTTCAATCCGGCATAACGAGCTCACTGACTATCTCTTAGTTGACTCAAATACGTTTGTTCTGTCACTTAAGTGTATACCATATTACGTATAAGCTGCTGCCTTCAACGTTATGTGTAAAAGGTCTAATTATCCCAATTGTAATGTCAGCGGCCAGCTTAGCTATTTGCTGTGGGTGGGTTCTTGTGTATATATTAATGTTAAATCTACTAAGAACACCTCTGGGGTGTAGCAGGTCAAATAAAATATGCTGAATACTATTGATGTCTTCTGATAGGTAGGGGGTTAAGTCTACATCTAATGTTGCAGTACAAGTGTATGCATTTATAATGTACCAACTGAGCTCACTGATATACTCTTAGTTGCCTCACCCCCACTCTCTATTTGAATCCTTCTACTTGAATCCAAAAAGTTCTGCGTCTTGGTTTAGGCCCCTAGGGGCTAATGTATCTAGTTCATAGATCCATTTAGTTTCGGCCCTAGACATTTTTTCTATGTGGTTCCCACCTCTCCAGTTCTTTTTTACATGTTGTATTGCCAAAAACTGCATGTTTTTGGTCTTCGAGTGATGTAGGTCTCTGAAGTGTCTGCTGAGGGGGTGTCCTTGAAATCCCTTTCTTATATTTCTTATATGTTCTTTCATTCTTTCAGTTAGGGTTCTTGAGGTTCTTCCCACATATAATTTATTACAAGGACATTTGATTACATATATGACGCTGGTCGATTGGCAGGACAAGACTTCATTAATGGCATGGGATTGTTGTTCTCTTATATCTGTGATGTGTGTATGTAGGCCTATGGAGGTGTCTGTATTCCAACACGCTTGACATTGCTTACATGGTCTAAACCCTTTTCTTATCGATCCTCCTTTCAATGTCAGTTGCCTTAAGGTTGTTCTGGTCTGTGGCTTTTGTATAGTCGGTGCTATTAGGATGTTCAGTGACTGTGCCCGCCTAAAGACCAGTTTAGGGTTATTGGGTACGAATGTTCCTATCACTTTATCTTGCTGGAGATGGTGCCAATGCTTCTTGATTATGTTTTTAAATCTGGACGTATTGTCGTGATATTGTGTAATTATAGGTAAGTTTTTGATGTGTTCTTGTATAGAAGGTTCTTGTTGTTGACACCCTTTCTGCTCTAGCAGCTGTGTCCTATCTCTATCTCTGACTTCTTGCAGGTTATTGGTCAGCATGTCTTCCTTATATCCCTTATTAACAAATTTTGCTGTCAACGTGGTTGCTTCTTTCTCAAAGTCTTTTATTTCCGTACAGTTACGTCTGAGCCTGATGTATTGGCTCTTTGGGATATTCTGCAACCACCTTGGTAGATGGCAACTGTCTACGGGTATAAAGCTGCTGGAGTCAACTTCCTTCTTGTATAATCTGGTTCCTAGTTTCTGTGTTCCATTATAGAAGATCTCTAGGTCCAGGAAGTTGATTTGTTGCTTATTTGTTGTAGATGTGAATTCCAGGCCATACTGATTGTCATTTATTTCCGTTAGGAATGATTCTAGCTTCTCATTCGTGTCATTCCAGATAAACAGGATATCGTCTATATAGCGTTTCCATAGGATCAGTCCATCCTTCAGAGCTCCTCCCAGGTATATATTTTCCTCTTCCCATTGGCCCAGGAATCATTCCTAACGGAAATAAATGACAATCAGTATGGCCTGGAATTCACATCTACAACAAATAAGCAACAAATCAACTTCCTGGACCTAGAGATCTTCTATAATGGAACACAGAAACTAGGAACCAGATTATACAAGAAGGAAGTTGACTCCAGCAGCTTTATACCCGTAGACAGTTGCCATCTACCAAGGTGGTTGCAGAATATCCCAAAGAGCCAATACATCAGGCTCAGACGTAACTGTACGGAAATAAAAGACTTTGAGAAAGAAGCAACCACGTTGACAGCAAAATTTGTTAATAAGGGATATAAGGAAGACATGCTGACCAATAACCTGCAAGAAGTCAGAGATAGAGATAGGACACAGCTGCTAGAGCAGAAAGGGTGTCAACAACAAGAACCTTCTATACAAGAACACATCAAAAACTTACCTATAATTACACAATATCACGACAATACGTCCAGATTTAAAAACATAATCAAGAAGCATTGGCACCATCTCCAGCAAGATAAAGTGATAGGAACATTCGTACCCAATAACCCTAAACTGGTCTTTAGGCGGGCACAGTCACTGAACATCCTAATAGCACCGACTATACAAAAGCCACAGACCAGAACAACCTTAAGGCAACTGACATTGAAAGGAGGATCGATAAGAAAAGGGTTTAGACCATGTAAGCAATGTCAAGCGTGTTGGAATACAGACACCTCCATAGGCCTACATACACACATCACAGATATAAGAGAACAACAATCCCATGCCATTAATGAAGTCTTGTCCTGCCAATCGACCAGCGTCATATATGTAATCAAATGTCCTTGTAATAAATTATATGTGGGAAGAACCTCAAGAACCCTAACTGAAAGAATGAAAGAACATATAAGAAATATAAGAAAGGGATTTCAAGGACACCCCCTCAGCAGACACTTCAGAGACCTACATCACTCGAAGACCAAAAACATGCAGTTTTTGGCAATACAACATGTAAAAAAGAACTGGAGAGGTGGGAACCACATAGAAAAAATGTCTAGGGCCGAAACTAAATGGATCTATGAACTAGATACATTAGCCCCTAGGGGCCTAAACCAAGACGCAGAACTTTTTGGATTCAAGTAGAAGGATTCAAATAGAGAGTAGGGGTGAGGCAACTAAGAGTATATCAGTGAGCTCAGTTGGTACATTATAAATGCATACACTTGTACTGCAACATTAGATGTAGACTTAACCCCCTACCTATCAGAAGACATCAATAGTATTCAGCATATTTTATTTGACCTGCTACACCCCAGAGGTGTTCTTAGTAGATTTAACATTAATATATACACAAGAACCCACCCACAGCAAATAGCTAAGCTGGCCGCTGACATTACAATTGGGATAATTAGACCTTTTACACATAACGTTGAAGGCAGCAGCTTATACGTAATATGGTATACACTTAAGTGACAGAACAAACGTATTTGAGTCAACTAAGAGATAGTCAGTGAGCTCGTTATGCCGGATTGAAACAAGGTGCAGTTAGATAGTCAAATACAACAATTGACTTTGAGCCAACTGAGAGGTAGTCAGTGAGCTGGATATGCTGGATTGAAATATGCTGCGGTAAGATAGCCAGAAATCAGGTATAATATGGATAGACAGGTATAGGAAGATATTATGCAGTCTCACTTTGCATGCCTGACAGAGACCTGATAATAGCTCCCAATGGAACACATATACAAGATAAGGCAAGATATCATTTAATATGAGGGGATGTGAACAAATGCTGAGAGGAAGGATCACTTACACTAGATGTCATACATCAGATAGAGCTGGCCATAGGGCAGAACTAGAGCCATATCACTAGACAACAGGAATCAGCTGAGACAGGGAGCACAGTGTAACAGAACACCCAGGAGCAGATCATGTGGACACAGGAGGACCAATAAGAGCAGGAGGAGCAGGCAGGAGGCAGATATAACTAAGATCAGCACAGGTGGGCGGGTATCTTGAGAAAGTTATCCGTGAGCAACGAAACATGTTGATAGCTCTGCCCAGACTGTGCTAAGACTGCCTGACTGATAGACAGACGGGGTGTCCCATCACAAGAAGCCGGAGGCTGTGCTGAGCTCACTGTGACCAGTTCCTGCAACATCATCTATCAGCAAGCCAGGTGCACACTATCGGCCGCAGTAGTGCCTGCCTGTGCTCTGGTGCAGACGAGCCAACACAACAGACCAGACAGCTTGGGAAACCGCCCCATGACAGATGCGAGCACCCATTACCATCTACAAATAGTAAGTACACACATCAGAACAAGGGAGATTATTTATGTGTATATAGGACTAGCAATCTAAACAAGATCTGCAATCATTACCCTTTTGGCACACTGATTATACGCATGACAGCCTATACACATATTCATTCTCTAGCAGGAAAAACATACAACGAACTTTAAGAAGACCTACCCACCATACCAAGTTATTGGGTGAGCATCTTCATTTTTAAGCAAGATTAATATTAAATGGGAGATTAGTGCTAATTTTGTTTTTGTGACCCCCTCAGTATATATACTACCGTCTTATAGAGGGAATCACACCTCCAGGGGAGAAGGGAATCAGGAAGGAGGAACGAACAAGCTGGAAATACATATATCATACAGCACAGCAACCGGTGAGAACAATACTGTAAAAAGTACTAGTTTTAGTGAGGTGGACCGGTTTAGTCCAGTAACACAGTTCCTCTATTTTTCACAGCAAATGAGGAGGTCGTGCAGATTGCAGTGGAACTAGCGACAATCATCTATCGCACCACTATTCAGAAGCACTAGTAGAAGGCACCTTATACTGCCAGGACGCTACACGGCATATCTGAACACAAACTGCTAGCACAGTTTTTATTTTATTTTCAGAATCTAATATATTTTTATGTACTCATTTTTAAATCATGTTTTTGATTTTTGTAATAAACAGTTTTAAGATATCATACATTTAGTTTAAAGTCTTCCTTACCTTAAGTAAGTGTGAAGGCAAGCGCTAGGTCTGTAACCATATTCAGCTCGTTTTGGAAGAATGTTCTCTCTTTTTGGGCAAAGGCATCAACATAGAGTTTGTAAGAGAAAAAAGAGTCATTCAAAGAAAAGAACACGGTCCCTACAGTCAAACATGGCGGAGGTTCCCTGATGTTTTGGGGTTGCTTTGCTGCCTCTGGTACTGGACTGCTTGACCGTGTGCATGGCATTATGAAGTCTGAAGACTACCAACAAATTTTGCAGCATAATGTAGGGCCCAGTGTGAGAAAGCTGGGTCTCCCTCAGAGGTCATGGGTCATCCAGCAGGACAATGACCCAAAACACACTTCAAAAAGCACTAGAAAATGGTTTGAGAGAAAGCACTGGAGACTTCTAAGGTGGCCAGCAATGAGTCCAGACCTGTATCACATAGAACACCTGTGGAGAGATCTAAAAATGGCAGTTTGGAGAAGGCACCCTTCAAATATCAGGGACCTGGAGCAGTTTGCCAAAAAAGAATGGTCTAAAATTCCAGCAGAGCATTGTAAGAAACTCATTGATGGTTACCGGAAGCTGTTGATCGCAGTTATTTTGGCTAAAGATTGTGCAACCAAGTATTAGGCTGAAGGTGCCAATACTTTTGTCTGGCCCAATTTTGGAGTTTTGTGTGAAATGATCAATGTTTTGCTTTTTGCTTCATTCTCTTTTGGGTTTTTTTTCATTTAAGACAAATTAAATTTAAATAAAGATAATAATACCAAAGAATTTGTGATTACAATCATTTTCAGGAAGAAACTGAGTATTATCTGACAGAATTGCAGGGGTATCAATACTTTTGGCCACAACTGTATGTATGTTTGGCAGGCTATTTGGGTCTTCAATTTTTGTATTAAGTTTATTCACAGGGTTTTTACCTTTCTACATGTTATTTATTGCTATGACCCTCAGTGATGCAACTATTTATTATTTGTACCGTTCTGCCTGCCTTTGACATTACTTACACATATTAACTCGATGTGGTGTAGTCTGTTACTGTCTGAGTTTGGCAGTATGATTTCTAAAACTTTGAGACAGTTACAGAAGAGTCAGTACTATTGTCATGCCACGGACTAGGGTGCGTCCGAATACAGTCTGTGACCGTGGCACACAGACCAATGGTGTCCTGTGCACCACGCAAAACAGAAAATGTAAACACCGGGGGGGCACATACAAAGAAGGGTCCTGCTCGTAGGGATCGGAGGAAAGGAGACCTCCTGCACTCACGTGTCGCTGTTCCCTGGTTTCTCTACAGTCGCTATATGGGTTCTTTTACCCCATCATCGAGCAGGATACCTAGTCCATCGCTGGCTCGGATGTAAACCCTCAATAGGGAGGTGGCTGGAGTGAGCACTAGTCCCAACTACTACACTAATAACAACAAAAGGAGAAAGAAAGACAGACAGGGAAACACAAGAAAACTTTATACCTGCTGCCAAACTCCTAGGCAGCAGACAGTTTGGCAACGGTCAGCTTCACTAGAATAGCACATTCACCTCAGGTAACTAGGCAAGAAATGAAGTTCAATCACCAGCAAGGAATGCTGGACCATGTGACCACATAAAGGAGATTGGAGTTATCACAAAGTAGCCACACCTGGGAAGAGAACTGAGGAGCTTTGCTAGCAAAAGAAACTGACATTAACTCCTACACTGCCAAAGAATAGAAACACATTTAAAATGAAGTCTCAGTACAGGAATGAAACACAGGTCCCAATCCTGTCACAAGTCTCCAAAGAGAGACCATCTTGACAACTTCGGAAGAAGCTTGGCGAAACGCGTTAGGGGGCCACTGCCACCAATAGGTAACACTTTGACCCATGTTTTGAGCTGTTTATATGTACCCTGTGATCTGTGTATTTGTTGTGCACCCGTTTTGGGGCAAATTCACTTGTACTGTATTGTACTGTATTGATTGCAGAGGTCATATCTGAACTTGGCTCGTTTATTTGATTATATTCATGTGGTCACCTATATGTGTGTGCAGTGTTGCATCACTTTTTAAATACAGCTGGCGCTGTTAATTTTAATAAAGTGCACTTGCTTTTCAACTGTGGCCTGACTCCTGGTTGTTTTATATGAATTATATGAACGTTTATGCAGAATTTCAAGATTTTCATGCACATGGTCTTTTCACTGCATATCCTGTATTCTCCTGTGCAGTAGACTCAAGCAACTCCGCACGAGAAATCGATATGCTAAGGATAGGAAACCCTTAGATACTGAGAGGAAAGAGGGGCCTGCTTGAAAGCTTACAACTTCTACACTTTTGCTGACAAAAATATTAAGTTTATACAAAAATTCAATAGTTACAGTGATGACTCTTATTTTTCAAGACTTTTGGAATTCGTCCTGCCATGGATATCAGCTGAACTGACTGATGACAACCCATTCTTATCTAACTAGTGCTTAGAGTTAATCCTAATGTATTTTACAATAATTAATTATTAACATTGTTCATTAAATACAGGAAAAAATGACCTGCCCAGGCCGGGGTACTCAGAGCTCGGGCACAGTGTCAGGGGGACGGTATCACGGGTGGCTGCACCCGAGTCCGTGGTCGTGGGGTCGGCGACCTCTTAAAATATAGTTTCTATTAGGATAGTTTGTGACGCCACCTGTAGTACCTGGTGAAGGTCACCAGTGACGCCACAGTCCTCCGGAGGGCGTTGGTATTGCGGCAAGGATGATATAGCTTCCTACAGGTGAAGCTGTGCCTCCGGGGCAGCGTTGAGTACTGTAAAAATTGTTCAGTGGTCACAGGACAGAAACACAAAGGCAGTTTCACTCTCTCCGGGTACTTTACTGGAAAAACACATCAGTTGGAATACACAGTTCACAGTGCAGTAAAGATGGACTTCACAGGTGACTTCACGCACTATGTCACGCCACCGTGGTGCCGACATGCTGCCGAGTACAAAGGCTCCTTCTCCACGCTGTCCCTCTTTTCCGGTTTGTCCTTGCATGGGCGGTAACCCCGAGGCCACTTCCATTGGGCCCCCCTTGGTTGATTGACGGCCATCGGGGCAGCCAAACGTTTTAGCGCCTCCGTCTAGGCCCTCCTTCCTCTAGGGGCTGAGGCACACCCACGGGCCTGCACATGTCTTCTTCTCACATGCCTATGTCGCCATCTTGGGATTCCCAGTAGAATTGGTGGGAACCCATTTTTGGCGCCATGTATTGTTGATAACAGTTCCAAGGCGCACAGTACCCGGTAACACCGGGCACGGGATCCTGTTCACAGCACCAGAAGAGAGTCTTATGACCCCCCAGGCCGGGGTACTCAGAGCTCGGGCACGGTGTCAGGGGGACACTATCATGGGTGGCTGCACCTGAGTCCGTGGCCGTGGGGTCGGCGACTTCTTAAAATACAGTTCTTATTAGGATAGTTCATGACGCCACCTTTAGTACCTGGTGAAGGTCACCGATGCCGCCACAGTCCTCCGGAGTGCGTTGGTATTGTGGCAAGGATGATATAGCTTCCTACAGGTGAAGCTGGGCCTCCCGGGCAGCGTTGATTACTGTAATAAAAGTTCAATGGTCGCAGGACAGAAACACAAAGGCAGTTTCACTCTCTCCGGATACTTTACTGGAAAAACACATCAGTTGGAATACACAGTTCACAGTGCAGTAAAGATGGAATTCACAGGTGACCCTTCGGGTGACTGTAAGCGGATGCAAGGCGGTCTGGAGGTACCCCCGGTATGCCTTAGTTAACGAACCTGTGTTCTTTTTGCCCTGCCCGGGTAAGTCTCTTCCCAGTCCCGCTGAGGTAGTAATGGAGTTCCCCCCTCTCTCTCTCTCTGCTGCTTAGACCCCGATCTCTTGAAGAACCGGGTGGACCGCTCCCGTAAGTGGCAGGGTGCTTTGGCTGATAAACAGCCGCAGCAACCAGTTGACGGCTACAGAGATGGACTCTGGCTGTTTCCTTGGATCCAGCTTTCTGTGGTGGACTGGGGAAGCAGCCCGGAGTATGGTCACTCCACACTGGGGTTCCCCCTTTCTCTCTCAAGCCCAGACTCATGCGTCAGGAACCCTCTCTCAATGTCCCCTCAGGACCTCTTTTCTTCTTCCCTGAGGTCTAGTCTACAACTCGCCTGTTCTGACCTTCTGACTCTCCTAACCCTCCCCCCCAGAGGAGCCCATCCCTGGATTCACTGTGGGAGTGCTGGAATTGGGTCCCTCCTACCAACCCTGCATCCACTTATGGCCGCTTTACACGTCCCGATATCGTCGTCCAACTTCGATAAAAAGTCACGTGGTTCGTGTGTTGGCGCCGATATCGTTCGTGTGTTGTGTGGTGTGAATGTACAATTCGATGCAAGATCGATGACAAAACGATATCGGGGAAGAATTGTGCAGGCTCTCCAACTGCCCGATATTGGATGGACGATCTGGCAGGATCGTGCTGTGTGACAGCCCAACAACGATTTGGAGAACAACTTCCCCTATTCTCTCCCATGTTAAATGGTCGTTCCCTGGTTCGCGCGTACAAGGGGGCGTATACATCGCAGTTGTGTTGCCTGCCGATATCTTCCTGTGTGACAGCTCCTATGCGATCTTGGATTTCAGCCAAAAAAGTGCGCACTCCCGTGCCGTTGTTTCCAATATCGAAACGATGTTGGGACGTGTTAAGCGGCCATTACAGTTGGGATAATTACACCACTTTTATGTGACGACCATCCGCTGTGAAGCTTGAGCTGCTGGTAAGGCAGCACCCCGAGAAACCCCGAGACCCTTAACCCCTATACAGGGATATGGAATTACAGCGGAGCCCAGAGGTTAACTGCCTATATGAGCAACCGAGCAGGAAGGTCGCCAGGGGAAAAAATCAAGACCCGAAAAACGAAGTCAGAAGTCCGAGTCAAAACCGAGAGGGCAGTGAAGGTACAAAATCGTCAGGCAGTAGCAGAGTCGAAAATCCAGGCAAGGGTCAAGGGCAAAACCAAGAGGGCAGCTAAGGTACAAAATCGACAGGAGGAAGTCAGAAATCCAGGCCAAGGTCAGAGACAAAACTACACACACACTATATCAATGGGAAACCAAAACTATATCTGGCGGCCTGCAAGACAGGCTCCAATGTATTTGAAGGGCACGGTTACTTCCCATAGGCTGGATCTCACAGCCTGATGACCTCATCTGGACCGCCCCTAGAACCAGGCCAGATGGAGATGCACGACTGGCTCCACCCACCCCACCTCTGACAGAAGAACGCAGGCTGCGCCTAACGGACACCTCTGCAGGGCCCGATCCTCTGCGACCAACACCACCCAGAGGGGAAACACAGATGCGCTCAGCGACAGAGGCAGACGTCGCGGAAGCAGTTCCATATGAGGACAAGGCCCTCCTATCACCAGCGCCACCAGCCGAAGGAATCTGGCTCCTCCCAGCGGCCGAGGCAGGAACACCGGCCGCCGAGTCCAATGGCGATGTGACAACGCCTAACCAACGGGGCACCACAAAAATATCTAGGAACTTTGATTTTTTTTTTTAATTGATACTGTTTCCTGTCTAGCCTATTGCCAGAAGTGTTAGGACCCATCCTCGTGGCTAAGCCCTGATCAAGGTGTCTGTTGAATGATAGATCAGTAGTAAATGAACGCATATCTCTACAAAATGTATACAAAATGGTTTATTTCAGGAACGTGCAGAACATTTTTCTCCAATGTTATATCTGTAAATTAATAAATAACAAAAGAGATTAACCATATTAAGGCCAGATAGCATTCTGCTTTTCTAGGAACCACTCATAGAAATCCCAGGAGAGCTGGAATCCCATTGATCAGCTGTCCTGTTTATCACTGATCCCGTTGACAGGCGATACACGTTGTTAGTGGGAAAACACAACTTTGATATTCATGCAGGTGCAGAGAGTTGTCTACAGCAGGTAACACAATTTAATAACGTTTTTTATCCTTATTTTTGAAGCAACTCATTATAACATTTACTCCATGTGAAGATATTTAGTGCTGAAATCTAAAACAGTATTTACAAGTCAGACAAAAAGGAACAGTCATAAGATGTAGGGGTGTATAAGACTAAATTGACTTTGATTCCAAACACATATGGCGCTTATCCACATGCATTTACTGCTTCTAGGTCTTGTGACTTACTGATCATTTTATATACTGCACACAGTATTCTATTTCTTTATAGCAGGGGAAATAAAGATGCAATTTAGCTCGGAGAAATGCTCGGCAGTGGGGAATTGTGGATCCCAGTGTCAGGCCCAATGTTGCAAGGCAATTTGTTTTCTATAATAACATCAAAGGATTTCCAATTTACTTCACAGGCTAAAATCCTAATTCCAGGCAGCAACATTTTCATAGGATTTCATCTTTACACATATTACATAAATATCTCCTGTTTTCAGTAATGTCCTCTTCGTTCATTTTCCAGGGCATATGTTGTAGCACATTGTAAAATGAATGTTCAATTTTTTTATTTATATGTAAATTAACTGTGGGCAATAATGTTTGATACATTGCCTGTCACTGACCGTGGGCAGCATGATATGGCAATAGCTGCCCTGATTCCATTACTCCTTCACTGCAATACAATTGCACTCTTAATAAATCCTAAATTGTGAAGTAAAACTAAAAACATACAGTGATGACACACTGATGGTAAGAACAGACACACGGACCATACACTGACGAAACACTGATGGTAAGAACAGACACACGGACCATACACTGCCGACACACTGATGGTAAGAACAGACACACGGACCATACACTGATGACACACTGATGGTAAGAACAGACACACAGACCATACACTGATGACACACTGATGGTAAGAACAGACACATGGACCATACACTGATGACACCCTGATGGTAAGAACAGACACACGGACCATACACTGATGACACACTGATGGTAAGAACAGACACATGGACCATACACTGATGACACACTAATGGTAAGAACAGACACACGGACCATACACTGACGAAACACTGATGGTAAGAACAGACACACAAACCATACACTGCCGACACACTGATGGTAAGGACAGACATACGGACCATGCACTGACGACACACTGATGGTAAGAATAGACACACGGACCATACACTGACGAAACACTGATGGTAAGAACAGACACACAGACCATACACTGACGACACACTGATGGTAAGAATAGACACACAGACCATACACTGATGACACACTGATGGTAAGAACAGACACACGAACCATACACTGCCGACACACTGATGGTAAGGACAGACATACGGACCATGCACTGACGACACACTGATGGTAAGAATAGACACACAGACCATACACTGACGACACACTGATGGTAAGAACAGACACACAGACCATACACCGACGACACACTGATGGTAAGAATAGACACACAGACCATACACTGATGACACACTGATGGTAAGAACAGACACACGGACCATACTCTGATGACACACTGATGGTAAGAACAGACATACGGACCATACACTGACGACACACTGATGGTAAGAATAGACACACAGACCATACACTGATGACACACTGATGGTAAGAACAGACACATGGACCATACACTGATGACACGCTGATGGTATGGACTGACACACAGACCATACACTAATCACACACTGATGGTAAAAATGAACATATGGACCATACACTGATGACACGCTGATAGTATGGACTGGTACACAAAGTATACACTGATGATATATTGATGGTAAGAACAGGCACATGGCCCAACACTAAAAATACGCTAATAAGACCCTGACACACAAACCATACACTGATGACACACTGATGGTATGGACTGACACACAAACCACACATTGATGACATATTGATGGTAAGAACAGACACATGGCCCATATGCTGATGACAAACTGATGGTAAGAACTGACACATGGACTGTACACTGATGACACACATGGTAAGATCTGACACATGGACTGTACACTGATGACACACATGGTAAGATCTGACACATGGACTGTACACTGATGACACGCTGATAATAAGAACAAACACATGGAATATACCCTGATAAAAAACTGACGCTAAGAACGGACACATGGACCATACACTAATGACACACTGTAGGTAAGAACTGACACAGTGCATACAATGATGAAGCACTGATGGTAAGAATGGACACATGGACTGTACACCGATGACACACTGTAGGTAAGAACTGACACAGTGCATACAATGATGACACACTGATGGTAAGAATGGACTCATGGACTGTACACCGATGACAAACTGTAGGTAAGAACAGACACATGGACCATACACTGATGATACACTGATAAAAACAAACACATGGACCATACACTAATGACACACTGTAGGTAAGAACTGACACAGTGCATACAATGATGACACACTGATGGTAAGAATGGACTCATGGACTGTACACCGATGACACACTGTAGGTAAGAACTGACACATGGTCCATACACTGATGACACACTGATGGTAAGTACAGACACATGGACCATACACTGATGACACACTGATGGTAAGTACAGACACATGGACCATACACTGATGATACACTGATAATAAAAACAAACACATTGACCATACACTGATGACACACTGATGGTAAAAACAGACACACAGACAATACACCGATGACAAGAGCTGACACACAGACCATACACTAAGACACATTGATGGTAAGAGCAGATACAAGGACCATACACTAAGACACATTGATGGTAAGAGCAGACACATGGACCATACACTGATGACACACTGATGGTAAGAACAGACACACAAACCATACACTGATGACAAGAACTGACATAGACCATACACTAAGACATATTGATAGTAAGAGCAGACGCATGGAGCATACACTGTTGACACACTGCTATTAACAACAGGCACATGGTACATGCACTGATGACATACTGATGGTAAGAATGAACACACAGATCGTACACTGATGATACACTGATGGTACGGACAGACACATGGGCCATACACGTATGACACACTGATGGTAAGAATGAACACACGGACCATACACTGATGACACATTGACGACAAGAATGGACACATGGACTAAACACTGATGAAACACTTTCACCAAACAATAATGAGTAGTCCAACACTGATGAATGCGATTAATAACCGCATTCATCCACCACCAGAAAATCTGCAAAAAATCAGTGCAAAAAATCCGCACAGGAATCACACAAAAAGCTCTCTGTTTATAATAAATATTTTTTCTTTTTTCCAGTTTGTAGCAAGTGCTATCAAAAAAGTATTAAAAAACAGGGCTATTGGTCTGTACGTTTTTTGCAAAAAATATACGTAAGCTGTCTCACCTCGTCACGATTACCCTAGCGAGACAGTCCCTAGCTGATGTGTGCATTTAAAACCTGATTGTGTGAACATACCTCAATCCAGGCTCCAGCCAGGACTCCACTCTGTGGGCTTTTTACCTGTGAAACAGCTTATGTGTGGACTACTCATAGGGGAAGGGTGGGTCACTTCCCTTTCCTGCGAACAGGAGAAATACATTCACCAAACAATAATGAGTAGTCCAACACTGATGAATGCGATTAATAACCGCATTCATCCACCACCAGAAAATCTGCAAAAAAATCAGTGCAAAAAATCCGCACAGGAATCACACAAAAAGCTCTCTGTTTATAATAAATATTTTTTCTTTTTTCCAGTTTGTAGCAAGTGCTATCAAAAAAGTATTAAAAAACAGGGCTATTGGTCTGTACGTTTTTTGCAAAAAATATACGTAAGCTGTCTCACCTCGTCACGGTGATTTTTTACTGATGAAACACTGTTGAGGCATCAGCACTCGTAACTAGAGCTGTCCCGTGAGTGCCGCAATATCGCGCGAGATGTACCAGATATATTTGGCGGTATCATGAGACAGCAAGAGGAGTGGAGACATCAGGGAGTGCAGCACAATTCAAACTTGCGGGATAGCCACTTTGTGGCCCGTCGAGTATGAACTTCAGTAATGTTAGTGATGGCATCTACTTTCACAGCATATGGGGATGCTTTCTGTAAATGTGACCCCACCATATTGTTGTAAGGCCTTGTGCCCACGCCACTTTGTTTAATGCCTCTTTTCATGCAGGTTTTGAGAACCTGTATCTAAATCTCCATGTCTATCTTGAAGCCAGTAAAGTCTACGAGAACTCAGAAGGGCTGTGCCAACGTGTTATTTTTCCTTGCAGATTCGATGCAGAAAAAAAGAAATGTGAACTACATGTGCAAGGGTAAAAAAAGCATTGTGGGCACAGCACTTGTGACAATTCATAGACTTTACTGGCCTCAGGAGAGACATGCAGATTTTGATGCAGATTCTTAAAATCTGATCAAAAAAACTATCAAACAATGCACAGTAGGCACAGGACCTAAGAGGATCCAGGTAGAGCCGCAGATGTGGTGAAAGGGCTCAAGGATTCCTCTTGTCCCATGGCTACTTCCATAGAGACTTCTAGATCAGGGGTGGCCAACTACACTTCTCAAGGTCTGAAAACAGTGCAAGTTTTAAGGATTTCCTTAGCATTGAACAAATGCTAATTTCATCACCTGCAGAGGTGATGATTCCCAGCAATTTGTGCAATGCTAGGGAAGTCCTTAAAACATGTACTGTTTGCAGCCCTTGAGGACTGCACTTGGCCAGCCTTGTTCTACAGGATTGTGCATAGTTTCTTGCATTTCCATATCTCAGACTGTCAGGCCAGAGGCCTGCAGCTTGTTTGCTTGTCTCTGTAGGGCAGTATTAAAGCACCTCTTTGCAAATACAGTCCAGCACACAAGGAGTTATAATAAGTCTAAAACATACATATATCATTATACACAGTGTATATGAGGAAATCCCACAGGGATCAGCTGACTTCATTACAACTGTGCAAAGTCCATTAAGGGCTTTGAGGTGTAGCCCAAAGGCTGCAATCCTGCTAATCCAGCAGGGGGAAGGAAGATCAATCAGTGCTAAACTTTGGAAGGGGAAAAAAAATAACAAATAAACAGGCCTCACTCTTCGAAGAACTCAAAAAGAACTGAAAAAAGTCCTTCTCTGAACAAAATGTCAACTAAGGAAAGGGTCAGCAACCCAACAATATGTCTTTTTAAGGGACATCTACTTTAATTTGTGCAAAACTGTCTAACAGCTTTCTCATTGCTGCTGGGATGGAAACCAACGTTGCTCATTGTACTCTGGTGCCGGATGGTCTCCGGGTTCACAGGGGCTACGTTTTCAGGGGCATTCTCTGCCACCATCTGCCCTCCAGCACACACTATCATGGCCAATGCTGGAGAAGAGGATGGAGGAATTAGGGAATGACCACCCCCTCTAGTAGAGATGGGACGAACTTGGGCAACACTGACATGCTATTCAGGATCGATGGCCTCTGTGGGTTTGGGGACTGCTGACTGGCTAAACAAGAGAGACCTGGCCTCCATCTGATGCATCATTCTCTCCCAGTCAGACTGCAACTTATCAAAGTCTTTGGCAGTGGCACCATGACTTACACCAACCACGAACCACCCCTTGCTTTCCATCATCTTCATGGAGGTGACCTCCTCCCCAACATAGATTGTGCAGAGTCAATTGGGAAAATGTTCACAGCAGGGTGTAACGGTTGACATAGTACTGATGACCAGTACCTTCATTAGCTATAAATAGGGATGGGCGAATCTACTCGCTAGGACTCGTTACTCGGCGAGTAGTAAGGGACTCGCAGGACTCGGTACTCTGCGAGTTTCCCAGTGATTAACTCGCACGAGTCCAATGCAAATCAATATCAATCCTAGTTTTGTCAGAAACGCTGACAAAACTAGGATTGCCATTGTTTGCATTAGACTCGGCTACTGTGCCAGTGATAGCAGGGAAACTCGCAAATAACTGCTGTTACATTGCGAGCCGAGTCCAGCTGTCTTCCCTGTGCAGCTCCAGGGTCCTAGAGCCCGCCTGCTCACAGACATGATGTAGCAGTGCTGAGATTGTTCTCAGTCTGCTCATTCCCTGTGCATAGATATCTATCTATGCACAGGGGATGTAGCAGAGAGGACATCGCGTTTTGGACTACGTCGGACGGAAGAGGATTTTTTTAATTAAAGATGGAGTCCCTAATGGCTTTTTTTTTTATTTCAAATAAAAAATTTTCTCTGTGTTTTTTTAACCCTTTATTGGAGATTCTTAGTGGCTGGGTCAAACGTGGCCTGACATTAAGAATCTCGGGCTTAATACCAGCTTGTATAACAAAGCTGGTATTAACCCCTTTATTAACCAGCGTGCCACCGCCACCAGGGCCGCTGGAAGAGCGGGGTTCAGCGCCAGAGGATGGCGCTTCAATGAACGCGCCATCTTCTGGGGCGGCTGCGGGCTGCAATTTGCAGCAGGGGGTGCCCAGAAAGCTTGGGCATCCCTGCGCTGCGGATTCCAGCCCCCAGCTGCTTAGCTGTACCTGGCTAGACATAGAAATTGCGCGGAGCCCCACGCATTTTTTTTAAATTATTTCATGAATTTCAGAGTCAGAGTCTCAGAGTCAGAGTCAAGAGTCAGAATCTCAGAATTACGTGAAATAATTAAAAAAAAATGCGTGGGGCTCCGCGCAATTTCTATGTCTAGCCAGGTACAGCTAAGCAGCTGGGGCTGGAATCTGCAGCGCAGGGATGCCCAAGCTTTCTGGGCACCCCCCGCTGCAAATTGCAGCCCGCAGCCGCCCCAGAAGATGGCGCGTTCATTGAAGCGCCATCCTCTGGCGCTGAACCCCGCTCTTCCAGCGGCCCTGGTAGGGGTTTCATGCTGGGTAATAAAGAGGTTAGGGCCAGCTTTGTATTATCAGCTGGCCCTAAGCCCGAAATGTATGGCGGTCACGCCAATATTAGACATGACCGCCATGAATTTCTATTAAATTGTTTTAAAAAAAACACAACACAAAGAAATTTTTTTATTAGAAATAAAAAAAAAAGCCATTAGGGACTCCATCTTTAATTAAAAAAATCCTCTTCCGTCCGACGCAGTCCAAAACGCGATGTCCTCTCTGCTACATCCCCTGTGCATAGATATAGATCTCTATGCACAGGGAATGAGCAGACTGAGAACAATCTCAGCTCTGCTACATCATCTCTGTGCACAGACATTCATGTCTGTACACAGGGAATGAGCAGACTGAGAACAATCTCAGCACTGCTACATCAGGCAGTAGGCGGGCTCTAGGACCCTGGAGCTGGCAGCCTGTACAGAGCAGGACTCTTATCTGTGCGAGTTTCCCAGCGATTACTTACAAAGTAAACGAGCAATGCAAATAAATGACAAAACTAGGATTGCTTCAGGCTGAAGCTTCCGAGACACATCTGCGATTTGTAAATCTCACACTACTCGCTATTACTCGCTTCCCCATTCATTAACATTGGACTCGCTAGACTCGCAACGAGTAGCGAGTCCTGTGCTCGGACTCGCTAGAGTCAAGCGATTCCGAGTAATTTAGGATTCGCCCATCACTAGCTATAAAGCCAAACCTCTCTGCTGGATGAATGCCACCATCTTGTCTCAGGTACATTGGTCATAAAAGTAATTGATCTTAGGCCCATGCAACCACTCTCGGGTGATGGCATCCACGAGCTGAATCTCCTGAAGTAAGCAGACAGGACAGGGTGGCTCATTCTGTTTCCGATAGTTGCTTGGAGGGACTAGGGGTCCCCAAATGGCATTCTCCCAGTCAAAAGCCTCAGGCCTTCGTGCTACACAAGTTTGAGAACAAGGCCTTTTGCCTCTAGTACCTCCTCCTCTTTGCTTGGATGTTAGTCGAGGTTCTTTATCCACCATCCGCACAATCTTGCGTTGAAATCTCTTGTCAATTTTTCTTTTCCGTCCACATCAAGGAAGTTTAGCCACAGTGCCATGGGCTTTAAACTTCTTGATGACACTGCGCACGGTAGACACAGGAACATTCAGGTCTTTGGAGATGGACTTGTAGCCTTGAGATTGCTCATGCTTCCTCACAATTTGGTTTCTCAAGTCCTCAGACAGTTCTTTGGTCTTCTTTCTTTTCTCCATGCTCAATGTGGTACACACAAGGACACAGGACAGAGGTTGAGTCAACTTTAATCCACGTCAACTGGCTGCAAATGTGATTTAGATATTGCCAACACCTGTTAGGTGCCACAGGTAAGTTACAGGTGCTGTTAATTACACAAATTAGAGAATCATCACATGATTTTTCTAACAGTGCCAATACTTTTGTCCACCCCCTTTTTTATGCTTGATGTGGAATTAGATCCAATTTGGCTTTAGGACAATTCCTTTTGAGTTTTTTCATTGAAGACAAATTAAATGACGATAATAATACCAAAGAATTTGTGATTGCAATCATTTTCAGGAAGAAACTGAGTATTATCTGACAGAATTGCAGGGGTGTCAATACTTTTGGCCACATCTGTATGTGACCACCTCTTCCAGTGCACTTACAGGGTATTATTATTTGCATGTTTGCACAATCTTGTTCCCTAGCTTCTCATTTACCCCTCCATGGGTTGGCTGCAGAAGGCACCTGACTTACGTTACAAATGGCAAAGTTTGCGGTTGGGTGGAGTGATTATTGAAACCTGACATATTTGGAGGAAAAATAACGGCTACTTTACACACACCAACTTATCTGTCCAACTTCTGAACAACTTACTGGTTGCAGTGAAATCATGGACACATTGTTCCATTTGTACACAGCCACAAAATGGAGCAATGTGTCCATGATTTCACTGCAACTAGTAAGTTGTTCAGAAGTTGGACACATAAGTTGGTGTGTGTAAAGTGGCCCTTGGGGAAGCAAAGAAGTTAATTCAACTCACCACCAATTTATCTGGAATGTTAAATAAGGCCAATGGGCAGCGATGCACGGAAAGTTCAATATTAATGATATATATAGCACACTTGTGCACATGACAAAATCTGTATTCTAAACGTATGGAATGAAAACAGACCTATAAGACCATGTATGTGAAGCATAAAATGGCCATATGCTATTTTTATATGAATTGCTATCACATAAGTGTAGAAGAGAAGGCCTCACACACTGCTGACCCTCTGCAATAATGAAGGTTAGCATTCCAAAAAAATGTATATATGTTTTTATATATATATATATATATATATATATAAACATGCTAAAAATTAAAAATTAAAAAAAAATTAAAAAATATTAAGTTATCTTAAATGGATGTTTAAAGGACTTTGTAAGGTTTCTGGACTTCACAGCTGCTGCCTTGTTAGTACTGTTTCCAAAATTCCCAACCTGCAGGTGTCAAAAATACCTGCAATCTCCAGGAAGCTTAAAAAAATTATTTTAAAGCTCAAACAAATTCTACAGTTTGAAAGGAAAATAGTAGAGCCGATGGCTGTAAACACTCCTTACCATAAGGTTAGATATTGTTCCCAGCCATCAGGTCTACTAGCGTTTTGGCGCCAAACAATCAGCACTTGCATGTCTTTCAATTGCACTCTGGTAGCTGCCAACCCAGACAATGAAGACTATGGAGAAATGAAGCTTTCCATCATTTCATCACCTGTGATCTGATCCTCGCATGCAAGAAAATAGGATCACAGTAAAGAGAGATTGAGCTGAATGTTATAACCGTAATCAGCTGATCCTCTCGCATGAGAGAATCTACGGCTGTGTGAGTGAGCCCTCACTGTAATCCTACTCATTGTTATTCCTGGCACAAAGACGCAATACAGTGATGGAGCATACTGTATAAATATCTAAAATATAACTTCTTCATAATTAAAATGAAAGATAATTGCTTAATAATCTTTTTTTTCTAAATATTAACATGAAAAATATATCTGCAAAATTATTTTATTCCTATTTATTCTTATTATGTGCAATGCATTAAGGCAAGGTTTACTCTAGTTAAGCTGAGGAAAAAGACCTTTCTGTATAATTCCTGTAAGATTTGGTCTGAGGTGAGGTGAAAACTTCAAGAAAAGCCAATTAGAGAGATTGAAACTAAAGGATTTTATATAGATATTGGTAAGTATTAAATCTACATTTATAATGCTGTTAGTAAAAAAATTGTACTGGTGTCATTAGTGTTTTTGGTCAGTGTGTTATCAGTGCACAATCTGTGTGTCTGCTCTTACTATTGATGCGTCATTGTCCTTTATTATGCTTTTGTGTCTCCCTATACCACAGAGCATAATAAATGTCAGATGTATTAAATAAAAAAAACCCTCACCACAGCATTACTTTGGTCATTCGACCATTGCACTCATGCAAGGTGCAGCTTTGCCTTGATTAAAAAGGGAAGGCATTGGTGCTGGACACCAGCCTCCAATCACTAAACACTTCCTTAATCTTGGAGGGCAGCGACCACTGGCTGTCCTGCATAAAGGCCCGGTCAGACGTAACGACCGCAGTAGCGATCCCGATAACGACATGGCTCCCGGGATCGCTGATGAGTCATTATCGGTATCGCTACTTGGTATTCAAACACGCCGATCTATACAACGATATGTCCACCCTAGCGATTTCTTCAACGATATTGTTCAGTCGTTGTATTTCCTTCTCACATGCGTGCACGCCTACGTATCTCATTATGTGTTGCCAACGATATCGTCGGTAAGGTGTCAAACACAGCGATACAGCGTTCCCAGCGGGAGCGCAACGACCAAAAAATGAACCAGGAGGCTGTGTAACGATTGCCGATCTCGCAGCAGGGGACCAGATCGTTACACCCTGTCGCACGTAGCGATGTCGTTGCTGAGATCGCTATTGCGTCACAAAAGTAACGATCTCGTTAGCGATCTCGGTATGTGAGACATACCCTTTATGAATAGGATTCACATAGGACGCTGTTCACACAGGTTACTGCAATGTGTGCCCAGCCTCTTACATTAGCCCCTATCTCAGTGGGCGGGCTGTTTCTGGCACTACAACACTGCTACCTGCCAGAACAAACATCTCATATGGCCTAGCTGCACCCTGCAATATAAAGAGTGCAAAAAAAAGTGCAGTAATCTGTGTGAACAGCATCCTAGGTGAATCCTATTCATTGTGCAGGACAGCCAGTGGTTCGCTGCCCTCCAAGATTAAGGAGGTGTTTAGTGATTGGAGGCTGGTGTCCTGCACTAGTAATGCCTTCCCTTTTTAATCAAGGCAAAGCTGCACCTTGCATGAGTGCAATGGTCGACTGACCAAAGTAATGCTGTGGTAAGAGAAAAAAATTTCTAATTTTGTCCTTTGCAGATTTTGGACATTGTTTTAGTGGCTAGGATTTAGTGGCTAGGACTTGTGAGAAGTGGGGATCCGTGAAGTGGGTCACACATGTTTTGGACCAAAAAAAAAACCCTCACATTCACCTGGCGGCTTACCCCACTGGTCCCTTCCTTCATCACCATCACATCATCTAATCACTACTGCTTTTGCTGGAATCCCTAGTCCACTCAACTTTGGTCACGGATTTCTGATGAGGCCTGGGAGGATTTTGTCAACACATTCAAAAGGTCTCAATGTCATGATGTCACAGCGACACACGAGGTTCTGTGATCAGAAGATGCAATGAGGACAAGACAGATGGAGGTGAGAAACAGTATAAGGATTCTTTTCCTTTTTAACCTTTTGACAACTATTTATGGTAGGGGAAATGGCAACAAATGTCTGCAATTTTGCTAAATCTGTGCTGTAGCAAATTACAAAAAAATCTGCATTGTGCCTCTTGTGGATTTTGTTTTATAAAATTAGAGTAGACTTCAAGTTCACTGGAATATATTTGCACATCTCTGATCAACATTGTAACTATTGAGTCTTTGTACAAATTTATTGATAAAAGTTTAAAAAAAGTATGAAATGTGTATAAATGTACTTCAGTACACCATGGAAAAATCTAACCATGAGGTCTAAAATCACTGAAATGGCAAATTCTGTGTAAGGCTGGGTCTCCACTTGACTCACACATCACTCACATCGCATCCCCCGGCACGGCCACCAGCTCTCTGGACAGGAGCGTGGAGCTGAATTTGGTTCTATGCAGCTCTACGCTTCTGCCTGTAGAGCTGGTGGCTTTGCCAGGGACGCAATGTGAGAGACGTGCAAGTCTCTAGCAATTGGAGCCCCGGCCAAAACCACAATTTGTCTGCGTCTCAAAACCTTTGGGTACAACTATAGACTCCATACTTTTTAAACATTTTGTAACATTTCACCTGAATTTGGTAATATTAGGAAAGGAGAGGAAAGGTGGAGGAACGAAATATTACTTGCCCATGACCACGTTGACATGCCAGTTTTTTATCCAGCATTTTATCAGTCTTTGTAAACCAAAACCATGGGTATACTGCACAATAGTGCATTGTATGCTTTTTCTTTTCCGATGCCCAAGCATAGAGAAGTGCAGATGGCTTCACTTTATAGACAGTATGCTGATACATACTTACATGATGGAGATCAAAAGGACATGTGTTTGGTATTTATATACCAGGAACATTTTTACAAGTAAACTCCCAATGTAGGTCTCCAACTGTAGGTAAAAAGGCCCTAGTGAACACTAAATCAAGTAATACAGTAGTAGCATGATACAAAAGCAGGCATTGCTTAGTCGATCCATCTTCTTGCCTCCCCAGGCTCTGATGCAATGGGGAGTGATTTCACGCATGAATTTGTTGCCACGCAACCGATGTAACCTGTAACAGTTTGACATAGTGCTTAGTTGATGATCAGCAGCAAAGAAATGTTAATGTATCCAGAAAATGTGTTTACAGCGTTGTTCCTTTACAACGCCTTTCCTGATTATCCTTCTACAGCTTATATCAGTCTATTTTCATCCAGGTCTTTTGAGGTACTTGAGCCTCTTTATGTTAAATGATATATAGGGAGAGTTCTAACACTGGTAAAGGCAATCTTTTGCTTTGGGAGTTTTCCTATATGAGCCTTTACTATTCCATTACTTTCATCTACTGTATCAGCATGAACTGTGTAAGGGTATGTGCACGTTTAGTATTTGGTTGCAGATATTTGTGAACCATTTCTGCATCTATTGGCAGGAAAAATGCAATGGCAAAAATGCCTGTTTTTCTGTGTTTTTGATCCTTTTTTGCATGCGTTTTTCACCTGCATTTTTATAGCATTTTTTACTTCATTAAAGTCAATGGGTGAAAAAACGTTGCAAAACCACCGACAGAATTGACATGCTGCAAATTATGTTCTGCACAAAATCTGTAAATCACAAAGAAGCAACGTGTGCATGACATCTCAGGACTTTCGTTGACTTGGCTGGCGTTAGGATTCCCTTCAGGTTTTGTGACACATCTGCAGTCAAAAACGTGTGAAAAAACACAATAAAAATATATGTCATTTGAAACACTGTTCATAAGAGCATACTTTGATTAAAAAGTTGATTGGAGGGTAAAACCTATAAAGAAGTGCAGCCAATGATCGGCTGTTCAGCTAAAATGATCTCCAATGCTTTAAAATGGAAAGCAAACCCAGAGAGACGTGGAAGAAAATGGAAGTCTACCATTGAAAAGGATCGAAGAATAGCCAGAAAGGAAAATGCTCAGCTAATGATCAGCTCCAGGATGATCAAAGACAGTCTCAAGTTACCTGCGAGTGCTATGACTGTTAGAAGATGCATATTCCGGAAGGTGACCTATTAGCAAGAAGTCCCCACAAAGCCCCATTGCTATAAAAAGGCATGTACTGAAACGGATTTGCCTAAGAACAGATCAACTGGCCTAAGGAGAAATAGAGAAACATTTTGTGGACTGATGAAAGTAGAATTGTTCTTTTTCGGTCCAAGGGCCACAGATAGTTCGTCAGATGACCCCAAAACTCTGAATTGAAGCCACAGTACACTCTGAAGACACTGACGCATGGTGGTGAAAAAGCATCATGATATAGGCATGTTTCTCTTACTTTACTGCATACAAGGGATCATGGATCAATTTGCATATATCAAAATACTTGAAGAGGTCATGTTGCCTTACAATAAAGAGGAAATGCCCTTTAAATGGACCTAAATGACAAATATTGTACACAGCAACAAGATAGAACAATGTGTCCATGATTTCACTGCAACCAGTAAGTTGCCAGTGAAATTCCTAGAAACGTTGCCGCGTGTAAAGGTACCCTAATAGAGATTTTGGGCTTGTCTCATGTTTTTGAATGACTCACCGAGGCCGGGGACTCCGGTTTAGACAGGCTGTAGCTTCTTCCTCCTTGTCACGGGTGGACCGCGCCTGCCGGTAGTGGGGCCCGGTGGAGTGCAGATCAAAAGTTGAAGACGTCTTGTGGGAACAGTTTAAGGGGTTAATTTATTCGTGACGCCACCTATGAGTAGTTCGGTAAGTCTTACCAACGCTGCGAGGCCTCCGGGGATGGATAGCAGCAAGATGGAACGCTCCCCACAGGCTGAGCGGTGATCCCCAGAGGCTGGAGCTGCTTAAGATGTTGTGCGGCAGCTGCGATTACCTTGTGTGCAGACGGACGTAGTCATAAGGAAGCACGGACACTGTAAGTCTCTGTAACGGGTCTTTACTGTAACCAGCAAGCAGTACATGGCATACAGTGGGTAGGTAGCAGACCCGGGTGGACTCAGCAGTGATAGGTGTCCCTCAGAGATCCGCAGTGTTCCTCCATTCTAACTAAGTTGCCGTTGTCGCCCAGGAATACCAGATCGGGTACAGGGAGGCTGCTTCAATCCCTATCCAAAGTATACATGTTGGATGTTTTGGGGAGCCTTGGGTCCCTTGGTGGGTACACCGCTGGTTAGACGACGGGAATTTGGCGGGTGGTGGGGTGCTCCTGTAAAGCTGCTCCTCCACGCCTCTGGTTCGCATAGCAGAGCTGGACTGCTGCTAGCTTCGGTACCAGCTAATCGGCTGTAAATTGGGCACGGGTGTTTTGGGAACTCGTATCTGTAATGCCAGTAGTTTGTAAGGAGATGGCCGGTAGAAGGTGGCCAGGGGGCTGCACCGACTGTGCAACCCCCTCTCCTAGGTTGCAGAGCTGGAAAGCTGCAGAGGTCTTCTAGATTGCTGTTGACCCTTTCTGCACTTTTTGCAGACTCCTGGTCTAAACTAAAACTTCCACTACACACTAATCTTGCACTCCGCCCACCAGGACCTTGATTGGCCCTCTATTCTAGGTGATGCATGCAGGGTTTGGATCTCTGTGTTAACCAAATGACTGCTCGGTCGGAGAATATTGCGGCTGCATTTATGGCTGCAATACCCTCCTGTGACGCACTCGTTGCGGGGCGCCACACTCCCCCTTGGTGAAATACGCTTGTCCCCAAGTGTCATACTACCCAACATTACAGAGAGATTTTTATATTTTTATAACAGACATGAAAATTCACACTTTTATTAAAGAAACGGGTAAATATTCGCTTTGATGTTGCAAGCATAAAGAACAGGTTAACACATTGCAGACCCGGCGGCGGTCGGCTGTCCTTAGTTTAAAAGTTCAGGCTGTAGCCGCCAAGTCGCGGTGTTATTTGCAAAACAGAAAGAAGTCTCTTGGCAAAGTTCAATCAACAGAGTCACTTATGGAGGGCAGTGTTCCGGACTCGTATAGCGAACCACCCGTCACAGCATACATATCGCTCATAGGTTACAATGTCCCCTCTATACAAATCACGGTTTGGATGCCCTCGAGGTAGGTGCGATTCCACATCACGGCGCCCCACAAACACTTCAGTACGCACACCCTCCTCCCTTACGAATCCCCACCCGGTGGATAAGTTGAAGGTGCTGACCCGTCCGCTTTTACGGAACTCATCAGGCAATGGAGATTGGCGGCGGGCTTCAGCGCGGGCCTGCATGTTGGCGCGCAGCCGAGCGTGCCACTCCTCCCTTCGGATGCGACGTACCTCTTCGTCGGAGCGGTGCGGCATGTGGATAAAGTCACTACGGCGTGATGGTTGTTGAACGGCTGGAGTCTGGTGGGCAGTCTGGAGTGGAACCCGGTTAAACGGAACCGGAGAAGATGTTGCTGCGGCGGCACCCGACCAGCGTACCCAAGCAGATCGCCCGGCAGAAGGATCCTTGGTGTCTCCCCAGGCAAACCCGGTGTAGAGGTCCTCAGCTGGGCTGTGGGTCTCGTCGTCATCATCCTCGATCTCTCCCTCGATGACCACATCGGGCTGCTCGGCTGATGTTGGAAGGAGGTCCTCTGGGTCAATGGGTGGCTGTGCTGCACAGTTCTCCTCGAGGTCGTCCTGCAGGGCTTCCAGGCTGCCTGCCTCTTCTTCTGTAGCAGCGGGAAGTGGTGTTTCACCAGGTAGGCCTCGTTAATTGCAGAGGAAACCTCCGGATCAGGGGAGAAACAGGCGACAGTCTCGGTAGTGGTGAAACTAATCGCGGGTTCCGCAAGTGGAACCAGGTAAGTATTCGGTTCTTCTTTGAAGCGAGTTGCAAGCTCCGGCTCAAAACGGTTTCAGTTCCAGGCTCTGGAGCGGGATAAGCGGTGGCTTCTATCGGGATGACACAGTCTATCGGTTCTGGAGACGAGGCTGGACAAGTGGTCGGCGTGGGCGAGGCGGTGCCGAAACTCGAGATGTCGTCCGGCCCTGGAGTGGTTGCACCCGAACGGCTCTGCTGCATCGCATAATGTAGTCTGCTGCCCAAGCTCACGCTCCAACTGCGGATTGTCCATTCTACGGTTTCTAGGAGCTGTACCCGGAGGTCTTGTAGAACTTCTTGCCAGAAGTCGGGGCTGCCGTCGATATTGAGGACAGGACCCGGACCCGGATGGCCTATTGCTGCTCTGGCCTCGGTTTCCACTTCTTGCATCAGGTCTCTCAGTCTTAAGCTGGCCATGTTTCTTGGGGGAGCCACACCCGTCTCTAAGGGTACCTTTACACGCGGCTACATTTCTAGGGTGGCTACAGGTAACTTACTGGTTGCAGTGAAATCATGGAGACAAGGTTCTATCTTGTTGCTGTGTACAAATGGAATAATCTCTCCATGATTTCACTGCAACCAGTAAGTTACCTGTAGCCACTCTAGAAATGTATCCGCATGTAAAGGTACCCTAACCGCTATCTGTACTGGTGAAGAGCTGGTGAAGAACGGTCTGTCTGACACTCCCACTTCCTTTGGGCTTTTGTAGTCCAATCGTGGGAAAAGTCTTTGGGGTCCGCCCCCATGGTTGATTCGAGCAATCAGGGCGGACAAAGAGTTTGGCGCCTTTGCCTTTAGCCCTCCCACGATGAGGGGCGGTGGCTCACCCCTGGGCTTGCACGTGGCGGATCCTCATGGCGGGGACGCCATCTTGGGCGCCATCTTGGCCCAGCGGTGAAAAGGCGGGAAAGTTCTTTTAGGGACGAACAAAGTCCAAATTGTAGACATTAAAGTCCTTTTAAAGCACAATATACCCGTTAGGTAACGGGCCTGCTCGTATCCTGTTCGTGACGCCATATTCTGACTCACCGAGGCCGGGACTCTGGTTTAGACAGGCTGTAGCTTCTTCCTCCTTGTCACGGGTGGACCACGCCTGCCGGTAGTGGGGCCCGGTGGAGTGCAGATCAAAAGTTGAAGACGTCTTGTGGGAACAGATTAAGGGGTTAATTTATTTGTGACGCCACCTATGAGTAGTTCGGTAAGTCTTACCAACGCTGCGAGGCCTCCGGGAGATGGATAGCAGCAAGATGGAACGCTCCCCACAGGCTGAGCGGTGATCCCCGGAGGCTGGAGCTGCTTAAGATGTTGTGCGGCAGCTGCGGTTACCTTGTGTGCAGATGGACGTAGTCATAAGGAAGCACGGACACTGTAAGTCTCTGTAACGGGTCTTTACTGTAACCAGCAAGCAGTACATGGCATACAGTGGGTAGGTAGCAGACCCGGGTGGACTCAGCAGTGATAGGTGTCCCTCAGAGATCCGCAGTGTTCCTCCATTCTAACTAAGTTGCCATTGTCGCTCAAGAATACCAGATCAGGTACAGGGAGGCTGCTTCAATCCCTATCCAAAGTATACGTGTTGGATGTTTTGGGGAGCCTTGGGTCCCTTGGTGGGTACACCGCTGGTTAGACAACGGGAATTTGGCGGGTGGTGGGGTGCTCCTGTAAAGCTGCTCCTCCACGCCTCTGGTTCGCATAGCAGAGCTGGACTGCTGCTAGCTTCGGTACCAGCTAACCGGCTGTAAATTGGGCACGGGTGTTTTTGGGAACCCGTATCTGTAATGCCCGTAGTTTGTAAGGAGATGGCCGGTAGAAGGTGGCCAGGGGGCTGCACCGACTGTGCAACCCCCTCTCCTAGGTTGCAGAGCTGGAAAGCTGCAGAGGTCTTCTAGATTGCTGTCGACCCTTTCTGCACTTTTTGCAGACTCTTGGTCTAAACTAAAACTTCCACTACACACTACCCTTGCACTCCGCCCACCAGGACCTTGATTGGCCCTCTATTCTAGGTGATACATGCAGGGTTTGGATCTCTGTGTTAACCACATGACTGTTGGGTCGGAGAAATTGCGGCTGCATTTATGGCTGCAATACCCTCCTGTGACGCACTCGTTGCGGGGCGCCACATGAACATATTGATATTATTTTCAACGCAAGTGTATCAGATGATAGTGAATAGTTGACTATAGTGAAAAGGATGTCAATTGTGAATTTGAGGAAGTAAGTTATGCTTGCTATATTGGGACATGAGTTCCACTACTGGGATCTGAGAGTGCATCACAGCCAGGAGTCTGTGATTCACCCATTTTTTCAGTTGGTCTTATATTCTATTATATATTCCTATACATTCTAATTTTCTGAGATAATAACTTTTGGGTTTTCATTGGCTGTAAACCATAATCATCAACATCTACAGAAATAAACACTTGAAATAGATTACTCTGTAGTGATTCTATATAATATATGCATTTCACTTTATGTATTGAATTCCTGAAATAAATGATCTTTTTAATGATATTCTAATTTATTGGGAAGCAACTGTATGCTCCCCATCCTGGCATATATGTGTAAGTAAACATCGCCATCTGTTGTTTGATATTTGTAAAACATAGACAAAAAGTCAAATATGAGCAAACAGGAAAGGAAGAACTCAGTGTGTGTTTCCTGGAGGGAAGAAGTTAGAAGACACACCAGGTCAGATGACACCTGTAATGCTGTTATTACTAAATATAAAAGGCCTGGCCAGACGCAGAAAGGAGGAGTTAAACCCCAGTAAGGTGTCATTGAAGTGGACTTATAGCCCCCATGAGCACAGAAGTGTCTGGGAACTGCCAGATCCCCAAGGAGTCATAAACAAAGAGGGAGATTGGTGACCCTAGCTGAGAGGAAGATCTGTGACCTAAGCAAAAACGAAGATCCATGACCCTAGAAAACAGAAGATCTGTGACCTAAGCAGAAAGGAAGATTGGTAACCCTAGTTGAGAGGAAGATCCACGACCCATGCTAGATGAAGCCCAAAATCTACGCCAGTAGAAGCCTGAAACCCGCACTTGGTGCAGACCCGTAATTGACGCCAACAGAAGAACTGTAAGCAACATCAATGAAAGAACTATAATTGACACAAGTAGAAGAACCACAAGTGATACTAGTAGAAGTACCTGACATTCCCAAATTTGCATTCCAGTCGCAGACTACACCTGTCATGATCCAGAGCTGGGCTGTTGCTTCCTGTGCAGAGATACAGTATTGAGTGGGGATATAGGCCTTGCTTTAGAGCACAGAGGTGGCCAGTTTGCATAGCCTGTAATCCCTAATTTGGATTTGCAGCTAATGATTGCAGCCTACAAGGGCCTGTACTCTGTATAGTATTGTTTAGATAAATAGACTGCAGCAATGAATGGAGTGACACTGACATTTCCCTGCTAGAAGGACCCAGAGTGTGATAACGCCAAAGATGACTGTTAGTGTGAGGAAAAAGTGATATGTATTCTGACCTATCAAGCAATATTCCATAAACATACATCCCTATAGTGTATTCTTACATCTGTCACCTTAGCCTGCCATTGTTCAAAGCCGTTTAGAACCAGGATGTTACATTTCCCAAACAGAGGGACGTACCAAATAGATGTCACTTTTAATAAAACTTAAGGATGCTTCTCTCCACTGTCCCAGGGGGTGAAGCCCCTGTCACACCTATCGAGATCGCTAGCGAGATCGCTGTTATCTCACAGTTTTTGTGATGCAACAGCGACCTAGCCAGCAATCTCACTATGTTTGACATGTAGCAGCGACCAGGCCCCTGCTGTGACATCACCGATTGTGTGTGAATGGCATGGACCATTTTTTGATTGTCGGTTTCCCGCTGGGCAGCATGCATCGGTGTGTTTGACGCCTTAACAACGACCTCGTTGGGGACTCAGAACTCAGCTACGTAGATCTGAGTCGTCAGACTAGCTGCTATGTGACAAGGTCCCAACGACCACCGAGGTTGTTATACGGGTCGCCGTATCGTTGCTGCATCGTTGAGTAGATCTGACTGTTTAACATCTCACCAGCAACTACGTAGCGACATTCCAGCGATCCTTACCAGGTTTTTGTTGTCGGAATCGCTGGAACGTCGCCAAGTGTAATGGCACCCTTAGTAGCTTTTCTCATTATAAGAAGGAAATTAGTCACATTGTCAGTGGTGCCCCTGGGGAGAGAAGGTAATCAAGAGCAGGAAAAGGTATCTATCACTTCTCTTATTAGAGCAAATGGGAGCAGGACTCTATGGGAATTCTATCAATATAAATGAACTGGCACTCAATGAGAACAATGAAAAATGAAAAAATTATTTTTATGTCCTTTTATTAATGAAAATTCAGTGGTTCAATATCTCATACAGTTGTAAAATGTCTCTTTCACAACAACTTAGTCTAATGGCCACTTTACACACACCAACTTATCTGTCCAACTTCTGAACAGATCTCTGGTTGCAGTGAAATCATGGACACATTGTTCCATTGTACACAGCCACAAAATGGAGCAATGTATCCATGATTTCACTGCAACCAGTAAGTTGTTCAGAAGTTGGACAGATAAATTGGTGTGTGTAAAGTGGCCCTTAAACCCAACGTTTCAACCTAATCCAGGTTTTCATCAGGTGTTCTGCAGACTGGTACATTATATGCAGATAAAACAAAAGAACAAGAATCAGTGGTTATAATAACATAGGTGATATATACAGTCTCTATAATACACATGTTAAGGAAAATACAATTAGAGGGACTATTGGTGCAGCATCCCCTTTCATAAATTCAGGTTCAGAATACTGACAGTAAATTTTGTTATATTCATACAGACAGTATTAAAAAGTGGATGTATGAGAGTAAAGGCAGAAACTAAGTTAGCCTTATATATTATGCTAGCCCGCTGTATAGCCAAGGCCCTTTAGAATATATGATATACAGGGGGTGTCAGGTTATGAATATTAATATAGATATATAGGTGAAAGCTGATACCCAAAGTTGTTGTTTGAGCTCCTAGTAGAATCAGAGAATAATCACCTCTTGGTGTAGTGATACATAGAAACGCCTGTCATAAAACCCAAAGTGAGAGCAGGTGTCAAAGCTACATACATTAGCTATTTAGTACATTAAGTTCTGAGGTATAATATTCCTATTATTAGGTACAGACAGGGAAATATGGCCACACACTGGTGAGCTAGTTTTAGGGTAAATGCAAGCTTCACTATGAGGAAAGAGAAGGGTTAACAACACAAGTGGTATATACAGGGGTAGGACAAAATAATGGAAACACCTGGAAAAATCAACAAAAGTTAGTTTAATATGGTGTAGGTCCACCTTTTGCGGCGATTACAGCCTCAATTCTCCGAGGTATGTATTCAAACAATGTGATATTATTGGCCTGGCGTATCTCCACGAAATAGTACCCCAGATCATCACAGAACATCCGCCATGTTTTACGGTTGGGAGAAGGTAGTGTGGATGGAATGCTTCTTTCGTCTGTCTCCAAACGTATACTCGGCCTGAGGTTGGAAAATGGGGTAAACGATGAATCGTCTGAGAATATCACATGTTTCCACTGCTCGAGGGACCAATTCTGGAGGTTTCTAATTGCAGCTCTTCTGTGGAATCCAGATTTGTGCAGCTCCTGACACACAGTTTTGGGAAACTGGGTTCAGTAGGTGTTCATTGAGCTCAGTAGTGATTTTCGGAGCTGTGGTCTTGCAATCCTCTCTCACAATTCGCTTTAGAGTCCGACGGTCTCTCTCAGTCAACTTTGACTTTCGGCCGGACCTGTGCTTTGCTGCAGACATTTTTCGCTCTCTTTTAAACGCAGTCATTACTTTGGAGACAGTACCTCTTGACACGCCAAGCATTTGGGCACTTTCTGTTACACTAGCGCCTGCCATACGAGCACCAACAATTTGGCCTTTTTGAAAATCCGAAAAGTCTACCATTGGTATCAGGTTCTCATCAATGTTTTTACAATTTGGCAAAACAAACAGTTAATTTACATACACATATCACTTAACACAAATAATCAACTACAAAACATTAACATATGTCACGGTTTGCATGTTTATAACATGTTCGAAGATTATGATGCCAAAAAGTTAGGTGTTTCCATTATTTTGTTCAACCCCTGTATGATCTAGAATGAATCAGACAGCTGAGGGTGTACAGAGTCATTCATTACCTGTAAGGTCAGATAGAGCTATGTGAGCAGGTACACGTAGTGACCTGGAAAATAAAGGTGTCATTAATATTACACTAATCTGATGCCCCCTTAAAGTGTTGCAGGGCCAAGGGTCCGTGGTTTAACTGTGTGGCCTGGGAGATTCATTGGTGGGGTGGCACTGCATTAATGGCGGTGCAGGTTTAAATAGCTGCACTATGAGTGAGGCGGTTGACAGGGTAGGGGGTACTGGGGCTGATGGCTACTTGGATGGGGGATCACGGCTGGTTGGTTCCCGATTCCGTGCCCTGGACCCTCAGTGGCGAGGATTAGGGGGAAATTGTGATGAGGATGGGGGTAGTAATATCGTGATGCCACCTGTGGTTCCTGGTAATGGTGGATACCAGCGCTGCGGCCGGCCGCTGAGGTGATGGTGGTGCAGCTCAGTGTAGTACAGCTCCCCACAGGTGGAGCTTTACCTCAGGGCAGTGAGGGTGGATGAGGGGAGTTGTAGTAGCAACTTGCAGGGAACGCTGTGGGCAGCGGCGGGGAGGCAGACTCACACACACAATAGTCTTTGTTTCTGTACCTTTTTACTGTTGACCGGTAACAGGTACAGTCCAAGAGGGTAACCAGGTCTTCGGTGCAATTTAGGATTATCACCTTAAGAGTTGTGAGGCCTCCTCTGCTACTGTGTACAGTGGTTTGGGGTAAGCTCTGCCTGTAACTGAACTCACTGCTTTCTTCCCTCTCAAGGCTTGACTCCGTACCCGACAATGAGGTCCTTCTGTGGGGTCCCTATACTCCTTTTGGGCCCCTGGTCCTGTGCTTGGTCGGGTTTGAGTGTCCCTATTACATTAGTACCTCAGGGGAAGTAGATCCTCCTGGTTTCTCTAAGCTTTTCATACTTTAGTGAATATTCTGCAGGGTCGGACTCCGGTGTCCGGGTGAGCTAAAGGGATTCTCTATATGCGGTCCCTTGTCCTTTTTCCTTTCTCCTCCACTGGCCTCCATCCCTCTCTCTGGGGTTTCTCCACAGTGGGTCAGTGTGCCTTGGTTCTAGGCCTTGCTTTGCCCAGCAACGGGTCTTTCCAGCACTTTTTCTAGGCTGCTTCACTGGCTAACTGCTCTCTTCACTGCTGAGTGCAGACTAACTTTAACTAACTCCTCCCCTCAGGCCTGGATCTTTTATAGGAGAAAAGGCTTGAGGCAGTCAGTAGAGCTCCCCCTCCAGGTCTGGGGTGGAAGATGTTGTGTGCTGTGTGTACCAAAGTGTAATCCCTCCTTGCACCGGATGGGTCCTGTGGCAATCCCCCGCAGGGGTGCCACATTCCCCCCTAGTTAAATTCAGTCCTCCGGGACTGAAACATTTTTCATTAACATAACATAACTTAACTATTTACATTTGAATTGGAACAGAGTCTCAATATTAAAAAAATACAGAAACCAGGGAAAAGTTAGATTCCAATTTATGTTCGGGTAGGATTGTCCTAAAAGTGGGCAGTTACTGTCTGATGGCGTTATGTATAAGTGTCTGGTAGGGATGGTACGTATTGACAAATGCCATCCTTTGCGTACATGGTCGAGTTTTCAACAGGATTAGAGACAACTGAATGGGGATATCCTCTTTCAATGAATTTCTCACCCATTTCTATGTGCCTGACCTGTTGTAAAGCTGGATCGGAAACAATGCGTTTCACTCTCAGTAATTGTGATTTGGGAAGGGATTTCTTGACATGTTTGGGATGGCAACTGGAATTAAGCAAGAGGGAGTTTCTGTCCGTGGGTTTGACATATATATCCGTACTTAATTTTTTTCTTTTTCATGGAAACGATATATAGATTTATATTTTCGTGATTTGGAGGGGAGATAACAGTGATCTGTCACTCTTTCACACGTATTTAAACAATTGTGTTCCACAAGTAACCTTCACCCTGCATCAACACCCGACTAAGATCAATTTTCTGAACGTGATGGTCAAGGCCAATGACCAGGGTAAACTAAGTACAGATCTACAGCAGTGCCATACCACCAATGAACCTCCCAGGCAGCACAGGTAAACCACAGGCCCCTTGGTCCTGCAACACTATAAGGGGGCACCTAGATTAGTGTAATATTAATGGCACCTTTATATTTCAGGTCACTACCTGTACCTGTTCACATACTGTAGCTCTACCTGACCTTACAGGTAATGAATGACTCTGTATACCCCTAGCTGTCTGATTCATTCTAGATCATATATACCACTTGTGTTGTTAACCCTTCTCTTTCCTCATAGTGAAGCTTGCATTTACCCTAAAACTAGCTCACCAGTGTGTGGCCATATTTCCCTGTCTGCATCTAATAACAGGTATATTATACCTCAGAACTTAATGTACTAAATAGCTAATGTATGTAGCTTTGACACCTGCTCTCACTTTGGGTTTTATGACAGGCGTTTCTATGTATTACTACACCAAGAGGTGATTATTCTCTGATTCTACTAGGAGCTCAGACCACAACTTTGGGTATATATTAGCTTTCACCTATATATCTAGATTAATATTCATAACTTGACACCCCCTGTATATCATATATTCTAAAGGGCCTTGGCTATACAGCGGGCTAGTATAATATTTAAGGCTAACTTAGTTTCTGCCTTTAATCTCATGCATCCACTTTTTTATACTGTCTGTATGAATATAACAAAATTTACTGTCAGTATTTTGAACCTGAATTCATGATAGGGGATGCTGCACCAATAGTCCCTCTAATTGTATTTTCCTTAACATGTATATTATAGAGACTGTATATATCACCTATGTTATTATAACCACTGATTCTTGTTCTTTTATGTTTTATCTGCATATAATTCTGTCCTGAGAATTTTCTGGAGAAATTGCTACATGATTCAGATATCAAGTGGCATTGAGGTTTCCAGAGATGAAGAATGGCCTCACTATCTTTGTACCCCATATACCACACCATACCATCAATTTATGTGTTCCAACAGTCTTGGAGGGATTTATCCACTGTGGGTTAGTGTCAGACCAATAGTGGTGGCTTTGTTTGTTATCTTCACCATTCACAAAAAAGTTTGCCTCATCACTCATCTGAAGGCAATTGTCTATGCTGTAAAGATACAAGATGTGCAGCATCTGAAACAACAGATACTGGAAGCCTGTGATAGCATTTCTTCTGCGATGTTGCTCTCAGTGTGTCAAGAGTGGGAGAAGAGGGTTGAATTGACAATCCAACACAAAGGGCAGCACTCTGAACACATTTTATAAGTGGTCAGAAACTTGTAAATAACTCATGAAAGAATAAAATTACGTTAAAATCAAGCATACCATTGTTTTTCTTATGAAATTCTCAATACGTTTGATGTGCACATGACCCTATGCCCATTGAAAAAAATAAAGTTGGATCCAAAATGGCCAATTTCAAAATGGCCTCCATGGACACCACCCATCTGGAAAAGTTTACCCCTCCCATATACCAATGTGCCACCAATAGGAAGTTGATATCATCAACCATTCCCATTTTATTTAGGTGCATCCATATAAATTGTCCACCCTGTACTATATGTGCCAGCAATCTACAGTACAATTCACACCACTGGAATCGTATAAAAAAGAAGAAGCGCAAATAGGGTCTTATCTGATGGTACAGTAAGTAAGGACAGTGGGATTAGTGGGGCTCACCTTATCAGGTTGTGAGCCAGTCACAACCACCACTTAAGCACACAAATGGCTGCTGCACCGATCCGGTGGAATTGTAATAGCCAGCTGCACACAGTTATCTTTCCAAATTTTCTCCAGCAATCTACTTTGAGCAGATGCATAGAATGGGTAGTAGAAGTCAGCTAGACAACCCGTGTTTAGTCTTTGATCGTAATGGCTAGTCCACTGGGTCCGATGGTACCCAAGTCATTCTCCTCAGACCTTCAGGTGGAAAATTATGACCCATAATAGCTTTTGAGTATTTTATATCACAACACAGAGGTGGGAGCTGCTGGCCAACCCATGGGCGGGAGAAGGGCCGGCAATTTACAGAATAAGATTGCCCAATCTCTGCTGGATGTTTGCATTGTTTCTAAAGAGGCCTTCTTACATCCCTTGCCAGAGTACATCCAAGGGAACCCAGTGGTCTGACACTGCCTCCATATAGCGCACCAGCATCAATGAACTGTTAACTGATCACATTTTTCTGTATATCTGTGTGTATTCCATTTATCTTTTATTTGCATAACTGACTGTAACATCTGTAATATCTTTTTAATACTTTTACATAAAAATTATTATTTAGTGTGCCCATATGGAAATTAAATATATAAATTTAATCAGGGCAGCTGCGATCCCTTTTTTTATCCTCAGTCAGTTCACTGACTAACCTGAGTAAAGAGGTAGCGAATTCGTCACAGTTAGTGGTAAGAATAATACCATGTAAATAATACTATTGTATTCCAATATCTGTGTTACTGATTTATGCAGTGTAAAAAATCTGTTTTTCTACTGTTACTTTTGCTTAGGCTGGTTTCACATTACGATTTTGTTAAATCCGATGCTGTCTGATGAAAAACTGTCCGATGAAAAAATTTCAATCGTAGCAGCCACACACTTTAAAATAGACAGCACACAGTGACTGTGGTGTGACTGGAGATGAAGCTGTGGGTGACAAGGCAATTTATAGAGTCAACAATAGAAAATTGACATGTCTACATAGAGTTGCCACAAAACATTAAAGAGGGCTGCACATGGCTGCATACTGTATTTATGGATGCTGAGGAGATGACACAACGGTAGCGGACAATAACCCGTCCTCTGTCTAATGCAACAGTGTTGGTGAGTAAAATGTAACTGTAATCAAGACAAAAAAAGATTGTGAATTATATTCAAAGACACACAATGTGCAGCTGCGTGTGATAAAATGCATTAGCGTCACAAAACGCCGCACAAGTAACTTATGTACAAATGATGCATTATCGTAAGATACCAATGGCAACACAGTATCCTCACATTGTGGCCATACATACCTCTTGAATGTGTACATGGAACTCAGACGACGCAGGTGCATCGGGGATTCTTAAATGGTAACCAGCCAATGATGGTGCAGCGCCGTAATTTTCACAATCAGCCTCCTCAATGGCGACGCCCACTACTGTGGCTTGCGAACTCACCTGCGTCTTGATTGATGAGGGTTATGAAAAAGCTGGCTGCGGCTGCTGCACTGTGTTGCTTATTTGCCAACAGCACACAGTGCTAGAGAGCCCTCTTCTGTGTCTGCACAGTGTTACGGTAGGTTATGTGTGTGGTTTTTGGTGCTGAATGTTTCATCTGGATCTGTGAGGTAATATTTCCATCATGTGCTCCTTCCCTCGCCAAACATATGTGACTTTGGGTTACCACATTTAATTAGCTACTCGTGTCAGAATGTGTTTCCTACATGTGTGCCCAATACTAGCTATCAACACAATGTGGTGGACTTTTAAGTAATGTGCAAACCCACAGTAACCTTCACATTTGATGTGCAGGGCCTACTCGATTGTAATTCTTGTAAGCACTTGTGATTTTCTGGCCACCACTGGTCTCCACAATCGGAACACTGCAATATGTGTTTTCCAGGTATGTTGACTTTCCTGTGTGTGACCAGTTTAGGATATTTCAGAGAGTAAATACAAAACAGCTGGTGAGGCGCTGTTTTGTATTTACTCTCGGTTATTGCCTGAGTCAGGTGGAACTCCCTGACTAAAGACTTGCACCTCCAACTCTAGGAATTCAATGAGTTCCGCCTTTCACCTGGTGCTGTGGATACCTTTTCTTTTGTTACAGTTTAGGATATTTGTCATATCTTGTGGGGTTTTAATTACAACTTTTCCTACAAAACCTTGTAGTACATAGTGAATATTGTGGCCCATTACTCACATGGCTGCAGACACGTGTAGCTTGACGACATGCCTAAAGCTGATCCTGTTGTCTAGTATAGTTGTATTTTAAAAGCCCTTGGTAAGTGATGAAACTGAACAGGGCTGCTGCATCAAAATGAACATACATGTATATGTCTTGGTGACATAGTGTTTGTTGGTGTTTTAGATGGCCGACGATCATGATTTTATCCGGGCATTTATTGCTCTCTATGAGGAGAAGGAGTGTCTGAGGCGGACCACATCCCCAGACTATAGAAACCGGATGGTGAAGGGAGCGACCTATGGAGAGTTGCTCACCCTATCCCAGCCCATGGTGCCTGGTGAGGGCCTGGATTTTAAATTTGTTAAGACAAAAATAAAAAGCCTGCGGTCAGTGTTCAAAAAGAAACATGATAAATTGTTGGAGCACAGCTGTGGTACTATGACCTCCTCCTGTTCACTCTGGATCAAGAGCGCCCTTTGAGAACACTGCCCAGCAGGCGGTGTGCACAACTCTCCTTGGCACTCCACAAGACACGGCTCCGCCACAAGAGGTACGTGTGACTTTTGTATTGCTTCCTCACAGGAAAAGGGTGTTCAGATTCACTGGTGGTTTTGTGTATTTTAGGTGAGCCAAACGTTATGTTGCCCTTCACTAATTACACACTATGTAGTAGTGCAGAGTGAAAGGGGTTGTTGAAGTGTAATGTTGGCACTTGCAATTAAACATATGGATGACCACACAGTTGCTTGATGTAAGTACAGTCATAACTGTGTAATCATCCACATTTTAGATTGAGTGGCCCACAGCTTTACACACATGGTTCTCCAGCCTTGCTACATGTTTCTTTGCACACAATGGTGTGGTGTGTTTAATTGCCAAGAGATGTATGTGTGTTCTTACACATTTCTGTTGTCACTTTCCAGGACACTCCTGACCTTGGAGAGAGCCAGCAGGCGGGACCCGTTAAGGAGACTCCACCATCCCCATCTGTGGAGGTGGTGTTGGGAGATGCCAGTGCTGGGGATAGTAACACGGCATGCAGTGTGCCCCGGCGCAAAAGAGACACCCCAGCTCAAACAACAACTGAGCTGGGAAGTTGGGCCTCAAGGGTTCTCACCCACCTTGAGAACCAACCCAGCACTGCCATCGGACATCTGGTTAGTGAGCGTCTGGCTAGGATGGACAAGGACACGCGTTTGGCTATGGAGAGGGTAATACACCACGCCCTTGACGCAGCCGAGGATGGGACCCTCAGCTCCTGGAACCTACCTCCTCTAGTAGCAGACCAGACCGCATGGTCCCCGTACCCAAGGGAGGCTAGATATAGGGCGGGACAAAGTCGTGATCGTGAAAGGGGGCCTCGAACACCATAACCCGCCATCGGCCAAACCCTCATCCATTGGAGGAGGAGGCTGGGCCCTCCCGTCACAGGGAACATTCTGAGGGTCGTAGTAGGGCTCGCTACGGATAATAATCAAAAATGGATGTAGTGGTATACCATTGTGGCCGTTTGCCATCTTTTCTGTTACTTAAATATTGACCATTATCCGTGGGACGGTTGTGTGTTGCTACCATACCTTGATGTATATATTTATTTTACAACAACATTGTAACATTTCAACTTACCTAACATGTGTCCCTTTCCTATGTTTACATGGCCAACATATGTGGCCCGTAATAGCGTGTTAAATAAATCGAGTGAGAACTGTATGTAGTTTTGTGGGTAGATCAACATTGTGAGGTAGCACCCGGGGAACCCGCTTGCATAACGACAAAACGCTTGTTTATAATTTGACCAATGTCTACCCATTTATTTTTCACATATAAATAACATAGCCCGGTTAGCATGTTTGACACATTGCACATTGATTATAAACACCATATATAAATACACCATACATTTACATATAACATTACATAGCACCTATATTGCACATAACATGTTATAGTTACCCGGGACCTGTAACCACCTCTCTGTCCCCATTGGAGCTCTAACGACCGCTCCCGTGGTAGCTCCGGCCTCCGGCCTATCTACATGTTCAACATACATTTAACAATACATAAGTTATCATATATCAACGGGCCCTATGGGTCCCATTGGCGGAACCAGCCGCCTGGCTTTATTTCCCCAGCTCCATACTACCCCGGAGTACAGGACCCAGCCTGACTCGGTTCTTACACACTGTATGCGATCCATCCTATAAGCCACCATGGACCACACACATCCTTTCACACGCTCACAGCCCATCATATAGACATCCATGGACTGTAGCACCTCTGGGTTCAGAACAGGGATTGGCAAACCTTAGTACCCGGAAAAAACATCCGTTACCCACTATAGGAGCCCTATTAACCCCTGCATCTGACCTCTGGTACATACATTCCGGTTCATCAGGTCCATCCATTGACTATTTCAGTCGGACCTAAGGGCGGTCTATGCCCGCCTGGCACACTTCACACATTCGCCTCCCGAAGGGCTACATACATTCGCCTCCCAAAGGGCTACATTCACTCCGGTTCATCAGGTCCATCCATTGACTATTTCAGTCGGACCTAAGGGCGGTCTATGCCTGCCTAGCACACTTCATAAAATCGCCTCCCGAAGGGCTACATACATTCCGATTCATCAGGTCCATCCATTGACTATTTAAGTCGGACCTAAGGGCGGTCTATGCCCGCCTGGCACACTTCATACATCTGCCACTATAGGGCTATATTCACTTGCTGGGTCTTTTAAAAAGCCATAAAATACTTATACGGTTCAACAGGTCCTTCACTGACTAACTAGTCAGACCTAACGGCGGCTAGGCTCGCCTGGCATGATTTACACACAGCTCACTCCGTCACACGGGAACTGCCGTCTTACCGGGCATGGATCTGGGTCTCGCTACCTGTGTCACAGGTCCACCAGGCATCCCCACGGGCTCCTTCCCGGGCGCATGGTTGAGATACGTGCAGTCTAGCGCCCACTGGGTCAGCCACGGCTTCCTCCTCCAGGTGCTGCAACGACCTTGGTCCTAGGCACCGGCATGGAGCTAGCATGCTCCCATCATACACACAGAGCCCTGGACTGCTCTGCACTCTGGTCATCAGGATCACCATGCTCTCAGGCAGATCTCTGGCTGATAATAATCTCACAAGTCTCTGAACTCAATCAGCTGGCAGGCTCTATATCGTGCCTGCCACTCCCACACTGACTCATCCAGCTGGGCTGCCATTACTCAGGACACACCCACACCGGCTGATAGCATTTAGCACACCTTGACCTTTCAGCCGCTCATTGGTCTCATGAATGTGTCAGATTTCCAGCACTCACTATCACATTTAACTCCTTGTGTTCCGGACAGGTTCACAGAGCGTCATCCACTATAAATCCGGCCAGTGTGAACAGGATCATACTCTGATCCTGCATGTGATGCGCCCCGGCCATGGGGACCATGCTGCGGTGCCTCACAACAATTATCAAGTTTTTTTTTAAAACAACTGTTTTTTTTTGGCCTTTAGTAGGCCTTGTTTTTGCTAAGCATAAAAAAACATTTTTGTGATGGCTACCAATGGGCCATCGTACGTTTCCAACATTAAAATTGGGGCAAACATTGCCCAACAGGGAAAAACGTTTTTAAAATTGCAAACACAAAGGCCATAAACCTCAAAACACAGTCCTCAGTGTGGGGGAGCAACCTGCCCTTCAGGAGCAACAGAAATAGGCTGGTCCTGGAGGAACTGCCCAATGAGATGCCCCAACTGGTCCAGTTTGGCCACCGCCTCTTGATAGGCCATGACAAGGTCCTGCAGGGATGGTCCACCTACAGAGTATTGATAAGAATGACATCAACCACATGTCTACCCAAAATAACATGTGTGTGTAGTTAAGGGGGTTCACTTACCAGTGGGCTGTGGATCCACAATTTTGAAGGGTGGTGAAGTGGACGGGCTTATTACCCAGTCCACCGCATGGAGTCTGCCATCTGTAAGAACAACATCAGATGTGTTGGTGAGAGACATAAGAAAAGGACCCTACACAATCAAAACACAATTACCATAAATTATTCCAGCTACAGTGCACAGAACTGATGAGGACTATTGACCTGACACACACCTTTATTGCCATGCATCGCCTCTTCAGGGGACGCCTGTTCTGAAGTGCTGGGACTGGACAGGCCTTCTTCCAAGGGTGGGGTTGTTGCCGCCCTTGGTGTCCCTTCTGAGGCCGATGGAATGTCACTCCTGGGGGGGATTGGCCCTGGTGTCCGTGGCGGGCTCGGTGCTGCTGTTTGTGTTGGTGATCCCGGTGGGCTGGCTTCTGGGGGGTACTGGTGGTGATCCAGGTGGCATGCCTGCTGGTGGTTGTGCAGGGGATCCTGGTGCCATGCCTGGTGGCCGCACATCTGGTGATGAAGGGTGGTCCCGCCTTCTGTCCATACCTGTTGAGCAGACATGACATTTGGTGACATTTCTGAACTGGACACAGCTGTTGGCACATATGAAGAAGTGATGTTTGTCCGTAGATTGCTAATGTATGGGGCAATTAATACAATGGCAGGACAGGGCAACATTATGTCATATGTGTGTTTGATCTGCACATTCCAACATGTGGGTAACAAAGCTATCACTGTTGGCACCATGCATAACACATTAGCTTATAATGCTGCTCACGCAAGGTTGTGGGAGGCGCATCATTCTTCAAAATGATATTACTGTGTCAACATACAGTTGAGCCACACATAGCCACATTTTGGCTGCATGCCAAACAATATTTCTTGGGCTAGGAAATGAGGCTTCATTATGCATACCTGCAGAAAGCAGTGTACAGAATCAACAACATGGGACAGGCCTTAGTTGACAATGTGGCACCATAGTGTTAGGTTATGTGAAGCTGACATATTGTGTATGTCAACATGAGCATATAGGATGTTTTCAAAATATACAAGGCCAACAAACAAAACAGGTTTAGAGTGTGTGACATGTGGGCTATGACATTATTTACTACATACTGAGGCTGCATTATGCCTATTTTCACACATACTGTAGGGGTTTGGTTCTTGTGTGTGGATACAAGTGACTTGGGACATGTGACCCACAGAAGTGTAGGGTGTATCTGGATGTTACAGTTAGATGATCCTGCAGCTGCAGATTCATGAAGCATCACTCACAGACATTGGGAGACTATTTGTGCCAGGGTACACTTGCATGTGCTGTCATTACAATGTATTGTGTTGCACAGAAGCATATGTGTATGGTGACATCACAAATACTCACCAATTAGCTGGGCTATCCTCTCACACATTAAGGTGATCCGTCCAGGGGTCTTATATTTCAGATCAGCAATTTTTTTGCTGATCTGCCTGGGGCTGCGGAACACACCCAGCCTCCTCTCCAGCTGCCTCTTCACCTTCAGCAGGACAGCCTGCTTGTGGAGACGTGGGTGTGAGTGCTGCTGGTGACACCAGTAATCACTGGTGTCACATAAATCAACGAGGATAAGGAGCTCAGGCTCCCCCCCACGCAGCAGCTTGCATGTGTATTCTGCAGGGGAAGGGAAAGCTCCAGGAAGGCGGTTCAGGACGTCCTACAATGTTATGATGTCATGACGCACGGGAGATACGCCACATATGGACGGTAGACCCAGAGGCGCAAATGCAACATAATGAGCTTATACTGTACGCTTCGGCGTCATGTAATTCAAAAGGAAAGGATGACACTACAGTGTTTGGATTAAGATATCTGACATGTAGTGACAAATGTAGTGCTGTGGCACGGACTTTTGCGTGTGACATGCCTGCAACATGTTTGTGCTACATTACATAGTCCACAATGTTGACAATGACATACAGATGTATGTTTCCACCACACAATACTACTGTCCAGCAGGCGTCGTTAAGATTATGCTGGAGAGGCGCTAATATACAGGGCACATCAAGACCTTTCAGCACCATGGAAAGGAAGACGAGTTTGCTGAGGGACGCACACATCATCAAATATGGTGCCTTGGAACAGGACTACCAATATTACGCAGGAGCTTCCACCAATCCACGTACACCGGCAGAGGTACAAACTACGCCCAGGCACGCCTACCGGCCTTCATTAGGCAATGTGTGCAGTCGCTCTCACATCGATATTGCCACGTCACACACGGCGACCACTACACATCGCCTCCCGACGCCGACTGGTTTCATAACACTGAGGTGAAACCTGGCGTCTCGTTTGAGGCGATTTTTTTGCGGTCGCCTCGCCACATTACACGTAGCGATGCCCAAGCAATATCCACGGCGACAGCGATCATACGTCACTTTTTGACAATATCTCCGGCGATTCTCCAGGTGTGACGGTACCCTAAGGATGATGTTAGTTAGACATTGGAGGGTAACTGTGCCGGAAGCTAAATGAGTTCCGGCCATTTGAGCAGCCTCCCCAGGGTCATTGTGGCTCTTTGTAATGTGCGGCCATAATTGTTACGATCAGTCTATGATTTTTGAGGACAACAATGTATAACTATGACATCGGACTGATAGTTGTTAAGTATTTTTACATAGGGGGCTTGAGATTGGTTGATAAACCTTGTACCTGTGTGAAACATAGGGATGAAGAAGACAATCGTCTTTCATCCGCTTGGTCTGTACATTTGAATAGTGGGGAGCTTAGGTCAATCTTGATGCTGGGCCACCTACATGACATCATCAGCTTCTCAATACATATTTTGTTGGGAATGTAACACTAATGGGTGTGGAGTGCCAAATCGGTGGCAGTCCTTGGGCCTTTGCAATCATCAAGATATTTGGTTGCTCAGTAAATCCATGCACATGGTATCAATATTAACTCCATACACGCTATTCGAATATTAAGTTCTTTTGGAAGGGCTGCCTTTGAATGAGCTAAAAGGGTGTGTTGGCCATCCTAGCAGCTTCTTCCTAGGTTGCCGCATATTACTGTAATGATGCAAACTCAGGATTTTGGTACCACATTGTAGTTTACAAAAGGTTCATGCAGTACCCAACTATAGGGTGGGACAGATACCGTGGCGTGATCCTTAGGGTATGTGCCCACAGGAAGGTTTAGTGGCGTTCAAACCGTCAGTAAACCGCTGGAAATTATCAGTTCTGAGCTCTGAAGTCTCCAGCTGTTTTCTGGCGGTTTTCCGGCGGTTTTTTTCAGCGTGTGCACAGCGTTTTTCAGTCGGTTTTTCAGTCGGTTTTTCCGGCGGTTTTCTATGGAGGATTTTGTTCATGAAACCGATCAAAAACCGCTGAGAAGAATTGACATGCTGTATGCTGCTAAACCGCTGGGAAACCGCTCAACCGCGGGCAGATCCGCTCACATAAACTGACTATGTGTGCACAGCGGTTTCTAAATTACATAGGGTTACTTGTAAGTCCTAACGCTGCTTAGGATTTACATACATTTAAATAAAACCTATGCTAAACCGCCGGCGGTTTTCGCTGCTAAACCGACGTTAAACCTTCCTGTGGGCACATACCCTTACAGTGTTTCTATGTTTTACCAGGATAACTTCAGTTAATTGCGACATCTGCTTTTTAACACTTGGTGTATTGATAATGGACAAACATCCTGGGTCTGGGCTGGCTACAGGGATGAGCAAGACAGATTGTCTACCGTCCGCTGGGTCTTTTTCCGGACCAATGCTTATAAAGTTCTCGGATATGCTGCACTAGCATGAGGGGAGTTTCCTCTCTATTAATTACCATCCTGTATTATTTGCAACTATTATCATGCCATATCTTTGAGATAAATCATTGCGGATTCACTTATACAGCACCTTTTTTTTTTTGCAACTTGCAAACAAAACAAGCGATCATGTGACCGCACACGTGACCACCAGCAGTTCCTGAACATCACTTCCTGTTTCAAGTGTAGTCATGATGATCTACACAGCGGGGCCTCGCTCCGCCTGATTAGTAAAGATATCTAAAGACCAGACTTTTGTCTGGTAGCCACACCTCCCTGAGGAAGCCGCCACGCAGCGGCGATACGCGTGGGAGATAGGCCTCCTGCTCCACGCTCTGTTCCTAGTGGCTCGGCCAGCCATGCATTAAGTTTGACTCCCACCTCTTGGACACTTCTCCTCATGACTGGTACACCACAGAGTCTTATTATTTGGGTGAGAAAGTAGTTTCAGTGGGGTGGTTCATTTCATTCAATTTTTTCTTGTAAATTTTCTATTTGTGCATGCCGGGCTGCCCTTGTGCTGGGAGCAGTTCATTGCAGTTCCCTGCCTTTCCATTTGTGGCAGACACACGCTCTTCTTTGCATGTTGTTACAGTCTATACCTGCATTATGTCAAACCATATGTTAATTTGATTTATGACCAAATTGTTGGTGTTTTTTTGACTATAGGGGCGCTGTGTCACAATTACTGTTATTCTGATAATTAATGGGGACCTGCTGATATTGAAAACTTATGGAAATATTTGAAGGGGTTCCTTTCCTTTCTGATGGTCTGTGTTTTTTTTTTTGTATGGTTCTAATGGTTTTTAAATGTATTGTGGGTTGGTCTTTAACCCTGCTATTCTCCTGGTTACCACTATACACCTGTTATCTTGCGGTCATTTTTGACCGGACCTAATAAAGTCTTGATTTTTAGCTAATTTAAGTGTTTTAATTGAATAATTTTTGCAGTATTATATTGTGTGTGAACCTGGTTGTTTATAAACAAATGAAAAATAGAAAGAAAAACTTACCGTACTTTTTATTTTTTTTTGTGTCAAAACATTTAACATGGCTTTATTGGAATATTTATGCATATTGCATATTTGCAGATACAAAAATAATTATTCATCCAACTGTAAACTATAACTAATAACAATAAACTAAATGTAATTATATTATTTTCCAAAAAAAAAAAATAAATAAAAGTTCAATTTTGTTTATGTAAAATGATAAATAAGTTACATGGTGCAAAATTTACTGTTTGCAATTGTCACAGGTATAATTGACACGTCTTTTGCATAAATATTTTTCACATCTGTAACATATCACATTTGATTTGTGATTGCTTGATGTTGGACAGAAGTCGCATCGTTTCTGTTTTAGGCTGGTTGCGTTGCTGGTGGCGTCTGTGGGTATTGTAGCAGTGCTGGTGTAAGCTATTGGTTCACTTTCTTTATCTTGCTGTTGGATCCTGTGGACAATGGCTGCCGCTCCATCAGCTCTGGGTCTTACCTTTCGTTCTTCAATATATGGGCTAACCAGTGATTTTCCCAACTCCTCTATAAAAAGTCTTCTCTTATATAGTTTATTTTTGTTCCAGTTTGGGTCTATTCCCTTCCATAGCACGAATGCAGAACTGAATTGAACTATTTTACAGGAACAGCAGGGTAAAAATATTTGGCACATAACTATACTGGAAGGTAATCCATCAACAGTATTGTAATGAGAAAATGTATGTATGTGTAAATCTGCATCGACCAAAAGGACCTAAATAAATTGATAAATAGTAGTAGATGTAATACATAGTCCAAAATGAGATTATAGCTCCTTTATTTTACTCATAAAATGGCTGGAGATCACTATAAAAGGCTATCGGTCATTTTTGACCGAAGAGTACAAGTGTATAAAAAATTGTGGCGCAAAAAGTAAACATAAAAAATATATATAACAATACGCATAGTAAGAACCCCTCAAATGAGGAAAAGTCAATCAACCACAAGTTTCAGAACCGCACCTTGAATATTTTAAAAAATATTAAAGTTCAAAATCGGTCGTTTTTGACCGAAGACAACAGCAGGGTTAATAAACTTTGTATTACTTGATATTTCAAAAGGTGGAGTGCTGCTGGTGTTTGTCAATTCTTTCTCTTCAGGCGCACCCAGTTACACTGATGTCATCTGCTACAATATTCACTGCTTTCCAAGCTCAGGGTTATGGACGTTGGGAGTTGTGAATATTCATTTTCTTAAATAGCAAAAATACATGATTGCCCGGTAACTGCAAAGCCCCCGTCACACGGGGCGACATCGCCGCCAATTACAATGGCGACGTAGGGGCGTGGCCTATCGGTGACGACATCGCCCCTACGTCACCTCATGGAAAGGGGCGATGTCGGCGCCGCGGGGTGGTCGCCTGGTTTCAGAGCAGTGCACACATCGCCCAATGTAACTGGCCGCCAGCGACCTGTCAGGCGATGGGAGCCAGAGGCTCCCATTGTCCTGCGTCGCCGCTGGGTTTATCAGACACCCCGGCGGCGATACCGCCTGACAGCTCGCCGGCGCGGGGCTGGAGATGTCGCCCCATATAAATGGGGGACGGCGATGCTGGCAGGGCACCAAAAACGTGCGCACACCCGCCAGTCACCGCCGATATTCCCAGCCCCGTGTGAAGGTACCTTAATGGTACCTTTACACGTGGCAACTTTTCTAGGAATTTCACTGGCAACTTACTGGTTGCAGTGAAATCATGGACACATTGTTCTATCTTGTTTCTGTGTACAAATGTAACAATGTGTCCATGATTTCACTGCAACCAGTAAGTTGCCAGTGAAATTCCTAGAAAAGTTGCCGCGTGTAAAGGTACCTTAAGAGGTGTGCTGTTCGGGCTATTGTGTATCTGCTATTAAAGTAAATAAATATTCACTGGTCCCATAATCCCAACAACCTCCTGACACCGGCTTCAGTACTGAAAGTTGGGTGGGATTATCGGCATTGGCAGCAATGAATATTCATTGTATTTAACAATGGGCCCAATCTGGTTGTGTCACCACACCTACTGTGATGAGACTCGAACAAACTTGTTGAAAGGTATCATGGCCACTTTACACGTCCCGATATCGTCGTGCAACTTCGATAAAAAGTCACATGGTTAGTGTGTTGGCGCCGATATCGTTCGTGCGTTGTGTGGTGTAAATGTGCAATGCGACGCAAGAACGATGCCAAAACGATATCGGGGAAGAATTGTGCAGGCTCTCCAACTGCCCGATATTGGATGGACGATCTGGCAGGATCGTTCTGTGTGACAGCCCAACACCGACTTGGAGAGCAACTTCCCCTATTCACTCCCATGTTAAATGGTCGTTCCTGGGTCGCTCGTACAAGGGGGCATAGACATCGCAGTTGTGTTGCCTGCCGATATCTCCCTGTGTAACATCTCCTATGCAATCTTGGATTTCAGCCAAAAAAGTGCCTGCTCCCATGCCGTTGTATCCAATATCGAAACGATATTGGGACGTGTAAAATGGCCATCACAGAGATCATTTTAATAAACTAAGACACTGGTGTTGACCACATGGTGCGGCATGCCAATCTTACTAGCACTTTAGTTTTCTTGCTCTGTTCGAAGCTGGCACATACTGTCGACTATGCCACTTGAAGCCATGAGCTTCAACCTGGCTGCATAGCTGCACCACCGCTTCTCTAAGAGTCACGTCACACACACAGATAATTGTGCAGATATTGATCAAAAACCTCTGGTTGCAGTGAAATCATGGACACATTGTTACATTTGTATACAGCCACAAAATGGAGCAATGTGTCCATGATTTCACTGCAACCAGAGATCTGCCAACAATATCTGCACAATTATCTGTGTGTGTGACGTGGCCCTAACAGATCCCTAGCTATGTTTGCATCTCTGTGTGCAGTGTATAACACTCACTTGCTCCTGGAGGACACCGGTCGTTTTCTGATCCACTTCTGCAGGGGCAGTCTGGCAGAGACCACAACACACCAGGGATTCTTGAACTAAACAGTTTTACTTAACACTTGTTTGGCAGATACAGAATTCAACATTCTTCCTCTCTGAAGTATCCATCTCTTCTTAAGGCTACGTTCACACATTGCGCTTTTTTGAGCGTGCTTTTCAACAAAAGCGCACCGGAGTCTGCAGTTGCCGGCAAAGTGAATGGACTTTCACTTTTGCCGTGCAAATGCCGCGTAAATATACCTTTTTCCCATAGGGGCCATTATACCCACTGGAATTACGCATCGCCGGTTAGACGATGTGCAATTCCAGTGCGTATAATGTTGGCGCTGCAGGATGTGATGTCACACAGGGGAGGAAGAATCCTTTGTTCCTCCCCTGAGTGACACGTGTGACAGCCGTTTTTGGGTTTCGCAGTGTATTAATATTCACTGTGAAACCTAAATAAAAGTAATCCAAATGTATTAAAAATAATAAAAATTGAATACTTACCCATCTGCTGGGTGTTTCGGGAGCCGAGAAGTCCACTTCTGCTGAGCTGCCAAGACCTGTGATTGGCCACTCGCGATCATGTGACATGCACGTCACACATCACATGATTGCTAGCGGCCAATCACAGATCTTGGCAGGTCCTGGAAGCACAGTAGATGTGGGTGTCTCGGCTCCCGGTAACCCGAACAGCAGAGGGTAAGTATTCAATTTTTATTATTTCTAATACATTTTAACTATTTTTATTTAGGTTTTGCAGTGTATATTAATACACTGCGAAACCCAAAAGGACTGTCACACAGAGGAGGAACACAGGATTCTTCCTCCCCTGTGAGACATCACTTCCCCCTGCGCTTTTGGGGGAGAAGTGCGGCCGTAAAAAAAATGTGGTGTGTGAATGCACCGCATTTTTTTACGGCAAAAAACGCTCGTGCACGCCAAAAAGCGCAGGAAAAAAGCTATGTGTGAACGTAGCCTAAATGCTGAGTGCTTCAGATCTCTGGGTATTAACTTCGGGTTCCCAGGAGAGGCCTTCACACCAAGGCCAATGTCCTGCTTTTACTTAGCCATAAGCCTATCTGCCTACATCTCTAAAATGGCTGCTTACTAGACCCCTAAACTCCTCCCAGGCCATATCTTCACCCTATCCATTTATCAAATCTCCGATCTAATCCTATTTTATGTTATCTTAAAACTAGCCACTAGATGGCGACAGATTACCTCTCTAAAACCTATCCAACTAAAACTCGATGGCAGCATGCACAGCATCAGTATTAGCAGCATTATGGAAGAAGCATGTTTGCGCTGCATCCATAACGCTGCATTGTACAGTACAAGCACAGTGGATGGGATTTACAGAAATCACATGCCCACACTGCTTCTTTCCTCCACAGCGTTAAATGATATGCCGGGTTGCTTTCCGTGCCACAGCATGTCAATTTAGCGCTGCAGGGTAGTTGGCTATCTCGGTGGGTGAATGCAGGGGAAAGCAACCGAACACAGATCATGGGCATAGGGCGGCTGCGTTCACCCGCAGAGATCACTGTCTTCTCGCAGGAGAGAAGACGCTGCATCCAGGATGCAATGTCGCCCGATTGTGCACACATACCCTATCACATCTTATACATCAGAATACACATTAAACATTGCACATCAACTCACTTTATATTTGCAATAGAATCACCACCCACTGGACAAGAAACAGGCTGAATGTGTGGCACACTTTGTAGAAATGAACCTAATTAGTCAATTAGAGTTAGCACAATTGCTTATAAATTGTAGAAGTTGATTGCTTGGGGCATTCCTAGCCGTTTTATATGCTTACCATACCCCGTATCAACAAATCCTACAGTAAGGTTCATAGCCTGAGTTTCAAATTTTGTATCAGAGGAACAGATCTGCCTCATCCTCAGGAATTGACCAACTGGAACAACCTCTATAGTGGGGCTAGCATGTGCAAATGTAGCATGTAAAAGTGCATTCACAGATGTCTTTTTCCAGAAAACATCCACCTCAATGCTGGTGTCCAAAATATTAGAAATAAAAGTAAATTAATATTAAAAGAATTAGTATTCAGCTAACTCATGAACCTCTCAAGTTATGTAGTGCAACACTACCAATATAATTAACAGATCATGTATATATACTAAACGTAATTGGACGTGGTCCATGGCTTGTGTGTCCCCACCGCTGAAAAGATCCCGATCAAGGAATCCTAGGCACTTCTGTAAATAGAATATGTCATTGAACACAAAGAAATAATGTGTTAACATTGCCTCCCAATGTACCCTTTACACCATTTGACTTGGAATCCAGATTTGGTCTGTATAACTATATAACACGCATTTTATTTAGGTCTTACATGGGCTGTCTTTCATTGCAGGTTCTATAGATCTGGAGCGATTTCTCTAATCACTTTATTTGTTAATGGTGCACAATAGGTCCACAGTGGTGCTTACTAAATATTTATACATATCAACAGGAATGAAATAAATATATATTACATACATATCAATATGCATCAGCGTCTACAGGCACTAACTGATTTGTGTATTACTTCTCAACAAATGCATAGCTAGGTGTTCGGCTCAGGGCAGGCCAAAAACAACTACAGTGTCGCACCCTAATGGTACCTTTACACGCCGCTACCGAAGGTAACAACAGGTAGGCACCGCACGTGCGCATTTACAACGGTTGCTAACGATACCTGATGCCGCAAATACACGCCGCCACAAGGTGCTCCACAGAAGGTATTTTCGTTCCCCAGAAGTGCCGACGGGTGCCGCAGGTTACCTTCTGTGGAGCACCTTCTCTGATTTACACGCCACTACCACAAGGCAATATGGGCGTACATATCGTGCGCCGCACGGACATAGGCGTGCCAGAGTTGTGTATTAAGTGACGCTCGTACGGTGATTGGCAATGCAATAGCAGCATGATTGGCCAGCCAGCGCAGTGAGGCTGGCTAATACATGACGCTATTGCAAATGTGTAGTGTGACTGGTCAGCTCGTTAAATATGCTGCCTATGCAGGGACAACCAATCGTAACGCAGGAGCTTCCACCAATGATCACTGAAGGGGTGTGGTATACATGCCGCCGTGGCACGCCCCAGGGATTACGCTAGGCCATGCAAATACCTTCCTGTGCCCCGATTACACGCCGCCACCATAGGGTTTATGCCTGCTTGTTTTTGAGCACAGCTGAAACACAGGTATCCAAAGAGACAGGAAGGTAGTTCCTGAATTACACACCGCCACTTCGCGGTGTTTACAAGGTATCGGGTACAATTGTCTCCGATACCTGCCGGTTTCTACCTTTCGGTGGCAGCGTGTAAAGGTACCATAAGAGTGTGGTGAGAGGCCCATTTAGAGTAATGATGCAAACAGTCATGGTGTGCTCTATCAGATATTATTTTCAGCCACATACCGCTAGTTGAGGCAGGCAACAAGACCTAGAAGTTAGGTGACTGTAGTCTACCAAATTATACAGCATGTGGTGTGCACACTATCTCCAATGTGAGCGGACAGTCACTTAACCTTATGCTTGCGATTTACATGACTCTGGTAAGATCAATTCTTGTGACCAGACCACAAACACCAATCCCAACCCTCTCCCATGAATAAAAGCTTAGACAACAATCCATTTTTCTTTGGATAAAAATGGTCACAGCAGTCAATTGAGAACATAAGAAAAACACATAATTAAGACAATTGATGAGGTCCTCAAAGCTACAAAAAATTTGGTGATTTTCCCATGACATTGCTCCTCCCCAGACTTACTGCTAGCTGTGTTCACCTGCCCAGGAGCACCATGAAACCGAGAAGAGAGGTTGTCCTCCAATACCGTTAATATGAACTTGATGTTCGATCGCCGGGAATCACCCAAATCTCACCACACCACCATCAAATAACCATCCAATAAAGGGGATCCACGTATTTAATGAATCACCGATCCCAACTTTTTAACCAACTTTGAGATCTCACCAACGCCTCCAAAGCATTAAGAAAACTAAATTTAGCAAACCTCTGACTCACAAAGAGTCATCCTACAGCGCTCAAGAGAGGAAAACCCCCCTGTGGAGGAAAGTTCTAGGGAACCATGGCTGAAGGATTGCCCTTCCCTTGGGCTTAGAAGGTGAATGCCATAATTAACTCTTCATAGCAAAGGTAATTGAACATGGTAACATTCCATCTTCTCCCATATGGTCACTTCTTCCCTTCCAGCATCATGTCAAGCTTCCCCCTATACCCTGCGTGGAGGGTCTTGCTGATACTTTGTTACGGTCACATGCCTTACTAGATTTCGCTGGCATCTGTCAATTCACCTTGAGAGAAACTGAACATAAGTACATGACCCTAAGTATGGAAATTACATACATGAGGTCACATGACTGCTTTACTGCATAAGACAATCGTAATATAGAGTGCAGCACAAGTTGTCACAACTAGGCAGTAACATAGGGTGAATGCAGACTCTTTTTGCAAGCCTGGACAACCCCTTTAATGACATTGGCTGTATGCTTGGGCTCATTGACCCTCTGCAAAATAACAAAAAGACACCTCCTTGATCATCTTACTGACAAAAATTATATCTGACAGAGCACACTGTGATTGCAAGCAGGATCATTACAATCAATGGCCCTATCAGCCTCCATACCTGAATGCGGTTTTGCAGGGGTTTGAATGTATGCTCAGACAGAGCCACTGAAAGAATGAGGAAACCCTTTGTAAACATAGCCTTACTCATTACAATGCATTTAACACAAAACAGGGTGTCAATCACATAATGCATGAGCAAAGCATTCATCCATTGGGTGTAATATGCAATAAGCTTGCTGTTTAAATATAATTTTTCTCAGAAGCAAATAGTCCTGCATAAATGTGGCACCCCAGTGGTCCGTTTGCCAAAGTGACGTTGCCTCCTTCAGTGGGGGTGATGTCATGCTTGAAGCAGGAGGACGTCCCCACACTAGGTAACACCCAGCATTCACACATCAGTCCTGATTCTGGGCCAGAAGGGTGAGCTCTAGAACCCGAGTTCAAGGGAGCTGCCCTGTTTCCGGCATGGAGGAGGAGTTAGAGAGGAATGTCTGAGGAGAGGGAGAGGAGCAGACTTGTAGGAGTGAGCTCTGCGGAGTGGAGCTATGACTGAGCTCACCCCAGAGAGGCGCCACAGAGGCCAACAGAGTCTTGGGTTGAGCGGGTACTGTATGTCACGGAAACTGAATCTGGAAGGCAGGTGACTGCAAGTCTCCTGGCTGCACCGAAGACCTGGTGGCACACAGCATAACTAGAGCCTGGAGCCGTCACCAGCCCAGAGGTACCCTTGATAGGCTTGTGCTGCCTGCCATTTGGAGTCAGAGCAAACACACAGGAAGAGGGCCGCAGCATAGCTTACAAGCAGCAGGGACCCAAAGAGAGAGCGGGAAGGCCTCTGAACCCACCTGGCAAGGTGGATCCCCAAATGATTCCAGGCTGACTGTACCCTTCTAACACATGGTAGCCAGTGCCCCCAGACTGCACAACGTTTGACAAGTAAAGGTAAAGAACTGCAACCCCGGTGTCCTCCTGTTATTTCCTGCGCCCTCCGTTCTGCACCCCAACTATAATCACCATTGTCCCCATACATTATCACACCATCCCTGGGGCCCCACACCTGTGGGGAGCGATACCACCCCTGCTACCGTACCATCTGCCCTAGAGGTCCAAATCTGCAGCATCGACAATCCCTGGCCAAATACCACAAGTGACGTCACTAAAAGACTATCACTATCCCCGGTATATAACCCCCATCACTGTATGGCCAGGGCCGCGGAGCTGAGCCACAGCCATAGTGACCTCCCACAGAAATTCACCTGGCCCTGCTAACGAGTAACCCTCGGTCCTTGCGGCCGTTGCATAAACATGTGCTGCTGAGAACAATATTATGACATGTGCACAGAAGAAGAATATTAAAGGGGTTGACCAGGTTTGTCATTTGATACAAGTGAACTGAATGTGGCGCCCTTGCGGTCTGGTCGACAGAAAGGGGTACTGCACCCACCTAATGGGTGTAGTATTCCCATCTGCAGCAACCAGGGTTGGTAAGTCCAGTCACCCACAAACACACCCAACACACCCGATCCCAGGGCTAGCGGGTCAACCCATGTAGTGGGATAGCTCAGGCAGGACATGGGACGGCGGGGGGAGAGAGGTGGAGGGTGGGAAGATAGGAAGAGCAGTCAGGAAGTGGGAGAAGAGAACAAAAGAAAAGATAACAGGAAGTGAGGGGTCAGTCCAGAGAGGGAGCTGAGGAGAGAGCACGGAGGAGAAGGACCCGGAGGGCTTGAGCGGCATGTGGCTCGCCCCGGGTCCCAGGACAGGAGACTGCAGAGAGACAGAGGGAGTCCTAGGGGTGCAGGAGGTGAGAAATCCACTTGACTCACCGTGGCCGGGACTCCGGTTTAGACAGGGGTTTGCTTCTTCCTCCTTGTCACTGGGTGCCGCGCCTGCCGGTAGTGGGGCCCGGTGGTACAGATCAAAAGTGAAGATGTCTTGTGGGAACAGATTAAGGGGTTAATTGTTTCGTGACGCCACCTATGAGAGATTCGGTAACTGTACCGACGCTGCGGGGCCTCCGGGGGATGGAATGCAGCAAGATGGAACGCTCCCCACAGGCTGAGCGGTGATCCCCGGAGCCGGAAGCTACACAAGATGTTGTGAGGCAGCTGCGGTTACCTTAATGCGCGGATAAGCAGTTCATAAGAAGGCACGGACACTGTAAGTCTCTGTAACGGGTTCTTTACTGTAAACAGCAGGCAGTACATTCATGTGAGTTCATGCAGCATGAACTCACATGAACTTTTCCCACAGCCACCCAGCGCACAGCTCAGCTACATCTCTGGTAGAGGTTCTCTACCAGAGATGTAGCTGAGCTAAAGAAGAAAACTGGATTGGACCACGTTGGACGGAAGATAATTTTTTAATAAAGATAGAGTCTAAGTGTTTTTTTTTTTCGCTAATAAATAATTTTTTCTGAGTTGTGCTTTTTAAAAAAAAGCTTTACTAGAAATTCATGGTGGTCATGTCTACTATTGGCATGACCCCATGAATTACGGGCTTAGGGCCAGCTGATTATACAAAGCTGGTCCTAACCCCTTTATTACCCAATGAGCCACTGCACCAGGGCCCTGGATGAGCTGGATACAGCGCCAGAAGATGGCACTTTTATGAACGCACCATTTTCTGAGGTGGCTGCGGGCTGCAATTAGCAGAGGGGAGGGGGCCCAGAAAGCTTGGGCCTCCCTGCGCTGCAGATTCCAGCCCCCAGGTGCCTAGTTGTTCCTGGCTGGACATAGAAATAGAGTGAAGCCCCACGCATTTTTTTTCATTATTTCATGAAATTCATGAAATACCGTATATACTCGTGTATAAGCCGACCCGTGTATAAGCCGACCACCCTACTTTTGCCCCAAAAATCTGGAAAAACCTATTGACTCATGTATAAGCCGAGGGTGGACCCCAGCACAGGTATACAGCCCCCAGCAGTGTGGTATACAGGCCTCCCCAGTGGTAGTATACAGCAGCCCCAGTGGTAGTATACAGATTCCCCAGCAGCCCCAGTGGTAGTATACAGATTCCCCAGCAGCCCCAGTGGTAGTATACAGATTCCCCAGCAGCCCCAGTGGTAGTATACAGATTCCCCAGCAGCCCCAGTGGTAGTATACAGATTCCCCAGCAGCCCCAGTGGTAGTATACAGGAGCCCCAGCAGCCCCAGTGGTAGTATACAGGAGCCCCAGCAGCCCCAGTGGTAGTATACAGGAGCCCCAGCAGCCCCAGTGGTAGTATATAGCAGCCCCAGCAGCCCCAGTGGTAGTATACAGGAGCCCCAGCAGCCCCAGTGGTAGTATACAGGAGCCCCAGCAGCCCCAGTGGTAGTATACAGCAGCCCCAGTGGTATACAGCAGGCCCCCAGGGGTACATATAGCAGCCCCCAGGGGGTACCTAGCAGCCCCCTGGGGGTACCAACAGCCCCCTGGGGGTACCAGCAGCCCCCTGGGGGTACCAACAGCCCCCTGGGGGTACCAACAGCCCCCAGGGGGTACCAACAGCCCCCAGGGGGTACCCAGCAGCCCCCTGGGGGTACCAACAGCCCCCAAAAGCTGGCACTGTCCCCCCTTGTAAGGGCCCCCCCCCGCTGCTTATACATTACCATCCCGGTGTTCTGATCGGCGCCACTCCTCGGTGCTTCTTCTTCATCCTCCCGTCCTCGCTGGCTGCATCCGGGATCTCCCGCCGTCGCGCGATGACGTCATATCGCTGCGACAGCCGGAGATCCCGGATGCAGCCAGCGAGGACGGGAGGATGAAGAAGAAGCACCGAGGAGCGGCGCCGATCAGAACACCGGGATGGTAATGTATAAGCAGCGGGGGGGGGGGCCCTTACAAGGGGGGACAGTGCCAGCTTTTGGGGGGCATATATGCACTGATTCCCCCTGCCGCTGATTGACAGGGGGAAGCAGTGCATATATAATGAGCGGCCCCACGTGACGGGGCCGCTCATACAGCAGCCTCCCCCCGCCTCCTCCAGCCTCCACAGCCCCCACCACAGCAGCCTATATACCGTATAGACCCGTGTATAAGCCGAGGGGGGGACTTTTCAGCCCAAATTTTGGGCTGAAAAACTCGGCTTATACACGAGTATATACGGTAATAAAAAAAGGGGTTACCCATATTTCTGATTCCAGGCAGGTTCAAATAGACACCTGGGGGTTGGTGGCAGCCCATTGCTGCCTGCTGTACCTGGCTGGCATACAAAAAGACAGCGAAGCAGTGATTTCACTGCAACCAGTGAGTTGAAAGCAATGTCTTCAGAGATATCTCTGTGTTTAATGGTACCTTAAGTTTGCACTGTCTAAAAATTTAGCTTTAGTAAAAGTGAGACAGCCAAAGTGTTTCTTGTATGTTTTTCCTGTGGTTTCTTGCCTATACTTGCTACTTTAAATTAAGAGGTTAAAGGCTGTAACCGGAGAAGTAGCTCACGCCTATCAATGTGTAAACAAGGAAGTTTCTAAGTATAAGTCTTGTGAAGTAATAGCCCTCAGATCACACTGCACCAGCTGAAGAACATGAGGTCTCTTGTTTGGTTGATACTTCTTGCCCCTTTGGCTACCTCAGCTTTTCCATTAAAGCCCGGAGATTTCAGTAAACAAGAAGTGTCAGGTCAGTACTTTGGCCACTGTGTAACTAATAGGCTAGTATGCAAAGTGAACTGTGTGCTGTGGTTATACAGTACCTAAACCTATGATGTTCTCTTCTGTGAAAACATTTTAATATATGCACAGAGTAATATCACAAGAGCAATCAATGCACTATTTTCTAATAAGAATAATTTTTGTTAGTGCTTAAAATCTAATGTTTGTCTGTAAGCTGTAGACTGTTTATTGTGTATTTTAGCATTTTTCTAAGATTAGATGCTACTCTTCAGCCTGAGCCAAGTGTGGTTTAGTTATTTTGCAATTGTTTAGATGACCTTCCCTTATAAAGAGCCTTTTAACTGATCCACAATGTCAAATCAAAGTCTGATTGGGTCATTGAAGTCCAGAATATCATATTTTGAACATACTTTGAAAATCAGGCAGAGCTAGGTAGTAGGTGTCTTGGACGACTAGTCTGAGGACGGTTCCCAGTGGCTTCTGCCTGCCTAAGGCTAGTGTCGAGCCCCAGGCCCTGGGGTACTTGGGTATCAGGCTCGGTGGAGTGTTTTCCACGGGGGATGTCATGGGTGGCAGCGCCTGAGCCCGTGGCCTGGGTGACACTTCAAAAAGGGGTGTATGTACACGGGATTCGAGTTTGTCATGTGATGCCACCTTTAGTACCTGGTGATGGGTCACCAGCGCCGCCACAGTCTTCTGGAGGTCGATGGTAATGCGGCTGAGTTGGCAAAGCTCCCTACAGGTGGAGCTGGTCCTCCGGGGCAGCGTTCCTGAAAGGGAACAGGTTGATGGAGATAACCACACACAAGCAAAGTCACTTTCTCCCGGGTACTTTACTGTAAATGTTCAGTAGCAAATACAGAGTCCCCAGATCAGCAGCAGTTGTTAAAGTAACAGGTAGCTCTACGGGTGGCTGCAAGTGGATCCCAGGTGGTATGGTGGGACCCGTGGTGTACCTTAGTTGGCGAACCCATGTCCTTTCTTCCCCGCCAAAGATAAGTCTATGCCCAATGGCTCCGTGTAGGTAGTATTGGGGGTCCTCTCCCTCGTGGTGAGGAAGCAGGCAGACCGCTCCATTTGGCAGGGTGCTGCGGCTGTTAAACAAACCACAGCAGCCGGTTGCCAACTGCAAAGATAGACCATGGCCAGATCTTCGGGCCCAGCGTTCCCGTGGTGGACTGGAGAATCCCCTGGAGTACGGTTGCTCCACGCTGGGGTTCTCCCTTTCTCTCTAGGGCCCAGACTCCTCGCGTCGGGCCCCCTCTTTCAGGATCTCCTCAAGACCCTCTTTCTCCTTTCCTCCGAATCAACGTAAAGCTGTTCCGGTAAAACCTTCTTCCTTGTTCCACACTCCTTCACCTCCTCCTCCGACTGTCCCGACTCTCTCTCTCTCACTGACTAGAGAGACTCTGCTTTCTCCTGACTCTGACCTCATTTGTTCCCCCTAGAGGTGAATATATCTCCCTCCCGGGTAACCTCCCACCACTCAGCTAATGTGGGAGTGCTGGAATGGGGCTCACCTACCAACCTAGGGTCCACTTGCAGCTGGGGCAATGACTACGTGGGGCGCCACACTAGGGTCACACTTGAGTAGTGCCATCTGCTAAAAAGATGCGTTAATAGGATGTTTTTTTTTCCCTGGCATTCACATGTGTGTACATTTTTGACGCATGTGTTAACGCATGGTACATGTATGTAACATGCGCTAATGGATGCGTTTTCCATAGACTCCAATGTTAAATTAACGCATCAGTTCCCCAAAATGGCCCAGAAAACGCTGCAGACCGCGTTATGTGCACTACAAAAAACGCATACTGCCAAACGCATAGCCATTTGGCCATGCATGTTTTGTATTGGAGTCTATGGGTGAGGTGATGCATTCGTTTGCAGAAATTTAAAGATGAAAAAGATGCATCCTTTTGGCGGATGCTCGGCGCTAGTGTGACCCTGGCCTTAGATTTAGATTTATTTATTTATTTATTTTATTTAGATTTGCGTCTGCCCCTAGCCTGGTGGATCCAGCAGAAACTTAACCATTCATTTTTTATTGAAAACCAGATGTAATAAAGAAACAAACATTTCAAAACTAATGTAATTTTAACAAGTGGTAGGACACAAGAGGAGCACACATATGAAAATATCAGATGGATCATTAGAGGGGAGGCAGGGGAGGACACAAGAGGAAAGAGGAAAGAGTGGGAGAGGAGGGATCCTCAGGAGGGTCTATACAATAGTCATAATATGAGAATAACAATAACACAGAGACTTAAAATATTAATAGTGCCATTTCAGAAGAGGTCCATAGATCCCATTGGTAGCCAATACGTTCTTTTTGTTTGAGAGAGGACGACAGAAACCATTCATGCTGATAATGCAAATTAAGTCGACCAATTAACTCCTGTTGAGTGGGCAGTGAATCTGATCTCCAGCACCTTGCCAGGCATTGCCGGGCTGCAGTTAGAACATGTGACAGAAGTTAGAAATAGGGATGAGCAAGTACCGTAATATTCGTACTCACTATACTTGCAATGAGTAGGTACCGGTACTCGGTACTCATTGCGAGTATAGCGAGTACGAATACTTTCGCAGTGTATCTGTAGATACACTGCGAAAGTAGCCTAAAAGTGATTAAAAGTTGTTAAAAATAATAAAATTACATACTCACCTGTCCGACGCCTGCACCGGGTGCGGCAAAGAAGACATTCCATTGCTGAACAAGGACCTGTGACTACCAGCCAATCAGATGGCGCCATGTCACAACCACGTAATCGCTAGCGGCCACCTGATTGACGAGTTTGCAAGGTCCTAACAGTACACCTAGGACCTTGCAAACTGGCCAAACAGGTGGCCGCTAGCGATCACGTGGTTGTGACGTGGCGTCATCTGATTGGCCAGATCGCTACCGGCCATCTGATTGGCTGGTAGTCACAGGTCCTTGTCCAGCGATGGGATGTCTTCTTTGCCGGTCCCGGTGCAGGTGTCGGACAGGTGAGCATGTAATTTTATTATTTTTAACAACTTTTAATCACTTTTAGGCTACTTTCGCAGAATCACTGTGACGTGGAGTCACCATGACGAGGGGCGATGCCTGCGTGTGACTGGCTGAACATCGCTATTACCGGCTATTGTGAATACTGGACTCTGTTATGGGACGATGTGCAATCTATGTGAGCGGTCTTATTTGATTATATGCCCCCATGATGGTACTGTATGTATAGTCGATCTCTGTCTAGTGGCTATCTGATTTTTAACTTTGTTTATTATTCACTCCCCATTGATTGGTTGTTCATTAATGGGGGTGGAGTTTTACACTATAAAACACATGATGTATTGGTGTGATGTATGCACTTGAAGAAGGTTTTTGAAGAAGGTTTTTTAACCGAAACGTTGTGCTGTGGTGGATGGAATAAAGTTGTGAAGATTTAAGCTACCAGCTTGTGAGGCGCTGTTCTTTCCTCTATATGATTGCATTCACCACAAACAGACACACAGTCAGCCCCGCAGGCGCTACCCACACTTAGCATCACACCACACATGCACTCACCACACACACACTCAGCCCCACAATCACCACTAGCACACACACACACTCAACCCCGCACTCAGCCCTTGCTGACGTCGCAGCCTTGTTGGGACATGGTGGCCATCCACCAACCATCCACTACTCCATCCATCTGGACCATCCAGGGTTGCTCGGCACTCATCAGTAAACAAGACTGTTTGAAAATTAGTCTTCATGTATGTCTGGGCCCATTGCAACCATTTCTGCTTGTGAGCACTGTTTAGGGGTGGCCAAATAGTAGGTTTATGCACCACAGCAAGCCATTGAAGGATCCTACACCGTGTGGTTTGAGGGACTCTAGAGGCACCAGCAGCTTCAAATATCTGTTTGCTGGTTTGTAAGGCCTTTTTAGCAGCTGCTCTCTTAATCTGATGAATTTGCCTGGCTGAAACCTTCCTCATTCTGCCTTTATCTGCACAAACACATCTGTGCCCAGAATCAGCCACAAATCTCTTCACAGTACAATGATCACACTAAAATGTTCGTGCAAGATCTAATGTTTTCATCCCTTGTCCAAGGTATTGCACTATTTGTTGCTTTTCAGCAGCAGAGAGATCCTTTTTCTTTCCCATGTTACTTGAAAACACTGACCTGCTTAATATTGTGGAACACCCAGTTTTCCTTTTATTGGGCTCACCTGGCAAACTAATTATCACAGGTATCTGAGATTGATTTCAGTGATCCAAAGAACCCTGAGACACAATACCATCAATGGGTTTCATTGACAAAAAAAACAACCCTATGACACTTAAAACCAATTTGCATAATAATTTGGAACATGGTGTAAAAAAGATCTCCAAGACCCCACAAAGACATGTATTTCACCTGCTGATGCATTCAGATGACAGCATAAATTGGACTAAGATCAGACCTCAATACTCACTAGCACTTTCCACGTCCAAGTGTGACAGCTTCTATGCATTTCTCACACTTGGGACGGAGTTAGTCCAGTCCACACATGTCAGTCCGATCTTGGAGTGAGTTGTATATAGTTGCTTGAATGCACCTGTAAACTGACTATTTGAACAATATATCAGCATCAAACTAATTCTTAGACACTAGGTCACATACCAAGCTTAATTAAAGGAAACCTGTCTTCTGACTCTTACTTCCTGAACCAAGGAAAGCATGAATCAGACACTATCTACTCTTTACATTTGTTCATGTTTTATGTTGAAATATTATGACATTTCAAAGAAAACATACTTTGTAAAGTAGAGAACTATTTGTCCAAAGCAGGTAGCTAGTGGTCTTCTCACAACCCAGATCTATTTGACCGACTGGTCTCTCCCTATCTACACACATAAGGAAAGACCTGTCAGTCTAGTAGACTAAGGCTAGGGTCAGACCTGCGTCTGGCCCTGAGCCTCATGGATCCGGCAGAAACTTAGAAATTTCCTGCCTCGCCAGTGTGAGGGACCTGTAGGTGAGGGTCTGAGGGAAGTGGAGAAAAGGTGAGGGGAGTGGAGCAGAGCCAGCTTGCCCCGACACCGAGCTCAGAACAGACACCGAAGTTCGAGGTCGTAAGGGAATTTATGCCCAGCAGCCAACACCTGAGGCGGGTAATTCCAAGTTGCTCGCCCACCACAAGGCCAGGAGACACTGCTGCATCAAAGAGCTCAGGGAGATGCAGTGAAAGGAGAGTCACACCAAAAGGGCTCAAGCTGCCTGTCACATGACCAGGACAGACAAGAGAGGGGAGGGTCACAGCACAGCTTCAAGCAGCCGGGTGCCCTTAGGGTGTAGTGCAATAGGAGGGCCTCAGGGCCTCAGGGCTTCCCAGGTGTGGAAAACCTGAACTTGCTTCCAGGCTCCAGACCCCTAACACCACTTGTGAACTGTGCCCTGGATAAACCTGCTACATACTTCAGTAAAGGTAAAAGAGACTGTTACCCCTGTGTATGTCAGTCATTTCATACACTATGTCCTGCACCCCCAACAAATCCATCATATCCATAGACTTTACGGTTTCCCTGGGAACCTGCTCTTCCCGTGGAGAGCTGAACCATCCTCGCTGCTACTCCCATCATCCCCAGAGATCCCGACTCCGACTACAGCAGCGCCTATACCGGCCACATTTCATGGGTGGTGTCATGACAAAAACTTTTATTTTTGCTTTTATTGTATCAATTTTTCAATTCCCCTTTTTTAACTGATCGCTCGACGAGGGGATCACGGACCAGGTCACGCCAACGTTACATGCCTCAGTTCCAGATGATGATGAGAGAGCCTGGTTTCCGAATACCCCATGGTCCCCGCCAGGGGCGAGTCAGCTTTCTGGCATCACGAACAGGATCTACCTACCCGGTAACACCGGGTCTTGTGTGCCTAAGACTGTATTGAATTGTGAACAATCGCCATTTTTCATTTTGTTCGCCCTGCACAGAGCGCGGGAAAGCGAGGGGACGGGGCCACAGAAAGAGCGCGAATGCAGACCAAGGCTCCATGCTCTGACGTCAGCCCAAGTGACACCGGAAATCCTGCGCTGGAAGGCCCTCGCTAAAAACAAGAGACTTGCACTGGCTGAAAGCCGAGGGAGTGCTGCGGTTCACCAAGGATGAGAACGGTGTCCGCTCCAGTCAAGGAGCTGGGTGAGCGATCCACAGCACCTGGCAATACCTCCACCAGGGAGGAGGCCGTGCCACCTCCGCCCGCCGCCATCCTGCCATTCACTATGTCATACCTTCTGGGCGCGACGTGGCTCCTGCAGTACTCGGGGGAGCCCGATGCCCTCAGTGACTTCCGTGAGTGGATGAAAAGTGTGTTCGGAGTATACCCTGTGATGGAAGAACAACACGTAACAATGTTAATGGAACAGCTGACCGGTGAGGCCCGGTGCGAGGCAAAGACCTGATCCGCCAATGACAAAAAGACTGTGAAACTAATTTTTGCTAAATTAAAAGAGGGCTTTGGGACACAGACAGCCATTGAGCTGAAGGTCCGGTTCTTCGGTTGTAAGCAAGGGGTGCAGTGTACCAGCATGAGAGTGCACCAAATGAGAACAAACTGTTGACCGACCAATTCATTGAGGGCATGCGGGACCCGACCAACAAGGTCCAGCTGCGAGCCCTGGCCATGCAGCACCCAGGAATAGACTTTGTAGACTTTAAAGACCATGCCCTACAGCTGCTGAGAGATATCACCAACTACGGCCCTGTGCCCTCACAGCAGCTGGCCTTAACCTACCATCCGGAGGTGGGGCTCTTTCCCCTAGCCTCAGTGGGGGCCATTGCACAGACTTTAGAGCCCTTCACTCCCGATGCCTCCAGATGCAACAACTGACCCAAGGGATGGCAGACCTGGCCAAAGCCATGAAAGCCATCCAAGGAACTGGATCGCCAGCAGGGATCAGTCTAGCCTCCAGCCCAGAAGAGGGACCCCACCAGCCGAGGATGACCTACCGACCGCTACAATGCTGCAGGACAACCCATGTGTCACCGCTCCAACGAGGCGGACACCTAGCCAGGTCCTGTCCTTTAAACAAGAATTTCCGGGGGCAGAGGGCCAACATCCCAGGAATAGGTCAGCCCGGCCATTTGAACTGGTGCAATAGGTACAGTTGTGGCCAAAAGTATTGACACCCCTGCAATTCTGTCAGATAATACTCAGTTTCTTCCTGAAAATGATTGCAATCACAAATTCTTTATCTGACAAAATTGCAGCGGTGTCAATACTTTTGGCCACAACTGTATGTGGGGGGACGACCGGTCCTACCTATCGTGATGGACGGGATCCCCATGAATTCTCTACTGGACACCGGGTCTCAAGTGACATCAATACCCTATATCCTTTATAAGCGCTATTGGGCAGACTCTGATATTGCTTTCCGGCCAGATGACAGTTTCACCATATTTGCAAGCAATGGGCAGCCCATGCCACAGGTGGAATTTAAAGAAGTGACTATTAAAGTGGGGCGGGTGGAGCTACATGAACAGGGTATGGTGATAGTAGATGTTGATCGACGAGCCAATACACCAATGTTGACACTAGGAACAAATGTGATTGAAATATGTTTGGCCAAGGTTATTGTGTTATTGCAACAGTATGCAGAGACCGCCAATTCTGAGCAGCAAAGGACCCTGCAGACAGAGATAAGGGCCCTGATACAAAGACAGCAGGTCGAGCTGTCTGCAGCAAAGTCGGCAGCATACGAGTAAATGACCCAATCCCCATTGTAATACCTCCTCGGAGTAAATGTTGATTTGGTGCAGGGCGGCCGTAGGCCTCAGAGGGCAGGATTACCAGGCACTGGTTAAGCCCATGTATTCAGATAGTAGGCCCACGATCCTCACAGCCAGAGGTGTAACTGATGTCCGCAAGGGGAGGGTACTTGTACGCATTCTAAATTGTGGGGAGGAGGAGGCCAAACCTATGCTACCATTGCCAAGCTGTACACGGTCAGTAACAACGCGATCACAGCTGCAGAGCCCTTGGACTCACCAGACCAGGCAGAGGACAATGGTCCTGAGGGGCAGTTGGAAGACTGGTGCCAGAAGCTACATGTAGGCACCAGCTCCACCCACTCTCATAAAAAGCGTGGAGTATACCGGGTAGTCAAGGAATATGACCAGGTATTAGACTTCGGGCAGGCAAAAGCGGTGCAGCACAGGGGACCATCCACTCATCGAATAGAGGTACAGGCCTATACCAGCAGCCACAACCAATGTGCCAAGGAAATGTTATGGGAGATGAAGGTCGCTGGGGTGATCAGAAATAGTTGTAGCCCCTAGGCAGCTCCACTAGTCCTGGTAAACAAGAAAGACGGTACAATGAGGATGTGTATTGAATATAGACAGATAAATCGCATAACACATAAAGATGCTTATCCATTACCCAGGATATAGGAGTCATTAGCTGTACTGAGAACTGCTAACTATTTCTCCACTCTAGATCTCACCAGTGGGTATTGGCAGGTTCCTGTGGAAGAGGCTGACAAGGAGAAAACCGCCTTCTTGACCCCAATGGGCCTTTGCGAGTTCAACTGCAGGCCATTCGACTCTGCAATGCACCAGGAACGTTCCAGAGGTTGATGGAGTGTTGCCTAGAGCATAGAAACTTTGAAACTGTGTTTCTGTACCTGGATGACGTTATATTATACTTGAGAACATATGAAGACCACCTTAAACATCTAGCAGACGTTTTCGAGGCGCTATCCAAGTTTGGCATGAAGGTAAAGCCGTCAAAGTGCCAAACCAAAGGTGCAGTACCGAGGCCATGTAGAGAGCGCGGAAGGTGTGGCCGCAGACCCCAACAAGGTCACAGCAATCCAGAGTTGGCCAAGACCCAGCACCCTCAAAGAAGTGCATCAGTTCCTACTACAGGAGGTTCATCAAAGGTTTTACCCAGATGGCCGCACCACTGCAAGACTTCTGTTAGACCAGGTCAAGAAGGCCAGAGGCTCAAGCCCCTCAGTAATATGTGAGGCCAAAGAGGAAGATTCTTTCCAGCAGTTGTAGGGAGCCCTGACAGGAGAAGAGATCCTGGCCTACTATGATTATAGCCAGCCGTTCATATTGTACACCAATGCCAGCAATGTGGGAGTGGGAGCCGTGTTGTTCCAAGTGCATAGAGGCAAAGAAAGAGTGATTGCCTATGCGTGCGGGAAGCTCAGGCCTACGGAGAGGAACCCTGACAACTACAGCTCTTTGAAGCTGGAGTTCCTGGCTGTAGTTTCAAGCACTATCTAGCAGCTGCAAAGTTTACCTTCTACATGGATAACAACCCCCTGACCCACCTGGAAACTGCCAAGCTGGGTGCGCTGGAGCAGCGCTGGATGGCCAGGCTCTCTAATTACAACTTCACCACCAAATACCGGGCAAGGCACAAGAATGCCAACGCCGACACCCTATCCAAGATGCCCCATCTGCCAGATGAAGGAGAAGATCCAGAAGAGCTGGAGGAAGTTGAGTTACCAGCTTTCCACCGTAATAACGTGTACCAATGTTCCCATGAAGTGGAAGACAAGCAACCAGGGGGACAGGAAGTCACCGTAGATCCATTGCTACATCACAACTAGGTAGAGACACAGGACAGTGACCCCGCTATTAGCCTGATCAAGGAACTACTGCAAAAAAAGGACGTGCACCCAGACCCAGACACCCCAGCAGAGGCACTGCAACTGTAGAAGGAGAGAGGCAGACTGTTCATCTATGCCGGTATACTGTGTAGGCAGCACACCAACCCTAGGACCCACGAGCTAGTGTGGCAGATTGTAGTCCCAAAGAAAGACGCCTATATGGTACTGGAAGCCTACCATGACAGAGCCGAGAACTTCGGGTGGAAGAAGCTGGAGGTACTACTACATGGAAGGTTCTACTGGTTTGATATGAGGGCAACCATTGAAGCGTGGCGCAGGAGCTGCAGCCCCTGCAGCCTCCGCAGGAAAGACCATGACAACCAGTGGACCCCGTTGCAACCTATTGTCACCAAACAGCTCCTGGAGTTAGTGACCTTGGAGCACGTGAAGTTAACCCAAAGCCGGTCCGGCTACATCTACGCCCTCACGATAGTGGACCACTACTACTCCCGATTCCTGGTGGCGGTACCTGTGAGAGACCTGACAGCGAAGACTGCAGCACAAGCTGTAGACCCCACGGCTAGCCGAAATGGGTACTGACAGACCAAGGCCTGACCTTTGAGGCTGAAGTGTTCCAGGAGTTCTGCAGCCTCTACGGATGCAAAAGATCAGAACCACGCCATACAATCCTCAGACAAATGGCCTATGCGAGAAAATGAGCTAAGTAGTGATGGATCTGCTGAAAACACTTCCACAGAAGAAAGGAACATGTGGTCAAAGAAACTGCCAGATCTAGTGGACCTGTATAACCACATCCCAGTGAATTCCATCAACTTCAGTCCCGCCTACTGAGAGCCAGGCCTGGCAAACGCCCTACTGACATAGAAATGGGGGTACTGACTCCTGAAAACAACCTCCCAGAAACAGACTACGATGCAGAGCGCCAACAGAAGTACCATCAGGTGCAAGAATGTGTTCATAGAAACCTGACTTAGGCTAGGGAGAAACAGGAGAGGACTATACAACCTGAAAGCACCCGAAGCCCCCTGGTACCAGGAGAACAGGTCCTAAAGAGAAAATGATGGATTCACAATTTGGATGACCAGTGGGAGGCAGAGCCCTACACCATGATGCCTTCTCACTTTCACCCTCAGAAAGTCTGCCTAATCAGCAAAGACGGGGGAGAAACCTCAGCCACAATCTCCAGAGATAATTTGAAACGATACCCCGAGCAGCTGAAAAGCCAAGAAAAATCCCTGACCATACCTAACCCAAACCAGCAAAGGAAGAGATGGTCCTCAGTGTGTTAGATTTCCCCAATGTGCTGTAAGCTTTGTATGATGCCAATGCAAGTTAACAGTAAAGTACCTGGAGGAAAAGTGACTCTACCTCTGCCTGTGTTTCCTTTTGTATGAACTTATTCCCCAGACAGGAACGCTGCCCCGGAGGTCCAGCCCTACCTGTAGAGGACTTTGCCAACTAGCCGCATTACCATCTACCTCTGGCGGACTGTGGCGGCGCTGGTGACACCTCACCAGAAACTACAGGTGACATCACGACAAACTGTATATATAAAATCCCCTGTAAATAATTACCCCTTTTTGAAGATATACCCAGGAAACAGGATCAGGCGCGGCCACTACTCCCCGTGACATCAAGAGCATTAACCCCTTGAAGTCTGATACCAGAGTACCCTAAAGCCTGGGCTTGACATATCTTTTCTGGCGTCACAAACAGGATCTCATGCCCGGTTTTACCGGGTACTTTGCGCCTTGGACTTGTGCTTTAAAACAAACTTTTCCGCCATTGCTTGGCGCCAAAAATTTGTTCCCGCCATAACTGCAGGAGGACCCAAGATGGCGCCATAGTCATGTACTAAATGCTATGTGCAGGCCCGGGGGTGTGCCTCAGCCCCTAGAAGAAGGAGGGCCAAGACAGAGGCACCAAAAAGTGTGCCCGCCCAGATTACCATCAATCAATCAGGGGAGCGGCCCACACGAAGTTCTCCGGGAGTGGCTGCCAATAAAGAGACAAACCGAAAGAGAAGGACAGAACAACCAAGGCTCCTTTGTAGCCGGAAGCATGGCGGCACCCCGTGGGAGAGATGTACTGCGTGAGCTTGAGGAGCAAACCCGAGCTGCGCAAGGCGACCCAGCAGCGGCATCCCTCTTAACTCTAGAGGGAGATGCTGACTACTGGAGGGACGCATTTGGACGTCTCTGCCAGGACATGGAAGCAGTCCTGTGATAAAAAAGAGAGGGGAGGGGGACAAGAGGCGCAATAGTGCCCCTATCACTAGACACTACAATTACGGCGGTGAAAAAGGCAATCCACTCACCTACTTCAGTTGTGTGACCCACAACTGGTTGAAAAACATGTAGGATAATATCCTGATGGCTGCTGCTGGACCTCCACCGACTCCACGCACGTGGGGTTAAACCAGGAAATTCAGGAAGGGAAGGTGTGCTACGGTCCGCGCTGCCAGAATCATCAATGAAGACCCAAGGCGAAGTTGTGATCCAAAACTTCTTTATTCTCCTCCTACGCGTTTCAGTGCCCACCTGGCACCTTCATCAGGGATCAACCCTGATGAAGGTGCCAGGTGGGCACTGAAACGCGTAGGAGGAGAATAAAGAAGTTTTGGATCACAACTTCGCCTTGGGTCTTCATTGATGATTCTGGCAGCGCGGACCGTAGCACACCTTCCCTTCCTGAATTTCATGGAAGCAGTCCTGACATGGGTGTGCCGACGGTGGAGCGCAGAGCGGACCTATAAACTGTCGTCAATGAGAGCAGGCCGCGAAGGCAACAGTAGCAGAGCAGGCAGTTGTGGAGTACTGTGCCTCCTTGCCACCCGTACCACCAACCGTGCAGACCCGGGACACGGGAGTTCAGACCGAACCCCCGGTAACACCACCATCCCGTACCAGCAGCTACCTCCGGCTGGAGGCAGCGCGGACGTCCCTTACTGCACCAAGCATCGTCGTCAAGGAGGCGTACGACGAGACAGACTTCGAGGAACCGGAGGACGTAGAGGGAGCCTCATGATGGAGCACCTCAGAAGCTGCGTGGTGGACCGCGTGGCAGCAGCGAGGAGCCCCTGCCATAGTGAGCTCAGCGGAGACGAGTGTGTCATCCAGAGTTCCAAACGGCAACTCACCACCCCCACAGTACCAGTCACCCCAGCAGTCTCAATCAGCCTTAAATGAGAGAGACCAGGTGACTAGACAAAGACGCTGAGAGGAATGGTTCCAGTGAGAACAGGCAACAAGATGACTATGGGACGAGGCAAGATCTCAGCCCCTGCTTCCAGTAGAACTACGCCGCCAAGGAACCATCATCTGAGTGTACCAGGACGAAGAATGGCGATATCTACGAGAAACCGGACTTCAAGATGATGTGTTTTTTCGCCAGACGTGATGTAGAGTCATACCTGCAGCAAGGACACCCGGACAGAGACCTTTATCGAAGTGAGCAGGTCACTTATGAGCGGTACCCTGGTCCACTATGCTGGTTCGCCATAAGGATTTCCTGCCAGCAATAGACTACTGTGTAAAGACATTGCACCCTGCAATAGACTTCCACTGTTGAGACAGTGCATTGTACATAGCCCCTAATTTTTCAGCAACCATGCCCCTTTATTTTTTTCCTTTCCATTTTTGCAAGCCCCTAAGAATGAAGAGTATGTTCCCTTGAATTTTATCTTCGGCTGAAGACGCAGAAACTTTTAATTTGAGCTTTTCCCTGTTTTATTGATGATGTGTGAGCAGCGGGACAATACATTACCGCTGGGCCTGCGTAGTTAGTACCTTTCCCCATTGGGCCAAGTTAGATAATGTCTATTATGCATATAGTCATAGCCGGAGGGTAATAACTTTGCTAACAGGTGACCCGAGGACCGTGGGGTCAATAGTACTAATTACTGCAATGTGTGTATATGTAACGTTCTAAGAAAGTGCCTCCTAGAGATAGGAAGAAATCTAAATATTCTTGAATGTAAATAGTTTACCAGTTAATGTTAGATATAAAAGAAAAATGATTTTCACTTCCCGGTAACAGGTACAAATACTCGCGGACGAGTATATTCAATCAAGGGGGTTTTTAGATTTCTTCCTTTTTCTAGGAGGCACTTTCTTAGAATGTTACACATACATCAAAGCCTGGGCTCGACATTACCCCTGTGTATTGCCAGTCATTTCATACACTAAGTCCTGCACCCCCAACGAATCCATCATATCCATAGACTTTACTATGGACCTGCCATGGAGAGCTGAACCATCCTCGCTGCTACTCCCATCATCCCCAGAGGTCCCGACTGCAGCAGCGGCTATACCGGCCGCATCCCACAGGTGGTGTCATGACAAAAACTTTTTCATTTTTGCTTTTATTTTATTGTTATCCATTTTTCAATTCCCCTTCTTTAAATGATTTCACGACGAGGGGATTACAGACATAGAGAGCCTGGTTCCGAGTACCCCACGGTCCCCGCCAGGGGCGAGTTACAGAGCGCACAGGAGAACGCTGCAAACTGCGTTTCCTGTGCGTTCAGCAATAGCCCATATCCAGCAATTCTCTGTGGTCTGCGATAGGCTTCACATTACCATAGCAATGCATAGGCAGGCGGCGCATAATGTTACATGTCGTTAACGCAATGCGCTCTGCCTGGGACTAAGTTTTAAATGGATCCAACAGCCTGAGGTCAGATGCAGGTCTGACCCTAGCCTAATAGATAATCTGAGAGTATGCAGATTTAGATATGTTTTCATAGGCTAATTGATTTAAAAAGCATAAGATAATGTTCAGGTTTTCTAGAGACAACAGCATATAACTAATATGACTTTCAGCACCAGCAATATGCTGAAAATATAGGAAACAAGATGATGAAGTATTAAATTGTTTATAGTTGGCTTTAAAAGGGAATCTCTCACCATGATTTCACCACTAAAACTACAAGTCAAGCTAGTCCATTTTGCCATTACTGAGAAATCAGTATATGAATGAAAAGTAAATGAGGCTGAAGAACTATTTGTTGATTTGAAGCCTCTGTCACTCCAGCTCAGCAGGGGCTCATAACTATCCACTCTTTTGCTTGACATCACACAGCATAAAGGCTGTCAATCAAGCAGGAAGAGGCATCGCTGGGTAGGAAATAGAGCTGGACGGACAGAGGTTTCAGATCTTCAAATATCCTCATTTGCATATCATTCAAACACTTATGTACATATACAAAATTTGAGGGCCAAAATACTTCTACACATTCCCTTAATAAATACTTATGTTAGCTAGTCTTTTTTTAGTTCTGAGCATTGTTAAAATCAACACATTCAAAATAGTGAGTGTTGAGGCAATGACACAAGAGAACGACAAAATTTCCATCTATTATATTATGAAAGGGTTAGAAAATAAATGTAATGATCAGACTTGATGCATTAGGCAACATCCACTTTTCTTTTGCTCTGGTTTTGATACATTGAATAAATGGCAATATTAAATAAATGCTCTACTGGTACAAAGCATAAATCAAGCTATGGTTATATACACGTCATGTACAGATAATGGCCCTTCTACAGAATTACCATAAGTATGCCAGAGCAATAAACTGTATAATATGTAGTACAATGGTGTTTCTAGAGCAACCAGTATATCCACATATCATCCTGACATTTGACATTGCTCGTTGTGTCACCAGGAAGCTTTTTATATACAGAAAAGGAGATGAAAATAATAATCTTGTATAAATTGTAGATATGCAAGCAACAACATCAAATAGTTTATAAAGATACATGCATTGATCAATGGGTTTGTTTCTCATCCAGTCTTGGGGGTAGGTAGATGTCAGTGTTATCAAGGTGTGCCACAATTTAACATTACATGTCTTTATTTGATCTTGACATACTAAAGTTTCTGTCAGAGGAATTTAAAATCCATACTCCTGTGATTAGATATTTTTGGTTACATACTTGTAATGGAACCCTTTTTTATGAGAAACGCCAAATGTGGAGGTTCTCAATCTTTTCTACTTGAACCTTAGCGGCCAGGACTTGGACATTCCTGGTTGTCACCATTGGCAGATGTCAATTGCATAACCTGAAGCTTGTTTAAAAAAAAAAAAAATATCTCCAACAAGCATCCCAACTATCAAAGGTCGTTAAGGGTGGTTTCACACTTGCATTTTTTTTGTTCAGTGTCCTAATCTGACCGAAACCTGATGCTACCTGATATGGCCTGTCTTCATAGACTTAAAATTGGTATGCAGGCACATGTGGTGGTATAAGGCTGGCTTCACACTACGTTTTTGTTCCTGTTTGTGGGATCCTGTTTTTTGTACTGTTTACACTGCTAAAGTGAAATTACGCCACTGAATTGGTAAAAATAAAAAAATAATAAATTCTCACCAATCCGCCGACTCCGAGTGTCCTGCAATGAATTAATATCCGAAGGCAAAAGGACCTGTGCATCAGCTGACCGGGAAGGGACGGGCAACCCGATCAGCTGATAGGTCACATGACTGCATCAGCATAGTTTTAAAGATTTAAACCGTGCTGATGCGGTCATGTGACTTATCAGCTGATCGGGTTGCCCCAACCCTTCCCGGTCAGCTGATGCATAGGTCCTTTTGCCTTCGGAGATGATTCATCGTGGGACACTCGGAGTCGGTGGATAGGTGAGAATGTATTATTTTTTTATTTTTAACCATGCATTGACTTAATTGCACTTTAGCAGTGTATATAGATACATTGCTAAATTGAAATTACACACATGTACCACAGGTACAGAGCAGTGCTCTTGTTCTGAGCATAATCTGTACCCTGGAACCGGATCCGAGAAACGATCCGATGTTTTAACGAATCCGGCTCCATAAGCCCCCATGTTAACTGTCCCGGACCGCACCCGATTAGTTTCTGTCTGATTTTGTCACCGGATCCCAAAAAGGATGCAGTCTTCATTTTTTGGATGGTGAAAAACAGGACAGAAACGAATCCTGTACTGAATACACAAAACCGGATGGCCAAATGTGGCCAATTTGGCATCATAGGGATCCATGGGAGGCAAAAATGATCCTGTTCTGTTTGTTTCAAAAACGAACAGAAAAGGATCACAAAAAACATAGTGTGAAGCCAGCCTTAGGTTCCCGCTGGATCCTAACACATACATTCTTTGACCTCCTCCCAGCATGCACAAAGTTGTGATTTTGCCGCTGGTTAAAAATCCTGATGTCACTGAGGGCGGCTCACTGTGGAAAAAAATACAATGGGCTTCCATGAGGCCATATCCAGTCAGGGGCGGATCCGGCCAGGCTTGAACTGGCTTTCACACTGAGCATGCCCAGAGCCCCTCCCAACACCCTCCCATTAGGCTTGTCCTATGTAAAGTTTCAACTTTCCAACAGATTAGGCAAAAAACAGGATGCAACCATATGTAACTGGAGTGTTTTTTTGCCTGATCTGACACACACATCAGGCATAATAATACTATGGTTGAATACAGCTGCACAGACAAACCTGGATGCGGTCGGACGTGTTTTCAATCTGATCACACCTGAATGCAAGTGTTAAACCAGCCTTAAAGTGGCATAACTTGAATCTTATGGGCCCCAGTGCAAAATCTTCAATAGGGCCCCCAATTATTGCAAGTCTGTAATAGAATTGGTCTTTTAATGTAGGCCAAATGGACTTCTTGGGGCCCCCTAGTCTCCAAGGCCCAGGTCCAATCGTAACCCCTGCACCTACTGTAGTTACACCTCTGGTCTTTAATAGTATTGGACTTCTTATATGAGCCAAAGTGTCTTTTCAGCTCTCCCTATCTTTAATCATTTACAGGACCATTTACAGTTTCTTATGCTACAGCATTGTGGCACTGTGACATCCAACTTTTTTCTCTCACCCATTGACTTGAATGGGTGAGTCCCATCCGATTTCAGAGTCAAATCGTGGCATGCTGTGACTTTTTTCACAGATTCTGTCAGTGAAAAAAAAATCAGTCATCTGCACTGCCCTATTGAAATACATGAGTCAGTGTGCTATCTGATAAAAAATTGGATAGCACATGTCGGATTTATATAGTGGTCTGAACGAGCCCTTAGACTAAGGGCCACGTTACACATAGCGATGTTCCAGCAATCCCACCAACGATCCGACCTGGTGGGGATCACTGGAGCATTGCTATGTGATCGCTGGTGAGATGCCAGACAGGCAGACTTACTAGCAATCACCCAGTGATGCGCTGACACCGAACGGTTGTTGGGATCGTTTGTGGTCTCGGGCGCAGACTGGGGATCGCTGGTCGTTGCCCCTGTCACACAAAGCGATGCAGCCTGGCCAGCGGGAGATGACCGATCAAAAAATGGTCCAGGCCATTCCTTACCAATCGGCGATCTCCCAGCGGGGGGCCGATTGCTGGTCTGTGTCACACACAACGATATAGTTGGCGAGGTTGCCGCTACGTCATAAAACCTGTGACATTGCGGCGATATCATTACCGATATCGCTACATGTAAGGAGGCCTTTATGGAAACAGTTCTTTCTATACTACTGTAGGGTTTGTATTGAGAGGTAATTTAGTATACTATAACAGAGTAAAGTAAACAAAGTACTCATATAATATAGCCTTTCATGCAATGTGGGAAGTCGAGCTTCCAAGAGTTAATTTGTAGATTCCTCTTTTGTTGGTAAAATATGACCAATGATTGTAGAACAATTTCCTGTATGTTTGAGATAGAATAATCTAATTACAGGGAAGCGGTAGAGTTCCTCTTCTCCATCCCATGCGTGTCAGTACAATACTGGTCATAATTACATCAGGCTGTATTTTTTTTTCAGAGCACAGCTTTACCAAATTGATGACAATGAATAAAACAGGCATTGCTAAACATTCCCCAACTTACTGTATAAATATAGATTTATTTCTATAGCCAGATTTATGTAATTTGTAGATTTTTGTAATTGACCTAATTGAGAAGCAACTCTTAAAGGGAACCTGTCACCTGGATCTAAGCCCCTACACTATCACTACCTGTCCCTGCACCTTCCTAGCTGCTCCCTATCTATCCCTCTCTGAGCTAAATCCGCCCTATAAAACTGCAGAAAAATAACTTATAACTTACAGAAGTCCCTGAGGCTGAGGACTGAGAAGGCGGCGCCAGGCTCCATTCTGCCCCTCCTCGATGCAGCAGCACACGCCCCACTGGGCGGCATTATTCTTTCTTCATCACCGCCTCCTCCATTTGGAATCTCCCACCTGCTTTACACCTATCATGTTGTGGTGATGCGACCTCGATGTGTCCCCTGACCGGGACACAGCATATGGGAGATTGTATCTTCTGCTGGGTAGCAGCACACACAGGGTGAGCTGCTACTGGAGCTAAGTGCTGATTGAAAGCACAGACGCCCAGGTGTGCGGGTGAATAGGAGATGATATGAGCTGCCCTGGGCTGTGGGGAGGGTGTGGAGTGTGTCAGGATAGCAGCAGGAGCTGCTGGGATTGTATGAGGTTCTACTCGGCTGCGCCCCGATGTAACAGGCCAGACTAACCCCCCCGACCAGAATATACTCGGGGTTAAAGTGGCCTAGGCCAGATTATACCCCTCCGTATACCACAGCAGCTGTAGATCAGGGCCCCTAGCAACACATGGGGGCCCGAGGCAGCACAAAGTGGCCCCAGGCAGCAGAAAGTGGCCCTACGCATCATACAGGGGCCCAAGGCAGTGCTAGGGCCCCAGGCAGTGCTAGGGGCCCCAGGCAGCACAAAGTGGCCCCAAGCAGCACAAAGAGGCCCCAGGCAGCATACAAGGGCCCCAGGCAGTGCACGGGGCCCCAGGCAGCACAAAGTGGCCCCAGGCAACATACAGTGGCCCCAGGCAGTACTAGGGGCCACAAGCTACACACAGGATCCCAGGCTACACACAGGGGCCCCATGCAGCATACAAGGGCCCCAGGCAGTGCACGGGCCCCAGGCTACACACAGGATCCCAGGCTACACACAGGGGCCCCAGGCAGTGCACAGGGCCCCAGGCAGCACACAGGGGCCCCAGGCTACACACAGGAATCCAGGCTACACACAGGGGCCCCAGCCAGCATACAAGGGCCCCAGGCAGTGCACGGGGCCCCAGCAAGTGCACAGGGCCCCAGGCAGCACAAAGTGGCCCCAGGCAACATACAGGGGCCCCAGGCAGTACTAGGGGCCCCAGGCTACACACAGGGTCCCAGGCTACAAACAGGGGCCCCATGCAGCATACAAGGGCCCTGGCAGTACAAAGGGGTCCCAGGCAGCGCATGGGGGCCAGAGGCAGCACACAGGGGCCCCAGGCAGCACAAAGTGGCCCCAGGTGGCCCACTGCCTGGGGCCCCTGTATATTGCCTGTGGTCACTTTGTGCTGCCTGGGGCCCCTGTGTGCTGCCTGGGGCCCTTGTATGCTGGCTGGGGCCCCTGTGTGTAGCCTGGGATCCTGTGTGTAGCTTGTGGCCCTAGTACTGCCTGGGGCCCCTGTATGTTGCCTGGGGCCACTTTGTGCTGCCTGGGGCCCCGTGCACTGCCTGGGGCCCTTGTATGCTGCCTGGAGCCCCTGTATGTTGCCTGGGGCCTCTTTGTGCTGCTTGGGGCCATTTGTGCTGCCTGGGGCCCCTAGCACTGCCTGGGGCCCCTAGCACTGCCTGGGGCCCTAGCACTGCCTGGGGCCCCTGTATGTTATGTAGGGCCACTTTCTGCTGCCTGGGGCCACTTTGTGCTGCCTCGGGCCCCCATGTGTTGCTAGGGGCCCTGATCTACAGCTGCTGTGGTATACGGAGGGGTATAATCTGGCCTAGGCCACTTTAACCCCGAGTATATTCTGGTCGGGGGGGTTAGTCTGGCCTGTTACATCGGGGCGCAGCCGAGTTGAACCTCATACAATCCCAGCAGCTCCTGCCGCTATCCTGACACACTCCACCCCTCCCCACAGCCCAGGGCAGTACATATCATCTCCTATTCACCCGCACACCTGGGCGTCTGTGCTTTCAATCAGCACTTAGCTCCAGTAGCAGCTCACCCTGTGTGTGCTGCTACCGAGCAGAAGATACAATCTCCCATATGCTGTGTCCCGGTCAGGGGACACATCGAGGTCGCATCACCACAACATGATAGGTGTAAAGCAGGTGGGAGATTCCAAATGGAGGAGGCGGTGATGAAGAAAGAATAATGCCGCCCAGTGGGGCGTGTGCTGCTGCATCGAGGAGGGGCAGAATGGAGCCTGGCGCCGCCTTCTCAGTCCTCAGCCTCAGGGACTTCTGTAAGTTATAAGTTATTTTTCTGCAGTTTTATAGGGAGGATTTAGCTCAGAGAGGGATAGATAGGGAGCAGCTAGGAAGGTGCAGGGACAGGTAGTGATAGTGTAGGGACTTAGATCCAGGTGACAGGTTCCCTTTAAGGCCACTTTACACACACAGATATATTGGTGACAGATCTCTGGTTGCAGTGAAATCATGGACACATTGCTCCATTTTATGGCTGTGTACAAATGCAAAAATGTGTCCATGATTTCACTGCAACCAGAGATCTGTGACCAATATATCTGTGTGTGTAATGTGGCCTTTATTCTCAAGTTTGAAAGTTTTCCTTTATCTCCGTGATAACTTCCTGATCGCTGGTGGTCCAACCATTGGGATTTGCAGCGATTCCAAGAACCAAGACTTTGAAGAGCGCCATGTGAATGGAGCAGTGGTTGATGCTGCACATACAATTAATTCCTGATTAGATCGCCGAAGATAGTTGATCACTGCACTCAGCTGGTCTTTGACACTATCTAAATGAATGGAGCGGCTATGCACATGATCCACCACTGCTCCAATATTTGACCAGTTCCAGGGGTCCCAGCAGTTGGACTCTCAGTGATTGGAAATAGGGATGAGCGAACCAAACTTTACAGTTTGGTGTACATGCAGGAAACAGCCTTTACAATAAAAAGAACAGCGTTTGAGTTCAGAATTCGTGTCTGTTACAAACCACTGGAGCGAGCATTGGTGCAGTGTGAGCCACTTGCAGTTTATGAATGACTCGTACTGTGGGTAAAATCAGCATTATCAGATGTAGTGTGTACAAAAAAAAAATGGAAAAACATCGCCCTCCCACCCCCAGAAATGCTTGATTTATGGTTGGCTGTATATGGGCAGGGAGAAGAATTACCAAATCAGTGGCTTAGCTGTGGGTACGGGCTATGCGGACACTTCACCTTCAACATTCAGAATTCATGTTTTCTGATTGGCATAAATTCTTAGGGCCGCTTTACACACACCAACTTCTGTGACCAACTTCTGAACAACTTACTGGTTGCAGTGAAATCATGGACACATTGTTCAATTTGTACACAGCCACAAAATGGAGCAATGTGTCCATGATTTCACTGCAACCAGTAAGTTGTTCAGAAGTTGGTCACAGAAGCTGGTGTGTGTAAAGCGGCCCTTACTCCTGAAATAAATTTACTGGTACTCTTAATATCCTTTATCCTCACTTTGGACATGACTTTGAATATCATACAGTAAATAAGTTTGGGATGTATATCTTAAAATATAATTGAAATCATTTTGGGTCAAGTATATATACTAACTTTTATTTTTTGCTTTACCTATAGGCCAGTTTTGGCATATATCAGACCTTCATTTGGATTTTTCCTATCACCTTACTGATGACCACACCAAAGTTTGCTTGTCCTCTAAGGGTGTCAATGCCTCAAGTCCTGGAATTTTTGGAGATTTTATGTGTGACTCTCCATATGAACTTATCTTCTCATCAATCCAGTATATCAAAACATCTGGACAAAAAGTAGACTTCATGATATGGACCGGGTAAAAAATAATTTATGCAACTGTTAAAGGGATATCTAGCTGGCAAAGTTATAGTGGCTATCCTTTTTTAAAATTTTCTCAATGTTCTTATAGCATAATAAATGATCATATTTATTTATGTTAAGAGTTAGGCCTCATGCCCATACTGTGTTTTTTTGTCACCTTTTGGCACAAAACTGCATGTCTATCCTTATCCCAGCAAAGTCTATGAGAATTCTGAAGTACTCTGCCAATGATGCTTTTTTTCCCTTGCAGTTTTGGTGCACTTTGTGGTCAAGACAGAACAATGAGCGTATCAATGGTTGTGATGTTTTAGCAGCGTTTTTCAGCACTCCTTGCTAATGACATTAATGAAAAAACTCATGACCATAATCTGCACCAAAAAAAGCCCAAAAGCGCATCAAAACCGCATGCATTTTGTGGAGCGTTTTTCAGCCACAGGCTGTAGTTTAGCAGCGTTTTTTGCTGCAGAAAAATCCTGCACCTAACAAGCAGCATCAGCACATACCTCTAAAGGTACCTTTACACTCGGCAACTTTTCTAGGAATTTCACTGGCAACTTACTGGTTGCAGTGAAATCATGGAGACATTGTTCCATTTGTACACAGCAACAAGATAGAACAAGGTGTCCATGATTTCACTGTAACTAGTAAGTTGCCAGTGAAATTCCTAGAAAAGTTGCGGCGTGTAAAGGTACCTTAAGGGGAATCTGTTCCCAGGTTGGGGATGCTCAAATTTTTAAGAAGAGTTGTCTCTTTCCTTTTTGACATCCTTCAGCTCTTCTAATTTCTTAGGAGACTCTTAACAATGTAGGATTGCTTGTGTTAACTGGCTGTCTGAGGCTAAAGAATAAATGCATAATTTTTTGCCTTTCAGTGGCATTCCTTTTTGGTACTGTCAAGCCAACAGATGGCATAGCGACAGGGCTTCATGGAAACATGGCAGCCTGATGGCCATCTTATCCAATACAGGTCTTTTATTTCCGTCTGTGCAGCATAGTTTGTTGGGGCCTATGTTTCCATGCAGTTCAGCACACATTCACTTCAGTACCATATTGACACTATCCATAAACAATAGACATTTTCTGAAAAAACACACAAGTAAAAAACCCACAGGCATCCTTTTAAATCTGTACTGACAACATGTTTGTCAGGTCAGGTCAGGGTATACAATTTTTGAGCCTTTGTCTCCCTACATACTCAGCCGTCAAACAAGCAAACAATGAACTATGAGCCAAGAATGTGTTTGTGAACTATGCTAATTACTGTAAAAGACTTTGTAAAGGCTGGCCTGATATTATCTGTGATCCTAGTTGCTCATAAGATTCAACATAGTCTGGTCACATTCTCATGAGTTTTTCAATAATTCCACCAGACAAAAGAAGATAGCTGTACACAGGGTTGCCAACCGTCCAATAATTCCTGAACAGTCGTTAAAAATAGAGCATTTTTGCACCTTGTTAAATAAATATATTTTTTTTAAGCTGAAAAACTTGTACAGATTTTTATTATTGCAATTATCATTTTACAGTTCATAGTGAATGCACCTAATGGTTTGTAACAGTATCCTGAGATGTAGACTAGACGTACTGTATGTCAATTGAAATATGAATGATTTATTGTAGTATTTCAATGTGTCAGTAAAAATTGTTGGCTGCCTGTGATTTTTTGATTAGCTGTCGAAAAATACTAAAAAAAAAATCGAATTGACAACCCTAACCGGGCTTTCAAAACAATAGAAGTAGTAAAACATGAAAAATCCACATAGAAAATTGTGAAGCTCACACAAGTTTAATATATATTTCTCTTCCACAGTGATAGTCCACCTCATGTTCCTGTAAATGAGTTGTCCACAAAAATGGTGATAGATGTAATTGGAAATATGACCTCTACTATTCGTGGCCTTTTACCCGATATGCTTGTATTTCCTGCACTCGGTAATCATGACTATTGGCCTCAGGTAATATTCTACTTTAGTATTGTGCAATAAAATAGAATTCCTTTAATTTCAACCTGTCATGCTCCCTTTCCAACAATCTTGAAATACTGTACTGTATTTCCCATTCTCAGAGCAGTACATAAAGCTCTTCTATAGTGTCAAGTGCCTGTTTTGTAATCCCATACTTAATTTCTCATATAAAAGTTATATGGTACTCTCTTAGGGTACCTTTACACACCGCAACTTTTGGCGGCGATAGGAGGCAATCTAACGTGCATGTGCACATTTTTCATGGTCGCCTCAGATCGCTGAAGGTGCTTTTACATGCCGCAATTTCGCCCACAACCTAAGACTCCCATCGCCGCTTCACACACCGCAATCCCCAAAGGAATGTGGGCGTACCTGTTAAGCGCGGCGAAAACATAAGCATGCCAAATTGTTTTACACCGTGCCCCAAACACGCTCATTGGACAACGCAATAGCGTCCTGATTGGCCAGCCTGCCTGGATGGCTGGCTAATACGTGACGCCATTGTCTCGGAGTTTGGAAGGAATACACGCTTGTGTCGTGACGAGTGGCTGCAGCGAGACATTTCGAGCCGCTCAAGCGTCACACAGGGAGCGGTTTTGAGCAGGACAGTGGCTTACAATACACAGTGGTTTGCTATGTGTGCGTCTGTAGCTCATGGTGGGAACATACACACAATACTATGCACATATGTGCCTACATTGGTCCATGCCATGGCACAGCTGTCATGGCACAACTGAACTATGTTTGTGTACACATGTTTGTGTGTGTAGTGGGCTGTACCTACATACCCTACAAACACCATTGCTTGCTCAATATGCATGGACACGTGCCCCTGTGGGCACAACACATCACAATGGATATGTACACACAGTTGCGCCATACACTGTGGCCCAAAGGGCTGAACCTGTGTGCTGCATATTAACACACAATGTGTCATGGAACCATCAATACCATTTTACGAATCACATACCTCTGGGCACAGCAAAAAGCTATGTGCAACTGCCCTGTATCCCAAAGTAACGACACACAGGTTGTTGTTTGGATCCAATTTTTTTTGTTTTATATTTTTGGCAAAATAAAAAAACAATAAAACAACGCACAAAAAATAACATAAACCAGAAGTGTTCACATCACATAAACAAATGCAACATGATGAGAATTAATGTCAAACAAAAAACATGTCACAGTAAAACAAAAAAACATACTAACTAACTAACTAACTAACTAAAGAATGTGCACACACAAAAAGACAACCCAAATACTCCTGGTGCAGCCACCCTGGTGACTCCACACTCCTCATCATGTTGCAGCCTCACAGCACCAGCCACCCTACACCTGCTGGTGCTGCCAGGCCACTGCCCCAGGGCCATTAAAGTAGGAGCAGTATGTGTCTCTACTGTTCCTGGCATCCTGCTGAGTCTCACCCTGGCTCAGCGGCTGGAGTGGCACCACACCATGGTCGGTAGCACGCCAATCCCCGGGACTGACCTCCCCTGTTGTAGGGTCCACTGAATCCACATAACTTGCCGGCGTGTATGATGACCGATCCCTACGATGCAGGAAGTTATGCAGCACACAGCAGGCCAGCACTACCACATCAATAGATTCCAGTTTCATATGCAGACGTGTATGAAAAGCCCAGAATTAGTGATGGGCGAATCCTAAATTACTCGGAATCGCTTGACTCTAGCGAGTCCGAGCCCAGGACTCGCTACTCGTTGCGAGCCTAGCGAGTCCAATGTTAATGAATGGTGAAGCGAGTAATAGCGAGTAGTGTGAGATTTACAAATCGCAGATGTGTCTCGGAAGCTTCAGCCTGAAGCAATCCTAGTTGTGTCATTTATTTGCATTGCTAGTTTACTTTGTAAGTAATCGCTGACTCGCACAGATAAGATCCTGTCTTCTCTGTGTTCTGGCTGCCCCAGCTCCAGGGTCCTAGAGCCTGCCTGCTGCCTGATGTAGCAGTGCTGAGATTGTTCTCAGTCTGCTCATTCCCTGTGTACAGACATGAATGTCTGTGCACAGAGATGATGTAGCAGTGCTGAGATTGTTCTCAGTCTGCTCATTCCCTGTGTACAGACATGAATGTCTGTGCACAGAGATGATGTAGCAGAGCTGAGATTGTTCTCAGTCTGCTTATTCCCTGTGCATAGACATCTATATTTATGCACAGGGGATGTAGCAGAGAGGACATCGCGTTTTGGACTGCGTCGGACGGAAGAGGATTTTTTTAATTAAAGATGGAGTCCCTAATGGCTTTTTTTTTTATTTCTAATAAAAATTTTTCCTTGTGTTGTGGTTTTTTTAAAACAATTTAATAGAAATTCATGGCGGTCATGTCTAATATTGGCGTGACCGCCATAAATTTCGGGCTTAGGGCCAGCTGATAATACAAAGCTGGCCCTAACCTCTTTATTACCCAGCGTGCCACCGCTACCAGGGCCGCTGGAAGAGCGGGGTTCAGCGCCAGAGGATGGCGCTTCAATGACCGCGCCATCTTCTGGGGCGGCTGCGGGCTGCAATTTGCAGCGGGGGGTGCCCAGAAAGCTTGGGCATCCCTGCGCTGCGGATTCCAGCCCCCAGCTGCTTAGCTGTACCTGGCTAGACATAGAAATTGCGCGGAGCCCCACGCATTTATTTTTAATTATTTCATGAAATTCTGAGATTCTGACTCTGAGACTCTGACTCTGAGAATCTGACTCTGAGACTCTGACTCTGAAATTCATGAAATAATTAAAAAAAAATGCGTGGGGCTCCGCGCAATTTCTATGTCTAGCCAGGTACAGCTAAGCAGCTGGGGGCTGGAATCCGCAGCGCAGGGATGCCCAAGCTTTCTGGGCACCCCCCGCTGCAAATTGCAGCCCGCAGCCGCCCCAGAAGATGGCGCGTTCATTGAAGCGCCATCCTCTGGCGCTGAACCCCGCTCTTCCAGCGGCCCTGGTAGCGGTGGCACGCTGGGTAATAAAGAGGTTAGGGCCAGCTTTGCATTATCAGCTGGCCCTAAGCCCGAAATTTATGGCGGTCACGCCAATATTAGACATGACCGCCATGAATTTCTATTAAATTGTTTTAAAAAAAACACAACACAAGGAAAATTTTTTATTAGAAATAAAAAAAAAAGCCATTAGGGACTCCATCTTTAATTAAAAAAATCCTCTTCCGTCCGACGCAGTCCAAAACGCGATGTCCTCTCTGCTACATCCCCTGTGCATAAATATAGATGTCTATGCACAGGGAATAAGCAGACTGAGAACAATCTCAGCTCTGCTACATCATCTCTGTGCACAGACATTCATGTCTGTACACAGGGAATGAGCAGACTGAGAACAATCTCAGCTCTGCTACATCATCTCTGTGCACAGACATTCATGTCTGTACACAGGGAATGAGCAGACTGAGAACAATCTCAGCACTGCTACATCATCTCTGTGCACAGACATTCATGTCTGTACACAGGGAATGAGCAGACTGAGAACAATCTCAGCACTGCTACATCATGTCTGTGAGCAGGCGGGCTCTAGGACCCTGGAGCTGCACAGAGAAGACAGCTGGACTCGGCTCGCAAAGAAACAGCAGTTACTTTGCGAGTTTCCCTGCTATCACTGGCACAGTAGCCAGTGATTACTCGCACAAGTCTAATGCAAACAAAGGCAATCCTAGTTTTGTCAGCGTTTCTGACAAAACTAGGATTGATATTGATTTGCATTGGACTCGTGCGAGTAATCACTGGGAAACTCGCCGAGTACCGAGTCCTGCGAGTCCCTTACTACTCGCCGAGTAACGAGTCCTAGCGAGTAGATTCGCCCATCCCTACCCAGAATGTATTGGCCATGATCCTGAACGCATTTTCAACCACATGGCATTGAAAATGCGCTGCTCAGAAGTAAGGGTCCTCTGGAGATATGGCCGTAGTAGGTGTGCCTGAAGTGGGAAGGCTTCATCCCCCACAAACGCAAAGTTGAGATGATGGGTTGTCTCATCATTTGAGGGCAAGTTCAGCCCACCTGTCCTTAGGTCTTGGGCCAAGGAGCAGTGTGCAAACACACCCCCATCTGAGTTACACCTGTTCATTCCAACAACCACGTAGAGGAACTCATAATTCGCATCCACCAGGGCCATGAGGACCACACTACAATATCCTTTGTAATTGTAATACAAAGACCCAGAGTTTGGGGGTTTGTTGATCCTCACATGCTTACCATCCAATGCACCGCCGCAGTTTGAAAATTGCCAGCGGTCCTCAAATCCTCTGGCAACATCCATCCATTCAGCGGTTGTTGTGGGAAACTGCATATAGGATGGCAGCAGACTACTCCAGATGGCCTCACACGTCTCAGGGATCAGGTGGTTCAGCAGGGGCAGTGATACACGTGAAGTGTATTGCAGGTCGGTCCTTGACCGACCTGTAGCCAGGAATTGCAAAGTTACTGCCAAACACTCCTCAGGTGGCACAGCTCGACGCATCACAGTGTCCTGACGGGCTATCAATGGTCTTATGCGTTCCAACAGAAATGTGAAAGAGTCTTCGGACATACGGAGGTAGTTTCTGAAATCATGCGGACTACGATCCTCCAGCTCACGCACCAGCTGCATGTGGCTCCGGATGTCCCGGTGGCAGAGCCAATCCTGAGTCCACACCTACCGTGGTCTGCGAGCCCACAACCTCTCATATCTATCCTCCAGCTACAATTGCTCTTCCACCAAGGCAAGAGCCATGATTGCATCTCCATCAGGGTCGAACACCATCTCACGTACGAACCCCTGCAAAAGTGAGAAAAAAACCCACATCACTACAAGAACGCTTCATCACACATCATCTACACACACCACCTCCTTCCGTCTTCATCTCCTGGCCACTTTACCACAGCATACCCAAGTGTGAACACCAGCCCACACACATACATAAAGACCACCAATTAAGGCCCAAACACAACATTGCAGTGTCTGACAACCAAACCTGGTCACTGTACACTCTTGGCTGTCCTGTACAATGCAACTCCCTTGTCAAATGCAACACATCATGAGCCTAAGCCCATATACGTGGCCATAATTTTTACTTTACACAGGTACCCCAGCCTTTGTGTGTTATGCTAAAAATATCATGCCACGCAGCAGACTATTGAATACTCATCATGTCCAAGAGACATCCCTAATGTGTTGTGCATGCAGGATCTTCTGAGGCAGACATTTGCAGAAGCCACACGCCACACTCCACATCTGATTTTGGCCTTAAACATCCCATTGTGTGTGGTAAACAACAGTACTATGTGTCCTCAATTCAGATGAGCCCCGCAACTAAAGACACTCGCATCCTTCAAACATGATCCTGTATGGCAAAGGCAAAATGGCTTTTCAATGAAGATAAGGTTTAGGTAGTCAAAACACTCATGCATCCATTTGCCAGGACACAATAGTAAATATGGCAACAAACATCACGAGAAACTACATACCCCACCACTTGGGCGTGACCTACACTACACAATAGCGACCCCTAATGGTAAGGTGCTGTAAACGCAACACAGCCAGATCACAGTTCATGTGTGCACATCAGTACTTACTTAATGACTCTGGGCAGCAAGTGTGTCCGACTTCGGCCTTCAGCGCTTTTTATATGGTAACCAACCAATCATAACGCAGTGGCGTCTTGTAATCGACGTAGCCGCCTGGGCATACGCAGGTGCGACCAATGATTATGTGCCATTGCGCTTTTGTGATTGGTCAGGTTGTGTTTAAATAAGCACGTGCTGGGGCTCAATCCCTGCCCCGACTGGAATGTGCATTGAGCTAGTACTGTCTCATCACAAGATCTCTGTTGGACAGAAGGTAAGTGGGGGCACATGCTATTGGGCACTCCTTGACGTTCTTTTCTATGTGCTGTAGATCCATATTTTGGGTGATGTTTGTGCACCTTATGTCCAGCTTCATGTAGTGTCCTGTAGAAATGTATTTAGCGACGTGTACGCATCGTAAATACACTCCGTGTCCTGTAGCACACATAATGTTCTGTGAGATCCTTGCCAGGACAATATGTGTATCCCAGCACTATGTTTAGCCCTAAATATGTGTGTATCTGAGGAGTGTGTGTTTAAATGTCCTTAGCAAGGCCAAGTGTGGCATTTGTAATGCGAGACCTTGACATATTTCACTGCAGTGGGCCCAAATACATATATCACCTGGCCTGTCCGACATGCCCCATGTATGGACACATGTTAACGCCAATAATGAGTTTGGCTAGCCAAGCTGACTACCACAACACATGTTATTAGTCTTGCAGGACATGGGCTAGAACACAAAGTAGGGTGTCACCTGTGATGGCCATGTGTTTGTTTGCATGACCATTTATTTTTTTCTCAGATGGCTGAGTATCACGATGTGACACAGCTCCTCACCATATACCAAGAACACGAATGCCTGTGGCGGGTGTTGCTGCCTGCTTATCATGACCAGGCAGCGAGGGCTGCAGCCTACATGCCGCTGGTGGAGCTGTCAAACCGGCTCCAACCACATAAGATCTGGACAGCGGCGCTGGTTGCGGATAAGATCAAAAGCCTGTGCACCGTGTTCAACAAGACTCACAAAAAGTGGATGGAGGCCCGGTCCGGGGCTGGAGCTGAGGAGGTCCCTAGGCCAACTTTCTGGTACTATGACCTCTTCACCTTCACCCTGGGCCAGGAGGGGCCCCATGGAACACGGTGCAGCAGGCGCTGCCCACAGCCAGCTGTGGCCGCAGCCCAAGACCCTGCCCAGTTGCAGGAGGTGGGTAATTGTGTTTGTGTGATCGATCTACCCAGCATGTTGTTTGCACTTATGTGGGGTTTGCCGCACATGGTGTAGTCACCATTGTGCTTTTCCCGCACCAATCCTGTTCACTGTTCTTTTCTATCTGTTTTTTGGTGTCTGCTATCACAGATTGTGTTGTGTTATTTGTGGGCACTTTACATATCAATGTGGACCCTCAGGTGAGTATACTGCACTTGTCAACTTGTTAGGCATTTTCTTCTCTAAACTCTGCTCCTGTGGCTTTTGGTGTTAGCCTTGGTGAGCTTGGCTTTATGTTGTCTTGGGTGTTTGGTTGTGGTATTAGCTTCAATTACATTGCAACATGTGGCTGATGGTTTTTTTTTTGTTTGTTTGCTTTTCAGGCCCCTCGGCGCCTGGCTCCAGTGATGAGGAGCCAGCAGCTGGCGAGGCTCTCCCTCAACATCTGCAGGATAGCCAGTACCTGAGCCCAGTGGTGGGGGCCGGGCCCAGGTCCCAGCTCTGGAATCTGGCGTAGAAGACCACCTGCCCCACCCAACACGGAACTGGGTACCTGGGCGAAACGGGTCCTCCTGGATCGAGAGAGGACCCCCGGCTCTGGGATCGGTAACGTCGCCAGCGAGATCCTGGTCTGCATGGAGCCAGAGCAGCGTAACATCGCAGAGCGGGCCATCTTTCGTGTCCTGGAGGTGGGCGTGGATGAGTCCCTGCGATGGGGGGCGTCATGGACGCTCCCCCAGAAGACTACCCCAGGAGCCACTGTGCCTGCAAGACACACGGTGAGGAGGCGACAAAATCGTGATACTCCACCTTTCCCCCAGAGACAGCCCAGAAGAGCAGGAACATCACAAGGCCGCTGGGTGTATGAGGAGGGGGAGGCCCCATTGTCTGATCCAGCAGAGGAGGAGGAAGAAGAAGAGAACTACTAGCCAATGCACAAGCTTGGATAGAGCAGACTATTTTGTTTTGATGGCCAGGTGTGCCCCTTTTAATTTGGGGAAAAGATTTAACCCAAAAAAATATAAACAAAATAAATGCTTAATTTAACCACCACTCTGTCCACATCTGTGTCACGTACACCAGTATGTGTGTGTGTTTGGTACTGTGGATGTTATATAGTAGACATTGATGTCATATTGGGGGGCATGGCGGTTGTAATGGTCCAGTATGGTGACATGTTTACAATGTCACACCACATAGCTCTAGCTAAACCGTGGCCCAGTGTGGTTGGTGAAATGTAACCTCACAAACGTTACTCTGTGTGTTGCAACAAGGGATGACACAGGATGTAGCTGGCCTGAATTTTATTACACAACAACATATTTACAAAACATTGTCAACACAAGCCAAAAGCCTTGGTCAGGTTAGGAGTAGCCAATACACACTACCCACTTTCCCAATGTGGGACACTATAAGAAAAGAGGCCAACGTGGCCTAAAAAACTAAGGTGCCAACATGGCAACAGGAAACAAAACAAGGGTCCAACATGGACAACAATTAGTAGGGGAGTATGGTCCCATTATTGGGTGAGGGGTGATGGATTAGGGGCCCTGCCGGACTGGGTTGTCTGGAGGGCGTGAATCATGGCACCTAAGCGGGCAAGGTGTTGCTGCCCTTCTTGGTGTGCCCTCTCCATGTGCTGCTGTGCCTCCTAGTGAGCCAGTAGCAGCTCCTCAATGGTTGGTACATCTGTATGGGAAAGAAGGACATTAGTGAGTTACCTGTGTATGGGTGGGTGGGTGTTTGAGTGAATTGTTAGTGATCATCAGCTCCGCCAGACCCTATGTGGCAGCGCGCTGTACGGCGGCCATGACTGTTCTCCTATGTGCAGGGGAGGGGCAGGCACCTGGCAGGCAGGGAGTAACCAAAACAAATGTCATGACCTCATCATGACCTCACAAACGATTGCAGTGTGTTTCCTATGGCACCCATGTGCGATGTGTAGACCAACATCTGCACTGTCATGTGTGGCAGTATGGTGGACACAGTGAAACTTCAAATACACGCGCCCAGCATAGCTTGCGCTACTGAAGGCGCGTGTAATTGGACTGATGTAGTGGATGGTTGTGTAGGTGAAGATGTGTGTGGTGCTGAAGTGACAACTCTTCAAATATGGCGCCCTGTGAAGGGACAGCCAATGGAAACACAGTAGCCACCACTAATCATCGCTAACGGGGCGCGGCATCCAGCACGCTGTGGCACGCCTCCGGGAAATCAATAGGCGACGCAGATTCCATCCCTATAGCCAGTACACACGCCAAAATCCGGGAATGTCGCCTTCATGATTGCCTCTGATTTTGGAGCAGTGCTGTGAAATCAGAACCAGGCACAACCTTTTTTATCGCCGCCAAATTCCCCAATTACACGCCGCAATTACAAGGCAATCTCACGGCGATGGTACTGGGGCGATATATCGCCGGCCAGATTTTTCACCGCGGTTGTGGCGTGTAAAGGTACCTTTAGGCTAGGGTCAGACTTGCATCATGCATTTACTGAATGCATGCCTTAAAGGGAACCTGTCACCTGGATCTAAGCCCCTACACTATCACTACCTGTCCCTGCACCTTCCTAGCTGCTCCCTATCTATCCCTCTCTGAGCTAAATCCGCCCTATAAAACTGCAGAAAAATAACTTATAACTTACAGAAGTCCCTGAGGCTGGGGACTGAGAAGGCGGCGCCAGGCTCCATTCAGCCCCTCCTCCATGCAGCAGCACACGCCCCACTGGGCGGCATTATTCTTTCTTCATCGCCGCCTCCTCCATTTGGAATCTCCTGCCTGCTTTACACCTATCATGTTGTGGTGATGCGACCTCGATGTGTCCCCTGACTGAGACACAGCATATGGGAGATTGTATCTTCTGCTCGGTAGCAGCACACACAGGGTGAGCTGCTACTGGAGCTAAGTGCTGATTGAAATCACTGACCCCCAGGTGTGCGGGTGAATAGGAGATGATATGTGCTGCCCTGGGCTGTGGGGAGGGGGTGGAGTGTGTCAGGACAGCAGCAGGAGCTGCTGGGATTGTATGAGGTTCTACTCGGCATTGCCCCGGTGTAACAGGCCAGACTAACCCCCCCGACCAGAATATACTCGGGGTTAAAGTGGCCTAGGCCAGATTATACCCCTCCGTATACCACAGCAGCTGTAGATCAGGGCTCCAAGCAACACATGGGGGCCCGAGGCAGCACAAAGTGGCCCCAGGCAGCAGAATGTGGCCCTACGCAACATACAGGGGCCCCAGGCAGTGCTAGAGCCCCAGGCAGTGCTAGGGGCCCCAGGCAGTGCTAGGGGCCCCAGGCAGTGCACAGGGCCCCAGGCAGCACAAAGTGGCCCCAAGCAGCACAAAGAGGCCCCAGGCAACATACAGGGGCCCCAGGCAGTACTAGGGGCCACAAGCTACACACAGGATCCCAGGCTACACACAGGGGCCCCATGCAGCATACAAGGGCCCCAGGCAGTGCACGGGGCCCCAGGCAGTGCACAGGGCCCCAGGGAGTGCACGGGGCCCCAGGCAGTGCACGGGGCCCCAGGCAGTGCACGGGGCCCCAGGCAGTGCACAGGCCCCAGGCAGCACAAAGTGGCCAAAGGCAGCACAAAGTGGCCCCAGGCAACATACAGGGGCCCCAGGCAGTACTAGGGGCCCCAGGCTACACACAGGGTCCCAGGCTACATACAGGGGCCCCATGCAGCATACAAGGGCCCCAGGCAGTACAAAGGGGTCCCAGGCAGCGCATGGGGCCAGAGGCAGCACACAGGGGCCCCAGGCAGCACAAAGTGGCCCCGGGTGGCTCACTGCCTGGGGCCCCTGTATATTGCCTGTGGTCACTTTGTGCTGCCTGGGGCCCCTGTGTGCTGCCTGGGGCCCTTGTATGCTGCATGGGGCCCCTGTGTGTAGCCTGGGATCCTGTGTGTAGCTTGTGGCCCCTAGTACTGCCTGGGGCCCCTGTATGTTGCCTGGGGCCTCTATGTGCTGCTTGGGGCCAATTTGTGCTGCCTGGGGCCCTGTGCACTGCCTGGGGCCCCTAGCACTGCCTGGGGCCCTAGCACTGCCTGGGGCCCCTGTATGTTGCGTAGGGCCACTTTCTGCTGCCTGGGGCCACTTTGTGCTGCCTCGGGCCCCATGTGTTGCTTGGAGCCCTGATCTACAGCTGCTGTGGTATACGGAGGGGTATAATCTGGCCTAGGCCACTTTAACCCCGAGTATATTCTGGTCGGGGGGGTTAGTCTGGCCTGTTACACCGGGGCACAGCCGAGTAGAACCTCATACAATCCCAGCAGCTCCTGCTGCTGTCCTGACACACTCCACCCCCTCCCCACAGCCCAGGGCAGCACATATCATCTCCTATTCACCCGCACACCTGGGGGTCAGTGATTTCAATCAGCACTTAGCTCCAGTAGCAGCTCACCCTGTGTGTGCTGCTACCGAGCAGAAGATACAATCTCCCATATGCTTAGTCAGGGGACACATCGAGGTCGCATCACCACAACATGATAGGTGTAAAGCAGGTGGGAGATTCCAAATGGAGGAGGCAGCGATGAAGAAAGAATAATGCCACCCAGTGGGGCGTGTGCTGCTGCATGGAGGAGGGGCTGAATGGAGCCTGGCGCCGCCTTCTCAGTCCCCAGCCTCAGGGACTTCTGTAAGTTATAAGTTATTTTTCTGCAGTTTTATAGGGCGGATTTAGCTCAGAGAGGGATAGATAGGGAGCAGCTAGGAAGGTGCAGGGACAGGTAGTGATAGTGTAGGGGCTTAGATCCAGGTGACAGGTTCCCTTTAAATATCATGTGCAAATGTTGAAATACGCTTGCGTTAACTCACCCATAGGCTCCCATGCAAAAAACGCAATGCAAAAGTGCAATGCATTTGACAGTATGCGTTTTTGCAAGTGCACCAAAAAACGTGGTATGCAGCGTTTTTGGGGCTTTTGCAAAAACGCATGCTTGTTTTAACATGGGAGTCTATGGGGAACGGATGCAACCTCCCAAATGTGACCCTAACCTAAGGCTATTGTCAGACTTGCGTCTGCCCCTAGCCTGCAGGGTCCGGCAGAAACTTAGTTTCTGCGCAGAGTAGCGCATAGCGTTACAGGTAACGCTATGCGCGCCTGTCTATTGATCCCTATGGTAATTGGATGCTTACCGCAGCCTCTGGCTCCACAGAGATCTCCCGGATATGCGTTATTTCAGAGCGCACAGGAAACACTGTTTGCAAAAGTGCATATCCTGGATCTCTGTGGAGCTGGCAGCTGCGGTAAGCGTCCGGTTGCTATGGAAATCAATAGACAGGCGGAGCATAGCGTTATCTACTGTTAACACTATGTGCTACTCCGGCCAGAAACTAAGTTTCTGCCGGATCCTGCAGGCTCAGGGTCAGATGCAAGTCTGACCCTAGCCTAAACCTAAACTCATTCTTCGTATCCAACTTCTTCCTTCTATGGGAAGTGCTGACTTGTAGAGTGTATAGAAAAGAAAAAAAGGGAGACACAGAGGCGCAATAGTGCCCTACCAATGCGACACAGACTATGCACGCAGGTCACACAGAGGTGCACTCACCTGATCTAGTTGTGTGCACCCACAACTAGTATTCATGGCATATAGCAAGAGCTGCTGCAGAACCTCCACCGCCACGTATACACGTGTAAGAATATCCACAGATCCAGGGAAGGTGTATAAACGGTCCGCGCTGCTTGAAATAATCAGTCAAATGTCTTCAAATAAAACCCCCCTTCTTTATATTCCACCTACGCGTTTCAATACCACTCCGGGATGCCCTGATGACGGTGCCCGGAGTGGTACTAAAACGCGTAGGTGGAAATAAAGAAGGGGGGTTTTATTTGAAGACATCTGAATGATTATTTCTAGCAGCGCGGACCGTCTATACACCTTCCCTGGATCTGTCGACTTGTAGAGTGGTCACTTTTCAAACAGTAGTGCCCTAGTAAAAGCTGTTCAAACCCCGCTGCGACACACCCTATAACATTATTGGCTGCCCCAACACAATTGGTTGCACTATGCCTACTCTTGTCTCTACATATTACATTCCTAAACTGTTAATATTTTTAAACAATTCTACACACTTGGCAATAACGCACAACCAAGATAAGAATGTTACAAATAAAAAGTATATTTTTTTCAGTATATGTATATTGAATAAAAAAGAAACTGCACTCACCGGTTTTCAGTGCTCACTGTATTTATTCAGAACAGGGCTACATCAGTGCAGGTGCCAGACTACAGCTTGCCGTTTCATACAAATTTGTACTTCCACGGCCTAAGAACCAATGGAAGTACAAGTTTGTATGAAGCGGCAAGCAGTAGTCCGGCTCCCGCACCCCCTCCCCGCACTGATGTAACCCTGTTATGAATAAATACAGCAAGCAATGAAAACTGGTGAGTGCAGTTTCTTTTTTATTCAATATACATATACTTGCTGCTTTTTTGAGACGCACCATGGTTAAACCGGCTGCCCCAGGGAGATATTAGGTGACTGCAATTTTACCATGGATGGTTGTGTGGTGCATGACTTTCTTTGCACATATTTAGTATATAAATGTATATGCTCCAACGTTAAAGAGACTAAATTAAAGGTGTTCGATAACACTACTAAGATTCTGATATAGGGTTAATCTGCTAATAACGGTATGAGGGTGCCCGGCCACAGTAATAAAAATGTGGGACCCATGAGAAATAAACTTAATTCCACTGGCTTTCACTAACTCATCTCAGACAGATCTATGGTCTGTCTCTGTTTGAAAACTTCCATTGAATTCACCAGCCTGTTCCACTCATGGATCACCCTCACTGTCAAAATGTTTTTTCTAATATCTAATCTGTGTCTCTTCCAATTCAGTTTCATTCCATTGCTTCTAGTCTTTCCTTGTGCAAATGAGAATAAAGTTGAACATCTCTAGAATCCTCCCATTTCTCATCATGGAAACAACAAAAACGCTAACTGTGGCCCTGATCCACACCCGCCTTGATTACTGCAATCCTCCTCCCCTCCCTAAACTTTCCCTTCTCCAGTTCATCCTTAATACAGCAGCCAGTGTTACCTATCTGGCTAATAGTTACTCGGAAGCATCCGCTCTGTGCCAATCATTGCACTGGCTGTCCATACATTATAGGATCCAATTTAAATTTCTTGTTGTCACCCACAAAGCTCTTCAAAGCGCAGCAACTCCCTCCCTGCCCTCATCTCTCGTTATCACTCTACCCGTTCTCTACATTCTATAAGCTAACATCCCCACTAATCTGAACCTCCCACTCCCAGCTCTAAAGGTGGGGTTACATGTGCAATATCGTTCCGATATCGCAATTCAATGGCGCGGGATCGCGCATTTAGTGCACGTTTCTCCCGCATCGGAGGTTTACACGTTGCGATTTCTGGATCCAACGTCCGTACGATGTCTATGCCCCAACCCAGGAATGACCATTTAACATGGGAGTGAATGGGTGACGTTGAACTTCACATCGGAGTTGGGCTGTCACACAGCACGATCCGGCTCAATCTCCATTCAATATCGGAGCATTGGAGAGCACGCTCATTCAATCCCCGATATCGCATTGACATCGTTCCTGCATCGTATTGGACGTTCACACCATACAACGCAGGAACATATCGGTCTCCAACGATCGAACCACGTGACTTTTCATTGAAATTGGACGCCGATATCGCAACGTGTAAACCCACCTTTAGACTTCTTCCAAGGTGCACCAATTTTCTGGAATGTTCTACCCCCAAGAAATTAGAACTATCCACAATTTACACAGTTTAAAAACAATCTTTTTAAGGTGGCCTATCATGCCCCCTAATCGTAGTCCTTTATATATAGCCCATCAACTATTTCTCTGAAAAATGCTGTCAAACTCCACCAAACCCAAAACTTTAAACAGATTGGCTGGTCATGACTCTTGTAGCCTTTACCAACCCCCATTTCTTCAAGATGGCTGGACCATCATTGTAAAAAAGCAACTGTACTTTGTGTCACCCCCACCTCATTGCAGATTGTTAGCTCTTATGAGTAGGGCCATCTATTTCTTTGCTTTAATTATTGTATTATTGTATTTTTTATAACTGTTACTTATGACTGTTTGTATATGAACCTCTGAATAGTAAAGTGCTGCGGAATATGTTGGCGCTATATCAGGGCCGGCTCCGGTTTTTGTGGGCCTCGGGCGAAACAGTATCAGTGGGCCCCTTTAGCACAAACCATGATACATTAATATAATATAGAAGCTGCAGGCTGTGTATATATAATATAGAGGCTCGTGGTGGGCTCTATATATAATATAGAGGCTGTTCAAGCTGTATATATAATATGGAGACTGCGGGCTGTATATATAATATAGAGATTGCGGGTTGTATATATTATTTGGTGGTCTGTGCTGGCCTGTATATAGTATTTGGAGGCTGTGCCAGGCTGTATATATTATTTGGAAGCTGTGAGCCGCCCAAGCAGCAGCCTCCAAATAATATATACAGCCCAGCACAGCCTCCATATTATATATACAGCACAGCCTCCAAATAATATATATATAGCCCATCGCAGCATCCATATTATATATACAGCACAGCAGCAGCCTCCATATACCCCAGCACAGTCTCCATATACATCAGCAAAGCCTCCATATGCTGCATTCAGTCAGCACGCCTCCATATACACACAGACAGCCTCCTATATACCCCAGCACAGCCTTATATGCACCAACAGCCACAGCCTCTATATACCTCAAGCATAGCACTCTATATACCCCAGCACAGGCTCTATATACCCAGCACATGCCTCTATATACCCCAGCATAGCCTCTATATACCCCAGCACAGCGCCTCTATATACCCCAGCACAGTGCCTCTATATACCCCAGCACAGCGCCTCTTATACCCCAGCACAGTCGCCTCTGTATACCCCAGCACAGCGCTCTGATATACCCCAGCACAGCGCCCTGATATACCCCAGCACAAGCCTCTTATACCCCAGCACACATCCTCTGTATACCCCAGCACAGCAGCCTCTATATACCCCAGCACACGCCTCTATATACCCCAGCACAGTGCCTCTTATACCCCAGCACAGCCTCTATATACCCCAGCACAGCGCTCTGATATACCCCAGCACACAGCCTCTGTATACCCCAGCACACAGCCTCTATATACTCCAGCACACAGCCTCTATATACCCTAGCACAGCACCTCTATATACCCCAGCACAGCGCCTCTATATACCCCAGCACAGCGCCTCTATATACCCCAGCACACAGCCTCTTATTACCCCAGCACAAAGCCTCTATATACCCCAGCACAGCCTCTGTATACCCTAGCACACAGCCTCTATATACCCCAGCACACAGCCTCTGTATACCCCAGCAGCAGCACCTCTTATACCCCAGCACACAGCCTCTGTTTACCCCAGCACACAGCCTCTGTATACCCCTGCACACAGCCTCTATATACCCCAGCAGCACAGCCTCTTATACCCCAGCACAGTCACAGCCTCTTATACCCAGAACACAGCCTCTATATACCCCAGCACACAGCCTCCATGGTACATATAATCCCCATCCTGCTGCACATAGTAAAAAAAAAAACTGATCATACTCACCTTACATCCGCTCCCTGGGGCTGTTTCCTCCTCAGATTCTTCCCCACCACATCCTTATAACAGAAGGCTCCCGGACTGTGGAGCTTGCTCCTTCCTGCTGGCTGCAGCAGTATGATGAGGGCACAGTGATGACTCATCATACTGTAGTCAGAGGAGGAAGCTCCACTGCTCCCTGGAGCCAGCACATCACATGCAAATTAGCCATGTGCACTGGCATCTCCGCTGAGCACTCAGCCGCTTGCTGAGGCTGGTTGTTCTCATGGTTGTCCTGTACCTAATGGGCCCCTGGCTGACAGCTCTGCTTGTCCCTGACGGCCAGTGGGCCCCCCAGCAGTTCAGGGCCCCGCACTTGCCCAGGTATACCGGGTGCTGACGCCGGCCCTTCGCTATATTAATAAAGATTATTATTATTATCCCTCTACAGTGTTACAGCCCTTGAGATTTTGTAGACAGCTATTATGTCTCCTCCCAGTCTTCTTTTTTAGAAGCTAAACATTCCCAAATCCTGTAGGACATGACAGGTTTTCTTTAAGATATAACAAATAGCTTAACTATCTAGAGAACATAAGGATAGTGCAGTGGAATTCCAACTGACCCATTTGCCAAAGAAAATAAAAGGCTCCCATTGATTTGAATTGTATCACCTGGTCTGAATAAAATTGATGGGTTCATTAGTCGTTTTTTCTAATGTGATATGGGGGCTTTAGAAATCCCACACAAAGGATTTCCTGTAGCTCAGGTTCTCAGATCCTAGTGAGTTTAATATGGAGGTTGTGGGGTTTATGGAGGATGAATATGCAGATATTGTGTAAATGTAAGCATTACAATAATGCTAAGTCTTGAAATGTAGAAATAGTAAAGATTCGTACTTTATCTTTGTTACTGTACCATTACACTTGCTTTATTTGACATTCCTAGTCTTTCCTACATTTTATGACACTGTACTTCTGTTTTTTTTGCAATGAATTCACCCGAAAAAATGAAAAAGGTGAAATAGGCATCGCGTTTCTTACGAGTTTGTCAGATTAATGAGGGCGAAGTTTCCAGAATTTTAATATATTTATATATTTCTCATCCAAATTAAATATTGATATTATGTATACACAGAAAAACACGGAGAAAGCAAAATTGGTATTCAATCCCCTGCCTGCTGTGTAGCTAAACACAAGGGAATTCTCATATACTTGTTACTAATGAGATCCCAATAGGCAAAGAATAGGGAAGATCTGCTAGATTATAAATTATACATTGTGCAAACATGGTATGCCTTTATTACATAGATTCATTTCACACTTGTCATTTTGATGTCATATTTATGCAGTTTTTGAATGTCAGGAGTGAAGTATGAAGGGAAGTGATGGGACCGAATCTGCTTCTCATTTTTTTTTATTGCTTTAGGTTCTAAAACTGCATAGAATTGACCCATCTGCTCCATTTTCTGTTTGTAATCCTTGACAGTATGGGCAGGGCTGCCACTAGGAATTTTGGGGCCCCTCACTGCCAAAATTTTAAGGCCCCCCTGAGACTCCGCCCAGGCTCCACCCCAGGTCTGCCTCCACCTAAGCTCCCCCCACCATCGAACCTTCCACAGTAGCACTGCCCGCTCTGGAAAAACTCCACTTCTGCACTCCACTCCTTTCCCCCCGCAAAGTGGTCTGAGTAGTCTAAGTATCATGTAACTAATCATTCATTTGTGATTTTTTACACTTAAGGTACCATTACACACAGAGATATATTGCTTGCAACTCACTGGTTGCAGTGAAATCATGGACACATTGTTCCATTTTGTTGCCGTGTACAAATGGAACAATGTGTCCATGATTTCACTGCAACCAGTAAGTTGCAAGCAATATATCTCTGTGTGTAACGGAACCATTACAGTCAGGTACTGACGAGCTACTTTTCCTAATTCTCTAAATGTTCAGTGAAAAACAGAGAAGCAGGAAGAGAAGCTGTCAATGACCATAAGTATGAAAATAACACATGAGAAGTAGCCATGTGATGACTGCTGAAACTAGCAAGATCTGAATTCTGACTGTGAGTATATTACATGCTGTTAGGATTGAGCTACAGGGTTTAATCTAATATATAATTACCCTAAGGCCACTTCCGTCATATTCGGCAGTGTTTCCGTCGTCGTATGCGTGGCTGCCACACTCGCAATGCCTTTGCGAGTCCTTCCAGAGTCTCTCCTCACTCGCAATGCCTTTGGCAATGCCTTTGCGAGTCCATGCACAGTCTCTCACTCTCAGGACCTGAGATGATGTCACTGGTATGGGCGGGGCTATATCACATGACTGTGACATCATCACAGGCACTTTCATTGCTGCAGTCAGCACAGGAGACATCATGCCGCTGTCTCACATCAGACGTGTCCTCATCACTGATTCTCTGCCTCTGACATCCTGCGATCACAAGGGAACATACAGCTGACAGAGGACCCGGACTGAGCCCCCAAGAGCTGATCTCCAGGATACAGGTGAGAGGAGGCTGCACAGGAGCAACGCTCTGCAGTGAGCAGCCTGCACAGGAGCAATGCTCTGCAGAGGGGAGGCTGCACAGGAGTAATGCTCTGCAGAGAGCAGGCTGCACAGGCTGCACAGGAGCATTGCTCTGCAGAGGGGAGGCTGCACAGGAGCAATGCTCTGCAGAGATGAGGCTGCTCAGGAGCAATGTTCTGCAGAGAGGAGGCTGCACAGGAGCAATGTTCTGCAGAGAGGAGGCTGCACAGGAGCATTGCTCTGCAGAGAGGAGGCTACACAGGAGCAATGTTATGCAGAGAGGAGGCTGCACAGGAGCAATGTTCTGCAGAGAGGAGGCTGCACAGGAGCAATGCTCTGCAGAGAGGAGGCTGCACAGGAGCAATGTTCTGCAGAGAGGAGGCTGCACAGGAGCAATGTTCTGCAGAGAGGAGGCTGCACAGGAGCAATGTTCTGCAGAGAGGAGGCTGCACAGGAGCATTGCTCTGCAGAGAGGAGGCTGCACAGGAGCATTGCTCTGCAGAGAGAAGGCTGCACAGGAGCAATGTTCTGCAGAGAGGAGGCTGCACAGGAGCATTGCTCTGCAGAGAGGAGGCTACACAGGAGCAATGCTCTGCAGAGAGGAGGCTGCACAGGAGCAATGCTCTGCAGAGAGGAGCCAACATGCTGGCGACGGCGGAGTGAAAATGCCGTGGCGGGGAAGACGATGACCCGCTGGTAAGTATGACAGGCAGAGTGCCTCTGTCCTCTGCTGACCACTCTGCCCGCCGCACTGCGCTGACCACTCTGCCCGCCGCACTGCGCTGACCACTCTGCCCACCCCACTCACTGCTAACCACTGAGCCACCATACTCCTGCTAACCACTGAGCCACCGCGCACTACTAACCACTGAGCCACCGCGCAGTGCTAAAGTGCTAACCACTGAGCCACCGCGCAGTGCTAAAGTGCTAGACACTGAGCCACCGCGCAGTGCTAACCACTGAGCCACCGCCCAGTGCTAACCACTGAGCCACCGCTCAGTGCTAACCACTGAGCCACCGCTCAGTGCTAACCACTGAGCCACCGCGCAGTGCTAACCACTGAGCCACCGCGCAGTGCTAACCACTGAGCCACCGCGCAGTGCTAACCACTGAGCCACCGCGCAGTGCTAACCACTGAGCCACCACGCAGTGCTAACCACTGAGCCACCGCGCAGTGCTAACCACTGAGCCACCGCGCAGTGCTAACCACTGAGCCACCGTATACAGTGCTAACCACTGAGCCACCGTATACAGTGCTAACCACTGAGCCACCATATACAGTGCTAACCACTGAGCCACCATATACAGTGCTAACCACTGAGCCACCGTATACAGTGCTAACTACTGAGCCACCATATACAGTGCTAACCACTGAGCCACCGTATACAGTGCTAACCACTCAGCCACCGTATACTCTGCTACCCACTGAGCCGCCATATACAGTGCTAACCACTGAGCCACCATATACAGTGCTAACCACTGAGCCACCTGTATACACACAATTAATTTCACCGCACTCCCCTAAATATTAGTAAATAAACTATATATGCATTCTAGACTACCCGATTCTTTAGAATCGGGCTCACAGCTAGTGTTATAATAAAAGGGCTTGTCCATGGTTGAGATGAGTCTGTAGTCCCTCTAGGTGATTAGAGGCCTCTGAATTCTCACAGTGTGTGCACTGCACATTGTCAGGATTCTCTCGTGCCAATGGCAAGATTGGATGGTCATTTTTAGCACAAGTATGGGATTTATATATATCTGACCACATTCTGACTAGACATGTCCGACTCACACAATTATTTTTTTGATCGTTGCCTTACATGTCCATTCGGCACATGACTGCATGCAACTAAATCTCATACTTGTTATTATGTGACCTCCCACTCTCACCATCGGCACCAGAGAATCCTGAGAGTGTGCAGTGTGCGCAATGTGAGAACTCAGACGTCTACAGTCACAGAGCCACACATAGAGTGACTGCAGACTTATCACAGACTTGGACAACCACTTTAATGTTCCTAACAAATAAAAAGCTAGTAACCCTTAATTTGTCAGACGGCACAATACTTTATTATCATAGCCATGTATCACGTTACAAGTTCTGAAACATTACATTTATACAGGATCAGAACCTATTGCAGCACAGGAAATATCACCAGACCAACCAAAGCTACAGAAATACATCACAGAACACTTATCAGTGCAGAAACACAGCGTCACAACCCTCATCCGCACAGAAATACATTATAAAAAGCACCCAGAAATACATCACAGGAATACATCACAAACCCCACCAGAGGTAGAGAAATACATAACTAGAACCCGCATAAGTACAGAAACACCGCATGAAAACCATCATCAGTACAGAAATTCATCATCAGAACCACCATCTGTGCAAAAAAAATTAATCAATAGTACATCAATTGTAAGGTCAGGGCAACACAATATTCATATTTGAATCGCATAAACCTACAACTTCCAGTATGTATGTCCTTAATAATAGTAAGGATTACTGGGAGTTGTTGTTACCAGCCATCATTCGACCATACAGGAACTTCAGTACTGATAAGAATTAGTATCACAAATAATCATTACCATCCTGGTACCTTATAGATGACTCTGTCTCTGATCGGGGTTGTCTTTTTCTTTTCTTCATCTTGTCCAGATACCATGATGACTTTTCACATCTTTGGAGACTTCCATCTTCTCTGATTTTCTGCAGCACATCCCGACACGGTGCCCTTAAAAATAAGAGTGTCCTTATAATGCTCCTGAATATCTGCCCTATACTGTGCTCCTGAACAAATAATTGCTCTTCACTGTTTTCCCTGCACAAAATGATACACACACTGTCCCTCCACATGATCTCCACACTGTCCCTTCTTTACAATGTCCTCTCACAGTGTCCCCCTATACTGTCCACACTTTTTAGTGTACCTTTTCATCACACTCCCCCTCCTCGACAAAGTGTCCTTTCCTATCTTTGGCCTTATGCTGTCACCCAATGCAACCCACTCTGTATATCACCACCCCAAACGCACTTCCCAGTCATGTCTGCAGCCATCCTGCCTCCACCCCCACAGTACCCAGTCTCTATTATGTTTCACCTTACATTTTCCCATCCCGTACTCTCTCCTCACTACCTCCATATTCATCACCCCTTTGCTTCCCATTCTATGTCCGCACACACACCCCTCTCTCCTGTCCAGACCTATACCCTCTCACGCCCCATACTGTGTCCTCACCCATCCCTCCTCTCTCCCCATACTGACCCATCTGACCCATCTCCCTCCCTTCCCATACTTTGTCAGCACGCAAGCCCCCTAGCTCCTCATGCTGTATCCGCACCCATTCCCCCTAAATCCTCATATTGTGTCTGCACACATCCCTTTGCTGTGTACTTAAATTTACCTCATGACTCCCCCATACTCTCTCCCCCTGCTCCCCATATTGTGTCTGCACCTATTACCCCCTTGCTTTCAATTCTGTGTTCTCAAATCCTCTCCTCCATTTGCTGCACAATACACTCTCCCACTTCCACTTACAGACCATCACGCTCTCCCCCACTCCATTTGCAGACCATCACACCTCCCCTCCGTTTTCATACCATCACAGTCCCCCCCACCCCCTTCCCCATTGTGGACCATCACACCCCCTCCATTTTCGGACGATTATACCCCCCTTCCCCGTTGCAGACCATCACACCCCCTACCCTTCTATTTTTAGACCATCACACTCCGTCCCCTTTCCCCATTGCTGACCTTTACACTACGTCCCTTTCCCCATTGCTGACAGTCACACTGAGTCCATTTCCCCATTACTGACCATCACACTTCATCCCTTTCCCCATTGCTGACCATCACACTTCATTCATTTCCCCATTGCTGATTATCACATTTCACCCCTTGCCCCATTACTGACCATCACACTCCCCTCCCTCTTTCCCAATTGATGATCATTACACAAATCCTTCCCCTCTTCCCTCCGCTTTCAGGCCATTGTACATTCCTCCACCCTCTTCCTCTTTCCCTAATTACTCTGGATCTTCATTGTCTTCAGCTCCACTAGATTGGAGCACTTTCTACACCCTTTGCGGCACTGAGTGACAGCAGAAGCATGATCAGTTTTGCCGATGACGCAGTTGATGTAACCCTGACCTGGAAGTGCCCAGGGTCAGGGCTTCAACAATCAGTGGAAGCCGGCGCAGCACTTTCTTTGAGCCACTATCAACTTCACAATGGCTCAGAGAGAGAATGGACGACTCTCACTGCAGCCTCCGGGGAGACGAAAGTGCCCCCCTGCCCGCTGTGCCCAGGCATATACCCCGAGCCCCTGCCAGCCTCCTCCAGATATGCTGTTCAGCCCCGGCCTTTGTCCCTGGGGCCCGGGTAGCAGCAGAGTGACAGAGGAGGGACCCGGGCTGTCAGCGTTTCAGGGCCCCCCTCCTGGCCTCTGCCACCTGGGTCCCTGACTGGAGTCAGGCCAGTGGGGCCCTGATCGCAGCCCTGAGTATGGGTAACAGTACCTTTGTGTTATAAGCTCAGATTTCCAAAAAATAGGTATCCTCTATTTTTGCTTAATGAGAATGCCCATTGACCTCCACTATTTTCAAATCAAAATAGGTTAATCTTTTAAATGGGTTATCTTACATCTGTCTATGTATCCTATTTATTTGTGCATGTTCTCTCTGAGGTCATATTGTTTTAATTTGTTATATAGTGCCATTAATTCCACGACATTTTACATAGAATATCACAGTCCACACCGGTGCTTACAATCTAAATTACATATTACCGTACTAGGTTTAAGTAATCAATAGGAAGTGATCCAATTCTATGGTGGCCGCGCTCCCCGTGGTAATGATTTTAAGAACTTCTTGTCCACAAAAAAATTTTATTACTCAAAACATGTGAGAAATATAAAAACCGGATACAACGCGTTCCTGAGGAAGGCGGTTGTCTCCGCCGAAACGCGTTGTATCCGTTTTTTATAGGTTCAATAGGAAGTGATCCAATTCTATGGTGGCCGCGCTCCCCGTGGTAATGATTTTAAGAACTTCTTGTCCACAAAAAAATGTTATTACTCAAAACATGTGAGAATATAAAAAACGGATCAACGCTTTCGGCGGAGACAGCCGCCTTCCTCAGGAACGCGTTGTATCCGTTTTTTATATTCTCACATGTTTTGAGTAATAAAATTTTTTTGTGGACAAGAAGTTCTTAAAATCATTACCATGGGGAGCGCGGCCACCATAGAATTGGATCATTTCCTATTGAACCTTTATGCCTGTGGGAATCCGTGGCAGGACACAACACAGGATCAATTCAAGGCGAGCAGCAGACCCGGATAAATATCCAAAGCGTGAGGAGGCTTTGGAAATACCATATGCTTCAAGTTTTATGGCAAGAGGTGAGTGCATAAAACTTCACTAAAAGGGCACCAGAGAGTTACATTGGTAACGCGCTGAGATTGGCGCCACATGTTTGTTTTTTATATATACCCTACAGGGAATCACCTTACTTCATAGGTTTAAGTAATGTGAGAGGAAACCAGAATACCCAGAGGAAACCTACACAAACACAAGGAGAACATACCAAACTCTTAGGCTACTTTCACATACCGATTTTGAGGGAGCCGATGCTGTCCGATATAAATCGGACAGCATCGGCTCCCTTCTGATGCCTGGATTCCGGCATAAAATCGGTGCCTCCGGGGTGAAAAAAAGGAAAAAAAAAAAAAAGTTTATTCTCACCTCCCTACGAGCCCACGCCGTCTTCCGCTATCTTCTTGGAGGCTCCCGGTGGCTCCCGCAGGCTGCCGGTGTCAGCAGAGCGCTTCCTCTGCTGTTCAGGACCTGCGGTGATGTCACAGTCACGTGACCGCGGGTTCACCATGGTAACCCGCGGTCACATGACTGTGACATCACCGCAGGTCCTATAAGGCAGAGGAAGCCCTCTGCTGACACCGGCAGCCTGCGAGAGCCACCGGGAGCCTCCAAGAAGATAGCGAAGACGGCGGGGCTCGTGGAGAGGTGAGAATAACATTTTTTTTTTTTTTTTTTTTAACACTTGTGCTCCTAGTTAGGAGCAGTTTTACTGTACTGAGCATGCTCAGTACAGTAAAACGGGGTCCGAGGAGACATCCGATGTTTCCTCGGACCCTTCTCCATAGGGCCCCATGTTATAGGGATCGGACCTAATCGGATGTGCACTAAATGCCATCCGATTTGGTCCGATCCGAATCTGTCAGATTTTATTTTCGGTGCTAAAATCGGAGCATGCTCCGATTTTAGCACCGATAATAAAATCGGACAGAATCGGATCGGACCAAATCGGATGGCATTTAGTGCACATCCGATTCGGTCCGATGCCCATAGGGCTGCATGGAGGCCAAATTCGGATCCAATGCTGTCCGATTTTGATCGGACAGCATCGGAAATCCGAAAATCGTAATGTGAAAGCAGCCTTAGCAGATGTTGTCCTTGTTGGGATTTGAATCCAGGACCCCAGCGATGCAAGGGTACAGAGTTAACAAATGAGTCTTCATGCTGCCCCATGGATGTCATAAATTACTGTCCCTGACTGTAAAGCTGCTTGAGAAGCCAGAAAACAAAGACACTGTAAACAACGCTCTCATTTTGGTCTACATCAGTAAATTACAGAGAAACTGTTCAAGTGAATATTACTATGTAAGGCTGCGTTCACACATTTGCGTATTTTGCTGCGCTTTTTTGCGCGCGCTTTTTGCCGCGTTTTTCGGCGGTGCAAAATAGCGCAACAAAATACACAGGGGCTTTCACACACTGCGCTTTCTTTACCCCAAAAAGCGCAGTGATGTCACAGAGGGGAGGAAGAATCCTGCTTCCTCCTCCCCTCTGTGACAGCTGTGACAGCCCCATTAGATTTCACAGTGTATTAATATACACTGTGAAATCTTAATTAAACAAAAGCAAGTGAATGAAAAATAAAAAAGAATTAAATACTTACCCTCCGACACCTTTTCCCGCTGTCCGGTCTCCGGTTCCAAGTGAGATGTGTTCTGACAGGACCTGTGGTGACGTCAGAGGGGCGTCCCCGGGGCGTTCCCAGCACTGATTGGCTGCTCGCGGTCATGTGATATGTATCACATGACTGCGAGTGCCTGGGAACGCCCCTCTGACGTCACCACAGGTCCTGTCAGAACACATCTCACTTGGAACCGGAGACCGGACAGCGGGAGAAGGCGTCAGAGGGTAAGTATTCCATTCTTTTTTATTTTTCATTCACTTGCCTCTGTTTAATTTAGATTTCGCAGTGTATATTAATACACTGTGAAATCTAATGGGCGGCCACAGCTGTCACAGAGGGGAGGAGGAAGCTGGATTCTTCCTCCCCTCTGGGAGAATACGCAGGAGCAGCTGCGTAAACAATTGACATATCAATTCTTTACGCATCTGCGCTTTCTCCCTGAAAACGCAGTACGTATTTTTGCGCAATGTCTGCACTGCAAAGTGAATTTCACATTCACTTTGCAGACAGACAAAAGGCACATTGCGTATTTTGAAAAGCGCGCGTAAAAAAGCGCAGCAAAATACGCAATGTGTGAATGCAGCCTTAGGCTGGTTTCACATTGGCATTCATGACGCTTGCGTCTGCATGCACTTCCACAAACGCATACATGCGGTGGTATATCCAGCGTGTATTGTCCGGCTGCATAATGAGAGAAAACTCCATAGGAATGTATTGGACTGATTGCCCGTACCATAGGACACCATTTTGGCGGTCGGTAAGGAGAGAGAGAGAGACCAGCATTTCCTTGTGATGCAATTCGGATGGCAGTGCGGCACAATTCACTTTCATTTTGCATTTGTGCGCTTCCGGATGCTTACGTCTAAATAAAGCACCTTTGGACACACAAAAAATGCAACATAAAGTGTTTTTTGTGCTTCTGAAGGTGCTTGATTTAGACCCAAACGCACTCAGATGTAGCCAAACGCCTACACCCTGTGTCCCCATGTTAAACATAGGGAGGCAAGACGCATGCGTAGCCGCATGGAGAGAGCCACCTTCCTACGCAGCGCAGACAAATGCTAATGTGAAACCGGCTTTATACATATCCCTAGAAGTGCCAGCAAACACATTGTTGAGCTGTCAGGCAGCTGAAATATTAAATGTGTTGTTCCTGATGAGACAATCCAGTTTAAAGTGCACCTGACACCTGTTTTTGGGGTAATAAAATGTGCCCATCACCTTTACCATGATGTAGTTGAGGTTCCTGTAAACCCTTTATATCCCCCGACGGGCCCCTTCATACCTCATAAAACAACTTTTAATCTGTCCAACACTGTACAGTGGGGAAAAAAGTATTCAGTCAGCCACAAATGTGCAAGTTCTCGCACTTAAAAAGATGAGAGAGGCCTGTAATTGACATCATAGGTAGCCCTCAACTATGAGAGACAAAATGAGAAAACAAATCCTGAAAATCACATTGTCTGATGTGGAAAGACATTTTTTCAAATTTTGGTGGAAAATAAGTATTTATCAAATTACCGTATATACTCGTGTATAAGCCGACCCGTGTATAAGCCGACCCCCCTACTTTTGCCCCAAAAATCTGGAAAAAACCTATTGACTCGTGTATAAGCCGAGGGTGGACCCCAGCACAGGTATACAGCCCTCAACAGTGTGGTATACAGCAGCCCCAGAGGTATATACAGCAGCCCCAGTGGTAGTATACAGCAGCCCCAGAGGTATATACAGCCCCAGTGGTAGTATACAGCAGCCACACATATATATGCCCCAGAGGTATATACAGGCCCCCCCATCTATATACAGGCCCCCCGCCCCAATCCTGTAAAGGAATAGATTAGTATACTTATCCATCCGCTGCAGCTGTCTCGCCGCCATCGCGATTCAGCATCTTCCGACTTCCAGCGTCTCGCGTCTTCTTCCGGTTTCCTCCTCGGTCGCACAGGCAATGACGTCATTGCCTGCGACCATCGGAAGAAGACGCGAGACGCTGGAAGTCGGAAGATGCTGAATCTCGATGGCGGCGGGGCAGCTGCAGCGGATGGATAAGTATACTAACCTATTCCTTTACAGGATTGCGGCGGGGGGCTGTATATAGATGGGGGCACTGTATACTGTATACATTGTATACAGTATACAGTGACTCGCGTATAAGCCGAGGGGGGGACTTTTCAGCCCAATTTTTGGGCTGAAAAACTCGGCTTATACGCGAGTATATACGGTAGTTCATCTCAATACTTTGTTACATATGCTTTTTTTGGCAATGACAGAGGTCAAACAAATTCTGTAAGTCTTCACAAGGTTGGTACACACTGGTATGTTGGCCCATTCCTTCATGCAGATCTGCTCTAGAGCAGTGATGTTTTAGGGCTGTCGCTGAGCAACACAGACTTTCAACTCTCCAAAGGTTTTCTAAAGGGTTAAGATCTGGAGACTGGCTAGGCCACTCCAGGACCTTGAAATGCTGCTTACGAAGCCACTCCTTTGTTGCCCTGGTGGTGTATTTGAGATCATTGTCATGCTGTAAGACCCAGCCATGTTTCAACTTCAATACCCTTGCTGATGGAAGGAGATTTGCACTCAAAATTTCAAGATACATGGCCCCATTCATTCTTTTATGTATACGGATCAGTCACCTGGTCCCTTGGCAGAGAAATAGCCCCAACGCATGATGTTGCCAGCCTCAAGCATCACAGTAGATATGGTGTTCTTTGGATGCAACTCAGCATTCTTTCTCTTCCAAACACAATGAGTTGTGTTTCTACCAAACAGTTCTACTTGGTTTCATCTGACCATATCACATTCTCCCAATACTCTTCTGGATCATCCAAATGCTCTCTAGCAAACTTCAAGAAGGCCTGGACATGTAATGGATTAAGCAAGGGAACACGTCTGGCACTGCAGGATCTGAGTCCCTGGCAGCGTAGTGTGTTACTGATGGTAAACTATGCAACGTTGGTCCCAGCTCTCTGCAGGTTATTCACTAGGTCCCTCTGTGTGGTTCTGGGAGTTTTTCTCATCGTTTTGGAGATCATTTTGACCCCCACAGGGTGATATCTTACGTGGAGCCCCAGATCGAGGAGATTATCAGTGGTCTTGTATGTCTTCCATTTTCTAATTTTTGCTCCCACAGTTGATTTCTTCACACCAAACTGATTGCCTAATGCAGATTCAGTCTTCCCAACCTGGTGCAGGGCCATAACTTTGTTTCTGGTGGTCTTTGACAGCTCTTTGGTCTTCACCATAGTGGAGTTTGGAGTGTGACTGTTTTAGTTCAAACAGTGTACTGATAAGTTCAAACAGGTGCCAGGACTACAGATAATGAGTGGAGGACAAAGGACTCATAGAATGGGCAGCAATGGAGAAAAAAAACCTCACCATTTGCGGTCAAAAACAAATCCAAAAATGCACTAGCAGAGAGCAGCCAGACCCCACTAGATGGAGCAAACACAGGTGTGGACGATAAAGCCACCCCAACCTGTCAAAGCATGGGGGAGGTGGCTTGCCAAGCACTCAAGATCTGCAACCATATATCTGCAGGCTCCCACTAGTCCCTGCCAAAGGACAAAGGAGCCTCTTAAAGAAGACGTTACAGGTCTGTAAGAGCGAGAAATCTTGCTTGAAGGTGATTAAATACTCATTTTCCACCAAAATTTGAAAAAAAAAAATTCTTTCCAAATCAGACAATGCGATTTTCAGGATTTCTTTTCTTCTTTTTTCTCTCATAGTTGAGGTCTACCTATGATGTCAATTACAGGCCTATCACATCTTTTTAAGTGGGAGAACTTGCACAATTGGTGGCTGACTAAATCCTTTTTTTCTCCACTGTATGTAAATTACTTGTTAAGGGTGAGATGGTGTGCAGAACACTTCGGTCAGAGCCAACCCACTGTATGCCAACACCACCCCACTCCATGGAAAATGCAGCCCTCCTGAGTGAATGACAGCAACATCACTCACAAGTCTCGTGCCTTCGTAGTGGCACGCCTCACTGTGTCCTATTAAAGAGTCGGTGTTTCCACTGCACAGGCCCGAGACTTCGGTCACAGAGCGGCTGATGCAAGACTGTAGTCTCATGCCTGCGCAGTGGAAAATTCAGTAAGACACAGTGAGGCACGCCACTGTGCAGGCTCAGACTTGTGAATGATGTCTCTGTGATTCTCTCAGGAGTGGCGGCGTTTTCATGGAGCGTTGTGTTCTTGGCATGCAGTGGGGCAGATCTGACTGAAGTGTGCTGCACACCATCTGACCATTAACAAGTAATTTACTTACAACGCGGGACATATTAAAAGCTGTTTTATGGGGCACGTCTGGGGATATAAAGGGGTTATCAGTACCCCAATCACACAATGTTAAAGGTGGTGGGCAGGGTTTGTAACCCCCAAAACAAGTGACATGTTCACTTTAACATCCATGTCTGCAAAGGGCTTGAATTAAAAAAAAGCAATGGTCAGACAGCTTCAAGACTACTGAGAAAAAAATGCAAAGAATTAACCTAAACACAACACATAGTTAAAAGTGGAAATACTCTATAAACTATGTTGCCTAAACTGTCTGGACCACATAACATTTTCTTCACATACTGCAAATGTAGCTCCAAACATTTGTTCACTATTATTCTCAATGTATTTCAGGACCAATTTCCCGTATCAGGAAGTGAGGTATATACAGCCGTGGCCGAATTCTGGAAGCCGTGGCTATGTGAAGAAGCTCTCAGCACATTTCGAAAGGTATTATTTTACTACCTATATGCATGTTGGTTTACTGTTTGGAAATCATGCAAATGACTTTACCAAAAGAGGAAACAAAAATATACAAGTTTGAAAGATTCCTTTGTTACTCAATAAACTTACAAAACAAGCAATGCATATCATCCTAGCCATAATTAGAGCAAGGGATTGCCGACAATTGCTACAAAACTACCACTTCTGCTTAAAGAGGAGCCCTTCATGCAGTATAATGAATCTACATACAGTATAATGAATCTACACACATCTTCACACTGTATAATGGTCCCACTAAACCTCCAAACAGTATAATGCTCCCCACACAGGCCTCCACACAGTACAATGGCCCGCACATAAACCTTCACATTGTATAATTGCTTGCAAATAATATAATGGCCCTCAAATAGACCTTCATAAAGTATACATGCTCCCTCATAGCTTCTATATATTTTAATGGCCCCCTCTGTGTACCTGAGAGGACCTTTCCATCTGGCCAATCAGGTGGCCGCTAGCGATCACGTGATTGTGATGTGGTGGCATCTGATTGGCCACATCTCTCTCAGCCATCTGATTGGCTTGGAGAGTGAAAGGTCCTTTAACATGCATAGATGTCCATCGGCCGGTCCCGTTGCAGCCGTCGGTTAAGGTGAGTATACGATTTTTTTATTTTGTAACCACTTTTCATCTCTTTTACATGACTTTTGCAGTGTATCTATTGATACATTGCAAAAGTACTCGGTACTTGCTACTCCTGAGTAATCCTAACTTACTCGGCGAGTAGCGAGTACCCGAATACCGCTACTATTCGGCGAGTAGCCGAATGGTAGCGAGTAGACTCGCTCATCCCTAATTATAATGCATCCCCATAGTTCACCATATATTATAATGCATCTCCCATAGTCTTCCAAATATTATAATGCACCACTATAGTCCTCAAAATAGTATAATGCATACCACATAGCCATCCATATAGTATTATGACCATTGGATACCATTATACTCACTGAGTTCTACCCCCCTCACTCACGTCTCTGTAGTGGTATGTGTTCTGCAGCTGTACACATGCCAGCAGAGTGGGCACATCATAGTGACATCTGCTGCACTGCATTGAAACATCAGGGTGCAGACACAGTCAGAGAGTGATGAAGGAGGGAGCGGATTGTTACCCTCTTTCCTCCTTGCTTTCAACTGTATTGATATTCGTGATGAAGGTACAGTTGAAAGTGTTATGCTGGGTGGGTGAAGCCTGATTCTTGTGCTGGCATTGGGCCCCCTGACTCATGGGGCCCACAGCTGCTGTGTGGTCGGCAGCCATTGTGGTCACCATTGATCCATCTAAACAAGAATATATGTACACTTCTATAAATGATGTGTACTAAAAAATTAAACAAAATTATGACTAGTCTGGAGCGGGGTTAAAAGACCGGGTCTTGAACTGATTAGCACACCATTAACATAGGTTATACTGCTAAGGATAATACATTGAACTGTATAATCCCTTTCCAGATAATAATTACTTATATTTGGCCTCATGAAATTTCTGTGAAATATGTTTGTACTGTATAAGTGTAGAAAATAAATATTAACAAAACATTTAGAAAAAAATTGATATGACCATGGTTAGTCAAGTTTAATATTTCTCAAAGTAGTTTTCTATTTATGGCTACATTTAAAGGGAACCTGACCCACAAACTGACCCTCCCCCCGCATCTTTCTACCTGTCCCGGCACCCCCTCTTATCATTTCTAGACATCTCTTTTGCAGAAAAAAATTGATTTTGTAAAGTAGAGAAAAGTTTATATTCACCTCGTCCTGTGTGAGTTCTCTGTTTCTGAGGAAGCCGCAATATGCAGGCCTTTCTGCTGCTCCCTTGTAATTATGCACGCCCCTCTCTCCTTGCTAAGAGCCTTGCCGCGTCATGAAAGGGGCGGGGCTAAAATTGTGTCATACCGGAGCCCCGCCCCCTTCATGACGCGGCCAGGCAGCAACCTGAGAGGGGCGTGCATAATTACAAGGGCGCAGCAGACAGGCTCGCCTTTGAGACTAATTCAGAAACAGAGAACTCACACAGGACGAGGTGAATATAACCTCTTCTCTACTTCACAAAATTGATTTTTTTCTGCAAAATAGATGGCTAGAAATGATAAGAGGGGGTGCAGGGACAGGTAGAAAGATGCGGGGGGGGTCAGTTTGTGGGGTCAGGTTCCCTTTAAAGTTTTGTCACATAATAAAATTAAAAAAAATATTTTACTGTACTACAGATTGAAAATTTGCCTTTAAATGATATTCGACAAATTATATGTAAGTATTTTTCCATTCTTGTAGGCGGGTACTATTCTCAGATTTACAAATTGAATGGATCTTCGCCTCCTCTTAGAATCATCAGTTTAAACACCAATCTGTACTATAGTCCAAATAAAGAGACGGTTAACATAACAGACCCCGCTGATCAATTGGAATGGCTGGAAGAAACACTAAAACTTTCTCGTCAAAACAATGAAAAGGTAACAAAAGAGTGGCCATAGTTCATAACAAGCATTGGGAGAGATTTAATTAGGCTCTGTGCACACATTGCCTTTGGACTTAGCCTAAAATATACAGCATTTCAGGCATTTCTCTCATTCAGGGGCGTAACTACAATAGGTGCAGGGGTTGCAATCGCACCTGGGCTTTGGAGCCTAGGTTGGCCCCAAAAGTCCCTTTGGCCTATATTGGGGGCCAAACAAACATAAAACGTATATAAATCTTAAAGGAAACTCGGCAATAAGATGATTTTTAAGTAAAACGTCTAAATACATGGATACAGTTATCAAATATCACTATACTGTTAGTGAACAAGTCCACTGCACCAAACTAAGATAACAATAATAATACTCTGCCACACAATGACCATGCACAGTTTGTGGCCAAAAGTATTGACACCCCTACAATTTTGTCAGATAAAACTCAGTTTCTTCCTGAAAATGATTGCAATCACAAATTCTTTGGTATTATTATCTTCATTTAATTTGTCTTCAATGAAAAAAGACAAAAAGAATTGTCCTAAAGCCAAATTGGATATAATTCCACACCAAACATAAAAAGGGGGGGGGGGGAACAAAAGTATTGGCACTGTTAGAAAAATCATATGATGCTTCTCTAATTTGTGCAATTAACAGCACCTGTAACTTACCTGTGGCACCTAACAGGTGTTGACAATAACTAAATCACACTTGCAGCCAGTTGACATGGATTAAAGTTGACTCAACCTCTGTCCTGTGTCCTTGTGTGTACCACATTGAGCATGGAAAAAAGAAAGAAGACCAAAGAACTGTCTGAGGACTTCAGAAACCAAATTGTGAGGAAGCATGAGCAACCTCAAGGCTACAAGTCCATCTCAACAGTGTCAACCTGTACTATCCGTCGGCGTCTGAATGAAAAGGGACTGTATGGTAGGATACCCAGGAAAACCCCACTTCTTACCCCGAAACATAAAAAAGCCAGGCTGGAGCTTGCCAAAACTTACCTGAGAAAGCCTAAAACGTTTTGGAAGAATGTTCTCTGGTCAGATGAGACAAAAGTAGAGCTTTTTGGGCAAAGGCATCAACATAGAGTTTACAGGAGAAAAAAAGAGGCATTCAAAGAAAAGAACACGGTCCCTACAGTCAATCATGGCAGAAGTTCCCTGATGTTTTGGGGTTGCTCTGGCACTGGACTGCTTGACCGTGTGCATGGCTTATGAAGTCTGAAGACTACCAACAAATTTTGCAGCAAAATGTAGGGCCCAGTGTGAGAAGTGTGAGAAAGCTGGGTCTCCCTCAGAGGTTATGGGTCTTCCAGCAGGACAATGACCCAAACACACTTCAAAAAGCACTAGAAAATGGTTTGAGAGAAATCACTGGAGACTTCTAAGGTGGCCAGCAATGAGTCCAGACCTGAATCCCATAGAACACCTGTGGAGAGATCTAAAAATGGCAGTTTGGAGAAGGCACCCTTCAAATATCAGGGACCTGGAGCAGTTTGCCAAAGAAGAATGGTCTAAAATTCCAGTAGAGCATTGTAAGAAACTCATTGATGGTTATTGGAAGCGGTTGATCGCAGTTATTTTGGCTAAAGGTTGTGCAACCAAGTATTAGGCTGAGGGTGCCAATACTTTTGTCTGGCCCATTTTTGGAGTTTTGTGTGAAATTATCAATGTTTTGCTTTTTGCTTCATTTTCTTTTGTGTTTCTTCATTGAAGACAAATTAAATGAAGATAATAATACCAAAGAATTTGTGATTGCAATCATTTTCAGGAACAAGCTGAGTATTATTTGACAGAATTGCAGGGGTGTCAATACTTTTGGCCACACCTGTAAAACCTCATTTAGATAATATATAAAAATGAACAAATAGATTAAAAAAATCACAATGCATTACATAACCATTAATCTTTGTAGAGACTGTTGACACCTATTCCACTCCTTTACATAGTACTTGGGTATCCATAGCTTAATCCCCTCCTTCAACCGTCTAAAATTGTTATAGTAATGCAATTAGAAGAAAAATACACATTAAGTAGTATGACCCTGTAGATTATGGAGATAACCCCACTGTTCTCAGTAAAAAAAATGTATATTTCTTCACATATGACAGCCTGACTGAGGTATATGTGATACAGGTCTTGTCAGTGACGCACAAGTACTAGGAGCCACATATCTTTAGTCTTCGGCCCCTACTGACACATGACTAGGACGGCTGCAGTTTGAATTATACCAGAGATGCCATTTTATCTCATTCTCAGAGAACCCCTTTAAAAATCATCTGCTATGTGTGTAGCGCCTGTCGGCATGGCCCTGGCTTCTCCACTGCAGGGAGACCAGGAGCCATGGCATACCCACCTCTCTTGCGGACCCGAGGCATCTGCCTGGGGTCTGTCTATTATCTCCTGCCTAGCGTCTGTGTCGAAGACAGTCTGGTTTCCTGCTTAGGCTCTGCACGTGATATGCCCCCTTTTCTCAAAGGGCAAGTGTACTCTACCCAGAAGTGCTTTGCAGCCTATCGCTAAGAAGCATTTACGTATTAAGTATTTAAGGCACCTTCCCCCTATGGGAAATGCTTGAGTTACTTGGTCTACTGCTACAGACATGCTGCTAGTTGTAAGGTCCCATTCCCAGTATCCTGTCCCTGTGCTTGTGTTTCCTGTCCCTTCTCCATTAACCCATGTCTCAGTCCCAGTTACCTGCCTGCACCAGCCTGCACCTGCTGTGCTGCCATATACCTTCTGCACCTGCCAGAGATGCACTGTGCTGCCACATACTCACTATGCCTGCCTGTAACCGCTAAGACTCACAATCTGCCAGCATGATTGGTCCAGGCCGCACCTATCAAGAAACTGTCAGTCTGTGTGAGCTTTACCCCTGGAATCAGTTGTTGTGGTGCCAAAACTCTCTAGTGCTGCACCTGGCAGCTACCTACTAGCAACAGACTATCCTCACCACCTGAGGCTAAAATACTCCAGTTATCCAGGCTTGTTCCTCCAGGTGGTGATCAGTGCCATGGCCCAGTGTGTCCATTCCCGGACGCTCAACCCATGAGCATTACAATGTGTTTGTCCATGAAGACATCTTATATAGATCATTCTGTTATATTATGAAGCGTTGTTTAATTTTAATATCCCACAAATATATATGTTATCAGTAAAGACCAACACTTTATTTTCAATCTCATCTACAAGGTCATTATTCAAGAGAATAAAAATGCAGCATGTATCAAATGATAAGCTCCCTTTAAAGAGTAGAAAAATTGTAAATTGTATGTAAGGCTCCTTTCACTTCAGCGGTGTTGCAATTATGCGGTAGATCCAGCAGATGTCTCTGACCTGCCGAATTTGCGTAACAGCCGACTTGCGTCACCGATCAAGCAAGCCCCATTCATTCTCTATGGGGCTTGCGGTCAGCTGCAGCAAGTGTGTATTGCCGAATCTGGCAAATCCGGCACTTGTGGCCCTGCAATAAAAACACTGCTAGCAACGTTTTTTTTTTGCGGTGCTTAAGCACCGCAAGTGCTGGATCTACTGCATAATGGCCGACTTATGTCACCGATCCAGCAAGCCCCATTCATTCTCTATGGAACTTGTGGCCGGTGCGGCAAGTGCGTATTGCCGAATCCAGAAGATCCGGCACTTGTGACCATGCAAAACAAAAACACTGCTAGCAGCGTTTTTATTTTGCGGTGCTGCAAGCGCCGCAAGTGCTGGATTCGGCAATAACGCACTTGCTGCATCTGACCGCAAGCCCCATAGAGAATGAATGGGGCTGCTGGATCGGTGACATAAGCTGGCCATTAAGCGGAAGATCCAGCAGGTGCGGCGACATCTGCTGGCTCTACCATGAAATTGCAACACCGCTGATGTAACAGCACCCTAAACTGTCATTATTAGTTATTATACGCAACAATGTAGGACAAATTGAAGCATATTTAATCTGTGTCTTTCCTCTGCGGTACTAATCACCGTATGTAGCTCTCGGGCGCTCCATTGCCAGTAAGGTTCAGGCTAATAACACAGATTATGAGGAATCAACAAATTTAGACATAGAAATCAAATTTCTATAACTAATCTGTGGGACTGAGTCTCCATCTAGTGGTTATAGCGCTGGAAATAATTGTTGAAAGATCTGTTGATAGTTCTAGGATGAGAAACATTTCTTTTTCCGGTTATTTTAATAAAATTCAACATAGAAATGTATGTGTTTGATACATATGGCTAGAATAATTTTATTTATGTAATAATATGTAAGCAACCAAAGTAAATAATACATTTAATAGATCAGTTTTAGAATTCCAGAGGGAAAGTAGATGAATTGCAAATCAGTTCAGTGTAAATATGTTAGGTTCCTGTTACATTTAAATGCTTTAAAGCTAATTTTACTAATAATTATGTATATACTGTATTTGTTTTCATGTTTCTAGTGTCCATGTCCTCATTATTTTGTAGGCGTACATCATTGCTCATGTTCCCATTGGGTTTCTTCCATTTACAATATTGACTACAGCAATGAGAGATGGATTCAATGAAAAACTGGTGACAATTTCCGTAATTACAGTGATGTTATTGCTGGACAGTTTTATGGACATACTCACCGTGATAGCATCATGGTTGTTTTGGACGAAAAAGGTAAAATTATTCTAGGTGTATTTTTAAAATTTTAGGGCCCCATAGTAAAATCCTTTAATCGGTGTACTTCTCTCACCCCAAGATGTAATTGAAAAAAAAATCATTGCTTATATATTTATTCTCATAAACACTATAATCAAGGTTCATTAAACAGATTAGTACCAAGGTTGTCGACAGTTGTTCCTGCAAAAAGATAATTTAGTATAAAACTGTCGAGGGGGTTTGAAGAAAAGGGAAAATCAACTTCTACTTCACTGTTCTTCGCATTTGATACAAAATAATCCACACTTACAACTAGGTGAAATAACCTTTTTTTTGCATAATACAATTTATATTTATATTATATTTATTAATAATAATTAATAATATTATTTGTTATTATTAATGAATATATTAATTTTAATAATATTAATATATATTTATTATGTATTATATTTGTACATTAATCATGTGTGATTTTCGGGCTACTCTAGAGCTTCATCTTACAAACATTGCCGTGACATAGCATAATGCAAGTTATAAGCCAGACATGTATAAACGTATACAACAAATGAAATATTTTGATATGTACAGTGGGGGAAATAAGTATTTGATCCCTTGATGATTTTGTAAGTTGCATCATATGATAAAGACATGAACAGTCTATAAATTTTTAAGGTAAGGTTTAATTTTAAACAGTGAGAGAATAGAATATCAACAATAAAATCCAGAAAATCACATTGTCTAAATGATATCAAATTATTTGCATTTTGCAGAGAGAAATAAGTATTTGAACCCACTGGCAAACAAGACAATACTTAGTGGCAAAACCTTGTTGGCAAGCACAGCAGTCAGACTTTTTTTGTAGCTAATGATGAATATTGTGCACATGTCTGGAGGAATTTTAGTCCACTCCTCTTTGCAGATCATCTCTAAATCATTAAGATTTTGAGGTTGTCACTTGGCAACTCGGAGCTTCAGCTCCCTCCTTTTGTTTTCTTGGGATTACGGTCTGGAGACTGGCTAGGCCACTCCATGACCTTAATGTGCTTATTTTTGAGCCACTCATTTGTTGCCTTAGCTGTATGTTTTGGTCATTGCTGTGCTGGAAGACTCAGCCACGATACATTTTTAATCTCCTGGCAGAGGGAAGGAGGTTGTCATTCAGGATTTTACAGTACATGACTCCATCCATTGTCCCATTAATGTGGTGAAGTAGTCCTGTACCCTTAGCAGAGAAACACCCCCAAAGCACAATATTTTAACGGCCAAGCTTGACAATGTTTGTCTCATCTGACCACAGCACCTTCTCCCAATCGCTCTCAGAATCACCAAGGTGTTCATTGGCAAACTCCAAATGGGCCTGCACATGTGCTTTCTTGAGCAGTGGGCCTTTGCAGGCACTGCAGGATTGTAATCCATTTTGGCGTAATGTGTTACCAATGCTTTTCTTGGGACAGTGGTCCCAGCTGTCTTGAGATCATTAACAATGTCCTTCCATGTAGTTCTAGACTGATCTCTCACCTTCCCCATGATCCTGGATAACCTATGAGGTGAGATTTTGCATGGAGCCCTAGATCGATGTACTCATTTTTTTTTCCTTACTATTGCACCTACAGCTGTCTCCTAACCAATTGTCTTACTTATGGTTTTTGTAGCCCATTCCAACCTCATCCAGGTCTATGTTCTTTTACATGACATCCTTAGAAAGCTCTTTGGTCTTGCCCATGTTGTAGAGATTAGAGTCTGACTGATTACTTGAGTGTGTGGACAGGAGTCTTTTTATACAGGTGATAATTTAACACAGCTGTCTTTAATGCAGGTAAGACGTTGATTAGGAGCATCGAACTGGTCTGTAGGGGCCAGAACTCCTAATGATTGGTACGGGATCAAATACTTATTTCTCTCTTCAAAATGCAAATACATATATAATTTAGACAATGTGATTTTCTGGATTTTATTTTTGATATTCTATCTCTTCTGTTAAAATTAACCTACCCTTAAAATTATAGTGTACAGTGAAGGAAATAATTATTTGATCCCCTTCAGATTTTTTAAGTTTGCTCACTGACAAAAAATATGAACAGTCTATAATTTTAAGACTGTTAATGTATTTGTCATTGGGCAAACTTACAAAATCAGAAAGGGATCAATCAATTATTTCCTTCACTGTACAAAGCCATATCGGCATATTCATACAATAAACAATATACAGTAAGAACCATATATAGTAATATGTAATAAAATATACAGTGGCGGACCTTCAGCCTTGCAGGCCCTGGTGCAGCTTTAAGTGAGGAGCGGGGGAGGGGGGGGTGTTAGCAGGGGGAGTGGAGAGGATTGCAGGTCTGGGAGCCGGGGCTGCATAGGAGAGGAGGGGCGGGAACAGCCAAGTGAAGCAGGAAGATTCCCTAGTTAACCTCCTCCCTCTGTCACAGGGTCACGGGGGGCCCCCTACAGGTGCTTGAGGGACCTTGGTGATGAACCAGCTGCACCACGGTAGGTCCGCCCCTGAAAATATATAACTCAAAATAATATCTGCATATTGTTTTCCATACTAATAGTAAAGCATTCATATATTGTGTAGAGAAAATTATTGAATGTGAAAAGTGATCACCTACCAAGTGAGAGGAGCAAAAAAACACCTTCCACATGTATGCATTCTCCTGCTAATTTATCTTTGTAACAAGGGTGTTGTGAGGCACCAGGTCAGCTGGTTGCACTGCTGCACTGGCAGGGAGTAGATGTTGGCGCATGTGTGGCGCCCTGCTCACGCAGGTAGCCACAGACTTCTCTAATGCACAGCTGGATTTCCACAGCAGGTACCTACTACATGCAACACCTTCCACCCCGGCACAGTAGGGGGAGCCCAACTTGCTGACCTTAGGCAAGATCCCCTATAAATACTGCTGCTGGGGGAAGAGTTAGTCAGAGTGTGCAGACGCTAGGAGAGCTGCGAAGACGTCCTGGTGGTCGGTGCTGCGGTTAGGCCCGAGCCAGTGACCTGCAGTGGCCCTTCTACGTCCCGCAAGCCTGAGTGGGGACAGAAGGCAAGGAGCAGATAGCCAAGAGGGAGTGAGGAACTTGGAGAGGTTCGCCTAAAGAAGTACCGGATATTGGGGATCCGCACCTGTGGGATACTTCAGGACCACAGAAAACCCCATCACACCATGGAGGCTTTGGCCACCCGGTTATCCTCTGTGGGTCAAGAGAGGGAGCCAGACACAGCCATGCAGCATCGCAGTGATCAGAGAGGGTAACCAGGACAGCACAGGAGGAGAGACAGTCACCAGAATCAGGATGAGAAAGGAGGCAAGTCTGGCTGCAAGCAGGCTGTGCTTCAACCATTACACAGGAAGAGAGGAGGCCTTATACCCACTTGCTGTGGGGACCCACTGTGCAACCTGGTCACCTGTTAGTCCCTGGATGTCTTTACCTGCGTACCATCAGTAAAAGGTAAAAAAAAACTTTGCAGTGTGCATGTATCATTCCTCTCTGTTCCGGCGCCCCTCATAGACTACTCCAGCACTCCCTATACCACCCCAGCTCCACTACAAGCTGCCCCTTCTCACTACGCTGCCCTGGAGGTCCAGTCCTACCTGTGGAGGACTTCACCATCTCAGCCGCAATACCATCTACCTCCGGCGGACTGTGGCGGCGCTGGTGGCATCTCACCAGATACTACAGGTGGCGACACGACAAACTTTGTATATAATCCCCTGTAAATATTACCCCCCCTTTTTGAAAGATAGGCCCAGGACACGGGGTCAGGCGCGGCCGCCATTTCCCGTGACAACGCTTAAGCCCTCAGAGCCTGACACCCAAGTACCGCACAACCGGGGCGCAACACATGGTGGTGCACACTTGAGGCTAGAGATCCACTGATGGGTTCACCATGATGTGGCAGTTGGCTTCATACAGTCTGCTCAGAATGTTAACCTAAGAGCCTTAGGTTAAATTTTGTAATTTTTTTTCCCAGCGCCCATGTATGATTTTTTGAGGGGCGGTCTATGTCTTTCTCTACATCTATGGTATATTGCATATACAGCCAGGGACCCACTAAGAGGTTTGCCTTGGCATGCTAGTGGGCTTCATACAGTGTGATCAGAATGTTAAGAAACTCAAATTCAGTTTTGTACATTGTTGCTTAGCGGCAATAGATCAGTTGTATTTGTTTTTGATTTGCGATCCATGTCTTTCTCTACAGCTATGGTATATCCGCTAACATATATAAACTATTAGGAAACAAATAATGATAGTGACTATTGATGGTTCAGAGGGAGTCAAGAAAATAATCATAGTACAGAAAGAGAGGTTCCTAGGCATTGTATTTTTGATGTGGTGAAATATGTATTCCCAACGAGCTACAAAAAATATCAGGGCCCTAGTATAAATCACAGGAAAAGAACACCACAGACAGATATCAAAGAGGACCAACCAGCAGGTTTTAGGGCTATAAAGTGAAGCCAGCGCCTTACAGGCTCTGGGATACTGAGTGCAATTATACCTTTACTTCAATGATTCCATGTTTGATTGTAGAGATAAATGATATAGAAGTTTTTAGAAAGTGTGCAGCAGGGGAGGGAGTATGCAGCACATTATCATAAGAGGGGCTGGGTTTCTCTTTATTACTACACAGTTTGCTCTAAGCCAAACTTTCACCCCTCCCCTCTCTCTCTCTCCCCCTCCCCACTCACTCCCTCCCTGTCATTATACAAAGCAGGCCCATTAGGTCTGACATTGTGCATGCAGATCGCAGTGCGCACAGTGTCAGGTGTCCTATGTGCTCATCACTCCCTCCTGCCTGTGACTTCGGCTTCTCAGGCTTCTTCTCTGGCTGTGTGTAATCGTAGTCACAGTGCAGGAGGAGGCCCTGACCCCTTCAGTCTGTGAGTCCCATGCTCTCTGCTCTCAAAGACCTGTCACTGTGAGGAGAGAGTTGAAAACTAGAAGCCAAAGACACAGGCAGATAGGCAGAAGGGATGATTTGTGGCATATAGGAGCATGACGCTCTGCGATCTGCATGCACAATATCAGACCTAATGTGCCTGCTACTCTATAAGTGACAGGGAGGGAGGGAGAGGGGAGGGTTTAGCTTAGAGAAAACTGTGGAGTAATAAAGAGAAACCCAGCCCCTCTTATGCTAAATGCTGCACATGCTGTCCCCCTACTGCACACTTTCTAAGAAATTCTATAACAGTTTTATATGTAATCATACATGGAATCATTGAAGTAAAGGTATGATTGCACTCAGTATCCCAGAGCCTGTAAGGTAGTGGCTTCACTTTATAAGCTTAAAACCTGCTGGTTAGTCCTCCTTAAGCTTTATGAAGCAGAATAGGCTGGATCGCATTAACTGAAGTGATGCAAGAAGAAAAGTGATGGTTGGTCTGGTAGTGTGGGCATCTGTATTCTGGATGATTTCAGATTGCTGTAAGGAGAACTGCAACGTGTCACTTGCTATGGTCGCACCAGAGTGACTTAAGGCTGGATGCCAGGGGAATACACACTATGTTCTCTGCAGGAAAGATGGTTGGCAGTTGCGGTAATAGTGGGTCTAAGTAAATGTGTGCCAGATGTACAGTACAGACCAAAAGTTTGGAAACACCTTGTCATTCAAAGATTTTTCTGTATTTTCATGACAATAAAAATTGTAGATTCACACTGAAGGCATCAAAACTATGAATTAACACATGTGGAATTATATACTTAACAAAAAAGTGTGAAACAACTGAAAATATGTCTTATATTCTAGGTTCTTCAAAGTAGCCACCTTTTGCTTTGATTGCTTTGCACACTCTTGGCATTCTCTTGATGAGCTTCAAAGCAGCAAAGCAGCCCCACACCATCACACCTCCTCCTCCATGCTTCACAGTGGGAACTAGGCATGTAGAATCCATCCGTTCACCTTTTCTGCGTCGCACAAAGACACGGTGGTTGGAACCAAAAATCTCAAATTTGGACTCATCATACCAAAGCACAGATTTCTACTGGTCTAATGTCCATTCCTTGTGTTCTTTAGCCCAAACAAGTCTCTTCTGCTTGTTGCCTGTCCTTAACAGTGGTTTCCTAGTAGCCAGTGGCGTAACTTCAGGCCCAGGGGCCCCGATGCAAAAGCTCCAACAGGGCCCCCAATTATTGCAAATCTTTAATAGAATTAGTATTTTTCTATAGGCCAAAGGGACTTCTGGGGCCCCTCTAGGCTGCAGGGCCCGGGTGCGATCGCAACCCCTGCACCTATTGTAGTTACGCCCCTGCTAGTAGCTATTTTACCATGAAGACCTGCTGCACAAAGTCTCCTCTTAACAGTTGTTGTAGAGATATGTCTGCTGCTTGAACTCTGTGTGGCATTTACCTTGTCTCTAATCTGAGCTGCTGTTAACCTGCGATTTCTGAGGCTGGGACTTGGATGAACTTATCCTCCGCAGCAGAGGTGACTCTTGGTCTTCCTTTCCTGGGGCAGTCCTCATGTGAGCCAGTTTCTTTGTAGCGCTTGATGGTTTTTGCAACTGCACTTGGTGACACTTTCAAAGTTTTCCCAATTTTTCGAACTGACTGACCTTCATTTCTTAAATTAATGATGGCCACTCATTTTTCTTTACTTAGCTGCTTTTCTCTTGCCATAAAACAAATTCTAACAGTCTATTCAGTAGGACTATCAGCTGTGTATCCACCAGACTTCTGCACAACACAACTGATGGTCCCAACCCCATTTATAAGGCAAGAAATCCCACTTATTAAACCTGACAGGGCACACCTGTGAAGTGAAAACCATTTCTGGTGACTACCTCTTGAAGCTCATCAAGAGACTGCCAAGAGTGTGCAAAGCAGTAATCAAAGCTAAAGGTAGCTACTTTGAAGAACCTAGAATATAAGACATATTTTCAGTTGTTTCACACTTTTTTGTTAAGTATATAATTCCACATGTGTTAATTCATAGTTTTGATGCCTTCAGTGCGAATCTACTATTTTTCATAGTCATGAAAATAAAGAAAGCTCTTTGAATGAGAAAGTGTGTCCAAACATTTGGTCTGTAGTGTACACATCTGGTGTGCTGAGGATAAGCCATATATGGGATTGAAGTGTCACCATGGCAACTATTGGTCGCTATAACTGTAAGTAAAGAAAGACAATAGAAAAATAATGTATGGAAAAGTATGATTAAACCATAGGGGTGAATTGATTAAATAAGAATAATAGAACAGGAGTTTATGTAGAGCTATAAAAAGGAGGGTGGGAGGAAAGAAACAAAGGAGAAGAATAGTGAGTGTTCTCAATAGTTAAAGTACTAGTGAGATATGCATAAGCGGGACGTAATTACAGAAAATTGAAGAATGGGTGTTAAGAAGTAAAAAAAAAAAACTTAAGACCAAGCCATGATATATAAATATATAAATATATAAATAGGGTTTTCTGTCTACCATGTATATACCATGATGGTCCACTGGTGCACGGAAATCCTTGGTAGCAATCCAGGTATGAGAAACAGGAATAGATGATTAGAAAAACTCCAGCACCTTCTCCATATCCATCACAGAAAAATATTAGATTAAAACATCCATTTTATTAGTTCCATTAAAAAAAGACACACATAAAAATATGTGTAAGAAGAAACTTACGCCTTGCAGGGTTCTTAATCATAGGTTCAATGATCAAGAATCTCTGCAAAATTTGAAACGCGTAGGGTTCACTTTATACATGTTTTTGTGTGTGTCTTAATGGAACTAATACATTTTTAATCTAATATTTTTCTGTGATGGATATAGAGAAGGTGCTGGAGTTTTTCTAATCATCTAAACATGATATATAAACCCAGTGGTGGATCTGTCCCTGGAGCCAGTAGGTGAATTTAATGCTGCTTTGGAGTAAAGAAAGGTCAGATTAGGTTGGTTTCACATTTGCATTTTTTTGTCTTGAGTTCTAATATGTCCAAATCTTGAAGCATCCTGATCAGTCATATGTCCCAATTCTTAAAATGGGGCCACAGGTGCATTCGGAAGGCATAAGGATTCAGCCTGATCCTACCACATCAGTTTCTTTTGTCATCCATTGTCATGAGGTTGCATTTTTGGTACCAAACTAAAATCCTGATGCTTCCAGATGTGTCCGGATCCGTCCGCAAATAGAATCGGGTCCTATGGTGGATGGATCAGGAAGGTGCGCATCTGTCCACTCAAATCTATTTTACCCCACTGAGCATGCCCAGACTCCACCCTCCTCTCTACTGCCTATTCACTCCTCCCAAGGTCCGGATCAGGTATATGGCAGCATATGGCAGTATGTGTCATCAGATGCAGATACTCCTGTTTTGAGCCTGATCTGAGGAAGTGACCATATTCAGCAGTTTAAAAGAGAGAGGCATTTTGGCTCTATAATATTTAGACTGTGCAGCCAAAAGGAATTTGATGTTACCAGTTTTTTGTGTTTCATCAAAATATTCTCTATATTTGATGCAGGTCTAATGTAGACCAAAACTGCATACGCCATACACTGTGGATTGGATTGCCCAAACATATAAGCATTTATTTTCATCTACCTTTGAGTGTCAGATTCTTACTTAATTATTAAGCTATGGCGTGGGACCGAAGCACCTAGCTTTACTAGAATGCTGTATTTTCACACTGACTGCCATTACAGTTGAGCCACGAAGACCTGGTCGATTTCTGGAAACATCTGTCACTGATTAATATTTATTTTTCAGACAAGCCAGTTGGATCTGCATTTGTTGCACCAGCTGTAACACCCATTAAGTCTGCCTCATCGCAGGAGTCAAATAATCCTGGATTCCGCTTGTATCAATATGATACTAATAACTACAGCTTAAAGGTGAGTAGTTACATATACAAATAATATGTACACAAATAGATATCGACAATCTGTGGAAAGACTCGCAGTTTTCTGTTCACAGACGTTCTACATTTAATCGCACAGAGCTAGAGCTGTTTTGCAAAGAAGAATGGAAAAATAAACAAAATGAGCCAGAGCATTGATACACGTTCATAAGGATCATATTCACAGACAACATCCAAGAGACAAACACAAAATGAGCATATACAGTACCTTGTCATAAGTAAATAATAGTAGTCTATTTAAATTACATACAATGCCTTGTGAAAGTATGTGAGGGTGGCTCAGGGCTGTAGTCGCGGGCGAGCACCTCAGTCATTCGATGGCCATGCCCCATCCACCCCACAGAGCAAGCGGTATTGTTTGGCAGGGTGTGCGGTCTTTAGGTGTGCAAGCTGTACCTTTTTGTATTCTTCCACTTGGGAATTTCAGACACACGTGCAGGATTTTAGCGTTCAGCACCATACCATGAACACTTTAATATGGTGCATGCAACAAATAAACAAATTCTTTAAAGCATGTTCAAAATAACTGTAAACTTCAGTGTGCATTCCTATTTACCCTCCCTAAAGTCAGTACTTTGTAGATCGCCTTTTGCGGCAAATACAGCTGCAAGTCACTTTGGATAATGCTGGAGACACAGATGCATGCGAGATACTTACATGAGTTTTGCATGCCTTACCCGGCATGGCCGCTGTCTGTCTGGACAGGAGCATGTTAGCTGCATGTGATTCTATGCAGCTGACATGCTCCTGTCTAGAGAGCCGGTGGCCATGCTGGGTAAGGCACGCAAAACTCACGCAAGCATTTCGCCCGCATCTCAAACCATGTACCCCTGGCCTAAGTCTCAATAAGCTTTTCACACATTGCCACTGAGATTTTTGCCCATCCCTCAAGGCAAAAGTGATTCAGGTCCATCAACTTAGGTTGTGTACGCATGGTGCGTTTTTTGTGTATATACAGGCTGAGTCCTCGCACAGCTTCCTGTATACAGTTTAAGCAGCTACATAGCTCCCTATAAATAGTATGAACCCTTACATGGCCTTTCTATATACAGCATGAGCCTTCACCTCACTATAATACAGTAACTCAAAGGAAAATCTAGCAGCTTGTCCGGTGAAATATACAGTAAAATCAATTCTTTATTCCTTCATGGTTACAATTTGTGTACAGAAGATTACTGGGAGATTTAAAATGTTGAGACATATCCCAAGGTGATAAGACGTTTACGTGTTTCGGACAATTAAGTCCTTACTTATACCATGACTATAACATAAGGAGTAACCCCTTAAATAAGGCCGGGAGGAAGTGAGAAAAGTGGAATGAATACATTTGCATATTAAATAAATTAGCATAACTTATTAGCATATGAAATAAATACATAGATAAACTAGTATAAAGCAACTGATAGGAAAGGAGAAAAAACTTTACAAAATTTTACAGTTGATCTCATTAAAAATACATTGAATACAATATAGGAACAAGAGGTACTATTGGCAGAATCTACTTATATAATCGGCAGTTGGGAATTCGGGCACTGTAGCCGAATCCCAACATGCTTTGCGGGACTGCGAGTGATGACGCGCAGCGTCATCACGAGCCGCAGCCGCACTACCCTTAAAAAAAAAAAAAAAGTTAATGCTCACCTCTACCTAACCTCACGTGACTGTGACATCACCGCAGGTCCTGAACTGCACTAGAAGAGCTCTGCAGACACTGGCAGCCTGCGGCAGCCACCGGAAGCTTGGGGGAAGACGGCAGGAGATGGCGGGGGCTCGGGGAGAGGTGAGCATTAACTTTTTTTTTTTTAACCCCTGCCTTCCTGTTTGGAGACCTTTTACTGTACTGAGCATGCTCAGTACAGTAAATGCCTCCCCATCCTCACTGCCTCCTCCAGCCTCACAGTCTCCTCCAGCCTCACAGTCTCCTCCAGCCTCACAGCCTCCCCATCCTCACAGCCTCCTCCAGCCTCACAGCCTCCTCCAGCCTCACAGCCTCCCCATCCTCAGCCTCCTCCAGCCTCACAGCCTCCTCCATCCTCACAGCCTCCTTCAGCCTCACAGCCTCCCCATCCTCACAGCCTCTCCATCCTCACAGCCTCCTCCAGCCTCACTGCCTCCTCCAGCCTCACAGCCTCCTCCAGCCTCACAGCCTCCCCATCCTCACAGTCTCCTCCAGCCTCACAGCCTCCTCCAGCCTCACAGCCTCCCCATCCTCACTGCCTCCTCCAGCCTCACAGCCTCCTCCAGCCTCACAGCCTCAACATCCTCACAGCCTCCCCATCCTCACAGCCTCCTCCATCCTCACAGCCTCCTCCAGCCTCACAGCCTCCTCCAGCCTCACAGCGTCCTCCAGCCTCACAGCCTCCTCCAGCCTCACAGCCTCCTCCAGCCTCACAGCCTCCCCCAGCCTCACAGCCTCCTCCAGCCTCACTGCCTCCTCCAGCCTCACAGCCTCATCCAGCCTCACAGCCTCTTCCAGCCTCCTCCATCCTCACAGCCTCCTCCAGCATCACACCCTCCTCCAGCCTCACAGACTCACAGCCTCCTCCAGCCTCACACCCTCCTCCAGCCTCACAGCCTCCCCATACTCACAGCCTCCCCATCCTCACAGCCTCCTACAGCCTCCTCCATCCTCACAGCCTCCTCCATCCTCACAGCCTCCTCCAGCCTCACAGTCTCAACATCCTCACAGCCTCCTCCAGCCTCACAGCCTCCTCCATCCTCTCAGCCTCCTCCATCCTCAGCCGCACTACCTGACACCGCTGCCATCCTGCCAACCGTCGGCCCCGCTCCATCGCCACCGCCCTCGCACCCTCCGCGAGGTCCATGCTGCCCGGATGCCGCCAGAGCCTTCCGCCCCTCGCCACTCTCTCACCGCTGGGCTCTCAATGTCGCCATGCTGGTGGAGTAGCGGTCTACAGGCTGTGGCCGGGTGCCGGGAGCCAGGGACGTCGTCCTGTGGCCGGCAACAGCCAATGGGAGTGAGCGGACCGTGTCAGCCTGCAAATCCTGACACGCCCCGCTCACTCCCATTGCCTGCCCCCGCCGCCCCTGCAAGCGGATTGGGCGCTGTGTTGTACACACAGGACGCCCATCCCATTGCCCAGGACTTGGCGTCCTAGACCAACCTGTCTTTACCACACACCGCCCAATCCGCTCCTTCCGCTCAGGTCACATGTGTCATGTGAGGGCAAGAACTGATCCCTCTCTGCATCACCCAACCCACCGCAGAGGACAATGCCGTGTGACTGGGGCTGCGATCAGCCCCAGCACGCAGCCACGTCCTGCCGCCGAGCGGTGATGTCACCCCTCCAGCCGCACCTCTCCTCACCCCTCCAGCCGGACCTCTCCTCACCCCTCCATCTGGACCTCTCCTCACAACTCCAGCCTCTGCTCTCCTCACCCCTCCAGCCTCTGCTCCCCTCACTCCTCCAGCCTCCCGCCACATCATACTCTGCTATCCACAGAGCCCCCTCTATGCTCTGACACCCACGGAGCCGCCTGTATACTCTCCTACCCACACAGCCGCCTGTATACTCTGCTACCCACAGAGCTGCCTCTATACTCTGCTACCCACAGAGCTGCCTCTATACTCTGCTACCCACAGAGCCGCCTCTATACTCTGCTACCCACAGAGCCGCCTGTATACTCTCCTACCCACAGACCCGCCTGTATTCTCTGCTACCCACAGAGCCGTTTCTATATTCTGCTACCCACAGAGCCGCCTCTATACTCTGCTACCCACAGAGCCGCCTCTATACTCTGCTACCCACAGAGCCGCCTCTATACTCTGCTACCCACAGAGCCTTCTCTATAATCTGCTACACACAGAGCCGCCTGTATAATCTGCTAACCACAAACCCGCCTGTATACTCTGCTACCCACAGAGCCGCCTGTATACTTTTCTACCCAGAGAGCCGCCTGTATAATCTGCTACCCTCAGAGCACTCTGTATACTCTGCTACCCACAGACCCACCTGTATAGTCTGCTACCCGCAGAGCCCCATGTATACTCTGCTAGCCACTCAGCCGCCTGTATGCACACAATTCATTTCACCGTGCTCCCGATGCAATTGCATCGGGCCTTTTTACTAGTCTATATACATAATCAGCAGTTTTGCGCTTTCGGCCACTGTGCCGATATCACGCGCTGCGAGCGATGGCGTGCATGCGCCGTCACGAGCCGCCGTCACTGGCCGGAAGTGCAAACATGCTGCTGCCCACTCCACGCACCGCCTGTCGCTCCCCGCCACTTCCTTCTGCTCCCCCCACGCTCACCCGCTCCCCGCCACATCCTCACGCCACATCTTTCTGCTCCCCCGATGCTCACACCGACATTCCATACCAGCGGGGGGCGGAGATAAAACTAAGCCCGTCATAATGGGTGTGACCGAGGACACTCCCACCACATAACACCAGTGTCTCAGTCACGCCCATTATCACACCCCTATTTCAACTCCGCCTCCCTCGGCCATTCATTTTTCCTGTTTCATGCTGCCAGCAGACAAATGCGGCGCTCTGATGCACCATCCAACCAACTGCTAATCACCCTCTACTTCTAATCAACCCCTCCCTTCTCATGCCTCTAATTGCCCCCCCACTCAACCACACTGACCCTACTTACCCCCACACTGCTTACCCCCCTACTCACCCACACTGCCCCCACTCACCTATACTGCCCCTCCTTACCCCTCTCACCTCCCCCACATGCCCCCACTCACCCACACTGCTCCTGCTTACCCCCCCAATCACCCTCACTGCCCCTCCTTACCCTGCTCACCCCCCTACTCACCCACACTACCCCCACTCACCTACACCACCCCTGCTTAGCCCCCCACTCACCCACACTGCCCCTCCTCACTCCTCTTACCCCCGTATGCCCTTACTCCCTACATTGCCCCTCCTTACCCCCCTAATCACCCACACTTCCCCCACTCACCCACACCGCCCCTGCTTAGCTCCCAACACTCACCCACACTGCCCCTGCTTCCCCCCCCAAATCACCCACACTGCCCCTGCTTACCCCTCTTACCCCCCATATGCCCTCACTCACTCCCCACACTGCCCCTGCTTACCCCCCAACTCACCCACACTGCCCCCACTCACCCACACTGCCCTGCATAGCCCCTCCCAATCACCCACACTGCCCCTGCTTACCCCCCACTCACCCGCACTGCCCCTGCTCACCCCTCTTACCCCCCTATGCCTTCACTCACTCCCCACACTGCCCCTGCTTACCCCCTACTCACCCACACTGCCCCCGCTCACCCACACTCCCCCTGCAAATCCCACCCCACTCACCCACACTGCCCCTGCTTAACCACCCCCACTCATCCGCACTGCCCCAGCTCACCCCTCTTACCCTCCCATATGCCCTCACTCCCCACACTGCCCCTGCTCATGCTCCCACTCTGTCCCTGCTTACCCCTCTCACCTCCCCCACATGCCCCCACTCACCCACACTGCCCTTGCTTACCCCCACACTGCCCCTGCTCACCCCTCTTGCCCCCGTATGCCCTCACTCCCCACACTGCCCCTGCTTAGCCCCCTACTCACCCACACTGCCCCCACTCACCTACACTGCCCCTGCTTACCCCTCTCACCTCCCCCACATGCCCCTACTCACCCACACTGCCCCTCCTTAACCCTCTCACCACCCCACATGGCCCAAATCACCCACAATGCCCCTGATCACCCCCCGCTCACCCACACTGCCCTTGCTTACCCACCCAATCACCCACACTGCTCCTGCTTACCCCCCACTTACACACACTGCCCCTGCTCGCCCCTCTTACCCCCCGTATGCCCTCACTCACTCCCCACACTGCCCCTGCTTACATCCTACTCACCCACACTGCCCCTCCATAGCCCACCACACTCACCCACACTGCCCCTGCTTACCCCCCTACTCACCCACACTGCCACCACTCACCCACACTGCCCCTGCTTACCCCCCCAATCACCCTCACTGCCCCTGCTCACCCCTCTTACCGCTCCACATGCCCTCACTCCCCACACTGCCCCTGCTTACCCCCTGCCCACTCACCCACACTGCCCCTTCTTACCCCTCTCACCCCCCCCACATGGCCCCAATCACCCACACTACCCTTCCTCACCCCCCCCACTCACCCACACTGCCCCTGATCATGCCCCCACTCACCCCACACTGTCCCTGCTCATGCCCCCACTCTCTCCCTGCTTACCCCTTTCACCTCCCCCACATGCCATCACTCACCCACACTGCTCCTGCTTACCCCCCACTCCCCCACACTGCCCCTCCTTACCCCTCTCACTCCCCCACATGGCCCCAATCACCCACACTGCCCCTGCTCAACCACCCACACTTCCCCTGCTCCTGCCCCCACTCACCCCACACTGTCCCTGCTCAGCCCCCACTCACCCCATACTGCCCCTGCTCCCCCTCTTAGCCCCCCATATGCCCACACTCCCCACACTGCCCCTGCTGATGCCCCCACTCTCCACACACTCACCCTGCTCTGCACCCACTCACACTCACCCCGCTCATCACGCACACCTGCTCAGCACACACTCACCCCGTTCAGTACACACGCATCTTAACTCAGGGCACCCTCACCCTGCTCAACACCCACTCACCCCTGCTCAGCACCAACTTGCCCACCTCACTCCACACTCACCCCTCAGGTTGCCCATTCATCCCACAGCCCCACCACTGAAGACCCTCCACTCACTCAACCTGCACTCACTCTGCCCCCTCACTCACTCACTCTGCCCCCTCACTCACTCTGCCCCACCCCTCACTCTGCCCCACCCCTCACTCTGCCCCACCCCTCACTGCCCACTCACCCTGCACTCACTGTGCCCCATGCTCACTATACTTGCAGTCTGCCCCACCACTCACTCTTCCTGCACTCTGCCCCAGCACTCATTCACCTCTGCACTCATCCTGCCCCGACTCACTCAGCCTACACCATGGTTACCCAGCACTCACCCAGCCCTCACTCACCCAGCCCCGCACTCATTCAACCTACACCACAGTTACTCCACACTCTCTCAACCTGCACGCACACACCCTCTACTCACTCACCCTACCTGCTCAGCCTGCACTCACTCTACTCAGCTAGCACTGACCCCACTCAGCCTGCAGCCAGCTCAGCACACTCACCTCTCTCACCTCACTCACCCTGCGCCAGGCTGAACAAGGAACTGCGCCAGTTCCTTATGCCACCATCCTCTCCCGCCACATTACACAAAGCACAGAGGAGGGGGGCAGAGACCGATGGTGACAAATCACCACACAGGGGACAGACAGCACAGGGTGAACTGACAGCTGCTGCCCCCAGTGCCAAACAGCCCGCCCCCATCTTGATGTCATCGCACTCCCGATGCATTTGCATCGGCCTTTTTACTTGTTAAATATAAATATGAGATATCAGATCTAATGTTCATACCGCCGGGACATGCAAATGCCCAGGTTAAAGTGTAAATATCATTTAACTGAAAAAACTATATATACTGCACTGGTTGTTAATGATGGATTACATAGCAGCTAAGATAATGCTTTGTTTGTGCTATATGAATTGTTTTCCCATATTTTTCTGTGCTCTTTTAAAAACTGCATTTTAGGGTTGTGTGTGCATGGCCCGCAGCTGATAGGGAGCAGTGCAATGTGACAGCAGAGAAAGGACAAGATCAGAGATTGTGAGCTGTGTGGGATGTCATCAGCCAGATGACAGGTCAGAGAAGCTTGTGCCAAGGAAAGGGCAAAGGAGTTTTCAGTGATCCTGACATTCTGACATTGCTTAGCAACTGTGCTGTAGCCTGAGCTAATCTGATAACATTGTCATTGTCTCATGAGCTGCAGTCAGGAGCTTGCACACAGTGCAGGCGCAACCACTCCACCCTTATATGGTTACATGCCCATATTCAGTGTGTAGATAGATCTAACTGAGAATGAACATATGTCTGCTTCAGACATAGTCTAGTGGGGACACCTTGTGTAAGGTTCATGAATAGTTTTCCACCAGACTTCATTACTAAAGTATAGTGGAAAGTTTATTAAAATCTCTTGCTCTACATTGTTATATAAAAATTTAAATGGCGGTTATGCTTGAAGAATCTGTGGCGCCCCTGCGGACTGGTCGCCACTAGATGGCGCGGCAGCCAGGATTGGTAAGTCGGTCTCCCCACACGCACATCCAACACACTCCCGATCCAAAGTCTAGGTAATCTATGTCCAGCAATGGGATGGCAGAAGGAGCCAGGTGGTGGGTGGAAAGTTAGAGAAGAACCCGGTTAGGGGTGGGAACACCAGAACAAAAAAAACACAACACCAAATCAAGAGAGGAGAAAGAGTTTAGTCAGTGGAGGAGTAGTAGGAGACAAGGCCAGACCAACCCAGACAAAGCCAGACCTGTCAGAAGGAGAGGCGAGACCATCAGACGGGACTGAGAGAACACGGACCAGTTGGCCTGTGCCACTATGGGGCTCGCCCAGGTCCAAGGCTGTAAGGTGAAAGACAGAGGGAGTTTAAGGTGTGCTCGAGTCAGTGGGGACACCGAGGTCTGGGCTGGAACCAGAATGTCGGCTCTGCTGAAGTGGTCAGGAAGCTTTATGCCCCAACCACTAATCCTAGCGGGGTGCGGGGTCTTTATGTCCCGAAACCCAACCTCCGGCGCAGTGATGGGAAGGCCATCGTACTAGGGTTAGGGGACCCGGAAAGTCACCCAATGAATGCCTGTGACCACTGGACTGTAGCTAGAATGTGGAAAGACTGTAGAGGCCCGAAAGGAACAGGAAAGGGAATGATGCAGACGAGCCATCCCGGCTTCTCAGACCACACCAGAGCCGCTGATGTACAGACTGTGTTATAACCATCTGCCGAGCTGGAAAGTAAACTCGGTTACAGCTCTTTGCTGTGTGAGACTCTGATTGCCACGCCGGAGAGGAGATAGAAATCGGGAGTGGGAGACTACCTGTGCCTGTGGATCCTGCACCCACTGCACTACACCTATTACATGGCTGCCCTGGGGACCAGCACTGCCCATGGAGGGCTCAACATCCTTGCTGCTACCCCCATCATCCCCAGAGGTCCCGACTGCAGTGGTGGCAACCCATAGCCACGCACTATGGGTGGTGTCACGTAAAATCCCTAAACCTGTTTTCCCCCTTTTATTGACCGCCCGGGACCACAGAGCCGGGTCACGACACCGTGACACCCCGCAGCCCCCAGACAATGTAGAAAGGGCCCAGTGGGCGGATCATACCCACATGGCCTCTCGCTTCTGTAGAACCATGAAAATGATTTGAGTAGAGGTAAAACAATTGCAAACAAGAATAATAATAATGAATATTTATAGGACAATTGTATGAAAAATAGAAATTATATTATTCTCCAGCATTTTTCTCTACTCACAACACTGCTCTTCCTTCACTAACGTTTTAACAATGGGTCAGCTTTAAGCTTCTATAATATTATTTTCATTGTTGTGTTTTAGGATCTCTGGCATTATTACTTAAACCTTACCGATGCAAACCTAAGAAAAGAAGCCATGTGGAAGCTGGAATATATTATGACCAAAGAGTACAACATACAGGATCTACAGCCTCAAAGTTTGCAAGAACTTATTACAAGATTTAAAAAACAACGAAGTGTTGACTTCCAGAATTACTACAAGAATTACATAGTGAATTTTGATACCCCTGACAGTTGTGAGAAATCATGCAAACATAGACAATTCTGTGCGATCCAACATGTTGATGCCCCCTCCTATATACGCTGTATTTCAAACTTTAAAATATACAACACAATGGAGGACACCTCAAATTTTATTTAAGGAGGGGGCTGTGTTTCAATATATCAGATCAAAGATATACTAGAAAAACATAATTTCATTATTCACAACTCAGACTCTTGTTTGGATAATAACATTTTGAACAATCTAAAAACAGAGTTACAATTGCTGAAAAAATCTATCGACAGACCTTGAAAAGGAAGAGATCATAATTGCACAAAAATAATTTTGGAATTGATACATTATTTATCAACCTAAAGGGACCAAGTAATTTAATATATGGGTAATTTTATCAAATTCAAAGAAAAAATAAAATAATAAACAAGAAAAAGAACATATCTTGCCTGTTTATTGATTATATTATAACTGTACTATACAGCTAAACCCTTACACAGTATAAATCAGTCCAGCAATCAACCTGGATAGATCAGAATACTTCCACCTCTATTCCATCAGTCGATAAACTCCTTTCTAGGGTATTCTGCCAATCATTTAATAAGTAAGGGGTACTTCACACACAGAGATATCGCTAGCGATATTGCTGAAATCAGCGACCTCACCAGCGATATCGCTGTGTGTGAAAAGCAGCAGCAACGGGGCCCTTGCTGCGAGGTCGCTGATTGTTACACAACAATCAGGATCATTTTTTGCTCGTTGGTCTCCCGCTGTGCTGCACGCATCGGTGTGTTTGAAAGCGGGAGACCAACGAGCGCCGTTTCTGAGAATGCAGGGAGCCAGCGTGGGCAGCAGCACCGCCACCAACCACAGCCACAGCGGCGTTCACCCGGCCGCACAGTACACGCTGCAACATGTAGTCATAAAACTACATGTCCCAGCATGCACTATGTGGCCGGGTGCACGCAATGTGTAATCAGTGTACACATAGGGTAACTAGGACAGTGCTGTGCTTAGTTAACAGCCTTCTCCCGTTACCCAGCGACGTGGAGATCGGCTCCCTGGTCCCTGGTCGCTGAGGAGATCTGCCTGTTTGACAGCTCCCCAGCGACCACACAGCGATGTTCCAGCGATCCTGGTCATTGTCGGGATCACTGTAACATCGCCGTGTGTAACGGCACCCTAAGACTAAGGGCACCATCACATGTGGTGACGGCACCGCTGATTTCTTAGGCGATGCAGGGGCGTGGCCTATCGTCACTGATATCGCCCCCGCATCGCCTAATGTAAATAGGCGATGGCGACGCCTTTTAGTGGTCGCCTGGTTTCAGAGCCGTGGTCTGAAACCAGGCGGCCGATCTGTGTACACATCGCCCAATGTTAAAGGCTGACGGCAATCCGACAGACGATGAGAGCCATAGGCTCCCACTGTACTGCATTGCTGCTGGGTTTTGAGACACCCCGGCGGCGATGACGCCTGTCAGATCACCGGTGCGTTGCCGGAGGTGTCGCCCCATGTAAATGGGGGACGGCGACACTGGCGGGGCGCCAAAAACGTGCGCGGTCCCGCCTGTCGCCGCCGACATCTCCAGTGCCGTCGCACCGTGTGACAGTACCCTAAATGGTTTGAAATGCATTGCAAGAATGTAATGGACATGATGTTTTATGGATAGATATAATTAAAGAAGTTATCCAAAACCTAACAGTTCATGTCTATCTAATTTTCAAAACCAACCACTTTTGTCATTTATAGCACTGGAAAATTCCATGCCGGTCCCTCTTTGTACCTACTTTCTGTGTGAGAAGCTTTTTTAATTTGGATGAAGTTGGATGCACTGGGGAGTTTCAATAGGAACACCATCAAGGCTCAGAGGCTGTTGTCACTACCTCATTTTACCTGTGTCAAGGGGCTGGTACTGTGGTCACTCCCACCAGCTGCATTCCTGGCTCTAAACCGGGATGTCACCACTGATGTCTGTGTCAGGGGCTAGTCTAGTCTCTATTCTACTGAGGATGCTGTATATGTAAAATCTGATTCATGCACAGTATCATACCATCTTCCCTTTCAATATGCGCCCGCAATGGGCTTCATCACAAGCTTTAAAAGACAGAAATTGTGATGATGAAAGAACATACTGGATATGTGTTGGAATTGTCAATTGATTTAAATTGCAAAAGTGGTTTAGTGTTTTAAATGAGAAAATTAGACATTGGCTAATAGGTTTTGGATAGTGATGAGCGAGTACCGTAATATTAGTAATGGCTATACTCATAACGAGTACATTGTAATAATCAATGTAAGTCAATGGGAAACGCATGTAATTTTCTGCTGGACCCTACAAAGAGGTCTGGGGACCTGAGGAAAAATCTGTAATGGATGGGAAAGAGATTAAACAGAATAGGAAGAGACTGGAGAATATGCCTGCATGCATTTCTGACTCACATATGGTTTGTGTGAATAACTTTGTCGCAGGATTACGCCACTGTTACAGATACACAAGAGCAGCTATCAAACCTCAACTAAATCGCATTTAGCAGGCCAAAAAAGATCAGAATCTGTTTTTCCTGCCTAATCACTTTTATACAAGGCTAAATAAACCAGAGAAACAAAAAAATATTGCTTTTACCGTTCACAACGTTCTGTTGTAGGGTTTTTTTGCCTTTTTTTTCACCTTTTACAATTGGGAGGGCACTGACTTATACATTTTGTATGTCCATCTGTCATACATAATTTTTAGTTAGCTATTCCGCAGCACTTTACAAGGCCAGCTACAATGTGCCAGTAAGAATTGTTGATGTTTCACCTCAGAGGCCCCAGGTGGTCCTGTAATAAATGTTTTGGAGGGACCACTCTTGCTTAGACATTTGGGCAGTCTCTCCCTCATTGACACTGTGATAGTGGAATACATATTCCATGGCAGTTTACAATGTGCCCATTGTAGCTTCATTGGGCTTCATCCTCCTCCTCCTCCACCTCTACCTCCATGACATTTTGCGGCCCTAAATTCAAATGTTCAGAGGGCCTGAAGAAGGCAGGAAACCTGAGATTGGTCAAGAGATGACCATGTAACATACGTTTTGGAGGGACCACTCTTACTTAGACATTTAGGAGGTCCCTCCCCTATTGACACTCAGATCATGGAATACATATTCCATAGCAGTTTACAATGCACCCAATGTAGCATTGGGCTTCACCCAATTCCTCCATCTCCACTTCCTCCTCCACCTCCACGACATTTTGCAGCCTTAAATTCAAATGTTCAGAGGGCCTGCAGTAGGCAGGAAACCTGAGTTTGCTGATGGCACAGAGGGGGCCCTGTAATGTTTGTTTTGGAGGGACCGCTCTTACTTAGATATTTGGGTTGTCCCCCCCATTGACACTCAGATAGTGGAATGCATATTCCATAGCAGTTTACAATGTGCCCATTGTAGCATTGGGCTTCACCCTCCTCCTCTTCCTCCTCCACCTCCATGACATTTTGTGGCCCTAAATTCATATGTTCAGAGGGCCTGCAGTAGGTAGGAAACCTGAGTTTAGTGAGAGCCCTTATGTGGCTCTATTACATATGTTTGGAAGTACCCTTCCCTAGACATTTTGTGTACATTTCAGAGTGCCCTCACTTATTCATATTGTAGGGCCCTCATTCATTATTTAACTCATTGCATGGCAGAGACTACCTGGAAAAAGGGCAAGAGACATGGAGTAATAAATGGTAGCAGTGAGTGCGGCCTGCGATCCTCAGATTTGGCTGAACTCTGTGAATCAGAAAAATAAAGCTGCGCTAGTCAACTGAATGATGAGCTCAAATATATCTCTTGTGCAAGTCAATGGACAAAGGATTTATGGTGCCTCCCCTCCAGGATGGGTTGGAGAAGTTTCTCCAAATGGCTCAGAGATGGTGATTGCCAATATTCCCCAGATTACACAGGAAGACAAGGCTTCTTGATACTCTACTACTTGGTCCACTGCAGAATGTGCATCGTATTTCCAAAAATACTCCTGGGGGCTGTGTTATGGCTGCAGGAAGATACCATGACAAGGGCCTTACTTGACAAGAATTATCTACGATAAAAAAAACAAACAAAAAAACAAACAAACAGTGGAAGGAGTTCCGGGCACCACAACAGGGAGCAGCAGCTGACACTGTGCGTTGCTCAGGGGGCGGCAGCCACACCAAGAAAGAAACCACAGCGGTGCACCCTCACACAAAGAATTGGACCCATAGAAGCACCTGTGAGTGCGAAACGGCGCTGTCGTCCTGTGTCTCTAGCTCCCCTCCCCACCCGTGATGCACCTTTGAAAAATTTCTGCACCGTGTGTCTAATAAATATGCCTGAAGAAATTGACCAGTGACTGCCCCTCTGTTCCTTCTACCGTGTATGATTATCTACGATGGACTACTATAGTATTTGTGGTCCTCAATTCAAGTTTTCAGAGGGCCATCAGTCAGTCATCAACAGTCAGTGTAAATTTCGATTGAATATGTATTCCCTATCTCAGTCACAATGTGGCACAACCCAGCGATGTTTTTCTGCCAAATAGGGTGACTGACAGTAGATTTCAATTGAATATGTATCCCCTATCTCAGTCAGAAAGTGGCACAATGCAGCGATGTTTTTCTGCCAAATAGGGTGACTGACAGATTTCGATTGAATATGCATCCCCTATCTCAGCCACAATGTGGCACAACCCCGCAATGTTTTTCTGCTCTATAGGGTGGCACACTGTAGATCTCGATTGAATATGTATCCCCTATCTCAGTCACAATGTGGGACAACCTTTGACAAGGGCCTCCAATCAAAAATATTAGTTTTGTAGGACCACTGTACATTCCAGATTTGTCGACTACACCATGTGCATAGGGTTTGTAAAAATTAGCCCTATGGGCTCAGTTAAGGTTGATGCAGGAAGCCACCAACCCAAGGGCCTCCAATCAAAAATAATAGTTAGGTTGGAGTAGAAATACTGTTCTGATTTGTCCACTGCACAATGTGCATAGAGTTTGTAAAAATTAGCCCTATGGGCTGAGTGAAGGTTAACTCAGGAAGCCATCATCCCAAGGGCCTCCAATCACAAATGGTAGTTAGGCTGGAGTAGGAAATCTGTCCTGGTTTGTTCAGTACACAATGTTCATAGAGTTTGTAAAAATTTGCCCTATGGGCTGAGTCATGGTTGAAGGAAGAAAACAGATTTTTATGGGTGTTGACGTTAACAGCAGTAGCATGAAGAATGACCATTTTTGTTGAATTTAGGTTGGCTTGCTGTCATCTGGAGAAATTACAAACTGTGAAGATATCCAGTCATTGTTGAATTTAATCAGAGTAAGTCTGTCTGCATTTTCCATAGAGAGGCGTGTGCGTTTATCAGTGATGATTGACCCAGCGGAACTGAAAATATGCTCTGACATCACACTAGCAGCGGGGCAAGCCAGCACCTCCAAGGCGTATAAGGAGAGGTCAGGCCAAGTGTTCACCTTGAGCACCCAATAATTAAAGGGAACTGAAGCAACAGACAGGATGCACGTATGGTCACTTAAGTACCCCTTGACCATGGTTCTGCAACTTCTCCCTCCTTTTTATTGTTACAGGCACAGATAGCCCTCGGTGTTGTGCTGGTTTATTGAAAATTGCCCAATTTCTGCACATTTTCCCCCCAGCTCTATTGGACCTGGTGTTTCTGTCTCTCCCCAAAGAGCGGGAACCTCTGCCAGCAGCATTGTCTGAGGGTGATGTTTTCAGCAACTCATCAACAATGACCCTCTTAAAGGATTCCACTGTAAAACTGTTTGGTGACGCCAAAAGGAGAGAAAGAAATTTCTCATTGTACCCTGGATCAACAACCAGTATAGGTTGTTGGATAAAATGTGTATCACGAGAGGGTCTTGCCACAGTTACACATGAACTGTGCCATTTGGGCCAAGCTGCCAAAAGGCAAATCTTCTGTGTCCCCAACAGTTCCCATCCTCTCCTCACGCTGACTCGCTTCCTCCTCCTCTCCAGCCCATCCAGCCTGGACAGATATGAAGCTTGGGTTGGGTGTCCCCTTTGTAGCATTAGGAGACCCCTCGGTAGCCCAGAAAAACAAATCCCTCCCTCCTCATCCTTCTCACCTTCCTCCACATAACCTAATGTTGCCTCAGAATATTGGCTGCGCTGGGTAGTATCACCCATAGAGAAATCTGGCTCCATACCAATATGCTGGCCACTAAAAGTTTCATCTTTCCCAACCATGAGAACCCCCGAATCATGGGGAAGAACAGAAAGGCTGGTTTCTCAGTGAGGTGAACCTGGGCTATCTGCGAGATTGCCAAGCTGCAATTTTGGAGACACAGCACCCTGGCTGGGTTGTAATCGGACTTGAACTACAAGTAAAATCACTGGTAAGAACTGCAACCCTTGTGTCTTGCTACTTCTTGCCGCATCCTGAACTAACAATTACAACTCCCATCATTACAACATTTCACCAATCCTACACCCAAGGGGCCTGCTCTGTCTGTGGGGAGTGTTTGATCAAGTTGCCTATCCATCTATCCCCTGGGACTATTACAAGCAGCGCTGGACATCCCTGACCAGACACCACAGATGGCGTTACGAAAATCTCTTTATCCCCTTGTAAATATTCTTTTAATATGCTATGTCAGGGCCACGACCTTGCGTCCGATGCACTGACCTGATGGCAACTGTGTCTGATTAACATTAGAGATGAGCGATGTTCGATTCCAAATGTTTACCAATCTCAAATTCGAGCTGTTCCCCCCACCCTGGAGCTGCTCCCCCCACACAGTCCTAACTTAGGATCAGGTGGGGAGGCGGCGGGGGGAGCAATGAGGGGGCATCAGGGAGCGGGGAGTGCAGCACAGAGCAGGAAAGCCGGTAGTGAAGTCTTCTTCTGATGCAGATCAGCTGTTCATTTGAAGTAGCCACGGTGCTGTCAGGGTTCATGTAAGTTCATGCAGCATGAACTCACATGAACTTTCCCACGGCCACCCAGCGCACAGCTCAGCTACATTTCTGGTAGAGATTCTCTACCAGAGATGTAGCTGAGCTAAAGAAGAAAACTGGATTTAACTATGTCGGACGGAAGATAATGTTTCTATAAAGATGGAGTTTAAGTGTTGTTTTGTTATGTTTTCTAATAAATAATTTTTTCTCTGTGCTGTGTTTTTTTCAAACGTAAACCAAATGGCAAGGAATGTCAGCTCTGCATCCCTCTGCATAGACACACGTCTATGCAGAGGGACAGCAGGCTAACAACTGACTGTGACGGTCAGCGTTCACTCCAGGTCATAGCTTTTGCTATGACCACGAGTGAACTCTGCCTTCAAACAAACATCAATGCCGACGCCAGTGGAAATTGCCGAGCGCACGGCCATGCGCTCGGCAGTTTCCGCCGGTGTCGGCAGAGAGGAGTGAATATCTTGGAAGTTAATTAACTTCTGAGATATTCACTCCTATCTGCCGTGTGCTCGGTATCTTCCACTGGTGTCGGCATTGATGTTTGTGTGAAGGCAGAGTTCACTCGCGGTTATAGTCCCAGCTATGACCTGGAGTGAACTCTGACTCTCACAGTCAGTTGTTAGCCTGCTGTCCCTCTGCATATTTTTTTTTATACATTTTTTTTTTATAAAAATGGAGTCTAAGTTTTGTTTTGTTTTGTTTTTTTCTAATAAATATTTTTTTTCTGTGTTGTGTTTTTTTTTTTTTTTTTAAACTTTACTAGAAATTCATGGCGGGCATATCTACTATTTGCGTGACATTTGAATTTCGGGCTTAGGGCCAGCTGATAACACAAAGCTGGCCCTAACCCCTTTATTACCCAGTGAGCCACTGCACCAGGGCCCTGGATGAGCTGGATACAGCGCCAGAAGATGGTGCTTCTATGAACGCACCATTTTCTTGGGTGGCTGTGGGCTGCGAATCACAGCGAGGGGGCCCAGAAAGTTTGGCATTCCCTGCACTGCGGATTCCAGCACCCAGCTGCCTAGTTGTACCTGGCTGGACATAGAAATAGCGCGAATCCCCACGCATTTTTTTCTTTAGGATTTCATGAAATGTTTTAAATAATATAAAAAAGGGCTTCCCTATATTTCTATTTCCAGGCAGGTACAAATAGGCACCTGGGGGTTGGTGGCAGCCCATTGCTGCCTGCTGCGCTCCCCGCTCCCTGATGCCCCATCACTCCCCCCGCTGCCTCCCTGCCTGATCCTCAGTTAGGACCGGGCAGGGGGAGCAGCTCCGGGGATGCGGGGAGGGGGCATCAGGGAGCGCAGCACAGAGCTGGAAATCCGGCGATCCTTCCCTGCCCTGGTCCCCACCCTGGAGCTGCTCCCCTCGCCGGTCCTAAGTTAGAAGAAGCTGTTTTATATGTGTTTGCAGGTGTTTGATGAACATTCGACGAACACACACCCGATTTGACGAATCGAATCGAATTCGAACACCAGGGTGGTGGCCCATCTCTAATCAACATCAACCTCCACCTCTGGAGACAGTAAATGACGTTCCCCCAAGTGGTTGTCTTCTGGCCGTAGGTCCTCAAATACTTGAACATCAACGCACGCCACCTCCTCACGTCCCTCTTCAATGCTGCACGGTGATAGGCCACAATCAACCAATGAATACGTATCAAACAGATCCTCAGAGCGACCAAGCTTGGGATCATATGTCTCCTTTGACTGATAATGGCGAGAGGAAGGAGAAACAGCTTCAGGATTGAATTGGCCAGCCTTCTATGTATCAAGATTAGTCTGGTCGTGGAAGATTTGTTGCTGCTTGACAAATGCATAGAGGTCATGTCTGCTATCCAAGACAGAATCTGCTCTTCCTCTTCTGGCTTCCACACATGTTTATGTTCCTGACCGGGAAATTTTTCCAGAAACCTTTTGGATGCATGAAGCTTTTTCTGACCTGACACAGACTCAGTGCCTTCCTGCACAATGCTGATAACACCATGTCCACGTCCCTGTCCCTTAAAAACGGACTTTTTGGCATTTTGGGTTTTGTTGACAAATTTGCATATGTAGATAGCACAAGTCAACCCCGCCAAAATAGTGGGTAAAATGGCCTGGTGCAAGCTATGTTGCAGGCAGTAGGAAATGTTTGGACTACTGCTTTGTGTTGGGCAATAACCATTGTTTAGTAACGTGTACAGCAGAAGGCAGGCTGCCTGTCACTCCACAAAAAGCAGGGAAAAATGACTTTCTTGTGTGTCTTCAGCTCTTCAAAGAGCTGTTTTTGTGTGGTATTATGGAGCTACTTAGCAGCTCGTTTACACTATCCCTGCTCAAGTATTGCTCCCTCCCTGTAGTCTGACTATTCTGTATCTTCAGCTCTCAAAAGAACTATTGATTTGGTGACATTATGCAGCTACTGAACGGCTCCTTTCAACTGTTCCTGCTCGGGTATCTCTCCCTACCTACTCTACACTGAGGGCTTTTGTGTTATGAAGAGGCCTAAACACTCTCCTTAGCGGTTGAGCGATCTCTCCCTATGCTTCTCCAACGTTGCCTCTGGATGCAATGCGAGCAAAATGGTGGTAGCAGGGTTTAAATAGACCCAATGACGCTGGGTGGTCAGCCAATCACTGCAACGCTACAACCAAGATTTCTGCAGCATTACTGTGATTGGTTAAGAAGCCCAACATGTTTAGTGGATGCAGAGGAGACACCAAAACTGCAGAGCGGGACATCCCAATATAGCGAGGTGAGTACACAAATACTTGCAGAATAATGAGTAATGTGAATACCGTGCTATCCGTGTGAATAGCGAATAGTAACGAATACACTCGCTCATCACCAGTTCTGGACAATCTTTTATGCTGGAAGTTTTCTGATCTATCTGGGTTGTGTACTGAAATGACTTACATTGTTTTTGGATATGTACATGCAAGGCTAGTGCATGGTTTTTGCGGGTCATGGGCGAAAGAGTCTCAGTGGGTCCCTTTAACACCCTGACACTGTTCCTCCCTGCTGCTGCATGTCTGCACCTTAGGTTGCACCCCAGAATTATACAGAAGGTAGGAAAAACATTCTTATTATTATTAAAGCTTCCCTGGCAGTGTAAAAGAGATGATTCATTAGCACTAATTTTAATGTACCAGGGTAGAGTACGGAGGCAATAAATCTACAGCTAGTGTCTTTGTGCAAATTATATATTAGAAACATACAGCTCTGCTATATGCCCTGTAATGTGATTACTGGCATCGTAAGTGATGGGAGATATGTATCAACCAAGTTATTGAGCTCTGTGATGTAAGCTGAGGCTTAGTCACCATATCCCACCTACTCAGGGTGTGGTAAGAGAAGTTAAACATTCACCTCTGTGTTTTTTTTTTTCTGTGGTGTGAGTTTGGAGTGTGCAGAGCACTGTGTGCAGCTCTAAGCAGCAGAGCTGATCCTAGCCGATTGGACTGAGACTCCATTTATTTCCTTTTGCTGGACAAGCAGTTGATGTTTTGTTTGGTTCCATCAGTTTATGATATTAATAAACCTGATGTTTACACGGCCAAGGCTTCCTGTGTCTACCTCGAACGGCAGCCGTGTGAGTGGATCTATGACAGCTCATAGACATACATGTATCTGCTACATGCACACGTAGACACATACAGCTCTGCTACATGCACATACAGGCACATGCAGCTCTGCTACATGAACATATATACACACAGCTCTGCTACATAAATATATACAGACACGCAAATCTCTGCTACATGAACATATAGAGACACACACAGTTTTACTACATTCGCGCTACATGCACATACAGACACACACAACTCTGCTGCATGCACACTACATGCACATATAGACAGACACACAGCTCTGTCTATATGGGAAGGAAAAGATAGCGTGTAGAATGGACCGGGATCAAGCCAATTAATATATCTCAATAATTTTATTATCCATAGAAAAAACAAGTACACACATGTGCAATGACAAACATTTAAAAACAATTAAAATAGCAGACAGGCTGCTAACATCAAGACTGGCTGCAATGAACAGGATGCACTAAATGACATAATAATCAGTGGAATCACAAAAAAAAAAAAAAAAAAAATCTATTTCCAGAGCAGACATATAATCAATAGCACTGATAGACAGGCCTGTATGGATTAAACAGGTGGGTAAACCCCCTACAAATTCGTATACATCTTAGAAGACAGGCAGGCTAGTCATCATACATCAGATAATGCATCAAAATCAACTGGAAAATACATGTGAAACCAAGAAAAGAGCAAAAAAGCAACTAATATGCATTATTGTCAAAGGTGCCCTGTAAAATTACCATCATTGCCCACTGAGGGGTATATGTTTGCAGCCAGTCAGGACCTGAATCCTATTTTGTAGGGTATTGAAATCATAGGCAATTATGCTATTCAATACAGAAAAAGAAAAACCTTCAGAAGTATTATGTGGAATGTTTTACACTGTTGTTTTTCAGCATTTGGGTCCGGATTTAAATCCCACTAAGGACGACATCTGCAATGAGTTTGTGTTTTCCCCGTGTTTGCATGGGTTTCTTCCAGGTTCTTTGGTTTCCTCCTAGAGTAAGAATACATACTGATAAAGAATTTAAGATTCAAAATGAAGAATCAATGGCATTCTTTAATGTGCAATTTCAGGCTTTATTCAGACAAAGCCAGAGCTTGGAAGTGATCATATACCAACTTTTAGTTAAGGTAGATTTATAGCCTTTTTTCTGCAGAACTGTTGAAGGCGAATTTAGATTGTGATCCCCAATGGGTACAGTGTTGCTGATCTATGTAAAGTATTGTGGCATTAATGGAGCTCTATAAGTGAGTAAATATTATTATACCATATTAATATCACCTTCTAAACTTACAGATTGTCTTTGCATTTTAAAATCTGCCCACTAGATGGCATCAGTGATAAAACTTTTGTAATGTCTATTCCCTCAAGTTGGTAGTCAGGATACAGAAAACAGATTGACTATTCAAGCTTTTTTTTTTGCCTAATTTAAAATTAATCTCAATTCTGTTTATTCATACTAGCATATTCTTAATCCCAACCCTCACATTTTACTGTTCACCTAAATTTTGAGTCACATTTCATCTAAAGAGAGATTATACAGGTGCATCTAAATGAATTATCATCAAAAAGTTAATTTATTTCAGTAATTCAATACAAAAAGTGAAACACATATATTCTCATACATTCTCATATATCTCAGAGAATAAGTCATCGAGAGTAGTAGGAACGACCAGCCTCTTGATCCTTTATCCTGCCCAACAGACACATCCAGAATGCTTCCCGGAAGGCTTGCAGGTTCGAGATGAATGGATTACTTCTTTCTCCTAGGGGATTTATCCAAGTGAGGGCCTGTCCTCCTAGATGGGACCTCAGAAAGGCCACTTTAGCTCGTTCAGAGATGGACTGATGAGTGAGAAGTTTGAAGTGCAGTGTGCACTGCTTTAAGAACCCTCTTCATAGCTTCAGATCTCCGTTAAACTGTGGAGGAGCAGACAAGCAGGGACTAGAACCAGGAGTGTGGTTCACCGCCAGAGTAAGTACAGCAGCCTGGACTGCTTCTGGTGAGGTTGTAGGCACAGAAGAGTTAAGGTGGGAGTCAACAGATCGCAGATATGCCATAATTCTATTTTGTTGTTCCCGTTGACTAGTCAGTTCCTGATGTAGACCTGAGAGTAGGGTATACCACTACTATATAACATACATAACATACACAGCATACCATAACATGACTATTATTAAACTCAGTCAGGGTTGGTGGAGTTCTAATGAAGTGCCAACTTGGGTGTCTTTGGAGGGGGATTAGTGTGGGGGAGGGCCGCCTAGCATGAGGATAACCTCTTATCTCTGCTACCCTAAGAAATGACTGCCAAGGGGTGTTGTTGTGCGGGTGGCCATCCACTCTTGGAAAACATTTCTTAAGGTACCGTCACACACGGCAATGTTGCTAGGCAATTTCACTGGCAATTTGCTGGTTGCAGTGAAATCATGGACACATTGTTCTATGTTGTTGCTGTGTACAAATGGAACAATGTGTCCATGATTTCACTGCAACCAGCAAATTGCCAGTAAAATTGCCTAGCAACATTGCCGCGTGTGACGGTACCTTAAGAAATCATGAAAAGGCTACCCGACTGTACCTCCTTTTTGGATGCCTTTAGATGTTTTGAGACACCTCTCCACTCAAAGATAGATGCCTGGAAAGCAGCTGGAGTTCTGAACCTTTCGGACATTGTTGATAAAGAAAATATTCTTTTTCCATTTCATGATTTGCAAACGAGATATGCCCTCCAGAAATTAACACATGGCGACACATACACAACCTATTTGAGAATCGCAATATAAATCTCTTCCTACCAAAGAATGTTGCCCAGATGCTGCAATATTCGAGGAATATGGTTTTCTGGAGAACAGGTGCAATATATAACGACATAAATCAAGATTATTCCTGTACTAAATCCCCTTTATATTGAGAAGTGGGAAAAAGACTACATATTACAACATCCACTGCACTGATCCACAAAATACTAGAATAGACTCATTATAAGCTACATACCAAATGGTATTTAACCCCTACTAGATTACATGCGATTAGAGAACAGAATTCTCCCTGTTGCTGGAGAGAGTGTGGACATGGGGTGACTTTAAGGCTACGTTCACACACTGCGCTTTTTTGCATGCCTTTTTGCGCACGCTTTTCTTTTAAAGCGCACCTGCATCTGCGTCTGCCACTAAAGTGAATGGACTTTCACTTTTGCTGTGTAGACGCTTTGAAAATATACACTGCACTTTTATGGGAGAAAGCACGCGTGTAAAAAGAATGACCATGTCAATACTTAGACTGTGAGCCCTCGTGGACAGGGTCCCTGCCCTTCCTGTACCTGTACGTCCTGATCGCCTAGATTTAGTGTACTTGTTCTTGTCTCCCTTATCCTCATTTAAAGCGCCATGGAACCTAATGGCGCTATATAAATAAATAATAATAATAATAATAATAATAATAATTCTTTTCACAAGTGCGCCCATGCTTTCTCCTATAAGGGCCGTTATACCCACTGGAATTACGCATCGCCCTTCAGACAATACGCAATTCCAGCACATATAATGCCGCCACTGCAGAAAGTGATTCCACATGGGGGAGGAAGAATCCTTTGTTCCTCCCCTCTGTGACAACTGTGACAGCCTTATTGGGTTTTGCAGTGTATTAACATATACTGTGAAACCTAAATAAAAGTTATCCAAATGGTATTAAAAATAAAAATTGAATATTTACCCTCCACCGGCTGTTCGGGTTACCGGGAGCCGAGACACCCACAATGCTGCTACGTGTCAACTGGCCTTCCAGGACCTTGCAAGATCTCTGATTGGCCGCTTACGATCATGTGATATGCACATCACATATCACATGATAGCGAGCGGCCAATCACAGATCTTGCAAGGTCCTGGAAGGCCAGTTGATGTGGGTGTCTCGGCTTCTGGTAACTCGAACAGCCGGCGGAGGGTAAGTATTCAATTTTTATTTTTAATACCATTTGGATAACTTTTATTTAGGTTTCGCAGTGTATATTAATACACTGCGAAACCTAAAAAGGCTGTCAAAGTTGTCACACAGGGAAGGAACACAGGATTCTCCCTCCCCTGTGTGACATCGTTTCTCCCTTGCGGTTTTGGGGGAGAAGTGCAGCCGTAAAAAAACACGGTGTGAATGCACCGCATTTTTTTACTGCGCTAAAATGTGTGGCCGCAAATCGCGACAAAAAAGTGTGCAAAAAACAGCTACTTGTGAACGTAGCCTAAGGGCCTTTTCACATCAGCAGTAAGCGCTGATCGCGGCAGTTGCGGTGAAAAAACCGCATCTGCCGAGGTAACTGCATAACGGCCGCACTTGCGGTTCACTTGCGGCAAGCCCCATGCAATGTCTATGGGGCTTGCGGTAAGTGTGCGGCAGGTGCGGCAAGTGCAGTTTCGGCACTTGCGGCAGATGCGACTGCAAAAAAAACGTTCTTGACCGCGTTTTTTTAGCGGCTGCATCTGTCGCAAGTGCCGACACCGCAGCTATACCGCACTTGCAGCATCTGCCGCAAGCCCCACAGACATTGCATGGTGAACCGCAAGTGCGGCCGTTATGCGGCAACCGCGGCAGTTGCATTTTTTTCACTGCAACTGCCGCGATCAGCACTTACCGCTGATGTGAAAGGGGCCTTAGGGCCCTTTCACATCAGCGTTTTTTGAAATTTGCGGCAGATGCGGTGAAAAAACCGCATCTGCCGCAATTGCTGCATAACCGATGCACTTGCGGCGCGGTTGCGGTAATCCCCATAGAAAGTATAGGGGGACTTGCGGCAGGTGCGGCAAGTGCGGTTTTGCACTTGCGGCAGGTGCGGCCGCAAAAAAAAACGCGCACCTGCCGCAAGTGCAAAACCGCACTTGCCGCACCTGCCGCAAGTCCCCCTATACTTTCTATGGGGATTACCGCAACCGCGCCGCAAGTGCATCGGTTATGCGGCAATTGCGGCAGATGCGGTTTTTTCACCGCATCTGCCGCAAATTTCAAAAAACGCTGATGTGAAAGGGCCCTAAGACATGTTTTTTGGGGCTATGCAGTTATTAGAAATTTCTGAACCCAGATACAAGACCTTATCCAAAACGTTATAGGGCTGACTGTACAACTCACTCGACAACTGGTCCTCCTCTTAGTTGGTATAGCAGACATCCCTGGATAGTACAGATATATTATCATACATACAGTGCCTACAAGTAGTATTCAACCCCCTGCAGATTTAGCTGGTTTGATAAGATGCCAATAAGTTAGAGCCTTCAAACTGCAAACGAGAGTAGGATTTATTAACAGAAGCATAAATCTTACAAACCAAAAAGTTATGTTGCTCAGTTGAATTTTTATAAATTTGAAACATAAAAGTGTGGGTCAATTATTATTCAACCCCTATGTTTAATATTTTGTGGAATAACCCTTGTTTGCAATTACAGCTAATAATTGTCTTTTATAAGACCTGATCAGGCCGGCACATGTCTCTGGAGTTATCTTGGCCCACTCCTCCATGCAGATCTTCTCCAAGTTATCTAGGTTCTTTGGGTGTCTCATGTGGACTTTAATCTTGAGCTCCTTCCACAAGTTTTCAATTAGGTTAAGGTCAGGAGACTGACTAGGCCACTCCAACACCTTGATTTTTTTCCCTCTTGAACCAGGCCTTGGTTTTCTTGGCTGTGTGCTTTGGGTCGTTGTCTTGTTGGAAGATGAAATTACGAACCATCTTTAGATCCTTGATGGAGGAGCGGAGGTTCTTGGCCAAAATCTCCAGGTAGGCCGTGCTATCCATCTTCCCATGGATGCGGACCAGATGGCCAGGCCCCTTGGCTGAGAAACAGCCCCACAGCATGATGCTGTCACCACCATGCTTGACTTTAGGGATGGTATTTTTGGGGTCGTATGCAGTTCCATCCAGTCTCCAAACGTCACATGTGTGGTTGGCACCAAAGATCTCGATCTTGGTCTCATCAGACCATAGAACCTTGAACCAGTCTGTCTCAGAGTCCTCCAAGTGATCATGAGCAAACTGTAGACGAGCCTTGACATGACGCTTTGAAAGTAAAGGAACCTTACGGGCTCGTCTGGAACGGAAACCATTGCGGTGGAGTACGTAACTTATTGTATTGACTGAAACCAATGTCCCCACTGCCATGAGATCTTCCCGGAGCTCCTTCCTTGTTGTCCTTGGGTTAGCCTTGACTCTTCGGACAAGCCTGGCCTCGGCACGGGAGGAAACTTTCAAAGGCTGTCCAGGCCGTGGAAGGCTAACATTAGTTCCATAAGCCTTCCACTTCCGGATGATGCTCCCAACAGTGGGGACAGGTAGGCCCAACTCCTTGGAAAGGGTTTTGTACCCCTTGCCAGCCTTGTGACCCTCCACGATCTTGTCTCTGATGGCCTTGGAATGCTCCTTTGTCTTTCCCATGTTGACCATGTATGAGTGCTGTTCACAAGTTTGGGGAGGGTCTTAAATAGTCAGAAAAGGCTGGCAAAAGAGATAATTAATCCACACATGTGAAGCTCATTGTTATTTGTGCCTGAATTACTTCTTAATACTTTAGGGGGACCAAACAGAATGCTGGTGGTTTGAGGGGTTGAATAATAAATGACCCTTTGAATTAACTTTTAACGCTTTAAAAAAAAAAAAAAAAAAGAAAAAAAAAAATTTATTGTGGCACTGCATTTCCCACTTCCAGGCTGACCTACAGTCCAAATGTCACAATGCCAAGTTAATTCCGCATGTGTCAACCAGCTAAATCTGCAGGGGGTTGAATACTACTTGTAGGCACTGTATACTATTAGCTGCAAATACTATCATTGCATCTCATTGGAGGGATACTTTTCCACCCTCGGTCCAAGAACTTACAGTGAAGCTTGCAGGTCACAAGACTTGTGAGCACTAATTTTCCATGAGGAATAATCTCATGTACAAATATCTGCTTAAATGGGAATGTTGGGATAACTACTGGACATTACTTCCTTAAGTTCAGACTGTTGTACAGTAGTACCCTGACATTAATTTACTCTTTAGTTTGATGTAGAGATAGAATTAATGGGATATTACATGCATATTATATATTGTTTTGAATAATGACTTCAGATGATTTCTATATACAGTGGCGTAACTAGAGTCTGGTGGGCCCCGGTGCGAAATTCAGACCGGGGCCCCCCCCCCACCCACGGGCACACGTTGGTCGGATGTATGGGCCCCATGTAACGTTCTAAGTTCTATAAAGACTCACAAATTGACCCGTCTATGTATTAATGTCCCTCATCCTGCTATATATGGTCATCCTACTGGAATATGGAGCTAATCCTTTTAAATATGTTTCCCATCCTGCTATATATGGTCTCCCTCCGGGAATATGGCCCTTATCGTGGTATATATGTCCCCCGTCCTGGTATATATGGTCTTCCTCCTCCCGCCACGATAGTCCTCTAATTATTATAATGTATCCCCATATTCCTCCATATATTACAATAGACCCCCATAGTCCTCCATGTATTATAATGCATGCCATAGTCCCCCATTCATAAGGTAGCCCCAATAGTCATCCAATTATTATAATGCACCCCTACTATCCTACATATAGTAGCATCATAGTCCTCTGTATTGTATAATACAGCCTCACAGCCCTCCATATAGTATAATATAGCCTCATTGCCCCTCCATATAGTATAATACAGCCTCACAGCCCTCCATATAATATAACGTAGCCTCACAGCCCTCTATACAGTATAATGTAGGCTCAGTTGTCCATGTAGTGCAGCCTCTATAGTACAGCCTTATATATGCAGCCTCATAGCTCTCCATATAGTACAGCCTCATATAGTGGAGTATTATATATGCAGCCTCATATCTCTCCATGTAGTGCAGCCTTATATTTCTCTATATAGTGTATTATATATGCAGCCTCATAGCCTCTCTATATGGTGCAGCCTCAAATATGCAGCCTCATAGCCTCTCTATATGGTGCAGCCTTATACATGCAGCCTCATAGCTCTCCATATAGTGCAGCCTTATATATGCAGCCTCATAGCATCCTCTTTGCCCCGCTCTCCTGTGCCCCTCGCTCTCCTCCTCCTCCTCTGTCCCCCCACTCTCCACCTTCTCCTGTGCCCCTTGCTCCCCTACTCTTCTGTCCCCTGCTCTCATCCTCTTCCTGCGTCCCTCAATCTCATCCTCCTCTGTCCCCCGCTCTCACTTCCTCCTCTGTGCCCGCTCTCATCCTCCTCCTCTGTCCACCCGCTCTCATCCTCTTCCTCTGTTCCCCGCTCTCATCCTCTTCCTGTTCCCCTGCTCCCCTACCCTCTCTCCCCGCTTTCATCTTCCTCCTCTGTGCCCTGCTCTCAACCTCCTCCTCTGTCCACCCGCTCCTGTTCCTGTGTCCCCTGCTGTCCTTTCCTCTGTCCCCTGCTCTCATCCTCTTCCTCTGTCCCCGCTCTAATCCTCCTCCTCTGTCCCCCACTCTCATCCTCCTCCTCCTGTCTGTCCCCTGCTATCATCCTCTTCCTGTGTCCCCTGCTCTTCTCCTCCTCTGTCCCCCACTCTCATCCTCCTCCTCTGCTCTCATCCTCCTCCTCTGTACCCCGCTCTCATCCTCTGTCCACCAGCTCTCATCCTCTTCCTGTATCCCCTGCTCTCCCACTCTTCCTGTCCCCCACTCTTATCCTCCTCCTCTGTTCCCTGCTCTCATCCTCCTCTCTGTCCACCAGCTCTCATCCTCTTCCTGTGTCCCCTGCTCTCCCCCTCCTCTGTCCCCCCTCTTATCCTCTCCTCTGTCCCCGCTCTTATCCTCCTCCTCTGTGCCCCGCTCTTACTCTTCCTGTGTCCCCTGCTCTCACCCCTCCTCTGTCCCCCGCTCTATCCTCTCCTCTGTCCCCGCTCTATCCTCCTCCTCTGTCCCCCGCTCTTATCCTCCTCCTCTGTCCACCAACTCTCATCCTCTTCCTGTGTCCCCTGCTCTCCCCCTCTTCTGTCCCCCAGCTCTCATCCTCCTCCTCTGTCCACCAGCTCTCATCCTCCTCCTCTGTCCACCAGCTCTCATCCTCTTCCTGTGTCCCCTGCTCTCCCCCTCCTCTGTGCCCCGCTCTTATCCTCCTCCGTCCACCAGCTCTCATCCTCTTCCTGTGTCCCCTGCTCTCCCCCTCTTCTGTCCCCCAGCTCTCATCCTCCTCCTTGTCCACCAGCTCTCATCCTCCTCCTCTGTCCACCAGCTCTCATCCTCCTCCTCTGTCCACCAGCTCTCATCCTCCTCTTCTGTCCACCAGCTCTCATCCTCTTCCTCTGTCCACCAGCTCTCATCCTCCTCCTCTGTCCACCAGCTCTCATCCTCCTCCTTAGTCCACCAGCTCTCATCCTCCTCCGCTGTCCACCAGCTCTCATCCTCCTCTTCTGTCCACCAGCTCTCATCCTCTTCCTGTGTCCCCTGCTCTCCCCTCCTCTGTGCCCCGCTCTTATCCTCCTCCTCCTCTGTGCCCCGCTCTCATCCTCCTCCTCTGTCCACCAGCTCTCATCCTCTCCCTGTGTCCCCTGCTCTCCTCCTCTGTGCCCCGCTCTTATCCTCCTCCTCTGTGCCCCGCTCTTATCCTCCTCCTCTGTCCACCAGCTCTCATCCTCCTCTTCTGTCCACCAGCTCTCATCCTCCTCCTCTGTCCACCAGCTCTCATCCTCCTCCTCTGTCCACCAGCTCTCATCCTCTTCCTGTGTCCCCCTCTCTCCCCCTCCCTGTCCACCAGCTCTATCCTCTTCTGTGTCCCTGCTCTCCCCCTTCTGTCCCCAGCTCTCATCCTCTCTCTGTCCACCAGCTCTCATCCTCTCCTGTGTCCCCAGCTCTCATCCTCCTCCTCTGTCCACCAGCTCTCATCCTCCTCCTCTGTCCACCAGCTCTTCATCCTCCTCCTCTGTCCACCAGCTCTCATCCTCCTCCTCTGTCCACCAGCTCTCATCCTCCTCCTCTGTCCACCAGCTCTCATCCTCCTCCTCTGTCCACCAGCTCTCATCCTCCTCCTCTGTCCACCAGCTCTCATCCTCCTCCTCTGTCCACCAGCTCTCATCCTCTTCCTGTGTCCCCTGCTCTCCCCTCCTCCTCTTACTCTCCACCAGCTCTCATTCTTCCCTTCCTGTGTCCCCTGCTCTCTCCCTCCTCTGTGCCCCGCTCTTATCCTCCTTCCTCTGTGCCCCGCTCTATCTCTCTCTGTCCACTCTCATCCTCCTCTCTGTCCACCAGCTCTCATCCTCTTCCTGTGTCCCCTGCTCTCCCTCCTCTGTCCCCCTCTTATCTTCCGTGCCCCGCTCTTATCCTCCTCCTCTGTGCCCGCTCTTATCCTCCTCCTCTGTCCACCGCTCTCATCCTCCTCTCTGTGCCACCAGCCTCTCTATCCTGTCTACTCCTTCTGTGTCCCCCTCCCCTCTCTTCCCCGCTCATCTTCCTCTGTCCCACCGCTCTCATCTCCTCCTCCTCTGTCACCAGCTCTCATCCTCCTCTCTCTGTCCACCGTCTCATCCTCCTTCCTGTGTCCCCTGCTCTCCCCCTCCTCTGTCCCCGCTCTTATCCTCCTCCCTGTGCCACCAGCTCTTATCCTCCTTCCTGTGTGCCCCGCTCTACCCCTCCTCTCGTCACCACTCTCTCCTCTCTGGTCCCCGCTCTCACCTCTCTTCCCCAGCTCTCATCCTCCTCCTCTGTGCCCCGCTCTCATCCTCCTCCTCTGTCCACCAGCTCTCATCCTCCTCCTTGTCCCCAGCTCTCATCCTCTCCTCTGTGTCCCCTGCTCTCCCCCTCCTCTGTCCCGCCACCCCCTCTGTACTTACTCCTCCTCCTCTGTGCCCCGCTCTTATCCTCCTCCTCTGTGCCCCGCTCTTATCCTCCTCCTCTGTCCACCAGCTCTCATCCTCCTCCTCTGTCCACCAGCTCTCATCCTCCTCCTCTGTCCACCAGCTCTCATCCTCCTCCTCTGTCCACCAGCTCTCATCCTCCTCCTCTGTCCACCAGCTCTCATTCTCTTCCTGTGTCCCCTGCTCTTCCCCTCCTCTGTCCCCCGCTCTTATCCTCCTGCTCCTCTGTCCCCCGCTCTTATCCTCCTCCTCCTCTGTGCCCCGCTCTCATCCTCCTCCTCTGTCCACCAGCTCTCATCCTCTTCCTGTGTCCCCTGCTCTCCCCCTCCTCTGTGCCCCGCTCTCATCCTCTTCTGTCCACCAGCTCTCATTCTCTTGTGTCCCCTGCTCTCCCCCGCTTTCCTCCTCTCACCTGTGTCTTGTTCTCCGCTCTCTTCTTCCCCTCTCTGTTCGGCAGCAGCTGGGGGGCGTGTCCTCACTTCCTGGATAATGAGCGGCCAGGACCTGATGCACGGCCGCCGGGCGGGAGACTGAGGAGGAGGTGGGTGACAGCTTCCCAGGGGCAAAGGGCAGATTTTCGGCTGCTTGACAGTGTGGGCTGTGCTGCGCCCGGCGCTGGCATTGATGGGCGCAGGGCGCTCGGCACAGCGGGCGCAGGGGGCGGCTGGCGATGCGGGCCCCCTATAGGCCCGGGCCCCGTCGCAGCGGCGACCCCTGCGACCGTGAATGTTACGCCACTGTCTATATAGTTTGCTCTATTTTGGTTTTTTTATTTTATTTTATTTACCCTTTTTCTTTCATTTCTTTTCTGCAATTCTTTCCATTCCTTTTTTATTTTAAAGAAAGAACCCAAGCTCTGCAACATAATATCTAAATGTTTCTATACAGTTTCTGTAAGCTTTGCGTTAGGTTGACTACTTTAAAGTATGTTATATCTTTGAATTCCGCAATTTCTTATGTTTATGTATGTATACATACTTATGTATTACTAGATGATGGCCCGATTCTAACACACCGGGTATTCTAGAATATGTATGTGTGGCGCCACTATGGCTAGGTGCCACAGGAAGGTACTGCACCCTAAAGAGAAGGTGTAGTGCCTCCATACACTAGCCCCCCCTTAGCATAGGGACTGTATATTCAGTAAGTCCAGGGGGTGGAGCTTAGAGTAGAACGGGAGACTTGAGTGACAGTTGAGCTAATTTGAGTCAGACAGTGCTGGGAAGGCAGCCAGAGAGGACGTGCCTGACAGAGGGCCTGACAGGAGAGCATCTCTTAGAGAGAGGTGACCCTTGAACCGGAGAGGACGAACCAGGCCTGATTGGAGCCAGCTGGGTTCGTCTGGGGTTGACACCGGCATACCGGAGCCGATGCAGCCAGTGGTCTATCACTGGTTAGCAAACCGACAAGTTGTGGGACCAACAAAAGGGAGCCAGAGCACCACAGACTGTACCTCAACCTCAGTCCAATATTGGGTCCAGGACACTTTAAGGAAAAGGACCGAATTCCGGTGGTGAAAGGATTTGTTCTTTGTCGCTCCCATCCATACCGGTAAGGAACTGAACATACTTAACTGTAAAAGACCCGTGGGCTGGTGTAGGAGCTCTGCAGAGTGGTTAAAGAGGGTAAAGAGGACACACAGACCCTGTAAGCCATTAAAAGGGACCATCAACAGACTCTACAGGATCACCCTACAATCTGTGGCTATGTCCCCATTCAATCAGACTGTGACTGTGTACTGTATCATCTACCCGGTACCAGTAAAGTGATGTTTAAGTTGAATCGGTGTCGATGATCCTTTCCTCTGGTGCCCAGAGGGCCCCAGCATCTCCAGGGGGATAAGAACTATGACTCTCCTCATCTATCCCCGCTGCCCTGAGGTAAAGCTCCACCTGTGGGGAGCTGTACTACTCTGAGCTGCACCTCCATCACCTCAGCGGCCAGCCGCAGTGCTGGTAACCCTATTACCAAGTACCACAGGTGGCTTCACGATACTACTTCTTCCCCATCCATCATCATTCTCACCCCAATCCCCTACCACTGAGGGTCCAGGACACGGAACCAGGAACCGACCAGCCGTGATTCCCCCATCGAAGCAACTGCCTATCCCGGTATCTGAGTACCCCCTACCCTGTCGATCGACTCATATGTAGCTTATTTACGAAGATTTAATAATAATGCAATGAGCGATCAGTAAGGTACTGTCACACTTGGCAACGGTCCAGTGATCCCGACAACGATACGACCTGGTATGGATTGCTGCTGCGTCGCTACGTGATCGCTGGTGAGATGTCAGTCAGATCTCACCAGTGACGCAGCAACGATACAGCGGTTGTAGGGAGCCTGTTAATCTCGGGCGTAGTGTTGAGATCGTTGGTCATTGTCTCTGTTAAACACAGCGATGCATGCTGCCCAGCAGGAGTTTGTAATGATCAGCGATCTCACAGCAGGGGTCTGATCGCTGCTACGTGTCAAACGTAGCGAGATCGCTGTTGAGGTCTCTGTTGTGTCACAAAACTTGTGACTCAGCAGCGATCTTGCTAGAGATCTCGCTTAGTGTGACGCCACGATCAGCGATCTCACAGCGGGGGCCTGGTCGTTGCTGCGTGTCACACTGAGCGACATCGCTAGCGCCAGTCAGGGTACTTCCGTTGCGAGCAACCGGGAGATGACCGGCTAGTGCCGGTCATTTCCCGGCTATGTCGCCGCTGACATCCGTGTGGCAGGAGATTACCCGCGGCTACCATCGGGAGATCAGCGGCTAGCGCTGCTGATCTCCCGACAGTAGTGGTGGTGTGCGTGGTTCAAATCCAGTGCCAATTCGCGGCCAAACAGGGAGCCTGATGCTATCGCATTGGGTTGGTGGTGAGATCATGATGCGGGGTAGTGGGGTGTGAGCGGGGGCACTGGGGGTGAGTGGGGCATTAGGGGGTGAGCGGGAGCAGTTGGGGTGAACAGTGGGATAGAGTCCCCCTTCTGCCCCCCTGCTTCCCCCTCCTGCACCCCTGCTCCCCCCTCCTGCTCCCCCCTCTTCTCCAGGCTCCAGTCCCCCTTCTGCCCCCCTGTTCCCCCTCTCTCCTCCAGGCTCCAGTCCCCCTCCTGCCCTCCTGCTCCCCCTCTCTTCTCCAAGCTCCAGTCCCCCTCCTGCCCCCTTGCTCTCGCACTTGGTCTCTATGGGCTTCCTGTGACTGAGCCATGGTGCAGTAGGTTCCGGCCCCTCAGCCTGTCCGCCGCCCCCTGCACGGCCCAGGGACACTCATTGCTGAAAAGTGGGCCCCCTCCGTTCTCCCCGACGTAATCACCTCCCGGGGTTTTGGCAGCGCTTCGTGTTTCTCAGCTGGCACAGCACGAACAATGCTCCACCGCTCCGCTATTTTCCGCCGCCGAGCTGGCAGGGGTTAGTGGGTGGGGCCATCTGCAGCTAATTCTGTCTGTTTCTCTGTAACGGAAATCACATGTCGCTGATTGGTCGTGGCTGGCGGGCGTGACCAATCAGCGACGTGGGATTTCCGTTACAGAGAGACAGACAGAATTAGATGATTATATAGTAAAATTCTGTACTTTCTTTTTCTGGAATACAATTCTTTGTGACATATTGGAAACTAAATAGCTACATTATTAAGCTCTGTAAGATGTAAATATTAATAAAAATCACTTGCATATAGAACCAGGAGTGTGGTTCACCACCAGAGTAAGTACAGCAGCCTGGACTGCTTCTGGTGAGGTACAGAAGAGTTAAGGTGGGAGTCAACAGATCGCAGAAAGGCCAGAATTCTATCTTGTTGTTGTAATGAGGTGTACAATTCAGACTGTATCATAGAAATGGATATGGAAATGAACTGTGCACAGTCCGCACTTGTCCACCAGGGGGCATCAGTGGACTGTACAATCACAGAGGGTGGAAAGCCCCCACCATCTCTGTTGTTTACCCAGGAAGTGAAAGCAGAAAAACAGTGCAGTATAAATCCAGAGCTGAGAAGATCTGCCTGTGGATGTCTGTTTAAAGTGGACTACTTTGCAACACCTTGCCGGAAAAATCACCCCGCAGAAGCCCCTGTGACTGATCCTGGGCCACTGGACTTTGGTGCTGTGACTCTGGCCGCTCTGCAAAACCTTGCCCGCCGAGCACCCAGAGTGCATGTGCAGGGGCCGTGACCGACATAAGGGAGACATTTGGCTGCAGTGATCTCTCTTCTGCTGCTGCTCTGTGTGCCCTGAGACTGAGAGAGACATTAAAAGAAAAGTTCTGTTACCTGCGGAAGGAGACCAAAGAAGAAGACTGAGGAGATCCCCAGGCCTGCTACGTGGGAGCGACATCTTCTTCTGTGATAAGACTGGTACGTGATTTTAGGGAAAGATAGGGAAAGATACCTTCATTGTTGTGTTTTTTTCTTGCTGCGTACCCGGCAGAAGTGAAGATTCAGAGACTCTAATATATACAAGTGCGCATATAGTTCGGTTGACTGTGATATAAACATGTTTGCCAGTAAAGAAACGTTATTATCGGTTAAACCTGAGTATGGGGATTCTGTTGAGAAAGATCATACACACACACCCGCGGCCTTACCACCGGTCGCTACATCGTTCCTGTTGATTAGTCAGTTCCTGATGTAGACCTGAAAGCAGGGTGGCACTGAAGCCACCGGGATCCATGGCCTGTGCAAACTGACAAGCACATAGATGTGGACCCATGTGAGCATGACTAAGTGGCTTCCTTGTCTTCACCAGAGCCTCCAATAGTGATCTAAGGCTTGTGCTGTTAGGTAGCCACCAGGTGCTATTCCAGAAGATCACTGGGAACAGGCGCAGATGACCCCAGGGGACAGAATGCTGATACAGACTCCGGGGCAGGCAGGACAACCAAAGAGGCAGATAGGTGGGCACAGGCAGATAAAGGTAGGTATGGACAGGGTTCAGGTAGGCACAGGGGGTTAGGTAGAAGCTGGAGTGTGCTGGAAAGTTCTGGTAGACACAACAGGTTTAGGCAGATGAAGGCAGATACTGGCAGATTTGGGTAGGCACAGCAGGAGTACTGGATGGGGATAGGGGCACATGAACAGGTTAAGAGCACATAAAATAGACTCAATATACAGGGGAAAGGACAACTACCTAAAGACAGGTAAACTTAGACACATTGCAAAGGCACCTTAAAAAGGGGGTGGATGCTTCAATTACTCGGTGCTTCTCAGTCATAGCATGAGAGGCACTTTCGGGTTAGAGCGTGCTGGCACTTGAATGCAGGGGAGACTAGTGAGGCTGAGCCCTGAGCACGCTACCAGAAAACCTGTCACACATGCACAGATCTCGGGAACTTGCAGACAAAGCAGGTACTCGGATGTGCAGAAGACTGGAGCAATGAGTTCATCTTCGACCATGACACGAGGAGTGCGGGGGCACTGATGGTGCAATAAGCAGTCTGTTAAGGTACCTTTACACGCCACTACTGAAGGTTAGAAACCACCGGGTGTCGGAGACAATTGTACCTTTTGCCTTCAAAACACAGCGAGGTAGCACCGTCCTGTCTCTTTGGATACCTGTTTTCAGCCTTGCTCAAAAACAAGCAGGTATAAACCCTATGGTAGCAGCGTGTAACCGTGGCACAGGAAGGTATTTTTGACACCTAGTGAATTCCCTGGGGCGTCACACAGCCTCCGGGATACCGTGCCCCATCAGCGATCATTGGTGGAAGATCCTCCGTTATGATTGGCTCTCCCTTCACATGGCGCCATCGGTGCTTCCAGGGATCGAAAAAACCTACTGTGGAGCACCTTGTAGCAGCGTGTACTTGCAGTATCGGGTACCGTTAGGAACCGTTGAAACGCGCGCGTGCACATGCGACACCCGGTGGTTTCTAACCTTCGGTAGCAGCGTGTAAAGGTACCTTTAGTGAGGAGATAGTTTGGAGCACTCTGTAAGGCGGCCGTCACACGCACAGATATCTCTAGCGATATTGTAAGCGATCACGTGCACGCGCAATCGCTTACAATATCGCTCACATCGCTGGTGAGATGTCACACAGACAGACTCACCAGCGATGTGGAGCCGCGATCTCGCTGGTAACCATGGTACACATCGGGTAACTAGGCGCCGCGCGTCGCTTAGTTACCCGACGTGTACCATAGTTACCATCTCCCAGCATAGGCTCTGCGCTGGGAGATCGTTCATCGTGGTGTTATACACCACGATGAAGCAGATCGTGGCATCGTTCATCGCTAGATCTGAGCTCCGGAGCTTAGATCAGCGATGTCACGATCAAGCGATTTCACATCGTAAATTGCTTGATTACATGCAACGATTTCTTGCCCGATATCGCTTAAGCGATCAAAAAGGAGATCGCTTAAACGATATCGGGCAAGAAATCTTTGCGTGTGACGGCCGCCTAAAAGAGATAGTATGTGGAGAAATCTTTCACAAACAGGGAGTTTCTGTCAAATAGGGGCATGATGAGAAATCTGTGGGAGAAATTGAGAGCAGTCTGTAAGAAGCAGCATGGGGATCAGCAAATATAAGAGGTGGCATGGGGAGTTCTTTGTGAGAGCTGAGGCTTGGAGATCAGTTTGTGAATAACATAGGATAACATGTGACCTTAAGATATGGGGTCATGGAGAGCAGTCTGTGAAAGAAAAGCAAGAGTATTAATGAGCTAGGGAACCTTGTTGGTAGTCTTTTTGTAATGGGGGAGGTGGGTCGTGGGGAGAAATCTGTAATAAATAGAGTGCTCCAGGAAGAATCATTGAGAAAAGAGGCCAAGGAGAGGTCTGCGAGGGGGAGCATGTGGAGAAGTCGGTGTTGGAGGCATGCAACAGTAACCCATTTTTCTGACCCCTATAGATACTGATCAACTCAGTGCCCTAAACCTCTAGAATTATAGACAATAACGTATACTTGCTCTAAACCATTGGGGATATTTACTCTAAGGCTAGGGTCACATTTGGGAGCTTGCATCCATTGGAAGGATGCTTTAAAGGATGCAGTTTTTTCCCTTGTCATTTTTATGCCATTTATTTTTCATTTTTAGCGCTATCGCTAATACATGCGTTAGGCTGCCTTCAGACTTGCAGATGCATCTGCAGCGTTTTGCAGATGCATCTGCAAGCATCTGCATGCAGACCGCGGCCCCTATGTTTATAATAAGACAAGAGAGGGGGGGGGACAAGAGGCGCAATAGTGCCCTTATCACTAGACACTAGACAAATAAGGTGAGAAATAGTTTCACTCACCTAGTCCAGTTGTGCCACCCACAACTGGTTCAGAGGCCTGATATGGTACGTGTCTTGATGGCTGCTGCTGGACTTCCACCGGTCTCCACTCAGGGTAGACGAACTTGAAGTTTTGGGAAAGGAAGGTGTGTCACAGTCCGCGCTGCCAAGAAATCCGCTCGTAATAACGCTAGTAGTCAGTATCCAAATTTATCCTCTTTATTCATCCAACGCGTTTCAACGCCCTCCTGGCGTCTTCCTCAGGGATCCCTGAGGAAGACGCCAGGAGGGCGTTGAAACGCGTTGGATGAATAAAGAGGATAAATTATTATTACGAGCGGATTTCTTGGCAGCGCGGACTGTGACACACCTTCCTTTCCCAAAACTATGTTTATAATGGTGCGCACGGCGGTCTGCAGATGCTTGCAGATCGCCGTGCGCACCCATTCACTCCTATATGTGATCTGTGCGCAGGCGGATGCCTGCGTACAGCTCACACACTCTTGTCCGCACCAGGGACGCGACATGCTGCATCCCGGGTGCGGACGCGGGACACCGGAAGGAGCAGATATGGTCCGCACCCGAACGCAGCAAACGCTGCCAAACGCAGGCACTATGCGTTCCTATGTTAAACATAGGAACGCAGTGCGCATGCGTTTGAATGCGTATGGGAACGCAGCATAAGCTGCGTTCACATACGCAAATGTGAAGGCAGCCTTAACGCATAGTACATATATGTATCGTTAACGCAAGCATTTCTCATAGACTCCCATGTTAAAAAAACACTAGCATTTTTGCAAATGCCCCCAGAAATGTTGCAGACCATGTTTTTTGGTGCTTTTGCAAAAACGCATAGCGTCAAATGCATTGCACTTTTGGAATGAGTTTGTTGCATGGGAGCCTATGGCTGTGTTAATGCTAGTGTTTTTATACATTTGCACATGTAAAAAACACTGGCTTTTAGCACATGCATGACGCTAGTACGACTCTAGCCTAACCCCTTCATTGCCCCTGACCCCTGGAAGGTTACCATAAACCAAAACCAAACTAATAATTGTTAAGTTTGTACTGTTACTTAGAAATACGTATTTGCTGCTGTTTTTAATTATCCAATTTATAAGAATTGGCACCCTGTTCTCCAAGGCTACCTTCACACTACGATTTTTAGGGAGCCGATGCTGTCCGATATAAATCGGACAGCATCGGCTCCCTTCTGATGCCTGGAATCGGGTGCCAAATAGGCACCCGATTCCGGCATAAAATCGTTCCCTGCGGGGTGAAAAAAAGAAAAAAAAAAAGGTTATTCTCACCTCTCCACGAGCCCCCGCCGTCTCCCGCCATCTTCTTGGAGGCTCCCGGTGGCTCTCGCAGGCTGCCGGTGTCAGCAGAGGGCTTCCTCTGCCTTATAGGACCTGCGCAGGAAGATGGCGGAAGACGGCGGGGGCTCGTGGAGAGGTGAGAATAACTTTTTTTTTTTTTTTTAACCCTTGTGCTCCTAGTTAGGAGCAATTTTACTGTACTGAGCATGCTCAGTACAGTAAAACGGGGTCCGAGGAGACATCAGATGTTTCCTCGGACCCTTCTCCATAGGGCCCCATGTCATAGGGATCGGACCTAATCGGATGTGCACTAAATGCCATCCGATTTGGTCCGATCCGATTCTGTCAGATTTTATTTTCGGTGCAAAAATCGGAGCAAGCTCCGATTTTTGCACCGATAATAAAATCGGACAGAATCGGATCGGACCAAATCGGATGGCATTTAGTGCACATCCGATTCGGTCCGATGCCCATAGGGCTGCATGGGGGCTAAATTCGGATCCGATGCTGTCCGATTTTGATCGGACAGCATCGGAAATCCGAAAATCGTAATGTGAAAGCAGCCTAACTTCCCCTCAATCTACAAATGCTTAAAGAGAACACTTAAGGCCACTTCACACACACAGATATCTGAGTCCAATATCTGAACAGATCTCTAGTTGCAGTGAAATCATGGATACATTGCTCCATTTTGTGGCTGTGTACAACATGGAGCAATGTATCCATGATTTCACTGCAACCAGAGATCTGTTCAGATATTGGACTCAGATATCTGTGTGTGTGAAGTGGCCTTTACTGTGTCCACACACCAACACAGTCAGGGCCGGACTGGGACCAAAAAGCAGCCCTGGAAAACAAGCCCCAGCAGCCCACACACTATATCACCCATCAGCCACGATCAGTGAAGTTTGCTTTTACGTTGTCGTGGCCTCATCACTTTCTTAAAGGAGTTATCTGAAGAGCCACATTTGAATGGTGCAGCAGAGGGAATAATCAACCACAGCACCATTTACATGTTGATCTACAAAGCCATGTTTCTCGGGACTGTGGGGTCCCAGCGGTCAGATCCAGAGCGAAGGGAAAGTCATCACCTATACAGAAGAGAAGTGATGACTCCCATATTGGGGATAATTAATTTAAACACCATTTAAATGCTGAAAATCATATATATATATATATATATATATATATACAGAATAATACAGATACTGAGGATTACACCCAGTATACAGGACAGCAAAAGTGGTACTGTGCAGTGTATATACACAGGATAATACAGATACTGTGGATTGCACCCAGTATACAGGACAGGAGAAGTGGTACTGTGCAGAGTATATATACAGAATAATACAGATAATGAGGATTACACCCAATATACAGGACAGGAGAAGTGGTGCTGTGCAGTGTATATATACAGAATAATACAGATACTGAGGATTATACCCAGTATACAGGACAGGAGAAGTGGTACTGTGCAGGGTATATATACAGAATAATACAGATACTGAGGATCACACCCTGTATACAGGACAGGAGAAGTGATACTGTGCAGTGTCCACCACACACATCCAGATGTACACACATCCAGTATGTGCCTTTTCATATCTGAGTTTTGGCTGTGTTCATTTGTGGTTGTATGTGTTTTTACCCCTAAAAACACATTCCAAAACGCACCCATAGGGTTTAATGCAAAAGCAATGCAAAATGCAAAACACATGTGATTTAGCAAGCGCAGCCAAAAGCGTGGGCTGCATTTGCAAAAAAACATACGTTTTGCATTAAATGAAGCCAAACACAGCCAAAACGCAGATGTGAACTGGGCCTATATATATGTATGTATATATATATATATATATATATATATATATATATATATATATGCACATACATTCATATGACACACACACATCCATATGTACACACATACATTATATATACGCACACATCCGTATGTACACACACAGCATATGTGTATATGCAGACACATCCATTTGTACACACATATACAATATATATATTTTTATATATACATATACACATCCATATGTAAACACACATCCATATGTACACACACACATCCATGTATACAGACACATGTACATACACAGACACATGTACACACACATCCATGTATACACACAGACACAGCCATATGTACACACACATCAATGTATACACACACACATCCATATGTACACACACTTCCATATGTACACACAGACACACATCCATATGTTCACACACACTTCCTTATGTACACACAGACACACATCCATGTATACACACACATCCACATGTACACACACAGACACACATCTATGTATACACACACATCCACATGTACACACACAGACACACATCCATGTATACACACACATCCACATGTACACACACAGACACACATCCATGTATACACACACATCCACATGTACACACACAGACACACATCCATGTATACACACACATCTACATGTACACACAGACACACATCCATGTATACACACAGATCCACATGTACACACAGACACACATCCATGTATACACACAGATCCACATGTACACACACAGACACACATCCATGTATACACATACATCCACATGTACACACACAGACACACATCCATGTATACACACACATCCATATGTACACACACACACACACACACATATCCATGTACAAAGACACACATCCATATGTACACACATATCCATGTATACACACACACATCCATATGTACACAATCATACAGTACATACACACATTTACAGTACACACACACACACATACATGGAGGGATATACATAGTCTTACAGTGCTGCTCTGCTGCCTGAGTCACAATTACCATCCAGGACAGGACTCTGCTCTGCGGTCCGTCGCTCTGTCTGTGGGATAGATGGCAGATGCTTCACAGGTCACAGATCTAGGGAGGGGAGAAGGGGGGGGGGGGGCAGTGAAAGTTCAAACAACTGCCACAAATCCCCTGTGCCTCATATGGAGACCGGAGCCACCAGAAAGCATCCAGACACATTGCAGAAACCTCCAGGCCGGAGGCATAATACCTCCTTACCGCCCAGGATGAGGAGCTCAGCAGACGCAGGAGATGAAGCTGGAGGAAGGTGCCCGATACCAGCCGACAGTGCAGGTACTGTGCATCGCCCCAGGCCCCCCTGGTCAGCAGGGTGCACAGAAGCTTCAGGGAGGCTGGAGCCGCTGAGAAGTGGAGGAGCTGTCATACTCCTCCTCCAAGAACCGGCTGCAGGAAAAGAGCCGGAAGCTCCACACCGGAAACGCGGCTGCGGCTACTGTGTAGCTCCCCGGCTGTGCAACGGTGCAATTCCACTTCAGCCCACCGGGAGAACTCCCGGTACGCCCTATGGCCAGTCCGGGCCTGAACACAGTAATTTCTGCCCATACATGGGTTTATAGGCAGACGTCAATTATCCAGCACAGACATCCTCATCAATCATTATGCCACATATTGCATTACTCTCAGACAATGCAAGTGATATCTCCATATATGTTTCATGCATTGCTGCCTATTGTTGAAATCTGGCAGATGCCAGGTTAGCCAGTCTGGCCATGGGTCACAATAACATCTCAAGATGGTTGTACTGTTAGCAGCTGTGGCAGAGCATGTAGCCACTGGCATCTCCAGGCAATGAAGCTGCAGGAGATTGTATGGATAAAGTAAAATTAATGGTTAGAGGGAGGACATGGTAGTATAAACAATGGAAGGTGGGAAAGAGGAAATTATAATGACTTGAGGGTAGGAGGTGTGAGAGATGACACGACATAATGAATTGTGTAGGTGCATGTAAATATAATGAATTTGAGAGGCATTTAATTTTAATGAATTGGGGGAACAGGAGGGAACAGTGATTCAGCAGGAGACTGAGCCCCCGAGAGCAGCAGCATTAGGGTATGTCCTCACGGTCCGGAGGAGCTGCGTGTTAGACGCAGCTCCTCCGGAACTGAGGGAAGCCGCGGGTGGCCGCAGGGAGACCGCAGCCGCCCTGTACTCACTGTGTGCGGCGGGTGCAGGGCGGCTTCTCCCTGCAGTCACCCGATGGGAGCCGCTTTGGTGCGGGTTGCTGGGAGTCCGCTCCTCCGCAACATGTTTATTTCATGCTGTGGAGGAGCGGACTCCCGGCAACCCGCACCGCAGCTCCAATGACGCTGCGAGCGGGTTACGCATAGTGAGGATGGGATTTCTTGAAATACCATCCACTATGCTACTACTGTATTATGCAGCATTTTGGACGTAGCGCAAAAATGCTGCGTCCAAAACGCTGCGTCTCCTGATCGTGAGCACACACCCTAAGTCTGGTAAGCCCAGTCTACCTGTTCTATCTATCTATCTATCTATCTATCTATCTATCTATCTATCTATCTATCTATCTATCTTCACTAGGTTCTGTCACAGCTGTATGGCAGAACAGTATACAGACAGTGTACATCATGTCTATATACTGTTCCCATGCAGTTTGAGCATGTTCTCATCCATTCCTGCCTTTTTACAGCCCCCACCAGACCTCATCGCTATTTGATTTGAGCGTCTTTTTTTTCTTCGGTTATACTGCGTCTGCCAATCACAGTAATTATAAATAAAGGAGACACAAGAGGCGCAGATGGTGCCTTATCACAAAGGACACGTAGTTCGTAATAGGTCACAACAAGGGTACACTCACCTTTTCAGGTTGTGTAACCCACAACCAGCTTGAACGCTTTAGCAGCTGCTGCAGAACCTCCACCGTCTCGCCAAAACCACGGGAAAAATTAGAAGTTCAAACAGGAATGGTTTTAACGGTCTGCGCTGCTGCTTCAATAAATGTACTCCAAAAGCATTGCTTTCTCCATCTCCTTCTTTATTCCGTCACACAAGCCAACGTGTTTCGGTGCACCACTCGCACCTTCCTCAGGGTACCCTAAGGAAGGTGCAAGGGTTACACCGAAACGCGTTGGTTTGTGTGAATTACAGTAATGCCATTATCAAATATGAATATGGCATTACTATGATTGGCAAGCAATACCAGCATGTTTATTGGCTGAACATCAGTCTGGAAACATGCTCTTCAGGCCACTCAAATATCAGGAGTAAAATCCAAAAAACTCGCTGAGTATCGAGTATCGCAAATAGTTCATGTGAATAGTGAATAGTAATGAGTATACTCGTTCATCACTACTACCAATATGTTTAAGCAAGCTATTAAACAATGCTCATTGAATGATCTGTTCCGTATTGTGTAGCATCCCCTCTTCTTATATATAGCATTGTTACCTAATTACATAGCATTCTGTTTGGTTATGTGCGGCACGATCCAATATTATATAGTGTCCTCTCGTTATATATTGCAGAGTGTCTTACTACATAATATCATTTGTTAAATATAGCAATGTACATAATGGAGAAAAATTTGCGCTACATGGGATGCTCTTTATTTTTTATTTGTTAATCGTGTGATCTCTCAAGGGAATCGTTTGACATGTCATGTGATATATCGGGTGCTGTGAGGACCCATACCATAGCTACTCTTCATCCTCCCATACACAGGGGGCACTTTTAATGCTTTGGTCTTGTGACTTAGGGTAGGGTCACATTTGCATGCTCAAAACCGGATCAGGATCCGCAGCCCATAGGCACCCATTATAAATCTGGGTTGCCTAAATGGCAGTGCGGTAACTGCATCTGGATTTGCAGCCTGAGGGAAAAATCCTGCATGCTGCATTTTTCAGAGCGGTTTCCTAACCGCAGCAGGAAACCTATAATGGGCTCCTATGGGAGCCCATCTGGCTACCGCAAGGCACATGTGGATGCCTGTGGTAGCCAGATGCTTTGTTCATCCCTGCTGCTGCAGGGATGAACAAAGGGTTAATGTTAGTAATAGATGTGGGCACCATGTCTCCAGGGTGTGCCCACCCTTCCTATAGACATGGTGACCACATGGGGCAGCATTTGAAGGGTTAATTAGGTATATTACTGAATTGCCGGCTATTGTCGGCATTACTATTTTATGAATTAAAGCTGGCGGCTCCTCGCTATGGAGGAGATACAGTATGTAATGTGCATACTGTATCTGCCGCTATCCAGGGTCCTGAAAGCTTTAACATTAGTTCTATGGCGGTGCGCTGCCCATCATCTAGTGATGCAGAAGCATCGTACTTGGCGGCCCATTGGTTAGGTGGCAGAGCCAGTGGGTAGCTTTCAGACACTCTGCATCATTTGTATCAGTGTGAATGGTGTCCTAAGCAAACCCATTATGTGCATGGCAGATCGCCTCACACATTTTGTTGTAGGTAGAGGTGATTTTTATCAGCCTGCACCTGGTGCTTGCTTCACATAGGGGGTTCTGACTACATCCTGGAAGTGCAGTGTTGGTTTTTGATTTTGGCATTGATGGTAAGTTTTTCAAACTACTATTCTCATCAGACTTGTTTGACCACACGCCTGGTGGTGGATGTACAACCCTGGACCTGCTACAGAAACTTGCAGTAAAATGGTAAAGCAAAGACTGTTTCTTGTTGTCTCTTTCCTCCACTATATCTCACCACCACCCACATCATTCCCCTGGGAGCCAGCCCAGGTTTAACATCTGTGCTGCTTACTACCATCTATCTCCCAGGGATCCCCTACAATGTCAGGCACATATGGCTGACTAACCCAACTGGCATCACTAACAAACATAATTCCCTTTATATGTGCAGTTATAACCACCGCTGCTGAACTGAAATCTTGACCCAACTGCTGAGTAGTGTTGAGCCACCTCACTACTATTCACTACTAGTGAGGGCCTGTAGGACCTGTGGTGACGTCATAATCTCAGCAGCGGTTTCCGGTCACATGAAGAGTTATTGCGAGAACTCGTAATTTCACCAGGAAACGGTGCTGGGATAACATCTCCGTCAGGTAGATAGTGCTGGAAGAGTCGCTGGATGGATTAGAGAGATGAGTATCGATTTTTTTTATTTTTACCCTTTGATTTTACTTCATTTCAGTTCCGCAATGTATGTATATACATTGCGGAACTGAAATTGAACTAAAATTGAACATGACCTCGAACTGCCTAATTTAGAGCACATTGTTCTAATTCGACGAACGACTCGAACATCACCAAAAACAGCTCGGATTTGCATTTGGCGAACAATTCGAGTCGAACATCGCTCATGTCTACTGCTGAGCAGAGATGAGGGAACTTTGCTCGAACATGTTTGCCAATTTCAAATCTGAACCGAATTTGTCAATGTTTGTTTGTCACCTCAAACTCGGTTTGCTGAAAAGTCAGAAATTCAGGATTTTTTTGGCTATTATTTAGATGACAAAAAACATTAATGCATTTGCATTAATTCTTCTGTTCTATGTTTTCAGAAAGTCAGTGTCTAGCATAGCTGGCAGGAGGGAGTGGGGTGAGAGGTCTCAGGTCAGATAAGGGCAGGTCAACATTTTTTTTCTCTCCCGCACTTACTGTGGGTAGTCCTGTCTGGCAGCCAATCAGCATCCATAAAGAAAATTGCACTTTTTGCGCACAAGGGCTTGTGTCATTGGATGGGTGTGTCACATGTCCTTACCATGTAAGAACTGGCCATTTCCCTTTGTCACCATTTTGTCAGTGTCGGAGCTTAGTGACAGCCTTGCTGCTGCATTGCTGATGCTGCTGATCCTGTGTGAGCTATTTAGACAGCTATTTAGCAATTCTATTTCTTTCTAGATAGAGAGATAGATAGTAGGTTTAGTAACTCTTTCATAAAAACAGCCACTTTTAGGGCTTAGTCACAGTTTTTTGGCAAATTCCCTGTAGCATAGTGGTGCTTATTTGAACATCTGCATGAATCCCATGTGAAACCGTTATATGGCCACATGCAGGCAGCAGCCAAAGTTTATGCCTAGTGCCATTTATTAGCAATTCTCCTGTTGTACATTGGTGCTTGTGACATCTGTGCAAAAACCTTTTAGTGCCACATCCAGGTAGCAACCACAGTTTTTGCCTAGAACCATTTTTGGGCAAATCCCCTGTGGTTCATTAGTGCTTATGAAATTCTGAAATCTGTGCAAAAAATAATTTAGTGCCATAGGCAGCAACCACAGTTTTTGCCTAGTATCATTTTTGAGCAAATCCCATGTGGTTCAGTGGTGCTTGTGAAATCTGTGCAAAAATCCTTTTAGTGCCACATCCAGGTAGCAACCACAGTTTTTGCCTAGTACTATTTTTTGGCAAATTTGGTCTGCTGGATTCACATACTCAGATTTTTTCGGTCTTCAAAAACTGACTTGCAAATCTGTTAACATCAAATATGAGTGGTAAAAGCCATGGTTGTGGTGGTAAGGGAAATAGGCGTGGTAGTAAGGGGAAAACACTTGGTGTCCATAGGGTAGGTGGTAAAGTAACCGAACGTTCTGCTGAACAAACACCGACATCTGGGCAAAGAAAAATGTCAAGTTTTTTTTAGTGGACAGTCTTGTATCAACCCTTTCTTGGGAGGTAGCACATCGCTACGACTTGTAAATGTAGCTCAGAAAGAGCAGGTGCTTTCATGGGTATCAAGCACTCCATCAAGTGGCCTCTCCTCCACCTCATCGTCAACAGCACACACAGTGCAGTCCTCACAGGTGTCAGCCCAATCACATTTGTTTCCTTCCATGTCACAAGTCTCCAGCCACCCTACTAACTGTGGGTCAACACAGATTGCAGAATCTGCAAAGCTGTTCACTTCACGCCTGGGAATCAGAGGTCGGCTCCAAAGCTTCACTGAGTCAAGAGGAGGAAGTGACCTGCACCAATGCACAAAATGTTTGTGAATTGGATCCAAGGCCGGACAAGGAAGAGTCTACTCATAATATAGACCCTCATTACCAAACATAAACCCCTCTTGATGGAGACCAAAGAATAAAGTTACGTGAAAACCAAGCACACCATTGTTTTTCCTATGAAATTCTCAATCAGTTTGATGTGGTACATGACCCTCTTCCCATTAAAAAAAATAAAGTTGGATCCAAAATGGCCAATTTCAAAATGGCCACCATGGTCACCACCCATCTGGAAAAGTTTTCCCCCTCCCATATACTAATGTGCCACAAACAGGAAGTTGATATCATCAACCATTCCCATTTTATTTAGATGTATCAACATAAATGGCCCACCCTGCATATGGAGGATAATAGAAGCCACAGTATGCTATATATTATTATTTATTTATTTATATTACACCATTAATTCCATGGTGCTGTACATGAGAGGAATTATGTACAAAATTAACAATGATCAGACTGGTACAGAAGGGAGAGGACCGTGCCCTTGCGCGCTTACATTGTACAGGATATTGGTGAGGGGGATGCAGCAGCTCCAGTGCCCATGGGGCAGCAGCTCTCTCTTTGCAGGCTGTAATCTTTCCTGAAGAGATGGGTTTTCAGGTTTCGTCTGAAGGATCCGAGCGTGGTGGATAAATCGGACGTGCTGGGGCATAGAATTCCAAAGGATGGGGGATATTCGAGAGAAATCTTGGAGGTGGTTGAGTAAGGAACGGATAAGTGTGGAGGAGAGGAGGAGGTCTCGGGAGAATTGAAGTTTACGTGAGGGAAGATAGTGGGAGATTAGTTCGGATATAGGGAGAGGACAGGATATGGATTGCTTTGTAGATCAGTGTTAGTAGCTTGAACTGGATTCGTGGGGGAATTGGGAGCCAGTGCAGAGAGGAAAAACAGGGGAGTAGCGGAGGCGAGACATGCATTAGTTGGGCAGCAGAGTTGATGACAGATTGGAGAGGTACAAGAAAGTTAGCAGGGAGGCCATAGAGGAGGAGGTTGCAGTAGTCGAGTCGGGAGCTGAAGAGTGCATGTACAAGAATTTTAGTAGATTGAGGGTTGAGGAAAGGACGGATTCTGGAAATATTCTTGAGCTGGAGGGAACAGGAGGTGGCAAGAGTTTGGATGTGTGGTTTGAAGTACAGGGCAGAGTTGAGTTACTCCGAGGCAGCAAATTTCAGGTGTGGGAGATTGTGATGCCATTTACCATAATAGATAGATCAGGTGGTGAAGATGAAAGATGGGATGGAGGACAAATGATGCGTTTTGGTTTGTCTACTTGAGTTTTAAGAAGCGAGAGGGGAAAAGGAGAATATGGCTGACAGACACTCCGGGGTTCTGTACAGCAGAGAATCAACATATGGGCCAGAGAGGTAGATCTGAGTGTCGTCAGTGTACAGGTGGTACTGGAAGCTATAGGACTTTATGAGTTGTTCTTGGCCAAGGGTTTAGGTGGAGAAAAGTAGGGGCCCCAGGACAGAGTCTTGTAGGACTCCCAGAGAGAGGGCAGGATGAGATGGTAGTGTGGGAATGGGAGATGTTAAATGTGCGGTTGGAAAGGTATGAGGCGATCCAGGAGAAGACAAGGTCTTTGATGCCAAGGGAAGAAAGAATCTGTAGTAGATGAGAGTGGTCGACTGTGTCAAAGGCAGAGGACATAGCAAGAGATGTGAGCTCCCCGCCCCTCACTTGAGCTCTGCACACAAATGGCTGCTTTCAACCTCAGTCCATATCGGACACTGGACCTGTTTGGACCCTGTTCACTTTATACACATTACTTGATCAGGTTTTTAATACAACAGATAGGACTGCTTCGATATGGGTACACCTTGATGAGGTGAGGCAGCTTGAAGTACATTTTATGCACAAAAAACTTTTGGACCAAGTACCCTGTTATTTACATATTTTTTACTGCACTTGCATTTTAGACTTTTTTACTGCAGAGTACTTACACGTTTTATGGACTAGGTTTTTTGTATCAGATTGTTTGGCAGTGTGAGCGTGTTCACACAGACACGTTCTTTGTGTGCAGGGTTCATTAGTTTTCTGAAAGGCAGAGGACAGGTCTACAAGGAGGATAATTGTGAATTGTCTGTTAGCTTTGGCTGTGAGCAAGCCGTTAGTAATTTTGGTCAGGGCAGTTTCGGTGGAGTGGTGGGGCCGGAAGCCAGATTGGAGGTGGTCAAGGAGAGAGTTAGATAAGAGGTGGGAGGAAAGTTGAGCATGGGCATTTTTTTCAAGGTTATATGGTAAAACAAATGATGCAATTCAATAGTACAAAACGCCCTGTAGATAATAAGCACTCATATGTCTATACACAATTATATACCACATTATGCTATATGGAGGATTATAGAGGCCATAGTATGCTACTTGCAGAATTATAGAGACCACATTATCCTATTAGGAGGATAATAGAGACCCCAATATGCTATATGCAGGATTATAGAGACGACATTATGCTATATGTAAGATTATAGGGGCTACATTATGCTATATGGAGGATTACAGATTATACATTATACTATATGAAGGATAAATATGCTATACTAGCTGGCGGCCCGATTCTAAAGAATCGGGTGGTCTAGAATGCATATACAGTTTATTTAGTACGAATTAACAATAATGCAATTAAGACATGATATCTATCCATCAACTACCTATGTTTGTATGGTGAATGTAATTTGTGAAAATTTAATTGTTCTGTGGTAAGGCTATTAGAACACCTACTGGCTAATAATTGTGTATCAATTCAGTAGCTTTATTTAAGATATGAATATTCATAGTTTCCATATCCGCCAGTTTGTGTTTACCCACCAACCACGGCAAGGTGGCCTTACATCTGATGGGGCCCTACTCTACCTTATTTCGATTTCTTAACACTTTGACACCTTTTACATCAGTTTTTTCTGCTATTTGCAGAAGATGGGGATGAAAAGAGTGGAATGTCTGCACTTGCCAGCTAAGGGCCTACCCGCGGCACACTTGCAGCAAGTCCCATGCAATGTATATGGAACTTGCGGTTAACTTGCTATAAATGCGGGAAACGTAGTTTCGGCAGCAGCAACAAATGCAGTCGCTAAAAAACCGCTGGTAACTGGGATTTTTGGGGCCGAAACTGCCGTAACCATATGTGCTGCACCTGCCGCAAGTGCACCACAAATTCCATATACATTGCATGCAACTTACGGCAAGTGTGCTGTAGGTCAGCCCTTAGGCAGCAAGTCCAGAAATTATTATTTTTCCATTTAAACTTCCATAAATAACGGAAAAATACTGCTGTAAAAGCAAAATCTCTCTTTTTGTATCTATCTATTTCCCTATCTATCTAAGTTTTCAGAACACACCTGAAGATGGAGATGTGTGTGAACAGCCGTCCCACCCGTCTCTTAGCTGTTCACAAAAACCTCACCCTGTTTAAAAACAAAATTAAATCTCTCAGCAGCTATAGTGCTGGAGCTTCAAATACAGGTTCTTATCACCAAATGAAGGCATTTAGATGATACACATTTAACATCTTGTAGTTAATGTGTGTTCCACTTACATATAAAAATTGGTATTGAGAAATCATATTTCTAAATTTATGTAGATATGATATCGAGTTACTAACTGTAAATAGAGCTAACATTACTGATGTATGTAAAGTGCTATTAAATTCATAGCACTATAAAAAAAAAAAAATTAATATGCTAATGACTACATATGTTATATACGTATTTCCTACATAAGTACTTAAAATCTATATCTATATGAGTACACTAATTTTTTTAACTTAAACGTAAAATATTTGTGTACACTACATTTTGTGTGAAGACTTTGGTACTATCAGGCAATAATTGTCCTTGAAGTGGTGTATTGACCACTTTAACTCTCACATTGCAGCGTTGCTCCACCCTGGAAAAAGCAACATACAATTGACCATGGGCAAAAACAGGTTCCGGTAGATAAATACCAACTTGATGGAGAGTCTGGCCTTGAGATTTATTTAGGGTCATTGCAAATGCGGGCTTGATGGGAAATTGTCTCCGTCTTAACTTAAAAGGTAATCCAGTCTCTGATGGACATAAATCAATGCGTGCAATGAATACCACATTTCCTGCTGCTGAGCCACTAATGACTTTTGCCTGTATGAAATTGGCATGTAAGGCAGTGACAATGAGGCGCGTACCATTGCAGAGACCTTTTTTCGTGTTCAGATTACGTAGTAACATGACAATGGTGCCAATTTTAAGTTTGAGCCGATGTGAAGGCATTCCAGTTGGTGTTAGGGAATTCAAAAACTCAAGTGGGTATTGATCCAGGTCATCAGCTTCATCAGGATCGATGGAATCATCACTGATATATTCTGTATAGTCACCTATCAATAAATCCATGACTTGAGAATTGACTTTCTCCACGTCCTCATTTTTTGGACATAAAATTGCATGAGAAGCAGCTGTATTTATGCTTTCGGTGTAATTTACATCAATACAAAGATGTTGTCCAAAAATGTCAATTATTGAAGAGCCAGTGCATATCATGTCTGGAGGAATTTCAATAACATCAGCTCCAAGGTTATCTTCATTAGATAGTTCACCATTTCCCAGTCGACGCAACCAACTGCTGTAGTCAGGATCAATGGAGCGCATGTTGTTAATAAGTGGCAGGCGAGTAAAATGGTGCCAATGTTGTGAGTATTTTAAACAGCTCTCTACAACCTCAGTTCTTGTGCCATGAGGGATGACAGGAAGACATTGTCTAAAGTCGCCTCCAAGAACAATGACTTTACCTCCAAAGGGTGTTTTTTCTTTGTGAGCTAAATTTGTTGTCATGACATCACGTAAAACTCTATCAATGACATGCAGTGCATATTTGGATAGCATTGTGCACTCATCAATAATAAAAAGTTTAGTGCAGTGCAAATCTTTTGCTGCATTGGTATCATTCTTAATCCTGGAAACAGATGTTTCATTCACAGGAATTGGAATCCCATAAAGAGAATGAATGGTTCGTCCACCTTGTAGCAAGTTGGCGGCAATTCCAGTAGTGGCAGCAGGTGACACAATGTCTCCTTGTCCTCTTAGCTGATGTAGGAGTAGGTGATATAGGTACGTTTTTTCCGCTGCCACCAGGACCATCAAGGAAAAAACACTTTGGTGTAGAATTAGTGTCTTCTAAAGCTTGAGTGATAGCATCCAAAGCAAAAAGTTGTTCCTCATTTAGAGTAGCTTTCATTTCAGCAGCTGTTGATAACTCATAATCTTTATCATACTGTGGGAGGAGGTGTTGTTTTTTGACTGGACGTGGCAAATTAAAATCAGTATAAGTTTTGCCATGAGCTTTAAGAACATGTTGGATATCTGTCATAGCATAGCCTTCACAATTGACACGCTCGAGAGTGTCAGAGTGGTATACATGGCAGTAGTCTTCTACAAAGTGTTGCTTAAAGTCATCCCATAAGTCCCGAGGTTGAGCTGGAGGACCAAATATACAAATGTAGGCAAACAAGTCACGTAACTGTGCTGGCATGTTGAGAATACTGGCATCAAGTAATGTATTTCTCCACAGACTATCATCAAATAGTAAGCCAAGGGCTAATGCCGCGTCTTTGAAGCTTTGATGTATGACTCCGTGTACAGTTTTTATGCTGTCAAAACTGGTTGCACCTTTGACATGTAACAATAACAATCTTAAATAGTAGCGTTCTTGATCTTTCACACTGACAGTATACATTCGTCCAATCACAGAACCACCTGCTCGCTTTCTTACTTCCCAAGAACCTTCTTTCCAAACATAGTTCTCTGGAATTTCACAGTATAAATACTGATGAGCATGCTGGTCGTTTTGATTAAGCTCAAAGTAGGCCATGAGAGTAGAATTGCGATGGAGCTTTTGTTTGATGTTTCCAATAGAGTCATCCTCATGAAAATAGAGTGGCTGAGAATGCGGTAGATGTACAGCAAGGCGCATAATACTATGAGATTTTTTATGCATGGGATATGCGAATATTCGCCAAGCTGCTTCCGGTGCACTGACATATCTTGAGTCCATGAATTGGTGTGTTTCATCATGTAGGATGTTAGTTTGGGAGATTTCAAGATTGGCTTTATCATGTCCTTTGTAGACGTATTTAAATAAATATTTAACAGCCTGAATGGAACCACAAACTTCGACGTTAATATGGCACTTGTATTTTAATAGCAGGAATGGATTATATGAAACCACCCACGAATTGTCAATAATGTGAGAATGGTGTTGAAAAGATGAGCCAAATTGTCGGCGATAAGTAGGATAGGCATCCTTAGCTATAATGGTTTTTGTTTGCAAATCTTTAAGGAAACCTTTGGTACACTTCCCCAGATCCATGCAGGGAGAATTTGGGTTGTGTTCTCGACACGGACCATGAATCATATGTTGGAGAACAATTGTATGGAGCAGAGGGTAGTGGGTAGAATTAGAAATTTCTGCCCACACTGTATTGCCTACATCGTCCTCCGTCCTTAATTTGGAGTTGCTATCCAGAATGAGTAAAATGTGAGCATGTGGTAGGCCACGTTTCTGAAATTCAATGACATCAACCATCGCGCACACTTTTCCAAACAATCCCTTGTTAATATCTCTTAAAAGAGCATCGAGCTTAATTTTGAAAACACGTGCAACTAAATCTGGTCTGTGTTCCATGGTTGTAAATTAGCAGTTATTTCACTCCATTTTGGATTACAGGTCATGGTTATAAAGAGATCAGGGCGACCATATTTTGTGACAATTGACATGGCATCTTGGTACCGCTGCTGCATGTTTCTGCGACTACCTTCAAATGAGGATGGTAAAATCACAGTTTTTCCAATGGGGATTCCCTTCTCAATAGATTTTTTAAGTAGATGTTCTTGTAGAACGCAATAATCCTCCACTTTGAGATCCTTTTGGTGTTTGCGGATGTAATGGAGTCGATTGGCTTCAATTTTTACATAAGCATCGGCAAAATATTGCTGAGTGAGTTTTCCACCATTGAGGAGTGGATTGAAGTCATTTCTCACAGACAGCACATAGCAGTAATATTGTAGTTGTGTAATCCGACGTGGATTTTGTCCTTGGTGCTTAAGTCCATCATGCCATCCTTGGCTCCATGAGGGAAAAATAAAGGATATAATAAGGCATCTATATTGCTGTGGAGGATACTTACTTAGGGTTGTTCGGGTCAGGTTTGAGATGAATTAATATGTCACGATTAAATGGTGGCTCTCCATCATCATTTTCAAAGACAACGGCGACTTCATTCACAGTCGGATTATTATAGCGTCTTGGATCTTGCGTGCGATCTTGTTTCAGGGCCATGGTTATATTTGGCATGACAGTGTTATTTTGTAAAGCTTTAATCTGTTCTTCATGTTCCACATCTCTTAACATCTTGTACGCAGCTACAAATGGATTGACAGTGTCTAAAAGAGTTGCAATAAGACTCATCAGAGTGGGATGACATTTTTGATTTTCTTTTTCATTGCAAGCGTTGTTCTGTAGCAGTAGCAGTGTCCAAAATATAAAGTTGGGCATACGCAGGAACTTGATCTTCAGAGGGATGTAGTGTTCCAGTGCGGTGGTATATTTGTCCATGTATGCGGAAACAATATGGGCCATGTCCAGGTGGTAGTGAAATATTTGCACCCATGGGGGCGAAAGCAAATGAACTGTTAATGCTTCGTATGCTATCCATGAAATTTTTACTGAATGGACTTTCTCCTTTCATTAAAAGTGTCAAGACGTCTGGATATTGTGATATTGGTATACGGACTTTGGCCTTGTGACAACAAAGGGTAAAACTTTTATCTGATGGTATTTCATCCCCAAAATGTAGGGCGTTACAATGTTGACACAAATAGTTCATAGGACCACAGGTGTGTTCTTCAATAGTACTGTCATCTTGAGTGACAGCTTTAGGCAGTAGAGGGTGAGGCATTGTTAAAGGGGCATTAGAACGTTTGTGTAGAGCCACGTATATTAAGCGTCGGACAGGTATAGGCTCCTGAAGGTGTGATGAATCTTCATTTGAGGTAGTAGAAGGTTTATTTTGACGGTGTAAACGGCGGGCAGCAGCAGCTTTTTGTAAGCGATTTTTGTGCGACTTAGGAGACTCATTAGTGACACGTGTGTGAAAGGCAGCGTTAACTTGGTTCAGGCGACAGCGTTTAGCTTCTGAAGTCTCAGCATCACGGTATTTGCGCTTAAGTTTAGTGTGTGAAGCTGGTGCAGTATCTGCAGTGTGAGCACCTTGAGTAACTGTGCACATTGAAGTGTTATTGTGGTCCAAAAGCATTACTGTGGAAGGGGGGGTAGTTTTTCTGCGGCGTTCAGGTGCTGCGGCAGCTTGTTGTTGTAAACGTATGGCTTTGTGTTCAGGAGCCTCATTGGCGATACATGTATTAAAAGCAGCCTTAACGTTGTCCAGGCGATGGCGTGTCTGTTGTTCAGTTTCGTTAGCACGCTGTAGTCGTTTACGCGCTGCAGCGGCGGATTTTGTGTCCTTGTCTTTCTGATTGTTATTATTGGAGCTCATGTTGGCGTGGGCAAATTACCATACGTGAACAGCAGGGGTATCAAACTCGGCTGGGTTGGTGGGCCGCACATAGAGAAACATTTATAGCGGGGGGCCACATCCCTTGTAGTACTAAGTGATATTTTTAGTAATACCAGAATTTTTTGCTCAATGTAGTAAAGTACAAATCCTGATCCCCTTCTTGTAGTAATGTCCCCATCCTGTAGTAATGTCCTTTTCTACTGATTTCCCCCATACTGATCCCCTTTTCTAGTGATGTCCCCCATCCTGATCCCTTTTTCTAGTGATGATCCCTATCCTGATTCCTTTTTATAGTGATGTCCACTATCCTGATCCCTTTTTCTAGTGATGTCCCCCATCGATCATGATCCCCTTTTGTAGTGATGTCCCCATACTGATCTCCTTTTGTAGTGATGTCCCCCATCCTGATCCCCTTTTCTAGTGATGTCCCCTTTCCTGATCTCCTTTTCTAGTGATGTCCCCAATGTTATACCCCTTTAGTAGTGTTGTCCCTATCTTGATCCCCTTTAGTGATGATGTCCCCATCCCGATCCCCTTTTATAGTGATGTCCCCCATCCTGATCTACTATTATAGTGATTCCCCCCACATTTCCTCACTCACCCTCACACACACACACCCTCTCACACACACTCACACTTTTCTCACTTTAATGATGCATCGCTCCAGTGCAGGGGGCCGCCACGGTCCCCGCTGTGCTGGCTTCCGGCCTCCACTGTGCTATGACTTCCTCCAGCCGCTGCGCAGACAAGCTCTGTTGCAGGTGACATTGATCTTGCTGAGTGGCAGAGCTTGTTAGTGCTGCGGACAGAAGTCATCACACAGCGGGGACTGCAGCGGTCTCCTGCACTGGGGCGATGCATCATTAAGTTGTCCAAGGTGCCGCGGGCCGCATAGTGAAGCCCCAGGGGCCGCATGCGGCCCCCGGGCCGCGAGTTTGAGACCCCTGGTGTACAGGTTACTGACAGTAAGGTAATCAGAGTCAGCAGGTATTAGGAGTAACCAAGAGAGTAATAAGGCGAAGTTATTTTTCAGAAAGATAGAGCAAGTAATAGGCAGTATATAGTATTAATATATAGGATTAGTCCTTTAATGTCAATGCAGTGGCTAATAGTAGCCAGGAAGTAATATTGGCAATGAAGGGGTTAATCTTAGTTGGTGGTAATGGTACAGAATAGGTGAATAGCAGTTTTATAAGAAAATTAGTACAGTTAATGGTGTGTCTGTATATAGCACCTTAAAGAAGGTGAAATAGTGAATATGCCAGAAAGGGTTAATAGGGAGTAGTGAAATATAGCAGTTCAAAGTTGTAATTTCACAGTTCCTGAATACGAAATTAAATAATTAATATATAATAAATATAATAATATGTATATACATCACATAGGGGACAGCTGTATATACATCCCATAGGAGACACTGGGACTACTGTATATACATCAGATAGGAGACACCAATGGCATATACATCACTGGGGGCATGTAGAGCACTGTGAAGGAAGAGGGTCAACCCTTCACTAGAAATGATGGCGGAATATTCTGGACTGAAGAAGCTGGTGGTATGAAAAGCATTGGGGAGGCCTGGGGCAAATAAACCACTGGAGAGGCCTGGGGTATGTACATCACTAGACAAGACCTGGGGTTATATATATCACTTGGGAGGCTGGGGCATATACAACACTGGGGACAGTGGGTACATATATGACTCACCCAAGGGCCTATGGGGACTTTGTACCCGGGCGTGGAGTCGCAGGGATGTCACTGGTGGCCCGCCCGGACCCATGGCACTAGTGAACAGCCTAAAAATTGTGGGATGATTGAAGGGGAATAAAAGTTTGTAAGTTTATCGTGACGCCACATGCAGATTCTGATGATGATCACCAGCGCTGCTTCAGACCTCCGGGGGCGATGGTATTGCAGCTTGGATAATGCAGCTCTCTGCAGATGGAGCTGAGTCCCCGGGGCAGATCAGCACTGCACTTGTTGTCGTGGTGCTGGTTGTGATATATGGAATAGTACAGCAACTCGGATAAAGGAGACACGGAGGCTGTATGACTCTGTATGGGTAATTTTACTGGAACCGGATTCAGATGGCAGGTTAGGTTACAGCTTTTACAGTCTTTAGACGGGTAGCTGGCCAGTTAGTCGCAGAAGAGGGTAAAGTCTTTTTGAGGCTTCTGTAGTATAACTTCTTTAGTCAATCCTACATCCTGCTGCCTGCTCTGCACAACCCGTTTGTATACCAGGCCCGTTGGGCGCTATGAGGTACCTTTCTTCTTTCTAAGGTACTCGACCCTGTTTGGGCGATCCTGTCGGGCTGTGCGTTCTGGACGGGGTTGTTGGGGCTGCTGAACTAACCCGCGACGGCCGGTGTCGACGGATCAAGGGGTGAACTCGCCTGTACCGTTCCTCGGAGCCGGCACTCCGTTGGTGGACTAGGATTCCCCCGGATTATGGTCAATCTGATACGGGGTCTCCTCGGTCTTCTCCTGGGCTGCCTTTTCTCTCAGGCTCCCTCCCTGGGAGACCCTTCTCTCTCTTGGGGCTCCCCTTTGCTTCTTTCCTCAGACCAAACTAAAACTGTCTGTGTGTCTTCCTGCCTCCCCTAACTCCGCCCTCTGGAAATGGGTCAACCCGTCTACCCTGGCCTATTGTGGGAGTGCTGGTATGGGAGCAGACTTTGCATGCCCCTGCGACAGGAATACTGCACACTCTATTGTGGGTGCAGTACCTCTACTGTGGCGCACTGACCAGTGAGGCGCCACATATACATCACTGGGGAGGCTGGGGCATATACATCATTGGGGAGGCCAGGGTCATATACATCACTTGGGAGGCCTGTGGTTTATACATCACTGGAGAGGCTTGGGGTCATACAGCACTGTGGAGGCTGGGGCATATACATTACTGGGGACAGTGAGGGCATATATAGTGGGAGAAATAAGTATTTGAACCCTTGCTGATTTTGTAAGTTTTCCCACTGACAAAGACATGAATAGTCTATACTTTTAAGGGTAGGTTAGTTTTGACAGTGAGAGATAGAATATCAAAAATAAAATCCAGAAAATCACATTGTCTAAATTATATCAATGTATTTGCATTTTGAAGAGAGAAATATGTATTTGATCCCCTACAGACCAGTTAGATGCTCCTAATAAATTTTTTACCTGCATAAAAGACAGCTTTCTCAAATTGTCACCTGTATAAAAGACTCCTGTCCACACACTGAATCAGTAAGACTCTAACCTCTACAATATGGGCAAGACCAAAGAGCTTTCTAAGGCCGGCTTAACACTGCGGCGTGATCCAGTCCGGTGCTGTCCGGGATGACCCAGACAGCCGCGGACCGGATCAGCACACAGGACTGGGGGGCTAATATGCCCTCCGGTCCGGTGTGCAGCGCACGCAGTTCCCGCTGCTGATAAGTCAGGACCACGGGCGCCGCGGTCCTGAGCTGTCAGCGGCTGCAGCTGCATGCGCTGCACACCGGACCGGAGGGCATATTAGCCCCCCGTCCTGTGTGCTGATCCAGTCCGCGGCTGTCTGGGTCATCCTGGGCAGCCCCAGACCGGATCACGCCGCAGTGTGAAGCGGCCCTAAGGATGTCAAGGAAAAGATTCTAGACCTGCAAAAGGCTGGGATGGGCTACGAACCTAAGTAAGACGCTGGCTGACAAGGAGACAGCTGTTAGTTCATTAATTAAATGGAAGAAAAACATGAGTATCAATCAACATCGATCTAGGGCTCCATGCAAAATCTCACATTGTGGGGTATCCAGGATCATCAGGAAGGTGAGAGATCAGCCTAAAACTACTTGGGGGAACTTGTTAATGATCTCAAGGCAGCTGGGACCACTGCCACCAAGAAAACCATTGGTAACACATTATGCCGTAATGGATTAAAATCCTGCAGTGCCCGCAAAATCCCACTGCTTAAGAAGGCACATGTCTAGGCCTATCTGATGCTTCCCAATAAACACCTTAAGGGACCGTTACACACAGAGATATATTGCTTGCAACTCACTGGTTTCAATGAAATCATGGACACATTGTTCCATTTTGTATACAGCAGCAAAATGGAACAATGTGTCCATGATTTCACTGCAACCAGTGAGTTGCAAGGAATATATCTCTGTGTGTAACGGTACCTTTAGTGATTCTGAGAGTGATTGGGAGAAGGTGCTGTGGTCAGATATAAAAAAAAATGAGGTCTTTGGCATTAACTCATCTCGCTGTGTTTTGAGGTATAGAAATGTTGCCTATGACCCAAAGAACACTGTTCCCACTATCAAGCATGGCAGAGGAAACATATTTTGGGGGTGTTTCTCTGCTAAGGGCACAGGACTACCTCACCGCATCAATGGAACAATGGATGGAGCCATGTAAAACCCCTAGTGACAACCTCCTTCCCTTCACCAGGACATTAAAAATGGTTTGTGGCTGTGTCTTCCAGCATGACAATGACCCAAAACGTACAGCCAAGGCAACAAAAGCAGTGGCTCAAAAAGAAGCTCATTAAGGTCATTCAGTGGCCTAGCCATTCTCCAGACCTTAATCCCATAGAAAATTTATGGAGGAAGCTAAAGCTCCGAGTTGTCAATCGTAATTATTTAGAGATGATCTGCCAAGAGGAGTGGACCAAATTCTTCCCGACATGTGTGCAAACCTTATCATCCACTAGAAATAAAGTCTGACTGCTGTGCTTGTGTGGCACCCTGGCACCCTGTTGGGCACCACATAACTCCTTAGGGCACAATTGGAGCAAGTAACAGCAAAGCAATACTCACAAAACACCTAACAACACCACAACACCTTTTAACACCTGGTTTCACCCCGAGCCTCTAGGGGGAGCTCCACTGGTCACTTTGAGCCAGTTCCCCCTATAAATAGAGTCTTGGAGGGAGAAACCTCAGAGTGTGTGCAGTCGCTACAAGAGCTGCCAGCCTGTGTGAAACCTCCATCCTATGAGGGACTCACCAGGCCCCACCAGCCAGCTAGCAAGTGAGGAAATCCCTGCAACTGGGATAAGAGGAAGAAGGAGAACACCTCTCAGGAAAACAGAGTTATTCTGACTCTTTCCTTAATAACCGGTTACTGGAATCGAAGCTGTGAGAGCTACCAGCCATCACAGAGAACCAGCTTACAACCACAGGGAGTCTAGCCCCCTGATCCACCTGAAGCACCTACCAGCGAGAGCCCAGGGAGGAAGGTAGAATTATCATCACCATTTTACAGTGCCCTCAGTGCTGATAACCAGGTGAAGCAAGTTCCATTGAACATACAACCCGGTCTGGGCAGGATTCCACGTCCACCCGACCGCACTACAAGTAGAGAGAGAGAAGGAAGCCTACTACAACTGCTTGCTGTGAACCTCCAAGAGTGCTGACTTCACTAACCCGGTCTGGCATACCTGAAAACCATCAGTAAAGGTACTTAAAAGACTTTGGCGTGTCTGTGTCTGACTCCTGGCCTAACAGCAGCACTACCGCAGCTGCCTCACAACATCTTGCGCAGCTCCTGGCTCCGGGGACTCCCGCTCATCCTGTGGGGAGCGTCCCATCTTGCTGCCTAACATCCCCCGGAGGCCTAGCAGCGCTGGTAAAGTTACCAGAACACCCGCAGGTGGTGTCACGAAGACAAACTACCCCTACTGTTCAGCCATCCCCCCTATTGATCTGGACCACCGGGCCCCGCAGTCGCAGGTGCGGTTCCGTGACAAGAGGAGAGTCAACGCCTGCGACGCGAACACCCCGGTCACGGTGAGTCACTTGCCAACAAGGATTTTGCCACCAAGTCTTAAGTCTTGTTTGCCAGAGGGATCAAATATTTATTTTTCTCTTCAAAATGCAAAAAGCTTTTATATAATTTAGGCAATGTGATTTTCTGGATTTTATATTTGATATGCTATCACTCACTGTTAAAATTAACCTACCCTTAAAATTGTAGACTGTTAATTTTGGATGAGCGAGCATGCTCGCTGATACTCGGTGCTCGCTCAAGCATCACAGTACTCGCGATGCTCGGAGAGCACCGGTGAGATGCTCATGCTCGGGTCCACCTCCCTGTATGTTGGCACTCTGTACAGAGCCAGCCCACATGCAGGGATTGGCTGCCACACGCTGTAATGCCACAGCCATGTTGGTTGTGGCATGATCAGGTCTATATAATACCTGACGGCACTGTGCTCGTCACTCTGCTCCACATTATCAGCTAGGGTAGAGAGAGGTGCTGTTGAGTAAGAGACAGATTTTGGGTCTTTTAGATAGTATAGGTGCTGGGATACAAAACCCAACAAAACAACAGTCCTTTTGAGGACTAATCTATCTAGCTGTATACAGGCAGGCAGGCAGGGTATATGTCGGGCCCCAGAGCCGTGGGGTACTCAGAACCAGGCTGCGGTGCTTCTGGGGAGTCACAGGGGTCGAGACCCGGCTCCATGATCCTGGGTTCAGCGTCAAAGCATTCTTGCTTAGTATATGGGAAAAGGTGGTTTAAAGGGGTATTATTCGTGATGCAACCCATGGTTTGCGGCTATGGGTAGCTGCCGCTGCTGCAAAACCTCTGGGGATGATGGACGGCCAGCTGGGATGTAGTGGCTCCCCACGGGTGTAGCAGGTCCCCAGGGCAGCGGGTGCAGTAATTGATAGTCTCTGGAAGGCAGGCATCAACTTAGGGCTCGTTACCTTGTTCAGTGGCTTTCACAGGCTGTCGTTGCAGGAATAACACAGTCTCGCGCAGTTCTGCAATTCTGTACCCGGGTTTACTCACTTTAGGCTTCAGGTTTAACATGCCATACATGTTACACACTCTTAGATAAGCTCCAGCCTGTGTAGTCTATGAGAGATCGGGGTGGCAGGTATGAGATCCTCCGTGATGTGCTGTTCTTGCCTCTCACTGGTCCTGTCATTCAGCGCTGATTTAAGTGCCTTTGCATGCAGAGCCCTGATCCTGCAGCCTCGAGTATTAGTGGGCGACTGGTACCTTGCACCCGGGCCCTTGTCTGGCTGCTTTCTCTGGGAATACACGCGGTGTGGGAGCTACAGCTCCTATGAAGCTCGTAGCCTCTGATTCAACAGTTCAGGTATGGAACACCCGTGCCGTGTTCAGGTCCGGTCCCTGTTTCTGACCACAACCCCTCCGTCTGGTATTGCCAGTCCCAGATTCGGGCGCACGGGCCACTTCAGCTCCGCCGGTGCCCCTATGGTTCTTTCTCTCGGCTCCCAGGATGAGCGCAGCACAGCTCAAGTCCTTTCTCTGCAGTTTAGCTGTTCTCTCCTTGGTCAACTCGACTTCTATGAGTCCTACATTGTTCTTCTCTGTTCTACTCCAAACTTCAACTCTTCTTTTTCCCACCCACACTTCTCTATCCTTGTTGTCCCACTGGACCCTCCCCCCGGATTCCCATGGTCCCCTGGGTCCTAAGTGTGTGTGTGTGTGTTGAGGATACCACACCTACCATCCCCCACCTCCTGAGTACTGGAGGACTACACCCATGGCTTGGATGCAGTACCTATTGTTGCATTCAGACCGGTGGGGCACCACAATATTAGCACACTTCGGAGGCTGTGTACCAGTCAGCACATCTGGGGAAGTCCTTTTTTGGATTAATTTAGCTGTATACTGGAAGGCAAGGTATATAGAACACTACGGTGTACCACAAGAGGCTGTATACCAGTCAGCACATCTGGGGCTGGTGTACAGGCTTCTAATATCTATCCATCAAAACAGTCCTTCTAAGGATTAATTTAGCTGTATACAGGCAGGCAGAGTATGTAGCACACTACAGTATACCACAAGAGGCTGTATACCAGTCAGCACATCTGGGGCTGGTGTACAGGCTTCTATTATCTCTCCATAAAAGCAACAGTCCTTCTAATGATTAATTTACCTGTGAATAGGCAGAAGGGGTATATAGCACACTTCGGTGTACCACAGGAACCCTTATACCAATCAGCACATCTGGGGCTGGTGTACAGGCTTCTAATATCTATCCATCAAAACAACTGTCCTTTTTAGGATTTATTTAGCTGTATACAGACAAGGTATATAGCACACTTTTAAAACCCAATAGCACACTGTTTAAAATGCGCAAGGCCAGTAGCAAAGGACGAGGAAGTGGAGGTGATGGTTATGGTGCATGCAGAGGACGAGGCCGTGGGCAAGCTATAATTGTGCCACAACAAACACCCACATCTTCTCGCATGAACTTCCTGTCCCAATTCCTAGGGGACCGCGGCACACCAAAATTAAAACCAGAGCAGAGTCGACAGGTTGTTAGTTGGATAGCGAATAATGCTTCCTGTCAGTTTGCTACAACCACCCTGTCTTCCACAAAGTCAAGTCTCAGTAGCCATGAGTCTGGACTGCATATTCTTCACCCTGATCCTCCTTTCTCCCACCATGCCAAGGGCCTGGACAAAAATGATCCCAAACTTGGACACTCTGAAGAGCTGTTCACTTTTCCATTCATAGATTTGGGCCTCACACCCGCTCCACTTGAAGTGGGGCATGAGGAGATTGTATGTAGCGATGTCCAAATATTTGAGCAGCCACGGTCACACAAAGTCACAAGAGGTGGACGATGATGAAAAACAATTGACATAAAGTCAGGAGGAGAACCAGGGTGCAGAAGTGGAAGACGACGTAGTCAATGATCCAGTAACTGACCCAACCTGGCAGGAGGACATGCAGCGCAAGGACAGCTGTGCACAGGGGGAGGTAGGCATAGCACCCCAACAGACAGGAAGAAGCAGGGTGGTGGCCACAGACAGAAGGCGGTTAACCGTTCCCCATAACACCAACACGATGGAAGTTGCCAGTACAACTTTTAGGTCTTCCTGAGTCTGGCTGTTTTTTAAGGAGTCTGCAGATAATTCCAAAAAGGCTATTTGCACCACCTGCCATACCAGCATCAGCAGGGGTAGCAAATCTACCAGCCTGACCAGCACCAGCATGATCAGGCACATGGCAGCCAAGCACTTTGTGGGCTGAACCCCAGGGTCCAGGAGCAATGTCTGCGGGTGACACCACTGCTACTTCCCCTGTTGTGCATGCAAGGCAATCCCATGTCCATAGTGCACGCTAAGGTGCCTCCTGTCCTGCACCTGTCATTGCACAATCATACATACCACCATCAGCAACCACGTCCTTGTCCCAGCGCAGCGTTATGTTGTCCATACCCCAGTCCTTGGAACGCAAGCGCAAATACACAGCGAATGCCCCACAGGCCACACTACTCAATTCACACATTTTGCGACTGCTTGCGCTCGTAATGTTGCCTTTTAGGCTAGTTGGAGACTGAAGTCATCTGCAACCTGATGGCGGCGGCCATCCCTTGTTAGTAGGTCCCCAGCTGCCACTATTTCTCCTGGTGTACCGTCCCCACGTTACACAAACACGTGTCCCAAAATATTAGCTGTGCCCTTAACTACGCAGTTTCCGGCAAAAGGGCATCAGAGTACCTCCCAATTTTTCGCAGCCTGCATAGGGCAACAGTATGGGAGACCACTTCCTAATAATGGGAACATATAATATTTATAAAGGCCCTCCTCCACGTCTCTTAAAAGGGGCTTTCGGAGTGCCTCCAAATTTTTTTTTTAAATCTTTATTTGTAATAAATATATAAACTCAACACTCTCTGACAGTGAGTATGAGCCCTTAACATTTTTTCGGAAAATCATTTTGGCTTCGTTTTTGTGTCATTTTATTGCAAGTCGTTAAACTGGCGTAATACTCTGACAACATTGTTAACAAGCATTTGACTGGGAGTTCAGAAATGCTTAAAGGGTCTTCCCAATTCTCTTTCCATGTCATTTTATAACACTGTTCTTATACATTTTGACGTTTTATGGTTTATCTACTTGCCGGGTCCAGCTGTAAAAATGCTTGGGTGTTCCCTAAGGTGTTAACCATTGGGCTCGGTTTGGGTCGAGCACCCCAAGCATCTTGATATGATCGACCCGAGCATTACAATACCCCAGCTTTTACAGCTCGATTCATCACTACTGTTCATGTCTTTGTCAGTGGACAAACTTACAAAACCACAAGGGATCAAAACTTTTTCCCCCATCGTCACAGACTGGGGAGGTCGGGTCATATACACCACTGGAAAGGCCAGGGTCATATACATCACTGAGGATGCCTGGGGTATATACATCATGGGGGAGGCTGGGGCATATACTATTTGGGCTCCTGGGATCCAGTCACCACAGAGGTACTGTACCCCACTTAGAGGTGTACTATCCCACTCTCGGGTAAGAAAGGGGCACTGAAGGGTATCCAAGCACCCAGACACCACACACCACTCCAGGCTGAGATCAAGGTGAGATTGCTCATATGGGAGAGCAAGTCTCTGATCCTGACTGGAGAAGAGGAACTAGGGTAGTGGGGCTGGGCGGAGAGGAGAGTTTAGGGGAGCACCTGGGAAGGAGTAAAGCTAGGAAGGGCACACGTAGATGAGTGGGACACATGACGAACCTTATAAAAGGGATGACAGAAACATCAAGTTAGTTGGTAGTTGGTGGAGAGTCGCTGGCAGGATCCTGCGTGGGCCACAGTGTCAGTAGAAGGGTAACATCTGGAAAGAGATGTGCAGAGGACTGGAGCCAGCGGGAGCTCATCCTGGAACAGAAAGAAAGAGAAAGAACAAGGGTGCTCCAGAGGACAGAAGGGGTCCCAGGGGACCGAGTAGTGAGCGATCCACCCATGGACGCCCACATCTACAGGGATTGTAACTCATGTGGAGGGACCAGGCCGCAGAAGGGGTGCCGAGCGCCAGACTAGTGGAGCTCAGCTAGCAACTCGGAGGCTGCAGAGTTTCCAAGTTGCGGCAGCCAAAACAGTGCACATCCACTGAAAATGTGGCCATAGAGGGTTTAGGGACAGACAATGTAGTAACCCTAGAAGGAACCGTGGTCACTGGCTCGGGGCACTGTGTGAGTGAGGTGCAGAGCAGGAGGGCGAAGCAAGCACTGAAGAAGAGTCGACTGTGAAAGGACATTAGAAAGGGGTACTGGTTTGTGCCACCGCTTTACCCGGGAGTTAGCTGGATCCCCCTGCTTCATCCCTAAGGACTCAGCACTCCAGGGTTGTTACAACAGTGATGACTGCTGTGACTGGAACAACTAAGCTGTGAGTAAACATCTTGAGACTGCACCCTGCTATGTCTGTGACTTTCTTGCTGCCCCCTGCGCTGAAACACCAGCACCAATTCACTGATAAAAATCTGCTGCCCTGGGGCTAGGCCTTAACCGTGGAGGGCTAACCAACAACTGCCTTATTATGAACCTCCTCAGAGGAACTGTGAAGCAGCGGCGACCCTTATTAGCCGCAACCTATGGGTGGCGTCATGTAAACAAGTATCCCCAAGTCCAGCATCCCTACCCCCAGAAGTACCTTCCATAAACTCTGACCCCTGAAGCAGAGTCCCCGAATCCTTTCCCAAATTGAACTGACCGCTCCAGGCCACGGGCCAGGTCACGCCACCATGACATCCCCAGTGAATGACACCATAACCAGGGCCTGGTTCCAAGTACTCCACAGCCCCCACAGGGCGAGTCACTATCACTGTGGAGGCCTGGGTTCATACACAGCACTGGGGAGGGCTGGAGGCATACACAGCACTGGGGAGGATGAGGCCATACACAGCGTTGGGAGGCTGGGGGAAAACACAGCAATGGGGAGAACTGGAGGCATACACAGCAATGGGGAGGGCTGGGAGCATACACAGCACTGGGGAGGCTGGGGAAGTATGAATCATTGGAGAGGGCTGGGGCAATCCACATCATGGGAAGGGATAGGTGCAAACACATCACAGTGTAGAGCTGGGGGCACATAGAGCACTTGGGGAGGGCTGGGGGCATACACAACTCTGGGGAGGGCTTAGGGCATAAACAGAACAGGTAAGGGCTTGGGGCATATACAGCACAGGGAAGGGCTCGGGGCATATATAGCACAGGGGAGGGTTTGGGTTACATATACATTCTTAGGAAGGGTTGGGGGCAAATATATCACTGGAGGGCTGGAGCATATTCATCAGTGGTAACAGTGAAGCATACATAGCACTGGAGACAATGGCAGCCTATATAATCACTGCCGAGGCTGAGGGTGTATTATACAAGTACACTTGATCCTGGCAGTGAAGGTGCCATTTTAAACACAAATTTATTTAAATACAGTAAGTCGGCACTCAACAGTGACATAAATTTAAAAAAAGAAGAAATGAAAAAATTAGATACATAGCATTTTGGAAATGTCCAAATCAATAATCCACCCAGTTGCCAACGTTGAGGTGCATCTCTTAACTGGGTCCTAACATTAGTTACTGCCTATGCCTTGCTGGGCTTTTCCTCTACTTGCCTACAACTACACTTCCGAGAAAATTTCCTTGACAGATTATTTTTTTTTACTAATGAACCCACTCAGACCAATGAGGGGAACTTACTTAACTCACTATTGTACACCCAAGAAGATAATTCACAAATTAACACTCAAATGGGGGATAGTGGGGTAGA